>OX463243.1:5190631-5843131 GCA_949820135.1 Sylvilagus floridanus
CTTTATGAATACACTAAAAACCACTTAATTGTAGACTTTAAAATAGTGAAGTTTATTGTACACAATTAAAATAAACTATTCCTTTGGAATACTCCACCAGTTGCAATATTTCAGTCATTCTTTTCTTAAAGTAAACATTCATTGTAGCTCATCCATAAAAGAAAGCCAAAAATGAAGTCAGTACCTTCTATTTCTTGCAGAGCTGAGTTTGTAATCTGGGTCAGCACCCTGCTGGCTACATCTCTGGTCCATTTCTACCTGTTCTGGTGCACTTCCTTTTCAGTGTTTAAATTTGCTCTCTCAGGGGTCTGTCAAGGACTGTCCCTCCTCAGAGGTTGTGTGTTGATGACTCTCCTCCCCACCTCCACTGCAGGAGTTCCCTGGTCTATGGCAAAAGCCCCTTAGTAGGGACCACGGTCCACGGTTCTGAATTCTGTGGACTTTGGTATCTTATATAAACAGACTTTCCTTGTAGCCTTTTTTCCTGATAAAAAGCTACACTATTCAAGGATAGGTATACGCACAGCAGTTAAGGCATTGCTTGGGACCTCCGCATCAAATAGAGAGGATGTTGCGCCCAATGAGAATCTTGGCTCCTCAGTGTCTAACCCAGCCTCCTGCTGATACACACCCTGGAGGAGCAGCAGATGTTGGCTTAAGTACTTGGGTCCCTGCTAACCATGTGGAAAACGACGATTGAGTTCCAGGCCCCTGGTTTTTGCCTGGCTTGGCCATGGCTGTTGAGGGCATTTGGGGAATGACCTAGTGGATGGAAGATCTCTCTCCATCTGTCTTTCTGTCTTTCTCTGGCTGTCTGCCTTTCAAAGAAAATGAAAAAAAAATAGTTTTTTAAAGCAGTCCTATTCTTACTTGTCTTTCTTCCAGTGTTTTTTTTTTAAAAGATTTATTTATTTATTTGAAAGTCAGAGTTACTCAGAGAGGGAGAGGCAGAGAGAGAGCGAGAGAGAGAGAGAGAGAGAGGACTTCCAACTGCTAGTCCACTCCCCAGTTGGCCGCAATGGCTGGAACTGCGCCGATCCAAAGCCAGGAGCCAAGGAGCTTCCTCCAGGTTGCCCATGTGGGTGCAGGGGCCCAAGGTCTTGGGCCATCTTCTACTGCTTTCCCAGGCCATAGCAGAGAGCTGGGTCAGAAGAGGAGCAGCCAGGACTAGAACCAGCACCCATATGGATGCCGGCACTGCAGGCAGTGGCTCTACCAGCTATCCCACAGCGCTCACCCCATATTTCTATTTTTGACCTTGGTGTCAAACTCTCGTGTCTCTAGCTCCTCTTGGGCACTCACAGGTAGTTGGTCCATCACCCTTCGCATGCATACTTCATAAGACAAATCAAGGCCATAGCCTCCTTTTAACATTCTATGTCAGTCACTAACAACAACCTAAATTTTTACTTCTTTTCATAATTTAGAATGTATTCTCACAGGATCTTATTTCACTTCCATAAGACCCAGTTGCTATAGTGTCTTTCTGTGTTGCAGATGACCAAACTGACACTCAAAGAGGTGATGACATCATACAAGTCAGGACGTGGGCGATGCAGGACTCCAACCCAGGTCTGACAAATGCGAACTGGACCAAATTCTCCTTGCCAGCCTAGCACTGAAACCTCCAAGGAAACACTGGTTCTGCCTTTCTCCTATTCTCACACGGCCCGCCAGTCCCCAGGTATGGATGGAGCCCTGAGCTGACCCAGGGTGGCTGTGCGTGGGGTCTTCGGGGGGCAATCCCTCTTTTGTCACATTTCACTGGTTGTCCCTCTCCATTCTCACAGCCAGCACCAGATGGGTCTCAGGCTTCAGAGTCACCTCCATCACCGGTGTGTGTGTGTGTGTGTGTGTGTGTGTGTGTGTGTGTGAGATGGGATGGCCTGAGCTCTGCCCCAGGGTGCCTGATGCGGCAGGTCTGAGGTGCATCCTAAGAATTGGGATTTCTAGCAATCTCCTGGGGTTGGGGTCTGCTGCCTGCAGTCCTGGGGCTGCCCCTTGAGAGCCAATGCTCCAATTTCTGAGCACCGTGTGCCCGGCCCTGCATGGCAGCTGCAGTGTCCCCTGCGCACCACTGGATTTCTCCCTGCTGGGCTGTGAGTGTAACCACCCGGTCTCCTTTCTCTTTGTATCCCACACAGGCCTGCCAGCAGAGGCTCCTCCTAGCCTGACCTGCCTTTGTCCTAGATTCATAGCCTTGCCCTGCAGATAACCTGACACTGGGCAAGCCATTCGGCCTCTCCAAGTTCAGTTTCCGCCTCTGTAAACAGATGAAAAGAATGGCAATTTTGTGAGGCTATCACCAGGATTAAGTGAGAAGATAATTTTGAAGAGTTTAGCGCCAAATGGCTAGGTGCTCAAGAAACATTTGCTGTTACTATTTCCCACTTTTTCTTCAACTTTGTCATGCACATTTTCCATCTGGAACTTTACTCATAAATTCCCCCTTGGCCTAGAATATCTGCTCCCCACAGCTCTTCTTTCTATTTATTTATCTGAAAGGCAGAGTTACAGAGAGGCAGGTGACACAGAAAGACAGAGAGGGAGAGGTCTTCCATTCACTGGTTCACTCCCCAGATGGCTGCAATGGCTGAGCTGTGCCCATCTGAAGTCAGGAGCCTGGAACTCCATCTGGTCTCCCATGTGGGTTTAGGGGCCAATGTACTTGAGCTATCTTCCACTGCCTTCCCAGGTGCATTAATTAGCAGGGAGCTGAATATGAAGTGGAGCAGCCAGGACTGGAACCTGCACCCATATGGGATGCTGTTGTTGCAGGCAGTGGCTTAACCCGCTGTGCCACAGCAGCAGTCCCATGAACACCGTTTTATGTAAAGGACTTGAGTATCTGTAGATTTTGACATCCATGAAAGAGACTGGAAAGAGGAGGACTGGAACCAATCTCTCTTGGGCACTGGGGGACAACTGTGCCCAACAACTGCCACTACTGCATTAATTAATTGTCATATAGTTTCAATGAAACTGTAGAGGCTTTGAGTGCAGAAACCTCTGACAATCCTTGCATATCAATGTCCACTGCCCTCTCCCCACACCTCAAGGAGGATTTTGCAGAAAAATGTTGTATCCTTACCAGTCTCACCAGAGAATTAAGACACACATGAGCATGCCATGGAAAGAAGTAACCAGTGCATAGAATGCCCCTTTTAAATGTTTTGGCTTTGGGACTTCAATTAGTTGTGTTAGCATTGGACCTGTTTCCAGCTGGGCTTGGAGTATTTTTTTTTCTTTAGTGTGGGTTTCTTGGCTGAAATGCATCAGGGTGACCACTCTGTAGTGAGACCTGTAACTGTGCCATTCCAAATACGCTCATTCCTCAAAGGGGAGAGCTGAGAACCGTCCCTGAAACTTTGGTTTTCTTACCTCCCAGCTTTGCAGGCTCACTTCTGCCCCGGGGACACAAGTGATGCAGATGTGAGCTTTTGTTCATGTTCTACAGAATATTTATCTCCCTAAAAAAGGCAGAAGCAAGGTGGAGAAAATGATGTCTAGCATTCTTTGGATTCCTGGAACTTTGCTAAGATATTTTCCCGAGGAAGCCATTATAACTATTGTGCTTGGCCATTGTAGAGTGGGTCTTTTCCATCCAAAGTTATTTAATTTTTGCTTCTTATTATTGCTACAGAGACATTTTTGGATTCCGTCCTTTCCCTCTACTCTCATGAACATGGTCAAAGCAATTACATACAACCTGTGGACAAGCTTCCAAGTCTGTCACCACACCCAGATGTCTGCACTGCTCCTTTGTGGTCAGTCACAAGTTCATTTCACAGATGAATGTGAACCCTTCTGCCAATCAGGTGCACTGGAGAGCCCTATCAGCTTTTCCTTTAGCAAACATTTATTTCAATGCCTGCAATTGCTGCAGCTGAACTTAAAAAAAAAAAAGAGGATTTATTTATTTGAAAGGCAGGTGACAAAGAAAGAGAGGGAAAGACAGAGTAAGAGATCTTCCACCCAAATAGCCACAAAGGCCAAGACTGGGCCAGGCTGAAGTCAGGAGCCTGGAACTCCATCAGGGGTCTCCCACCTTGGTAGCAGGGGCCCACGTGCTTGGGCCAACACCTGCTGTTTCCCTAGGTCATTAGAAAGGAGTTGGATTGGAAGTGAAGCACCTGGGCCTCAAACCAGTGCTCCCATATGATATGTCAGCATAGCAAGTAGCAGCTTAACCCACTGTGCCACAACACCGGCCCCAATTGTTTAAGTTTTAAATTCAGCTTAGTCCTCAAAACATCCCATAAGGAAGGCCATATAATTATCTTCATTTGTTGGGGCCGGCACCATGGTGCAGTAGGTTAATCTTCGCCTGCAGCACCAGCATCCAATATGGGCACCAGTTCTAGTCCCAGTTGCTCCTCTTCCAATCCAGCTCCCTGCTATGGCCTGGGAAAGCAGTAGAAGATGGCCCAAGTGCTTGGGACCCTGCACCTATGTGGAAGACTGGGAAGAAGCACCTGGCTCCTGGCTTTGGATCGGCGCAGTTCCAGCCGTGGCGGCCATTTGGGGGGTGAACCAAGGGAAGGAATACCTTTCTCTCTGTCTCTCTCTCTCACTGTCTAGCTCTGCCTGTCAAATAAATAAATAAAATCTTTAAAAAAATAATTATCGGCCGGCGCCGTGGCTCAACAGGCTAATCCTCTGCCTTGCGGCGCCGGCACACCGGGTTCTAGTCCCGGTCGGGGCGCCAGATTCTGTCCCGGTTGCCCCTCTTCCAGGCCAGCCCTCTGCTGTGGCCCGGGAGTGCAGTGGAGGATGGCCCAGGTGCTTGGGCCCTGCACCCCATGGGAGACCAGGAGAAGCACCTAGCACCTGGCTCCTGCCATCGGATGAGCGTGGTGCGCCGGCTGCAGCGCGCCATCCGCGGCAGCCATTGGAGGGTGAACCAACGGCAAAAGGAAGACCTTTCTCTCTGTCTCTCTCTCTCTCACTGTCCACTCTGCCTGTCAAAAAAAAAATTATCTTCATTTGAGCAAGGAGAAAAGCGACTTAGAAGCCACTAAGGGGTTAGATGACTCCCTGGGGGTGTGCATTGACCACTGAGGTCCAGAAGACAGGAAGGAGTCGGGTGGACAAATGCCACCTCTTCCATGGAGCTGTGACCTTCCAGAGAAGATGCCCTTGAGAAGTGGGCATCCAGGCATACACTGTGCTGTACCAGGGCACTTCAAAACATTCACAGAAAATGCAATGCATGAAAAGATAAGTCTATTTCAGTGCAAAGAATTTTTTGAAAGCCCTGCTTAGGTTGTTCATATTATACATTCTCCATGAACTTTTTCAGGTACTTGCACATCATTTGGTGGCTCATCATGACACCCTGGCTGGTACAGTCATTTGTCCCATCAGATTGGTTTGTATATTGTTTTCCTTCACAAACTCTTTTTCCCTCACTTTTTCTTTCTGCCCTAGGTTTGCACTTCCCAAATAAAAGATCAGCACTTTAATCTTTGCTTTCTGGAGGACCTGGGCTAACCCAGTTATTTTATTTTCTCCATTTATAAACTTGGGTTACTGTGTAGAAATAGTCCATTGAGTCATGAACAAAATAATGAATGAAACAAGATAAACTGTAATTCAGAAAAGCATCCCCAAACAAGCAGTGTGTAAGACACCTGTGAGTACAGAATGTGCGTCTATGCAGGTCAACTGAGTGATTATTTCACAGAAGAAACAGAAAAACAAAGTCAAGTTAGACATAGTGCCTAGTGTACTGTCTCCTATGAAACTTGTCAAATATTTGCTTTATTTCCACACAGAAAAAAACTCTGAGGTCTCCACCAGAACAAATCGAGTTTTCCTAGAACAAGAACATTAATGCTTTGCAGCATGCACTTTTTTTTTTTTTTTTGACAGATAGAGTTAGACAGTGAGAGAAAGAGACAGAGAGAAAGGTCTTCCTTCTGTTGGTTCACCCCCCAAATGGCCGCTACAGCTGGTGCTGCGCCGATCTGAAGCCAGGAGCTAGGTGCTTCCTCCTGGTCTCCCATGTGGGTGCAGGGCCCAGGCATTTGGGCCATCCTCCACTGTCTTCCCAGGCCACAGTAGAGAGCTGGACTGGAAGAGGAGCAACCAGGACTAGAACCCGGCGCCCATATGGGATGCCAGTGCCGCAGGCGGAGGATTAACCAAGTGAGCCACAGTGCTGGCCAGCATGCAATTTTTTTTTTTTTTTTTTTGCCAAAGCCACTGAGACATCATTCAGACTCCCACTCCTTATACTAAAAGCAGGTAGTGTTTGCAGTTGCCAAGAATCCGATAAACCAGTCCCAAATTTACACATATTATGCCAGAAGAAAAAGAACAGAACAGTTTATTCACAAACTTCCTTTATAAAACAGCTCCATGGACAGCACATAAAACCCAATAGCTTCGAATATGGAAAAGCTGTCACTATCACATATGCATAAGCAGATATTTTATTTTATGGTTGGATAAAAATGCCGACGTTAAAAATTTGAATCAATTTTTGGTGTATGTGTAAAGAAAACTTTAGGCTGGGCAAAATGGAGCAAGAATTAAAACAGAGCTGGTGCCCTCTTAAAGTCTAACGTTGTTGAGCGAACTGCCCTCCCCTCCCCATTGCGTAGCTGTGCCTTGTAGACGACATGTATGCCAAGATCATGGCAGCACAGGAACAGGTGGAAGAGACACACCAGCTCTAAATACTGTGGCCTGGAGTGACAGGCTGAGAAACACCACCGAGAGCAACCAATGCAGGGACAGCGTGTCATGGGTTCGGCCATGGTATCTGAATGAGGGAGAAACACTAACGACTTTGTCATTGCTGATTTCCATGGGAACCATAGTATGGGGAAATGTGTGTGCACATGCATGTGTGTTTCTGATTAACCTGCAGAGAAGATGAACCCTGGAAGAGCGGCCATGACTCCAGTGATGGAGTGCGCACTTCATTCACAGCACAAGGGGGCGCTGCCAGGTAAACTTAACAGGCTTCTATCTCACTATCCAGCAGCATTATGCTGAGAACCCCCCCCCCCCATCAGCATTGCACTTCTGTCTTGATTTAGTATTTAAGCAGATTGCACAGAATCCAAATGCATGCACTTCTCTTCAGTGTGTTGCAGCAAGAAACAAGAAGAGTGCTCACACAAAGTTTCAAAGCGAAGAATGATGGGTTCAGTAAGGACTATGTTGTTGATCTCAGGACGTCTGTTTAAGTGGCATTTCTCAGAGAAATTTTCAGCATTTTGAAAAACTTTCATTCCATGATTTCAGACTCAAACTATAAAAAATTCTTAGCATCAAAAAAAACCAAGTCTCCAGATTTCTCAAGACAAGCCAAGCTGTACTGGAAACAACTCAACCCTTGAGAGCTAGATTCTTTCCCAAGGGCAGGTGATTTCCTTCACTCATTGGGGAAACAGATCCATGACATATTGTTGGGCATATTTAAAACTCAGGCCCAAATGTTGCAACAGAACAGGAAGAAATTATTTCCAGGGATATATGCAACCCAAGAATGGATTCGGCAGCCATCCGTTCACCACTGTCTCCCAGAATGAAACATCCCATCTCTCAGCTTTTGAGCAAGAGTCCATGGACAGGATGCTAGGAGGCATCCCAGTTTAAGGTGGGATGCTCTAATTCAGTGGGAAAAGGAATGAGAAAACAACAGCCCCATCTATGCATCAACCCGTCTGCATAGTAGCCAGATTTATATCTGTCACTGGTATGAAATGTAGTTTTAAGAGGCTGACAACTACTTTTATTCAAAACAGTGATGGGAGCAGGGATTGTGCTTAATGGCTAAGATGCTCGCATCCCATTTCAGAGACGACAGGTTTGATTCCCAGCTCCAGCTCCTGACTCCTGCTTCCTGCTAATACAGACCCTGGGAGGCAGTAGTGATGGCTCCAGCAATTGGTCCTTCCACCCGTGTGGGAGGCCTGGCTTCAGTTCTGAGCTCCTGGCATTGACCCTGGCCATCGGAAGCCTTTGGATAATTAACAGTGGATGACAGCTTGCTCTCTGAGTCCTCTCTCTCTCTCTCCCTGCTATCAAATAAGGTTCTTTAAAAAAAAGAGAGATTAAATTGTCATGGATCTTTTGCGTTTTCTTAAAATTGCTGTTAGGCATCACAAGCCATTAAGTGGCTCATAAATGAAGAAGATATTCAGGAACACCCTTATATATTTTTTTAAGATTTATTTTTTTATTTATTTGAAAGAGTTATAGAGAGGTAGAGACAGAGAGAGAGAGGTCTTCCATCCACTGGTTCACTCCTCAGATGGCTGCAATGGCCAGAGCTGCACCGATCTGAAGCCAGGAGCCAGGAGCTTCTTCTGGGTCTCCCACATGGGAACAGGGGCCCAAGCACTTGGGCCATCTTCTACTGCTTTCCCAGGCCACAGCAGAGAGCTGGATCGGAAGCGAAGCAGCCAGGACTAGAACCAGCGCCCATATGGGATGCCGGCACTGCAGGCCAGGGTGTTAACCCACTGCGCCACAGCACCTGCCCGAGGCACACCCTTACCTACTCCTTTGAACCGCCTTAGGGGAGTCAGTAGATTCAGGGGAGGGAAGCTTATCTTCTGGCTTCTATGGGCTTCTGAGCCCCAGGGGAGTTGTGCCCAGGAGGATGCCTTGAACTTGTTCAGTCCTGGGGTCCCTCCTGCCCCTCTTCTTACTTTGATGCCCTGTCCCCTGGTCTGAAGAATATTCAAACACTTAGGATCCAGATGGTGAATTTCCATCCAAATGTGAAGCAGCTAATCATTCATTACAGGCCAGGAGGACAATAGCAGCCATCAGCCAAAGGGAAATGTTCCCCCTGAGCACTCTGCACCCCAGGAGGCCCGAAGGTGTTGCTGATGCTGCAGGCTGTCTAATAGTGCAGAGCCTCTAAAATGCTTTTCTTTTTTAACCAACAACTCTCTGTGAGAAATGGATTTCATAACACAACCCAGCATACACACATACAACTATATACAAATATAAGTGAAACAAAAGTTTCCTACATCAATACTCTCCCTTCATCTTTGAAATGTACTGTGGAATTATCTCTTATTTTTCATACTGTATATATTGTATTTCCTTTTTTTAGTTTTTTAAATATGTTTTATGCCTTTTTTATTTTTATCTTTTTGCCAGGCAGAGTTAGAGAGACAGAGAGAAATGTCTTCCTTCTGTTGGTTCACCCCCCAAATGGCTGCTACGGCCGGCGCTGCGCTGATCTGAAACCAGGAGTCAGGTGCTTCTCCTGGTCTCACATGGGGTGCAGGGCCCAAGCACTTGGGCCATCCTCCACTGCACTCCTGGGCCACAGCAGAGAGCTGGACTGGAAGAGGAGCAACCAGCGCTGCAGGCAGAGGATTAGCTTAGTGGGCCACCGCACCGGCAAATATGTTATTTTTTATTTGAAAGTAAAAAAGACCGAGAGAGAGAGAGAGAGAGAGATCTCTCCTCTGTTGGTTCACTCTCCACATGTCCACAACAGCCAAGGTCAGGCTAAGCTGAAGGTGGGAGATGGGCACTCAATCTGGCTCTCCCACATGGATGGCAGGAACCCAACTAGGTAAGCTATCATCTGCTGCCTCCCAGGGTCTGCATCAACAGGAAGCTGGAACTGGGAGTGTAGCTAGGACTTGAACCCAGGATTCTGGTATGGGTCGTGGTCATCCAAAGCAGCACCTTCACTGTTGCACTGAACTCCTGTCCTTCTGTTTATGAAATGGAGACTAGATCAGGGACCCCAGGGGTTATGAACAGGATGGGGGGGTGGCGAGTAGAAAGGGGCAACATCAGTCCTCTATCTTGATCACGGTGGTCGTCATTATACAAATCTACACCACACATCCACACACGTACACATGTAGAGGTGTGCATGTCCAAGCCGGTGAGATCCGAGCAAGGTCCAGAGTGTGCAGTCATGCCAGCATCAGTCTCCTGGTGTTGCTAATAATGCACTCTAGTTCTGCAAGATGTTGCCACTGGGGGAGACTGGGAGGTAGAACATAGAAACGCTGCACTACTTTGGCAACTTTTTGTGCTGTGCATTTTTTAAAGTTTTAAAAATATTGTTGAAAACTCATTAAACTGATTTCAAAAAGGCACAACTCATAATTTCTCATAATTTTGAAATTCAGCCTGATTGCACCAGGGGTAGACATTGTGCTAACAAGACGCTGGGCTACGTGGACTGATCTTTCTAAAGAGAAACTTGTGCAGACCAATGTCTGAGCTGCCTGGAGCTCTCCTGGCAGGACATTGCACCAGGGAGACAGACGTGTGTCCCATTTCGTTTATCCGTTGTCCTCTAAATGCGCCTACCCTATCCTCCCTCCATTTTGGAAAAAGGCAGTTTTTCTCATCCCATCACTTATACGTTAGATCAGAGTTTCTCAAATCATGGCCCTTGGTTCCTGTGTCACCTGGAGCATTTGCTAAAAATGGGGGTCCCTAGTAATCACTGATTTCCTTAGATTCTTTGGAGGTGAAGTTCATAAATACGCAGTTTTAATTTTTTTTTTTTTTTGAAAGGCAAAACAACAGAGAGAGAGAGAGAGAGAATTATCTTCCATCACTGGTTCACACCCCAGCAGACAGGGCTGGGCCAACCTGAAGCCAGGGGCCGGGGACTCCATCCAGATCTCCCACATGAGAGGCAGGAATCTCAAATACCTGCGACGTCACCTGCGGCCTCTCAGGGAGAGCATTGACAGGAAGCTCAGGTCAGAGTGCAGCCAGGACTTACCCCGGGCACTTTCACTGTGGGATGTGAGCCCCCTACACGATGTCTTAGCCACTGTGCCAAAACCCCTGCCCCAGAATCATGCGTGGGAAACCAGCCCCTCACAGGTCTTCGTGCACTCCAATTGACTGGGAGACTTGGAGAAGTCTGCTAAAACTGGGTACCTGAAAACAAGAGATGTCAGTTGCGACAGCCACTTGACGTGAAGTTGAATTTAAAAGCCCCTCTGTTGTGAAAACAGAATTTCAGGGGGTAGCTTCCCACCCCCCACAACTATATGCTCCTTGAGCAATAAAGCGTCCGGCGTTGACATAAGCCCAATTTCCTGCCTTTTATGGCTACCCCATCGCTCTGGTGACTCAGTTTCTCCATGTGTGAGTACAGAAATTCCAGTCATCTCCCTAATTCATAGCACTTCCATAGATAATGACTGTTTGTTCTCAGATGGAAGTAATTTCATTAGCATAAATGGCCACATGTTTTATAAACACAGGCGCATGTGTTTCGTATTCCCCTCGTATTTATTTACACATTCTGTATACACAAAGCCACATGGCCAGCTTGAGGGGAGTACGTGGAACACTACACACATGTAAATACCATGGCTGCTGCCTTGGGGGCTTTTTTCTCAGGTGGTAAAGTGGTCATCACTCAGTTTCCCCCTTACTGCTTTTACCACGTAAAAATGTACCCCGCAGCAGGCCAGGCTCTGAAATTGTCCCCAGCCTCTGTCCACTCCTCAGAATGCCCTGAACTCTTGGGCTGTAATGAACTGGGTAAAAGTAATGCATCCTAAACTGTCCAGGGTTTCACAGCCTCTTCAGGCCCCATGCGAGGAGCTCTGAATTCCCAGCACCCAAACTTAAGCAGGAAGTTAAGTGAGACGCCGAAGTAGCTGCTTTCTTCCAAGGAGCTCTTACAGGTCCCTGCTACTAACAGCAGAGGCCTTTGGGGTCAAGATAAAATGAGGGCCAGCACTACGATGTAGAGGGATAAGCTGTACCTTTGAGGCCAACATCCCACATGGGCACCAGTTTGTGTCCTGGCTGCTCCACTTCTGATCCAGCTCCCTGCTAATGCACCCGGGAAGGCAGCGATATGGCCCAAGTCCTTGAGTCCCCGCACACACATGGAAGACCTGGAAGAAGCTCCTGGCTCCTGGCTTCAGATCAGCATAGCCCTGGCCATTGTGGCCATTTTGGGGAGTGAGCCAGCAAATGGAAGATTCTCTCTCTCTCTCTTTCTCTCTCTCTCTCTCTGTCTCTGTCTCTATCTCTCTCTCTCTGTCTCTGTAACTCTACCTTTCAAATAAATAAATCTAAAAAAAAAAAACAAGATGAACCTGGTCCTGGAAAGTCAGGTTTGCATAGAGGATGTGGGGAGGAATGGGAAATGCAGGGATAGGTAGTCTCAAAACCTGGGCCCTGGGATGAGCATTTGGCTTAGCAGGTAGCACACAGCTTGGGATGCCTGCATTCCATACCAGAGTGTCTTGGGTTCAAGTCTTGGCTCAGCTGCTGATTCCAGCTTCCTGACAATGCATACCCTGAGACGAAGCAGGTGATGGACCAAGGAGGTGGGTCCCTGCCACCCATGTGGAAGACCCAGTATGAGTTCCAGGCTCCTGGCTTCAGCCTGGCCCAGCCCTCTCTCCTGCAGGCATTTGGGGAATGAAACATCAGCTGGGTGGTATCTCTCTCTCTCTCTCTCTCTCTCTCTCTCTCTCTCTCTCTTCTGTCTGTCTCCCCCTCTCTCCCTTCCTCTGTATCCCTTTCAAATAAATAAAGCAGTTTGTCTCTTCAGAGCCACCTTCTGGACACGGACATAGATCTGAATGTTCTGTCTCCTATCAGGCACAGTCATCTACGACCAAGTGTCTCCTGCACTAAACTGTGTTTCTGCCAGATTTTCAAGACACTATGACAGGGCAAAGAATGTCAGTTAGGAACTCAGCTAGCCCAAGTTCTCTTTATTTCAATGACTAGCTCAGGTCCAGGAGCCATGATCCTGATTCCTGTCTTTAAATTTAAGACCCTCTTTTTTTTTTTTTTTTTCTGTTAGTGAAAGCAAAAATAGTAGCTGTCTTTCAGGGGTGGTCTCTTCTGGGTACCTGTGACATCCTTTCTGTACACAAAGGCCTGTGGGGTTGGCATCCTTGCCCTTACTTTGCAGAGGGGGAGACAGAGAAACAGGGAGCGTGAAGTACTGCCTCAAGGTTGAACAGCTGATGAGCAGCTAAGTCAAGATCTGAACCCAAAACCTACGTAGGGCGTAGCCTTCCCCTCAAAGTCACGCGTTTCCCAGAACCTCAGAAGGGGACCTCGTTTGGAAATAGGATCAGCGCAAATGGACCTGGTTCAGGTGAGGTCATGTTGGAGGAGGCTGGGCCAGTGTGGACAAGGACACACATACGCATGGAGAAGTCCACCTGGTGTTGTAGGAGACAGAGAAACGAGTGGAGGGGATGGCTGCTGATACGACTAAGAGAAACACCTGGAACTGATTCTCCAGAGAGTGTAGTTCTGTTGGTCACTTGACTGCAGACTTCTGGCCTCCAGAACTGTGGCTCTAAGTCACCTAGTGTGTGGCACTGTGTTACAGCACCCGCAGGACACAAGTACAAGTCATGATCCTACGCAATATACTCCACAACCTAGTGATTGTAGCCATTTTGGAAGATAAAAAGTGCCAAGTGCTCATGATCCCACGTTCTAGAACTCAGCATTACACATTCTCTATTTTCAAGTTTTCTTCACTTCTTCCCAACCAGCTACTCCAACCTCTTCTATCTTTTTTTTTTTAAAGATGTTTATTTGCAAGTTAGAGTCAGAGAGAGAGGGAGAGGGGGAGGGGGAGGGGGGGAGGGAGGGGGAGGAGGAGAAGGGAGGGGGAGGATGAGGAGGGAGGGGGAAGGAGAGGGGAGGGGAAGGGGAGGGAGAGGTAGAGGGAGAAAAGGGGAGGGGGAGGGGAGGGGAGGGAGAGGGAAGGGGAGGGGAGGGGAAAGGAGAAGGGGAGGGGAGGAAAGGAGAAGAAGAGGGGAGGAAAGGAGAAGAAGAGGGAGGGGGAGGGGAAGGGAGAGGCAGAGGGAGGGGGAGGAAGGGAGAGGGAGGAGGGTGGGGAGAGGGAGGGGAGAGGAGGGGAGGGGTGGGGAGGGGAGGGGAGGGGAGGGGAGGGAGAGAGAGAGAGATCTTACATCCTCTGGCTCACTCCCCAGATGGGTGCAATTGGCCAGGGCTGGGCCAGGCTGAAGCCAGGAGCCAGGAGCTTCTTCCACATCTCCCACATGACTGCAAGGGCTGAAGCACTTGTGCCATCTTCTGCTGATTTTCCCAGGCGCATTAGCAGGGAGCTGGATTGGAAATGGAGCAGCTAGGACACAAACCAGCACCCATATGGGATGCTGGTGTTGCAGGCAGTGGCTTTACCTACTATGCCACAATGCTGGCCCTCAATTCCATCTTTTAAAAGCAGTAACAGAGGTGGATGTTCGGTACAACAATTGAGAGGGTGCTTGGGACATCAGCCTTCCATATCAGAGCACCTGGGTTGGAGTTCCAGCGCCACTTCTGACTGAGCCTCCTTCTAAGGCACACTCTGGGCGGCAGCAGGTGACTGCTCACCTAGCTGGGTCCCTGCCTCCCCCCGGCGACCTGAATGGAGTTCCAGGCTTCTAGCTGTGGTCTGGTCCGGCCCTGGCTTATTGCAGGTACTGGAGGAGTGAGCCAGCAGATGGAAGATCTCTCTCTCTCTCTCTCATCTTAGAAATAAATAAAAATAGAATTTTTTTTCTTGTGGATTTTTTTTCTCTTCTGCTGGCTGAGCATCTGAACTCTTTATGGGATATGCTTCCAGAACAGTGAGAATGGCTACAAACTCTGGAATCCCTATATTTCATCACCACCATCACCAGCATCATCTCAGCCCACTGGAGTAGGCTGAGCTACAGTAGAGACGACAAACGGATGCGTCTTTGACTTGAACACGGGCACTCAACACAGAGCAGCGAGCCGTGGGCAGGTCCCCAGAAGATGGCAGTGTGGGTCTCGGGAACACGCTGTCCACACAGCACGGCTGCACAGCCAGCCTTCCGGAGCATCTTGGAAATGGCACTTGGACCACCAATCACCCTGAGGCCACTTAGAGTGAATATTTTCCAACTTTGCGTGGTCCTTTCTTCTTGGTACAGAGGGAACCATTGACCTGCACATCTAAGCTCTCCTTTTGAAAAAAAAAAAAACTTAGCGTTCAGACACTGGACATTCTGTCCCCAGCATGTTGACGTGTCCACTGTAATCTTTATATTCTGTAACCTACCGACGCAAGGGTTTACGGCAGGACTCTCAGAACCAGTGTGTTTAGATTGTGGTTATGAAAAAAAACTAATTTATCTGTACACTTATGTGCATTTCTTGGTATGCATACTATATTTCAAAAAAGTGTTTTTTTTTATAAAAACAAGAAAAGAGAGCTGAGAGAGGTAAGGAACAAGGAAACAGAACACCAGGATCTAACGCTTGCTTGGTGTGTGATCCTGGGCTCCTCCCTCTGCCCCTGGAAGAATCCTCATTTGTTTTGTTTTAATTGTTTCATGGACATTGTATCTGCTGGGCTGATTCTGTGCCATTGTAGCACAAATGAGAAAATGACTGTTAAGAACCACAAAGTGGTATTGTTATGATCCAATACGATTTTCATGAGGATGATCCAGCAGTGAGTCTCAGGCATTATCCTGGGTCAGAATCACCTGGAGGAATTAGTGAATTATGGACTGCTGGGCCCTACCCAGAGTTTCTGTCTCAGTACATCTGGGGTGAGGCCAGAGACCTTGCCGTCCTGATAAAGTCCTAGGTGATGCAGATGCTGCTGGGGGATGCTTTGAGGACCACTGGGCTAGAGCAAGGCTAAGAGAATATGTGACTTTGAGGCCTTCTGTGTATCTTGGAACTCCTTAGGCTACTATTTAATGCAACATTAAGAAGAGTATTTTCAAAAAATTAGACAGTGTCATCCTAGCCTTTACGGTGTGTGTATGTATGTGTGTGTGTGTGTGTGTGTGTGTTCATATCTAGCTGTCATCAAAGTGATAAGCTCTTATGGCACATGCCACTTTCAGTGAGTGTGCCATGTTCATGTGCAAACATCTGCTTTCTGGTGTAAACATATCCCACTCACCATCTCTGCCACCAAGAGCTGGTGGCTGCTGAAATGCATGATGGGAGCAGTGTGGCATACAGGTTTCCCTCAAAGACCAGAAGAGAAATCTAAACAGGGCCAGGACCCCCTTCAGAGTGCCCCAGCAACGGTTGTCAGTGCTGTGGTCACTGTAGGCATTGTAGCCCCGTACTCAGCTCCATTTCCTGAAAGTACCCAGTGTCTCCTAATACATTATCTTACTGTTGATTAAGTTTACTTGTTGTTGGTGGTGGTGGTGGTTGGGGGAGAGAGATCTTCCATCTATTGGCTCATTCCCCTAAATGGCTATAAGAGCCAGGTCTGAGTCAGGCTGAAGTCAGGAGCCCAGAACTCCCACATGGGTCTCCCACACAGGTGAGAAGCCCACACACTTGGGCCATCTGCTGCTGCTTTCCCTGGGCACATTAGCAGGGAGCTGGATTGCAAGTCCAGCAGCCAGGACTTGAACTGGTGCTCTGAACGCAGGTATCATAAACAGTGGCTTAACTCACTGCCACAACACTGCCCCTCCCTCCACTCATATCTTAAAAACAATAAAAATTCATGTGATTCAGCCAAGAGTTAATGCCAATGAATGCTTAATTATAGAACCAAAGAAGTTAGTGCTGGGAGGGACTAACAGATTATCTGAGTCCAATGCTTTACAGGCGAGGAAAGAAAAGACACCTCGCTGCCTCCCAGAGTTGGCTGAGGAGCAGGTGGGGAGTGAGGTTCAGGGCTTCTCTCCTAGTCCAGAGATCTTGCCTATGTTTTCTCTTGGATACCTTGGCAGTGAACCCCGTGATAACGTCCTCCCAGTAACTGTACAGGGGCCCAAATGCAAATGAGAATGCAAGATGTTTGGTGGAGACCAGCTTCTCATTTGCACAGAAGACCCACCCTAGTCACTCTATTGACCTCAAATAATGTAGCCTGCATTTTACACAGGCTTTGTTTCACAGTCAGAGCATGTGGTAGGGTTCTCTACATTCTAATATTGCAGAAGCTCTTATATCCATATTCTACATGCTCTGAGATCCACACTGTGGAGCTACTCCCACCAGTCTGATATTCGGTTTTTCTGATCTCATCATTTGGGTTTGGAAATGAAACTGATCATAGGCTTCGAAAGGTTAGTTAAAGGTGATGATTAAGGTTCTATATTTAGAATCTTAGGGACTAAAATGAATCAAAAATAAAGACTTAAAGGAGAACTTAAAAGTCAGAAGCTCAAAGACAGAATAAACCAAGGAAAACACAGCAGGTCAACGTTGCACTAGTTGAAAGGCAGCATTATCAAAAGTAACATCCCCTGAATGCTGACAGTGTTGCCTGCCACCAGACAAGTGCTTGATCTTCAGTAACATCAATTCCCTACCAAAGTGTGCAGTATACACTGCGTGACAATTTTATAAGTCACAAATGGTTGGGTAACAAAAAGCTCATTTGGCTCAAACTAAAGATTATTGTTTCTACTTTACCGATAAGAGTAGATAAATAACCCGCCCTAAGTTTTTGGCTGGAAAATGGTGGAGTAGGAGATCTTGAACCCACAATAGCCCTTTCTTTTTCCACTGTTCAATGGGGCTAGGAAGAAGGTTAAGCTTAGGAAAAGCCATAAGCAGCTCCAGTGTTTGCATTAGACTGGCCATTCTTTCTTCTAATAACTTATAGTTCTTATTCTTCTTTTATAGTCATAAATAATGCATTTTATGAAAACTGCAAGTACTATCTTGAATGAATCCTAAGTACTGACAGAACCACAAATGGCTGTTTTCAGGTTATAAAATTTTAATGACACTATTTTGCTGCCGTACTGCATCCATCCTTTTAAAGAGAATGTTCCAAGAACTCATTATGTGATTATAGAATAATAGAGGACTCTTCATAGAGTGGTGATCAAAAGGTAGTCCCTCCTTGTAGCAACATTTAGCTTCCTCTCTATTTAAAAAAAATCCTAAGCATGCCACAAAGCTCTCTCCAGCAAGGGCACACAAATGTAAGTGAGGAACTAAACAAACTATGATGCAAAAATGAAGCTGGCATATGTCAATGACACTCCTAACAATCTTTCAGGGTAATAATAGGTCTGTGATTTCTTGCGTGACTATGATGAGAATGACTGCTACACGCAACCATGTGGAATCTTCAGGACTTTTTTGTGCTTTTTTTTTTTTTTTTTGGTTTGGTATTCATTGTTTACAGTTTTCCCTAATGATGGATTTAATCCCAAATGTACACACTTGTGTGGTACCCAGTAGATGCTGAATCAATGTGAAGCCAATGGGTGTTGTTAGAAGACCAACATCTTTGTAACATTTTATCAGACAGTTGGGTGACCCCATCTACTTCACAGGGATGAGAATAATACAACAACCAGATGTTTTTCTGGCTGATCACACTGTACATTTTCAATGGAATTTCTGTATCTGACACTGATCGGCCCATGATGTATGATGATAACAGAAACAACTTTGGAGTTCATAAGATTGTGAGTCGACAGCATTAAGAAAGGTAGAAATGTTTTCATGACTATAAAAGGGCAGGGCAGGTGTTGTAGTGCAGCAGGTTAAGTGTGAGTCCCATGATAGCAGCTTCCTGCTAATATGCTGGGGAGGCAGTAGAAGATGGCCTAAGTAGTTAGGCCCTTGCCACTCCCTTGGGAGACCAGGAAGGAGTTCCTGGCTCCTGACTTCAGCCTGGCCCAGCCCTGGCTGTTGCAGCCATTTAGGAAGTGAACCAGCAGATGGAAGATCTCCCTTTCTCTCTGTCTTTCCCTCTCTCTCTGTAGTTCTGCCTTTCAAATAAGTTGATTGATTCAAACATGAATTCACACAGTTTATAATTTCCTCAGTGATACACAGTGGATGGAAAGTAATCCCATCTCCACAGCCCAAACAGCTACTCTCCAGGAGCTGGCTTTTTCCAACTGTGAGAAGACGTGACACAACAAGATGCAGGCACACAAGATGCTAAGTCAGAGGTTTGTTTAACTTTGTAAAGGATAGGGTAAATTAATTACACAATGAGATTTCCTGCGCCCAACTTCATTTAATAAAGGCCCTGGAAGAACCAAATGGCTGTGGAGTGTCATGCATCTGTGATGCACTGAGTCAACTTGGGTAAGATGAAATCTAACTTATTGCCCAGAATGTCCTCCCCGTGGGCAGACAGATGAGAGCTGGTGAACCCCAGGCTGGAGTTGTCCAAACCAGGCATTGCATGAGGAAGTGAAGCAGCAACCATCATTTTTGGAAGATCATGGTGAGATGCACACATTACCAGGCACGATGGAGGACTCCAGCTGGTTCTGTCTCCTGTGCTCCATGTCTTGTCTTCCTTCTTGTCTTCCTTCCGCCCTGGGCCCGACCCCGATGCCTGGTTGTGGGACCAAGGAGACAGCAGCTTTCTCCCCAGCTGCTGCTTGGTGGAACCCGCCTTAGGGGCTGGGTATGGTTGGCTTCTGGAGTCAACTGGTGATTGGTTCCTTGGAACCCCCAGTTTCCTCTCAAGCCTGTTCTTTTCTTTTCTTTTCTTTTCTTTCTTTCTTTCTTTCTTTCTTTCTTTCTTTCTTTCTTTCTTTCTTTCTTTCTTTCTTTCTTTCTTTCTTTCTTTCGACAGGCAGAGTTAGACAGTGAGAGAGAGAAAGAGACAGAGAAAGGTCTTCCTTTGCCGTTGGGTCACCCCCCAAATGGCGGCTATGGCCGGCATGCTGCGGCTGGTGCGCTGCGCTGATCCGAAGCCAGGAGCCAGGTGCTTTTTCCTGGTCTCCCATGGGGTGCAGGGCCCAAGCACTTGGGCCATCCTTCACTGCCTTCCCGGGCCACAGCAGAGAGCTAGACTGGAAGAGGAACAACCGGCACAGAGTCCGGTGCCCCAACTGGGATTAGAACCTGGGGTGCCGGTGCCATAGGCGGAGGATTAGCCAAGTGAGCCACGGCACTGGCCTTGCCTACACTTTTCTAGCACTTCACCACCCTGTGAGGTTTGATTTCCACAACACATACCTCCAGAGCTCATAGCGATGCTGCTTTTCCAACTGGATTCTGGTGGAAACAGTAACAGCTCGATTCATCACCACTGCTGTTTTTTGGAATTGAGTGCATTTTCATAATTTTTTAAAAATCAAGAAATATAAAAAAGTTTTTTTTAAAAAAAGGGGGGGGGGACACCACCACTACCACCACCCCAATCACACTTACTTGGTCTCACCAGAAATACAAGGGTTGGTGCTAATTTTCCACAAGTCTGCCTTTGGGGTTAAGGGCATATTGAAAGGGAGAGAACAGGGTTGAAGTAGTTCTGGGCAAATAATTCAATTTTGTAGCACTGTCACCCTGGATGCTATGTGTGGTTTATCTTTTGGATTAAAAAAACAGATGTACCTGGCGCCGCGGTTCAATAGGCTAATCCTCTGCCTAGCGGCGCCGGCACACTGGATTCTAGTCCTGGTCGGGGCGCTGGATTCTGTCCCGGTTGCCCCTCTTCCAGTCCAGCTCTCTGCTGTGGCCTGGGAAGGCAGTGGAGGATGGCCCAAGTGCTTGGGCCCTGTACCCGAATGGGAGACCAGCAGAAGCACCTGGCTCCTGCCTTTGGATTAGCGCGGTGCGCCGGCTGTAGCACGCTGGCCGTGGCGGCCATTGGAGGGTGAACCAACAGAAAAGGAAGACCTTTCTCTCTGTCTCTCTCTCTCACTGTCCACTCTGCCTGTCAAAAAAAATATACAAAAACAAACAAACAAACAAACAAAAAAACAGATGTGGGGGCTGGTGCTGTAGTGAAGTGGGTAAAGCCACTGCCTGCTGTGTTGGCATCCCATATGGACGCCAGTTCAAGTCCTGGCTGCTCCACTTCTGATCCAGCTCTCTGCTATGGCCTGGGAAAGCAGTAGAAGATGGCCCAAGTCCTTGGGTCCCTGCACCCGTGTGGAAGACAGGGAAGAAGCTCCTGGCTCCTGGCTTCGGATCAGCGCAGCTCTGGCAGATGCGGTCATCTAGGGAGTGAACCAGCAGATGGAAGACCTCTCTCTCTCTCTCTCTCTCTCTCTGTGCCTCTCCTTCTCTCTGTGTAACTGTGACTTTCAAGTAAAATAAATAAATCTTTAAAAAAAAACACAGATGCGCTTTGCATTCCATCAACTTGATATAGAAACATGTAAGTTCAAGAGAGTTGTCAGTGGCATTTCCCCTTCACTCTAATTAGGGTCCACATCAAAGATTTTTGCTAAAATTACAACTACAATTGCAAACAACTCCGTCCTCAACCCCAAGAAGGACTTTTTTTTAAAGAGTCCTTTGTGGCACATTCCATCCCTAACTGGACGAGCGCTGCATTTTTCCCAGGAGAGCGACCTCTTGGGAAAAGTTGGGCTACCCTGGGAAAGATGCCATAGCAACCCCTGTAACTGACAAAGGAGAGTGGAAATAAATCTTTCCAAACCCAGACTTGGACCCCATTCATGCTTTTAACCATGGAATACCCAAATATGACATGAAAAAAACTGGAATCTTTTTTTTTTTTTTAAAACCATCCTCCAAGTTTCCCTCCTGCAAACATGTTAAGAGAAAAGTTTTAGACCTTGTGACTTTGCCATAGAGAAGTCCTGAGACCTTCCCAATTACAAATCCTCCCCTGCACACCATAGCACACTTCAACCCAATAGTGGAGTCACAGTTTCTGGACAAGTGGTGAGGCTCACTCACAAGTTTAGGGGCTCCTTCCTGCCACCGGCCTCCCAGAACAGGGGAATTCTAGTCTGTGCTGTTCAAAAGCAGTCAAATGACTGCGTCACGTGCACTTCTCAAATAGCCAAAAGCTCAAATGCTGAATCCGAAAAAGCCAGGAGTCACAGTGCAATGTGTTTGACTTCTAGCCCCAAAGTCAAAGTTTAGCCCTAGCTGTGACATTCGTATGATCTCGGTACTACCTAATATCTCTGAGGGAAAATAAAAATGGTATGAGGTCGAGGGAAACGGTTTTGTAGATTGTAAGTGCCATGTGAGTGTACTGTGCCACGGCAACCCGCATGACTGCTCTGAGAAGCAACTGTGCTAACGCCAAACATGTCCCCAAATTCCCACCAGTCCTCAGGGTCCTGTATTCTCAGGGGGCACTCCTGCTCCCACTGAGTCCTGATTCTGTCCCATCTCGGGTTCTCTGTTTGCTAACCGAGCTCCATAACCCATCAGCCTAGATGGGGAATTGGTGTCCTTTCCTAATCGTCCCCCACCCCCGCAGGTTTGGGTATGGTTTGAATGCGTTCCTCAGTAACTCGCGTTCTGGAAGTGTGGTCCCTCGTGTGGCAGTGCAGAGACGTGGACAAGTTGTGGAACCTTGAAGAGATGGAGCCTATGACAAGGTAGTTAGGTCATAGGGGCATTGCTTTCAAAAGGTATTACTGCTGAGTGAGTTTTGGAGCAAGTGAGTTCTTTGAAAGTGAGGCCACCCACGTGCACGTATCCACTTTTCTTTTGGTTTCTTGGCTATGGGGGCCCTTGCCAGAGGCAAACCAGATGGAGGCCAACTGATCTTGAACTCTCATCCTCCAAAACTCTGAGCTAACTAAAACCCTTTCTTTATAAAGTGCCTGTGTGCTATAGCCACAGAAAACTGACTAATACAGACACACACACACACAAGGCCTGTGTTTGCAGCAGACCTTATTAAGGGTTTGGAGAAGACAGAGTGGGTTTACATGGCAGAAACTCCAAATAACTTAAAACTAACTTGCCCACTCTGCAGAGTCCTTGGCCATTCTACCACTCTGAATAAAGGTCCCCTTCATGCACCCAAAAGCGTTTTCTTTTTTAAAATCAAAACAGTACATATGCCCACCTTCTCCTTTTTTCTCCTGCTGCTCTCTCTGTCTGACCCCATGCCTCCTCTTGCATAACTAAAGTGCCACCTGCACTCACCCAGAATGGGCCACCAGGAAATCTCCCGTCTTTCTTCCTCCTCCAATCTTTGCAAGGCCAGTGTTGTTTTTTTTTTCCCCAGAATACAAATTGTGGCACTGTCAGACCTCCCCTAAAGAAGATAGATACAGCTGTAGCTCATAAGCTGTTAGCAATAGTTTTTTGAGTTGTTTGTCCATTCATTCAACAAACATGTATCGATCCCTTTCAACATGCCAGATCCCATGGGAGACACTGGGCTGCAGCCACAACAGACGGCACCCTGGCCACCATGAGGTTCACATTCTGAGTGGAGCAGAGGTGCTCTGCTTTGAGCGTGGCCCCTGCAGATCCCATGCATTGGAAGCTTTATCCTCAAAGTAATAGGTTGATGGTGTTTGGAGGTGGAGCATTTGGGAAGTGAGTGGGGCTAGATGAGGTCCCATGGTCGCTTTAGTGGCTTTTAAAAAAAATATTTTATTTATTTATTTGACAGGTAGAGTTACAGATGGTGAGAGAGAGACAGAAGGGTCTTCCTTCTGTTGGTTCATTCCCCAAATGACTGCAACAGCCAGAACTGTGCCCATCTGAAGCCAGGAGCCAGGTGCTTCTTCCTGGTCTCCCATGTGGGTGCAGGACCTAAGCACCTGGGCCATCCTCCACTGCCTTCCCGGGCCACAGCAGAGAGCTGGAATAGAAGAGGAGCAACCAGGACTAGAACCGGCATCCATATGGGATGCCGGCACTGCAGGCAGAGGATTAACCTAGTGCGCCACAGTGCCGGCCCCTTAGTGGCTTTCTAAGAAGAGGAAGGGGGTCCTGAGTTGGCATGTTTCTCTGTGGCAAGGGTCCATCCTGTGTAGACGAAACTGTAGGCCTCTCACCAGAGACTGGGCAGATGCCGGCACCATGCTCTCCAGAACCATGAGCCAAATAAACGTCTCTTGACAAATCACCCTGTCTCAGGTGGTTTTGCTGTACAAACAGACTAAGATGCAGATAGGAGGGTTACAGACAATAAATGATTACAGTAAATAGATACATGTCGGGAGTGTGACAAGTAGGGGAAGATAAAGCGGGATCAGGTGTCAGCGAGAAATGGCAGGATGGTGGGTGACAAGTTGGCTTGGAATTTTAAATTAAGCGGACAGACAGGAAACGCCTCACTGAGGAGACTAAGACAATACGCCTGAGTCACGTGACTTCAGGGTTGGGGGAGGGGGCACAAGCAGGCGGATGAAAGAGCTTGCTCAAGGGCCATGAACAGATTTCTATTACATCAGTGACTCTTCCCCCTGTGTGAAAGACAGAGTAACATTTCACCTCTGCTTTGCTCAGTAAAAGAAGTTCCCCAAATTTACCCTTTCCATTCTGTTGTGTTTCCCTGTTGATTTCACCTCCCAGGTATCTAAGAGTATATATCTTTCTCTCCATCTTGATCTCCTGTGACACTGGTTTGTACACTTGTGATTTCTCCCCTGGACTGCAAACAAAGCTTCCTAACGGAAGACTCTGGCTCCCTTCATCCTCCATTAGAGTGATGTATAATTCAGATCCCACCACATCGCTCTGCTGCATTAATTATTGAAATCCCCCCTGCTCCTTGCAGCCCCCATAGACTTTAGAATGAAATCCAACTGCCCTGGAGTGGCAACAGCGAATACGGTGTGCTCTGCCCCCTCCCCTAGCACTGCCTGCTCTAGGACACGCCCACGGCTTCCTGTTGTAAGCACCTGCTACTCTTCACTTGAGGGATTTCGCTCAGCTTCAGGCAAAGGGCCTTAAGTGCCAGGAAGTTAGCGGTCCCAGGGAGCAGCTCTCTGTCAGGGATGGATGGGCACTCAAAGACATGTTCTCTGTCTGCCACTCCTGGGGGAACTGTGAGTGAGGCAGGACCAACTCTGAGGTGTTTTCTCTCTGCATCTTTTCCCCAGTGGAACAGACTCCAATTGCCCATGGTGTCTACTCCGTAATGAACGTGAATTTGGCTGCCTGACCTCCTCTGTTTGCTGCCTCACCCCCACACCCTCACCAGCACTTGCTGGAATCATCCCTCAAATAAACTACATGTACCCAAATCTTTGTATTTTAGTTATCGTGTGGGCTATTGTTGAGTCTCCCAGAAAGCTGAAAGCCTAATCACTGGTATTTTTGAATGTGAGCTTATTTGGAAAAAGCCTTTATGGATGTGCTCAAGTTCGGACGAAGTCTCACTGCATCAGGGTAGCCCTAATCCAATGTGACGGGTGTCCTCATAAGAAGACTAGAGAGAACATTCACATGGAGAGAATACCATGTGAAGACAGAGCCCACCTAGAGAGCAAAAGCCTCATGACCACCCCACACAGTGACAGGAGTGATGTGTCTACAAGGCAAGGAATGTGGAAGATTGCTAGTGTCACAAGAAGCTAAGAGTACAAAGCAGATCTTCCCCTGGTGCCTTCAGAGGGAGTGTGACCCCATGACACCTTGTCATCAGCATTCCATTCTCAGAAGCCATTCTGCTTGTGGTACTTTGTTACGAGAACCTTAGGGAGCTAATAGTTCATTATTGCTACACGTAACAGTTTCCTCATATCTCAGTGACAAGAGCACCCGCTTTCTTTATCCCACGACTTTGTGGTTTGGGAGTTTAAGCAGGGCTCAGCTGGACTTTCTACTGTCCCATGTCGTGTTGATGGAGGTACTCTTCAGTATTCAGCTGACAGCTGGGCAAATGTAGAAGATCCAAGACGGCTTTGCTCATGGTCTGGCACTGTGGCAGGGTAGCAGAGATGGGTGAAGGCTGGGCTGCCCTGGGACCAGGATGCAGGAAGTCTACACATGGTCCCACCAACATGGTGGATTAGAGATGTCAGAGTTCTTCCGTGGAGATGCGGGGCTCCCAGAAAGAGGGTGTTCCAAAAGATCCGGGCAGAAGCTGCACGCCTCCTGGTAATGTGGTCTCCAAAGTCCCTGGATGTTCCTCCCACCGACGCACCCTGCTGATTGAGCATGTCATTAAGGAACCTGGACTCCAGGGGTTGGGGATAAGACTCCACTTCACAGTGGGAAGAGTGGGAAAGGGTTGTGGCCATCTTGGTCTGCCTCTCCTGGGGAAACTCCACAGGGGACTGCAGATTCTGGCTCATGTGCCTCTCTCTATGGTCGCCTCCCGCACTCACACTCACCTTCTGTGCCTTACTCGGCACCTTTCTATTTCTCTAGCACCCTGTGTCCTACCTTGCTTTCATACCTTTATTTCGTCTATTTGTTACATACAAAATTTTTAAAAATCACACAATAGATCTTACGCTCTTCTCTTCCCAGAATGCTTTTACACCTGACCGCTGCTCACCTGGGAGGCGAGTTGATCCTGCAAAACCTGGACTGGGCTTTACCTTTGCCATTCCAGAGAAATCCTGTGCCTCTCCTCCTACCCCTGCTTCAACAGCTAAGTAACCACTGGCCTACGTGTCAGCAAGTTCATCAGGACAAGGGATTCTTCTTCCCTCTGTCTCTATATCCTCATGTTTGTTGATGAGTGAGTGAACTCTCTGTGGCTGTAAGAACCCCAAAGCAAAAAAATTTTAAGCAACTGAGCAAATTGCTCAATGTTTACATCCATGTTTTTTTGCCATTTTTGAGTGGTTTTCTTCACTTCAATCCACTCAATTTATGAACTGGTCATCAAGGTATCACAGAGGTGAGGAGGTGTCAGATGACAACATGATCTGGTGTGACTGTGGGATTTAGACATTACGTGTAACTGATTGCCTGTACAGCTTCATTTAGCTTTGTTCAATACCAGGCTTGATTGAGATCTTTACAAAATATCTTTCTCGTTCCTCCTCCTGTTCTTGCAGTATGAGACAAGTCACCACCGCTCCAAATGCGGGGAGTTTTGTTCACGAGCCATGTTAGTGCTACACTGGTCATTAACTAGGATAAAGCATGCCATCAGGGCAGGCGTCTGGCAACTTTTCCCATGAAGGAGAAGGTAATAAACACTGTAGGCTTTGTGAACCAAGAAGCAAAATGGGGTTATTTTGTATAGATACAAATGTAACCGTTTACACAATTTAAAAACCTCTTTGAGCCAGCAAGCAGGGGACCACATCTGGACAATGGGCTGTAGTTTGCCAACCTGCGGAATAGGATGGAGAGCAAGATTTCAGGTGAGGAGAGTCAGGCTTGAACCCTTGGTCACATATGTCACATATGGTTGTGTGAACATGAGAAATCTGGAAGCAAAAACCCTGGTGGAGATGGGCTCCATCATGGAGGCTCCATGTCTGCTGTGGTTTGGATGGGTTTGTGCCTCAAAGGTTCAGGCACTGGAAGCTTGGTCCAGAGTGTGATAATGTGAAGAGGTGGTGGGAGCCCCAAGAGGTGGCCCGAATGGAAAGTCCTTAGGTCTTGCAAGTGTAGCTGCCTTTGAAAGAGATTAAGGTAGTTCTCGTGGATCCACTGGCCATTGTGAGGGTGAGTCGTTACAGAAAGGGCAAGATTGCCTTCTTCCCATACACTGGTTTCCTGTCTCATGCAACCTCTCCCTGTCACATGCACTCCCACCGTGATGCCAACTATGGTGAGGTGTTGTAGGAAGGAGCTGGCCATGCTGTTTGGACTTTCAGCCTCCAGAGCTGTGAGCTAAGTAAACCTCTTTTCATTACAAGTCCACCAGCTCCAGGTGTTTCAATACAGAAACAGGAAGTGAACTAACACAGCTTCTAGGAGTAGGAATGCTACCCAGCATTCCCTGTTTCAAGACCAAAGGGCATTCCAGATGCTTGATCATGGTGGAAAAGGATTCGGCAGAGGGAAAGGACAGGAGTAGAGCACTGGACCTCCGGGAAACAGGCAGGGTGCTCAAGGCCCACGAGAATGCCACATTTACAGAGGCTCAGTGTGTGGCCCATAGCTAAGGTGAAGGGACTGGGACAGTGGACCTCAAGCCAATGCAGGAAAGGTGGATATAGCCAAACTGCCCATTCCGCATCAGGGTCCAACTCAAGGTGCCTTTTGACAGAGTTCCAGTTATGGACCCTATACTCCGGTGATACAGTAAGGACCCAGTTTCTCAATCAGGGTCTCAAGTGCCTTTCTGGGGGGCATCTGTACATGTGTGAACTTGTCTCTGCCCCACCCCCAGCCTTTGGGAATGACATTTGCCAGGGATGGCATGCATTCTGCAGTGCATAGAACCGACCCACAGAACAAAGATGTCCTGAGCAAATACTAGTGATGTGCTCTTGAGAAATGCTGCTACGGAAGCACGCTGGTGTCCCTGAGCTGTTGGAAGGGGGAGGGAAGGGACAACTTCATGACCTTTAACCCTGAAGGGCCTCACTTTCCTCATCTAATCTCCAAGATAATTACATGGGTCATTTATAGACAGGCAAATGTTTACCAATCACTGGTTGTGTTACATGTGTCTTCAAGTAGCTCCTGAGATGTCCTTTCTTAAAGATTTATTTACTTATGTGAAAGGCAGAGTAGAGAGAGAGAGAGAGAAGAGAGAAAGACAGGTCTTCTATCTGCTAGTTCACTCCCCAAATGGCCACAACAGCCAGGGATGTGCCAGGTGATGGATCCATCTATCTGGGTCCCCCATGTGGATGCAGGGGCCCAAGCACTTGGGCCATCTTCCACTGCTTTCTCTGGCACATTAACAGGGAGCTGGATTGGAAGTGCAGCAGCCAAGGCTTGAACCAGCAACCCTATGGGATGCCAGCACTGCGGGCAGCTGCTTAATCAGCTATACCACAACTCTGGCCCTGAGATGTCCTTTTTAAAAAGTAAATGAGATGCAACTTATATGCCATAAAGTGCACAAATCCCAAAGTACATCTCCATGGCATACATGTGTGTACACACCTCTACAGATACCAACCAGTGCTAGAGAAAGGTCCCAGGGCCAACCACTATTCACTCTGCATAGATTACTTTTGCCTGTTTTTTTTTTTTTTCAGATTTATTTATTTACTTGAAAGTCTGAGTTACACAGAGAGAGAAGGAGAGGCAGACAGAGAGAGAAAGAGAGAGGTCTTCCATTCATTGGTTCACTCCCCAGTGGGCCGTAACAGCCAGAGCTGCACCGATCTGAAGCCAGGAGCCAGGAGCCAGGAGCTTCCTCTGGGTCTCCCACACAGGGGCCCAAGGGCTTGGGCCATCTTCCACTGCTTTCCCAGGCCATAGCAGAGAGCTGGATCAGAAGTTTGAGCAGCCGGGACTCGAACTGGTGCCCATATGGGATGCCGGCACTGCAGGCAGCAGCCTTACCCACTACACCACAGCGCCAGCCCCTGCCTGTTCTTAACTTCCTATATAAATGCCTCACACAGTGTGAACTCTTTTTTGCCTTTGCTCACCATATCCTCGAGATTCGCCCTGTTGTTGCCTGTACCAGCAGTTCACCCCCCGCCACTTGTTATGGCTGTGTCAGGGCATACGTCTTTTTTAGGTGGAAAGGGATTTTTTTAAAATCTCACAATTATAGCAGAAGCTACCTAGAATCATTCCACTCCTTGTTATTTCTGTATTATTTCTGATCCAGGTCCCCTTGCCAGCCTCACTCCCACGCTTGGGAAATTACAAAGTCAATTAGCTTTCAGCTAGTGGGGTTAGGGGGAGCCTGCCATTCCTAACAAGGACAAGGTCTTTGAGTGGGGAAAGGCTTCTGTTTGCTTAATGTTTATTGGTGTCCTTATCTGTTCTTCAAGTCAAAATTCTGCGGGCTTCCTTTTTAACCATTTTATCTATGCATAAAGTAGGAAGAAAGACGAACACTAAAGTGCAGACCAGCGCCCCAACAAGGGAGCATGGCGCTTTAAGACCAAAAGCACACACACTCTGCAAACATGACGTGGGGAGCAGAATGGAAAACTCCACTGAGTGCTTTCCTGGCCTCTTGCCACTCCGTGAATACTTAATTATATATATATATATATATATATATATATACACATACATATATATATTTTAAAGCCAACTGTTCTCACATTTAGGCCAATTTTTCTTGTGCTAACATGGTCCTTTCTTGTCTGCAGTCCAACACAGATTGAGAATCGAGAAAGATATATTCTATCCACAGTTTCATTTCACCCATCATCTGTTCGTTTTCGACAAACGACAACCATTTATATATCTTTAAATATTAATGTCGGTGCCAAAGAGTATGAAGCCAAAGCTGTTGGGAGCCCAAGCTGATGAAGAATCCCTGCAGAGTGCGAGCCGGGATGAAGTTTCTTCACATTGCTGGGTTTGGCGTGCTAATGCCCAGTGCTGGGGGTGTCCCAGAGGGAGGAGCCCGAGGGAAGCGCTGCTGTCCGCAGTGTGCCACGTTAGGTGAGGGCCTCGCATGCTTTCTTGGTCGACAGCATCGCTTTAAAATGAACCAGGAAAGAAACTCCGGGAGCTGTGACTGCACACAATCCCCCGCCTTACTCTGTTATTTATTGTCACTAAAGTCACTGCACCTTAATCACGCCACTATCAGCCTTCGTATGTCCAAGTGCTTCGGGCTAATCAGCCTCTATCCCATGGCTTGTCACAGTTCGGTTCTGAGATTACCCCTGGGGCGGGGGGGGGGGGGGTTGAGGAAACCTATTGCCACTTTGAGGGGTGAAAAGGTTAAATGAATTCGGCAAGTGCAGCAATTAGTTTGTGGGGGAGGAGACCCTGCCTCTTTCTCTCCGGTTCATGCCCCACCATGAAATATCATATAAAGGTTCATTAAAAGGCAGAATTTCTATTTTAATACAATCCAATAGTAATGTTTGTCTATAGGATCAGAATCAGGTTTCTTGGTTCATCATGGTAAATTGAGTAAAAGTGACCAGCTAGGACAGCTGGCGATCTGTCTGCCAAAGTCTGAGCCCCCTAGGGCAGGGGCTTCCGCTGCTTGGGTCACTGTCCCATCTCTGCCACCTAACCAGTGCCTGACATGTGGTAGGCAGTCTGCAAGCGCTTGTTGAATCAAAGAGGGGGTGAACAAATGAAGGAAGGAGGGAAGGAAGGAAAGAATCAGGCTCAGAGAGCTGCAGAGGTTTGCAAGGCTGCACTGCCACATGACCTTGATGTTCAAGAGAGCCTGATCTGTAAGCCCATGCCTCTGTTAGTTAAGTCTTGGCATTTTCTCTTCACTGCCACTGGCAGTATGCACTGGGTGGGGGTGGGGGAGAAGTTGTCATTTCCCTAAAGAAACACCTTATTTATTTATTTATTGACAGGCAGAGTGGACAGTGAGAGAGAGAGAGAGACAGAGAGAGAGTTCTTCCTTTGCCGTTGGTTCACCCCACAATGGCCGCTGCGGCCGGCACACTGCACTGATCCAAAGGCAGGAGCTGGGTGCTTCTCCTGGTCTCCCATGGGGTGCAGGGCCCAAGGACCTGGGCCATCCTCCACTGCACTCCAACACCTTTAAAAGGCCACCGGGATCACCACATGAGACAGCAGCAGTGTTATCATGGGTTTGGATGGCAGTGCCTGGCTAGGCACTCTAAGTCCCAAGTAGCTGACGGCATATGATCCAGATTCACAGATCACAGCACATTAGAAGGCAGATTTCTCTTCTGTAAGATTTCTATTTATTTATTTGAAAGGCAGAGTTACAGAAAGGCAGAAGCAGAGAGAGAGGGGTCTTCCATTCTCTGGTTCACTCCCCAAATGGCTGCAATGGCCAGAGCTGTGCTGATCCAAAACCAAGAGCCAGGAGCTTCTTCCAGGTGTCCCACATGGGTGCAGGGAACCAAACACTTGGGCCATCTTCCACTGCTTTCTCAGGTGCATTATATTAGAAGTGGAACAGCTGGGGCTCGAAAGGGTGCCCATACGGGATGCCAGCACTGCAGGCACTGGATTTACCCACTACAGCACAGCACTGGCCCCCAAACTCCACAGATTTGAAAGGTCTGAGCAACCAAGAAGAGTCATTAAAAAGTTCATGGAAAATATGTTTTATGAAAAGATTATACAAGAATTCAACAAATTTTTGCACCTAAAAGAACTCATCTTTATGCCCACTTTCCACGACCTTTTTAAAGCACCCTCACAGTCGCCCTGAGGATCTCATATCTAATGTCCTTTTTAAAAAAAAAAAATATATATATATATATATATACACACCACTCAAATTTCTTGTGTTTTTCAAGACACATCCATAGGAAAGGTAAAGCTGGTGGTTGATGCTCCTTTTTTTTCATGCTTACAGCATACTCGATAAATATATCTGCTCATGACTATGCAAATAATTTATTTAAAGTCTAACTCACTTGTAAGAAAATTCTTGAATCACCTCTTGGTGTTCCAGGAACTCAATATTTTTCAATGCAAATATCAAACTCCTACTCAGATGTACCAAATGGAGAACTGGCTGCTTTGAAAGCATCTATTTACTTGGAAGTATAAAGGCCACACTCAGCGAAAAAATGTACTTTATCTGATATTCCAAATGCCTCCTTGCTTAAAGATTACTCGAAATGGATACCAACACAGATAATGCAGCATTAAAATGAAGAGTGGACCCCACATAGTTCCATTTCCCACGTCTACATTTTACAAAGTTGTGAAGCTCACAGCAGGGAGAAGGAAGAACCAACACAGAAAGAGCTTTGCTCTCTGGGAAGAGTAAGATTGAGATGGGGGAGGTAGGCAGGAATAAACGATGCTGGAAGAATTTTTTTATAATTTCTGTATAGCACTCCACTGCAACTCCACCCCTTCACCTGTCAATCCACTAAACTCACTTTCCCATGATGCACCTGTGTCTCATCCAGGACCAGGAAGGAGGAGACGCTGTGATGGCCACAAGGAAGTTAAGTATCAGTGGAGGTGCCTTCGTGCTCCCAGAAAGTCTCACTCACACTAAGCTCCACTCCCGTTTGGGTACCCAATTAGGTAACTCCCCTTTACCTCATAAAAGGAACGGGTACATGTGGGAGCAGCCCCTTTTGCTTTTTGGCTTATGGGTCCTTCTCTGGCCAACTCCAATCTCGGTTCTCATAGGCAGCTCCCTGGCCCATTCATGACCAGTACCTCTCTGTATGGGACTACCCACATCCACACATGAATGTAGGCATAACTCCTTTTTCAGTAAACCCTGCGCTCACCGGTGCACTGTGTTTATGCCTCTGCTTTGAATTCTTATCTCTGGTGCGGGGGGCAAGAACTTGGAGTAAAAATTGAGATGATACGCTCAGAACAAGATGACAGGATGGTGGATGGTACCACCTAGTGTACCTTAATGCCTTTTAAAAAATTTATGCATGTGCCTTTCTTTCCCCTGAAAGTCTGTGTTCTTAAAATAGAGGCCACATTAGTGGGTCAACAGCATTTCCTTCTAACAGAAAAACTGCAGTATCCAAGTGTACTGGAAAGCTTATAATTTTCCTGGCCAGCCATTTTTAGGTTTATTCCTCTCATTGCATTAAAAATGGAGAGTAATTAAGGCAACTGTGGCTCGAGCTGGCCAAATTGGATTTTTCTTATAGCTTTCCCTTCATTTCACAATGATGTCATTAAATGTTTGGGCCATGAACTGTTAGGACAGCCAGTTTCCACTGCAGTATGGGTCATGCAGGAATGCAAGGGAAATACACTGTAGAACGCCATAAAGCTTTAAAGAGCTACAATAAAACCGACCCGGAGGCCAAGCAGAGCATGAGTATTTGCTTCTCCTTATAAACAGACTCCAAGAAATCAGAAGGAACGTAGGTGGGAGGAGACACAGGAATCAATGGCATGACAGTGAAGTAGGTGGGTATTTAGTTTCTTTTAACTCCAGGCTCTTGTCATGCACAAAATACGCATTTTAAGTGTTGACACAAGTAAGATGCACAAAGTGATGACATTTCTTTAAAAGATGAGAAAGCAAATATGCCCGTGGGTGTGCGCACGCACACACACACACACACACACACACACGATCATGAGTTGCCCTACAAAGAGAAATACCCATTATGAATGGGGAGTGGGCCAGCAGATTTGCCTGAAAAGAGAAGGGGCGCGGAAGGGGAGACAGAAAGATCACCTGGCAGCCCCTCCAGCCACGGTCTTGGTGAAGGAGAGAACCCCCCCCCCCCCCCCAGCCAGTTGTCCTAGTTCACGGTGCCTCTCCAGGCGTGGAGTCACCTGGGAATTCTATGCCACCTCCATAAGTTCCAAGTGGAGCTCAGGGCATCTCTGCTTAAGTCCCAGATGACACAGATGCATTCTGGGAAAGGAGGCATTTTGATGCACAAGTAGGAAGACAGAATGATATGGGAATGGTGGCTTGCAGCTACTTTCAGCTCAACGGACTTAGGTCTACTCACTAACTTCCTGCCTGTTTATCCCACAGCATCACCCAGCCACTCCACAGCCCCATTGGTCTGGTGGCCTCTTGAATGGCCAGTCATCTCTTGGAGCCTTTTTTTTTGACAGGCAGAGTGGACAGTGAGAGAGAGAGAGACAGAGAGAAAGGTCTTCCTTTGCCATTGGTTTACCCTCTAATGGCTGCCACGGCCGGTGTGCTACAGCCGGCACACCGTGCTGATCCGAAGCCAGGAGCCAGGTGCTTCTCCTGGTCTCCCATGGGGTGCAGGGCTCAAGCACTTGGGCCATCCTCCACTGCACTCCCTGGCCATAGCAGAGAGCTGGACTGGAAGAGGGGCAACCGGGACAGAATCCGGCACCCCGACCGGGACTAGAACTCGGTGTGCCAGCGCCGCAAGGCAGAGGATTAGCTTAGTGAGCCGCGGCGCCGGCCCTCTTGGAGCCTTTACAGCCATGAAGGCCGCCTTCTCTTCTCGGCAGGCATTTTTCACTACAGGCCACTCTGAAGTCACAGGGCTGTATTATATGGCCATATGACACCCACTTAGGAGTAAGCAAGTCCAGTGTGTTTTCCTAATGGAGATCTGTTAGTCAAAGAAGTTTCCTTTACTTGTCCCTGGAATTTGGAGAGTTCAGAGTTAGGCTAGGGTCCACTAATCAAGTTGCTTTTCCTACAAATGGTCTACTTGTAGTAGAGCAGCCCCCATTGCATTCTCAAGTGCAAAATATTCAGCCTGATCCCTCTGCGATTGTTTCCATGTGTGTGGGTAGCATTTGAGTCCTTATCCTCACCCAGACACAACTGCTGCACGGCTGCTGATCAAACGAACACTACAGTTGTGCTTCGGTTTGAATGTTGCCCCCAAATTCATGTGGACATGCGACTGTCTCTGTGACAGTGTTGAGAGGTGGCGCCTTTAAGAGGTGACTTAGGTCATGAGAGCCCTGTCCTCATGGAGGGGTTGATCATCTGGGGGGTGGGCTTGTTACTAAGGCAGCTTCCTTTTGCCCTTTGTCTTAGGCACTCACTTGCCCTTCCTGCTGTTAGGCCCTCGCCAGATGTTGGGGCTCTTGGACTTCCCAGCCTTCAAAACCGTGAACAACAAATTTTCTTCTTTATAAATGATCCGGTGTCTGGTATCCTGTTATTGCAACATCAAACAGAGATGTATTACCAGCCACCCAGCATACACTCCTCATACCCACGACTGTGTGGCATGGTTCTAGGTGCTACAGGAGACATTGAGCAGAAAGCTGTAGGACCTGCTCTCGAGATCGTAAGCTAGATGCGTATTAAACCGACGAACAAGACAAGATGATCTAGGAAAAGGGCAAAGAAAATACAGCAGGTTGAAGCATGATTGGAAGAGAATGAGAGGAGACAAACATCTAGAGAGATAAAGGGAGTCTGGACAGATCAGGGAAGATGTAAAGTTTAGATCAAGGAAAGTGTAAAAGTGAAGGGCAATAACCTTTAAAGAGGGATAAGCAGAGAAAACTGACAAGATAGCAGGGGCTCTCAGTTTCAAAAAACGTTGGCTATGTTCCACTTGAATGCTGTCTGAAATGCTAAGCTAAAGCATTGAAATTCGTAATTTTTTTTAGAAAACCACTTTCTTGAGGTAAGATTGACACATAAAAAGCTGTCCATATTTAGTAAATATATCTCAATTAGTTTGAGAATTAGTATATGCCTGAGAAACCATCCCCAGCATCAGGGCCAGAAATATATCCATAAACTCGTTTTTATAGTCAGGAGGGGATTTAGATGATTTTTAACAAGGAACTAGCATCACTCTGGGCTATTTTGCCATAAGCAACACAGAAACCCACTGGACCCTTCTTAAACAATAAAGTGAATTTCTTGGCTTAATCAATAGAAATGTCCTCAGATGCCAGCCTCAGGTGAGGCTTGATCCGGCTGTCCAAACAAGGACTCCAGGGCATTGGTTCCACTCTGCCTCAGCTTCATCCTCAGACACTGCAGTGTCCCTGCTTCCCGATGGAGCAATGACATAAGCATCAGTCATGCTAGTGCTGTGCCCCAAAGTAGATAAAATCGGAATTTACCCCTTACCCCTGCACCCTTTCAAGAGATCAATTCAGTCGCATGCCCTGGGCTGTTCCCCACCTCACCCCCTGCACTCTTTTCCAGGTTTGAAAGTCTGTGCCAAGCTTGGAAAGCCTGTATGGAGAAACTCATCTCCGTCTATCACCCCCATCCCACCTCCAGACCCTGAGCCCACCCTAAGATATATAAGGCCTAGCTTGCTAGAGGACTGGGCCCTCTGCCGTGTGCTCAGTCTGTGTGCATGCTGCCAGTGGGCCATCCACCTCTGCGAATTTATTTTCCCTGAATACATTCACTTGGGCTCTGAGTTCATATCCGGTCTCCTCTCTGCTCTGTACCCCTTTTCCTTATGCTTCCCATCCCACCCTCCTCACAGGCAGCCCCAGGTTGTCTGCTTAGAGCAACAAAATAGCTGGAGCAACCCCAGACCTATCATCTCCTCCCTCCACCTCTCCTGAAGAAGAATGAGCGTCTTGTCCAGGAGCTCCTGTGGAAGAAGGAGGAGGTCTCAAATGGTTTCTGTGTCTCAATGGGTTGGACTGAGTTTATCTGAGAACTCATGGAGGACCTGAGAAGATAGATGGAAAAAGCTAATTGATTTTTTTTTAAAGATTTATTTATTTGCAAGTCAGAGTTACACACAGAGAGAAGGAGAGGCAGAGAGAGAGAGAGAGAGAGAGAGAGAGAGAGAGAGATGTCTTCCATCTGCTGGTTCTCTCTCCAACTGGCTGCAACAGCAGGAGCTGCGCTGATCTTAAGCCAGGAGCTTCCTCCAGGTCTCCCACGTGGGTGCAGTGGCCCAAGGACTTGGGCCATCTTCTACTGCTTTCCCAGGCCATAGCAGAGAGCTGGATTGGAAGAGGATCAGCTGGGACTCGAACCAGCACCCTTATGGGATGCCAGCATTGCAGGCGGTGGCTTTACCCGCTATGTCACAGCGCTGGCCCAAAGATAATTGATTTAAGCCAGAGTCGACAGAGCAGGAAGTGGGGGCCAATCCCTCCCAAGCACAGGAGTGAGAATGAGAAAGGAGAGATTCCTTGAAGGAATCTCCAAGGACCACAGGGAAGAGAGGGATGGAGTATGAAGCCACAGCCAGACCAGGTTTATTCAGAAGAGTAAAGCCTGGGAGGCGCTCACTCCCAGGTGAACACAGAGAGCTGCCAGCGAACACGCAGCAGAGAGAGCTCCCCTTTCCTTACAGACTAGCGGTTTATATAGTAGGAAGTGGTGGGAAGGGGCTTGGGTGGGGGCCTGAGCTAAAGCTGGGCTCTGAGATAGAGGGAGAGCTTGGGCTCACTCTAAAGGTCCTGCGAGATCACAGTGTGAGCTGGGAGGGGAGTGGGCTGGGCAAGGCTGAGGCTGAGGCTGGACTCTGGGGCTGAGCTGCTGAGCTGCCAGAGAGAGTTTGGGAGGAGTGGGGCGAGCTCAGCCTGATAGCGGGACTCTTCAGATAGTGGAGTGTCCAGCAGTCGCGGCACGGCAGGGCTGGTCAAGGCACGGTGGGGCTGTATTAGCAGGACAGAGTGAAGGGGGCCTGCTTGCTGCTGTGTGGGTGAGAGGTCAACATGGACCTAGGGCTTTTCGTCCTTGCTCCATCAGTCATTAGAGGGAATAACATGATAAAAAGAAGGCTTATGTGATGGCCAAGCCCAGTTCATCAAACCACAAAATGGGAGAGGTGGGAGCTCCCCACCTAGCCAGCCACCTCCCCACCCTCCACTGGCCCTGCAGCCACGAAGTCTTAGAATAGCATCCCTTGTTCCTCATAAACACAAGCGGAATTGACAGGTGTTGTGGCAGAGTGAGTAAAGTTGCTGCCTGTGATGCCAGCATCCCAGTGGGCCCTGGTTTGAGTCCCGGCTGCTCCACTTCCAATGCACCTCCCTACTAAGGAGCTAGGAAAGCAGCAGAAGATGGGCCAAGTGCCTGGGTCCCTGCACCCATGTGGGGGACCTGGATGCCTGGTGCTGGTTGTTGTGGTCATCTGGTGAGTGAACCAGTAGATGGAAGATCTCTCTTTTTCTCTTCCCTTCTCTCTTTATTTACTCTTTCGAAATAAATAAATTTTAATTAATTTAAAAAAGAAAGAAAGAAAAGAAATTATCTAGGTTCCAAGTTTCTTCTGTATACAGACCCGGCAAGAGAAGGTGGTAAGCATTCAGAATTCATGAGAAAAATGTGATTGCCTATGAAAACAAACAAGCAAACAAAAACCACACTGCCTTGATGTGCCAGTGTTCTTTTGTTTTAATTGTTGGGATCAGCCCTTTGGCCCCCACAAAGCATTTTGACATTGACTTCAATAGGAAGAAGGAAGTTAGATTTTCAATAGAGGAGCTTTTCTTTTTTTTTTTTTTTATTTTCTTTCTTTTTTCTTTTTTCTTGGTTGGGCTCCAACCCCTGCAGGCCGGAACCCATTGTGAACTACAAAGCACGAATTAGGAGCACACCCACCAAGCCTTGCCAGCTGTTTTTCTTTCTTCAATGAAGTCACAATGCCACAGTTCAATGCCACAGAAACAACTGTGATGGCTTAGTGTCTGTGTTGCTCGGTGTCTGGGGATGGAGGAGAGAAACAGGTGTCCCCCACCTGGCTTCTGCTGTAGGAGCCTCCCACTAGCTGCATCTCCAACCAGCCCTTCACGTCTCTGCCCCTGGGCTAGTGCCTTTGCCCTTGCATGCAATCCTGGGATGGGGTGCAGCTAAGCAAGGAGAGGAGGAAATCCTTGTAGGAAGGAGGAGGGCTGGCTGAAAGACAGACAGCCGGTTCCAAAGAAGACAGTCTGACAGGGACTGGAGACATGGCCCTTAGAAAGTGCATCCGGGCTTGACGCGATTCTCTGACTCTAAGAAGGATTCCTTTATGCTTGGGAGGCTTTTCATTCACGGGAGTGGGCTGGCCCGTAACAACCCTTGATTGGGAAGGAGAATGCAAGTTTGAGTCACAAAGAAAAGCAGAGAGCAAAGCAGGCCTTCCACACTCAGCCGTGTCTATTTGTACTCAGCTAACAGCTGGACCAGGGAGGGATTTACTGGCAGTCCTGTCTGGCAGGACACTCCCCCAGAATGAAGAATGTCGATGTGATGCTAAGACCCAAAGCTCTGAGTTTTAAAGAAAGAGAAAGTCATCCTGTGTCCCCCAGACAGGTGGAAGGCCCACCCTTCTCAAATGCAGCAGCTGATAAAGGACCCCTTAGAGAGTAGTGCTTGTCTGCAAAACATGTGATGCAGATGGAAAATGAAGAGCAGTGACAGGCAGTAAATTACTTAGTGCTAAATAGACAAGCCCTGGGTACAGGGGGCAGAGAATGGGAGCCAGGGGAAGCCAGGAGGGCAGGGACGCATTTCTCCCTATGCGACTGGTTCTTGGATCAATGCAATGGTTCTGGCACTTAAACAAATGGGTGCTACTCCTGAAATGAACTTGGACTTCCTTTCTCCCCCTCTTCCTCTCATTCTTTGTTCTGAAGCATCTCTATGTGAGTCGTTTGACTCTCTCTAGGTAGCTTCTGTAGTCCTTGGAGCACAGAACAAGTGTAAGCAATCCTGACAAATCCCTGAAAGCTCACCAAACAAATAATATAGAAACTATTGCTCGTTTTTTGTCAGAAAAAAAGAATACTCTGGCCATATTTTTGTATCATGATCGATGATTATATTGTTTTTTTTTTTAAATATTTATTTATTTTTTGAAAGTCAGAGTTACACAGAGAAGAAGGACAGGTAAAGAGAGACAGAGAGGTCTTCCATTCATTGATTCACTCCCCAGTTGACCGCAACAGCCTGAGCTGCACCGATCTGAAGCCAGGAGCCAGGAGCTTCCACTGGTTCTCCCACATGGGTGCAGGGGCCCAAGGACCTGAGCCAAAGAAGAGAGCTGGATAGGAAGTGGAGCAGTCGGGTCTCCCATCCATATGGGATGCCGGCATTGCAGGAGGCGGCTTTACCTGCTACACCACAGTGCTGGCCCCCTATATTGTTTGTTTGGTTTTTTTAATCAACATAACTTCAAGGCCAGCACAGCAGCTCTTGATGAAATCAGCAACCTTCATCTTGACCCCTCACCACTCTAAGTTCAATATTTTTTTTAAAGATTTATTTATTTATTTGAAAGACACAGTTACAGAGGGAGCAAGGAGAGACAGTGAGAGAAAGAGAGAGAGAGAATCTTCCATCTGCTGCTTCACCTCCCAAATGACCACAATGGTTAGTGCTGCACCAGGATGAAGCCAGGAGCCTGGAACTCCATCGGGGTCTCCCACGTGGGTGCAGGAGGCCAAGGACTTGGGCCATCTTCCACTGCTTTCCCAGGGACATTAGCAAGGAGCTTTTCGGAAGTGGAGCAGCTGGGACTCCAACTGGCACGGATATGGGATGCCAGCATTGCAGGAAGGCTTAACCCACTGTACAACACCAGCCCTGGTTCCATTTTTTAAAAAAAATGAAAAGATTTTTGTTCTTAGTACTTTTTGTGGTTTCCATCAGATTCTGTGTACTCATTTCTCAACTTCTTGACTTAACTATTTATTTTCAAACATTTTCAAGGTGCTACAGAATGAATTCTTTCCTTCCTTTCTAAAAATGTATTTATTTATTTGACAGGTGACATACACACACACACACACACACACACACACACGCAGTGGGGAGAGGGAAGGGCTTCTATCCATTAGTTCACTTCCCAAGGGCCTGTATTGACCAGGGCTGAGCCAGGGTAGGGAACCGGTCTTGGTCTTTCACATGGGTGACAGGAGCCCAATTGCCCATGTTACCACCACTGCCTTCCAGGGTGTGCATTGGCAGGAAGCTGAAACCAGGAGCCAGAGCCGGTCCCCTCATCCAAGCACCCTGATTCGGGATGCGGGTGTCTACACGATTGCACCTGATGCCCGTCCTATTTCTCAATTTCTTGACTTTAGACTATTTAGCAACTCTGAGAAGAAAACATTTTAGTTTACATTTGTCTATCCCATCTCTTCTCCCCCTTCTCCCATGCTTAATATTTAGATGATAATTATTAGAGCTTCCAGAGGTAATCTTTCTAACTACAAATAACATACAGTCAGCCCTCCATGTCCACGGAGTCTGCATCCAAGGGGGAGGGGTTCTTCACCCATGGATCCAACCAACCACATATTGAAAATGTTTGGAAAACAAAATTGTATCTATAAGAAACATGTAGACTTTCTTTCCTGCCATTATTTCTTAAACAAAACAGCATGACAATTATTTCCACACTGTTTGTATTGTATTAAGTATCATGCGTAAGGAGGAAGGAGGCTTTTAATGCAACAATTAAGAGGCCGTGTGTGCTGGGACTGGCACTGTGGCGTAGCGGGTAAAGCCGCCACCTGCAGTACCAGCATCCCATATGGATGCCGGTTCGAGTCCCAGATGCTCCTCTTCCCATCCAGCTCTCTGCTATGGCCTGGGAAAGCAGTAGAAGATGGCCCAAGTCCTTGGGTCCCTGCACCCGTGTGGGAGACCTGGAAGAAGCTCCTGGCTCCTGGCTTTGGATTGGCACAGCTCCAGCCATGGAGGCCAAATGGGGAGTGAACCAGTGGATGGGAGATCTCTCTCTCTCTCTCTCTCTGCCTCTCCTTCTTTCTGTGTAACTCTGACTTTCAAATGAATAAATAAATCTTTAAAAAAGAGAGAGAGAGAGAGACCATGTGGGACCCTCACATCCTATGTCAGAGTTGCCTGGGTTTGAGCCCTGGCCCTGTTAAAGCACACCCTGGGAAGCAACAGGTGATGGCTCAAGTAGTTGGGTCTCTTGCTACTCATGCAGGTCTGGATTGAGTTCCTGGCTCCTGCCCAACTTCCCCCCACCCCGGTCTTTCAAATATGAAAACTATAAATGAATGTTAAACGATACAGCATGCAGGAGGAGGATGTGTGTAGGTTATATGCAAACTTGATGGCATTTTATGTAAGGGAGTGGAGCACTCACAGATTCTGGTCCCCCTGGGAGTCCTGACAGAAATCCCCCGTGGATACTGAGGGACAGCTGTACTGTACGTGAATATGGTTATAATATAATAAGTACTGGCCTTGGCCCTCAAGTCCCTCCTCCCTGTACAAGATGAGGATGCGCACTGGCTCCCTGGGCTTGCTTCCACCTTCCTCCCACTGCCCCATGCCCCCTCCTCTGGCGCTCACACTCTTGCCACTGTCTCACTAAGATGCATCCTACTTCTCCACTAAGTCTCTTGTGCTTTGTCTGGATGAGACTAGCTCTGTGGAAGCTCAGCACCCAGAGACTGTGTAACAACTCTCACTCTTGGTTACCAAGGAAAACCAAAGGGTTTCTCCAAATTCAGCTACTTTTGCAAGTATTCCTTCACAGGGGTACCTGTCTTATTGAGAGAGACAAACAAAACAGAGGGTGTTAGCATCCAACTCATTTCCCTATTTAACATAAAACTTTGGGGGGAGGGCGGCACTGTGGTGTACAGGGTAAAGCTGCCACCTGCAGTACTGGTATCCTATAGGGGTGCCGGTTCAAGTCCCGGCTGTTCCACTTCCAATCTAGCTCTCTGCTATGGCCTGGGAAAGCAGTGGAAGATGACTCAAGTGTTTGGGCCCCTGTACCCATGTGGGAAACTTGGAGAAAGCTTCTGGCCCCTGGCTTCGGATGGGCCCAGCTCTGGCTGTTGCAACCTTTTGGGGAGTGAATCAGTGGATGGAAGACTTTCCTCTCTGTTTCTCCCTTTCTGTCTGTCCCTCTACCTCTCATACAAATAATAAAATCTTCAAAAAGACCAAAGTGTGTTAATCAACACTAGCAATGCTACTTGACTGATTTTCTAAATACATAAGACTCAAATCTAACTTTATTTTTTTTACTAATGGAGATCTAAATGTGACTTAGGTTAATGGGAAAATAAATTTTCTTTCTTAAACTATAAGCTGAAAAGTTTCCATTGTAAATAGACATTTCTTGATAGTTAATAGAAAACAATTATCACATATTATTTAAATCTTAAAGTAACTGCTGTAGTACAGCAGCAGTAAGCTTTCTCTGAATGACTACTGAATGCCAACTTTCCCAGTGTTCCTGAAACATTCTCAGTCTTAGTAGCAAAAGTCCCACATTCTAGCAAACTCTCCAGTCCTGGAAACACTGAGATGATGGGTCAGCCTGCACACAGTAACCCTGGCAACAGCACTTTTCCTCACTGCAGCCAGCTGATAGGCTAAGTGACTGAGATAGCTTCTAAAATTTAATCCTCATAATAATCAGCATATTAGTAGGTAACATCATCCCCACCTTAAAGATAGGAAAACTGCAGCTTGACCAAATTAAATAACTCTCTGATGTTCACATGACCAACAAGTGGGGTAGTTATGATTTAAACGTAGAAGGCCAGTGCTGTAGGTTAAGTTTCTACCTGCGGCACCAGCATCACATATGGTCACTGGTTCGAGTCCCAGCTGTTCTACTTCCAATCCAGCTCCCTGCTGATGTACCTGGGAAAGCAGTAGAAGATGGCTCAAGTGCTTGGGCCCCTGCACCCATGTGGGAGACCCGGAAGAAGCTTCTGACTCCTGGCCTCTGGCTTCAGCCTGGTCCAGCCAAGAGCCAGGAGCTTCTTCCAGGTCTCCCATGTGGGTGCAGGGGTGCAAGCATTTGGGCCATTTCCACTTTTTTCCAAGGCCACTAGCAGAGTTCTAGATCAGAAGTGGAGCAATCTGGACATGAGCTGACTCCCATATGGGATCCCAACGTCAAAGGTTGAGGCTTTACCCAGTAAGCCACAGGGCGGGCCCCTCCTGCTCATTTCTTTCATTGAACAAGTATAAGCGTGTGAGCATTTTCATGGGAAATCACCGGGCATCAACATTATAGTCTTGATTTAGCTTCTTTTGATTTTTTTGGTTTGTTTTCTAATCTGAAAAATCACTGAAGGGGACTCATTTGTCTTCAGATAATAATGTTTTGTTTTTTTTTTTTTTTTTTTTTTTTTGACAGGCAGAGTGGACAGTGAGAGAGAGAGAGACAGAGAGAAAGGTCTTCCTTTGCCGTTGGTTCACCCTCCAATGGCCGCCGCGGTCGGCACGCTGCGGCCGGCGCACCGCGCTCGTCCGATGGCAGGAGCCAGGAGCCAGGTGCTTTTCCTGGTCTCCCCATGGGGTGCAGGGCCCAAGCACCTGGGCCATCCTCCACTGCACTCCCGGGCCACAGCAGAGGGCTGGCCTGGAAGAGGGGCAACCGGGACAGAATCTGGCGCCCCGACCAGGACTAGAACCCGGTGTGCCGGCGCCGCAAGGCGGAGGATTAGCCTGTTGAGCCACAGCGCCGGCCTATAGATAATAATGTTAAAAATAAAAAAACTGCACTGATGTAGTTAAGTTTCAAGGATCCTCAGTTGCTTAGGAATGGACTAAATGATGTAAAATCATCTGCAAGAATGTCTTTGATTTGGTGGATTTTATGTTGAGAAATAAATTTTATAATTTAAAATTTCGTTTTCTATGAAGCTTTTCAAGTTGCTTATTTATCTGGAAGGTGCTAGGTGGAGGAATCAGCAAAGACAAGGATCCAACAATGGGAATGTGCTTGGCGTATCAGAGTTATGTTATGAGTGAATTAGAGTTGAAGTTGCTGCAGCTTGAAATCACCCAGTTGAAGTTGCTGCAGCTTGAAATCCATATATATATGGAGAGAGACAGACAGAGAGACAGAGAGAGAAATGCATTAGTCTCCCTCCTCCCTCCCCCCCCCCCCCCGGGATTCCAGAAGCCCAACCTGAGTATCAGATGATTTTTGTCTGTGGTCAAGTTAAAAGTTCTGATCCAGAGAAACAGTGAAAGCCCCAGTGTAAGAGGTAGGTGATGTTTCAAGGTGAGCTTTCTTCACTATAAAAATACCTGAGTCCGGGTACTTTATAGAGAAAAGAGGAGGGCAGGCACTGTGGCTTAGCGGGTAAAGTCATCACTTGCAGTGCTGGCATCCCATATGGGCATTGGTGCAAGTCCCAGCTGCTCCACTTCCGATCCAGCTCTCTGCTGTGGCCTGGGAAAGCAATGGAAGATGGCCCAAGTCCTTGGGCCCCTGCACCTATGTGGGAGACCCAGAAGAAGCTCCTGGCTTCAGATCGGCTCAGCTTTGGCCATCTGGGGAGTGATCCAGCAGACAGAAGACTTCTTTCTCTGCCTCTGCCTCTCTGTAGCTCTGCCTTTGAAATAAATAAATAAACCTTTTAAAAAACAAACAAAAACAAAAAATGAATAAAGAGGGTATCTGGCTCACAATTGTGCTCAAACACTGGTGTCTGGTGAGGGCCCCATAGATATGTCACAACAGATGGGCAGGTGCATGAGGAAGAGAGAGGTCATGAGCTGAGAGGAAGCAAGGTTCCAGGGAGGGGCCGGGGGCCCTCTTTTATAACAACCTGCTCTGGTGGCAACTACTCTACTCCTGGGGGCCTGAGCCCACTCAGGGAGACCAGTGTTAATCCCTTCATGAGGACAACCACGACCCAGTCACCTTCCACCAGGTCCCACCTCTGGGAAGTCCCACCACTGTTCAGTACTGTTCCACTGGGGACCAAACGTCCAGCACATGAACTTTGGGGGGACAAATCATACTCTAAGAATCCATTGGCAATGTTTTGCTTTTCAAGTTCTTTAACTAAGACTCAACAATGACTCTGATTACCTGTGGCTCCACATGTTCCATGCCTGGCACCAGAGAAGGGAGGCCAAGTGTCCTCATGAGTACATACTTTGGGGCTTCCTTCTACCTCCCTCCCCTATCTGCTCTCAGGAGTGGAACTCATCATTAGCTAGTTCCCAACACCAACTCCAAGCCCCCAAAGCCTGCCACGGTCATGGTGGTGACCCTGCCTCTAACTGCCATCTCCCTCACCAATTTTTGCCTGGGTCAATTCTACTTCTAGGGGACATCAAAGTCTTGAAGGTTGAAGGATAAGCGGGGAGGTGATCATCCATCTTCCCTGCTGTTCTCTTCCTGGGAAGGCATCTGGCAACCATTCTCCTCTGCTCTCAGGAGCAGCCCTGAAATTCTCTTTCTATTGATGGGAAAATGCAAGCAAAAATCAAAGTAATAATCAATGTCACTTAGTGAATTAGTGATGGAGACAGGAACAGAATCCAGACTTTCTAACTTAGAGATCCTGGCTTTTAAGTCTCAATGACGCTTTTCATTTTAATCCAGCTGTACAGCATTAATAAGGCTTTGACGAGACGCAGAGCTGTATTTTTGTAGAGTTAACATATTTGATATTTACATCGGTTATTTGTTGTCTGTTTAATAAGTTTTGTTTGTCATCCCAGATGCACACTATTTGGCAGTGTATAATCACATGCGATTGTTTACACCGCTGACCGCTCTCTTTCATGTCTTGCCAAGAAGAGCTTAGCTGTCTGCAGCAGCCACACTGAGTTAAGCCTTTAAAAGGGGCTAATCGAGCCTATATAAATAAACACAATGATATGAAAAAGAACCCCGTATACATACATTTACTACACTGCTGGCCGGCTGGCACTTAGGCAGACTTTCCGTCCCCTGGAACAGACAGGATTAAATCTGACTCAGGACAGTAATGCCCATGCAATGATTCCAGAGAGTTCTTGAAGTTTTAATTTACAGCCCCATCCAACCCCCTTCACCACCACCCCTGCAAACACACACACACACACACACACACCTTAGAACATCGTTTCAGAGGCAATTGATTTCAATCATGTGGTTAACAAAGCCTCAGCCTGGCTTTTGTTTTCAGAGAAAATGGTCAGTGGAGTACATTTCATTTCTGCTCATTAGATTGCCCGTGGACAAGTCATGATAATCGGGGACTGAGGATGATTTGATCATCTTTTAAACTTAATAAAGCAAGTCAATAAACGGTCATTCACTCACCACTTAAGTATGTGGAAGAAACTAGAGCATAAAGGACACGTCACCTTGCTGTGAAGCGATTCCAGGCGTACCTTTCTCTGGTGGCGGTGACAAGGGTTCCGTGCTCTCGTCTTCGTGCAGGAAAACAGTATGAAATATTGTAGGAATTTTAGGACTGATTGAGAATTACTGAGTAAGCAGTTGAGAAAAAGTGAATTTTATGTTCTTCCTTTCAGTAAATGTTGAATGGTCACTGTGTGTCAGGGTCCACGCAAAGTGTCACAGGCCATGGAAGAAGAGTTGTAAAGATGCGAAAAGCCTACATCTTTGCTCTTCAAGAAGGAGTAATTTTGGATATTTGCCTTCGTTATGCCTTTGTTCAAGCTGCTTCTTCTAGTGAAAAGCTCTCCCTGGCTACCACGGAATGGATGCACATCCTTTAGAGCTATTTTCATCCGCTGTTCTGCCTCAACCCTTACTTGTGGCTAATGCCTTCTGTTTTGAATTCTGCCGTACTTAGATGTAAACCTGCTTATTCCACAATGCCTTGAGGGCAATGAGAAGATCTTGTCTATCTTTGTACCCTCTGCTTAGCAAGAGCCACTTCCAATAAACATCTGTTGGATCCATGAGAGCAAATGCATGAACAATATTAACATATCTTTGAAAAATGATAAACTATTTTAATATACTGTTGGCATATTTAAATTTAATTTCTCTGAGGTAGTACTGGAAAGAGCTTTAAACTTATCCACATCGCTCAATTAATGCCAGAAAGGTTTATGTTGGCTAAAATCCTGAGTTCATTTCACCTTTGCGTTATAAAAGAGGAGGGTACAGTGCAAGGCTCAGAACTGAACCAGTATATATAAATGCATCAAGCTCAGTTTCTCTTGCTGGGGAACGCCCACGACACTGCATGCGTTGGACCAAGTTAGACATGCACACTTGCTCCATTTCTGACTGCTCTATTTCTTAGCCCTTAGCCACCGTTCACTATCTTCCAAGGGGCCAACATTCATTCTTCTAGATTGCGACTTGATCACTCTCTATTATAACTGCATTGCTTGTTACTGTTTATCACAGACTAAGAGGACTGGAGTGGACAAAGAAAACAACGTACAGCGACAGACACCAGGATGTCACTCTAGAAAAACCCTGGGGTCAGGATTAGATCACAGCCTCTAGGATGGGTAAATGAAAAATCTCTCCTGCTCCCCTGCTGTTTTGTCCCAGTTTTGCAACTTACATGAGTCCCAGAATTTCTTGGGTAGGGCTGCTGGATAAAACATAGACTGCCAAGTTAAATTTGAATTTTGGAAACACGGACAAATTTTTTATGGTATGTCTAAAATACTACATGGGATATACTTATTTTTACTTGTTAAATCTAGCAACCCTATTCTTGGTGCTACATGCCATTTATGGTCCTCATGGTTAAATTAGTTGATTTGTCATTTTGGGTTGATTTAATCTCCGGGAAAAGCTTTATTCCCCTTCACCAGATAGAAAATGAAAAAAAAAATAAAAACCCTCAACTTCACTAAGGACATAATATCAAACTCCATCAGATTCCTGTATTTACAAACCTAATTTTATTTACGGTGAAAATAAAATAATTCTGAAAGGCTGACAATGAATGACAGTTGGCTTCTGGCACACTCTCTCCTGATCCTTAGATCCACTCACTGCTCAGGGCCAAGCAGCAGTCGTAACGGTAGTGGCCATCACCCCAGAGTTACTGATGTGCCACTAAAAGAAAAGATAGCCTTGTACTTGTATTTCCTGATTCATCAATTTTGGCTTTATATTTTAAATTTCTGTTCATACTGGAGATTTAGTTCTTTTGACTATCCTCATTCTTTCTTCCTACTTTCATTACTACATTTAGTGGAGTGAAGAATCAAGTGTTTGTATCATTAAGATCACACATACACTCATACATATACATACATACATATACATGTAATGTGGTTGCCTTTCCTTTTTTATTATTTTTTTAAGAATTAAAAATTTCCTTGCTTTATCACTTTACATGAAATCTGCTTTTCATGTAAACTTAATTATGTGCATATGTTCTAGTACAGTGCAGTTCAAAGTATGGTCTCAAAAACCAACAATATCATCATCATCTGGGAACTTACTAGAACAATTGACTATTTCCCTGAAATTTTTTTTTTCGAATTTTGACCCAATACACCTCCATACTCCTTACAAACATTGACTTCAAATGTCTTATCTACCTACAAGAAATGCCTAAAATCACAGGGCTTCTAGAAGAGGGTGTAGGAAAAAACTCTCTATATCCAGTTTGTTAGATAAAGATTTTAAAATATCACTCCAAAACAATGATTCATGAAAGAAAAATATTTGACAAACTGGACTTTACCAAAATTAAGAACTTAGGCTCATTTAGAAACTGTTTAAAACAATGAGAAAATAAGTCACATAGTGGAGAAATATTTAAAAATATATATATTTGATAACAGACTTGCATACACAGTATGTTTGCACGGTGGCAAAGTGGATTAAGCCATCACCTGCAGCGCTGGCACTCCATATGGGCACCAATTCAAGTCTTCCAATCTACTCCCTGCTAACAGGCCTGGGAGAAGCAGCAGAAAATGGCCTAGGTGCTGGGGCCCCTGCACCCATGTGGGAGACCCGGATGGAGCTCCTGGTTCCTGGCTTTGGCCTGGCCCAGCCCCAGCTATTGTGGCCATTTGGAGAGTGAACCAGTGGATGGAAGATTTCTCTCTCTCTGTCTTTCTCTCCTTCTCTCTGTAACTCTGCCTTTCAAATAAACAAACTTAAAAAAAAGGAATTTTCAAAAGTCAGTAATAAGGGCTAGTGCTGTGGCATAACAGGTTAAACCACTGCCTGCAGTGCCAACATTCCTTATCATCCCTTATGGTTGCCAATTCGAGTCTTTGGATCCAGCTCCCTGCTAATGCACCTAGTAAAGCAGCAGAAGATGGCCCAAGTGGTTGAGCCGCCTGCACCCACGTGGGAGACCCAGAAGAAGCTCCTGGCTCCTAGTTTCAACCTGGCCCAGTCCCAACCCGGCCCCTGGAAGGAAGATCTCTCTCTGTCCCTCCCACATCTTTCCCTGTAACTCTGCCTTTCGAGGATATATATTTGAGAGGTAGAGTTACAGATAGTGAGACAAAGAGACAGAGAGAAAGGCCTTTCTTCTGTTGGTTCACTCCCCAAAATAGCTACAACAGCTGGAGCCGGTTCGAGTCCTGGCTGCTCTCCTCTGATCCAGCTCTCTGCTAATGGTCTGGGAAAGCAGTGGAAGATGGCCCAAGTCCTTGGGCTCCTGCACCCTTGTGGGAGACACAGAAGAAGCTCCAGTTTCCTAGCTGAGGTCTGGCCCATCCCAAGCCGTTGCAGCCATTTGGGGAATAAACAGTGGACAAGATTCTCTCTCTCTCTCTCTCTCTGCTACTCTGCTTTTCAAATAAGTAAAAATAAATAAACAAAAAAATCTTTAAAAAAACACTCAGTAATAACATCCCAATAGAAAATGGGCACAGGGGCCTGGCTCCAGGGCATAGCGGGTAAAGATGGCCACCTGCAGAGCTGGCATCCCATACCAGCACTGCTTTGAGTACTGGCTGCTCTACCTCCAATATGGGCATAATGGTAGGATGTCACAGGTATATATGTCAAAAATGTCAAACTTTATAGTTTAAAAATATGCAATATGGGGCCAGCGTTGAGATGCAGCAGGTTAAGCCACCACCTACGAGGTCAGAATCCTATGTGGCTGGTGGTTCATGTCCTGGTTGCTCCACTTCTGATCAAACCCCCTGCTAATGGCCTAGGAAAGCAGCTGAAGACAGTCCAGGTGCTTGGGCCCTGCACCTGCATAGGAGACCTGGAAGAAGCTCCTGGTTCCTGGTTTCAGCCTGGCCCAACCCCAGCCATTGTGGCCATTTGGGGAGTAAACCAGCAGATAGAAGATATCTTTTTCTCTGTCTCTCCCTCTCTAACTCTGCCTTTCAAACACATACATAAAGCTTTCAAAAAAATGTGCAGTTTGTTGTATATCAATTCTACCTTAGAGAGCTGTTATAAAATTAAGCAGTAACTCACAAGCATGGTATCACTTAATCCTGAACTTCACAGTGGACATGAAGGGTGGATTATTTTTGTAACTATCAGAAGCATCACTGTATTTTTTTTTTTGACAGGCAGAGTGGACAGTGAAAGAGAGAGACAGAGAGAAAGGTCTTCCTTTGCCGTTGGTTCACTCTCCAATGGCTGCCACGGCCGGCGTGCTGCAGCCAGTGCACTGCGCTGATCTGAAGGCAGGAGCCAGGTGCTTCTCGGTCTCCCATGCAGGTGCAGGGCCCAAGCACTTGGGCCATCTTCCACTGCACTCCTGGGCCACAGCAGAGAGCTGGCCTGGAAGAGGGGCAACCAGGACAGAATCCGGCGCCCCGACTGGGATTAGAACCCAGTGTGCTGGCACCGCTAGGCAGAGGATTAGCCTGCTGAGCCGCGGCACTGGCCCATTGTATTGTTAAATGAACAAAACAGCAAAAAATGTTCATGCAAAGAGCAATCTAAGTTGAGAAAAGTTATTTGATGATTTATTTAACAACAATGAAAAAATGCAAATTTTTCAAGACAGGAAATTAAACCACAAGCTTTTTCTGTGTTTGGTCGGAGGTATCCCTGCTGCACTCTTCCTTGTATTGATTTGATACTACACATTGTCACCTACATAGGTTTTTGATGCTCAGTGCAATGTGTTTCATTTTTCAGTTGTTTTGCAATTTGACTGTGATATTGCCATTTCTTCCCTGGAAGTGTCTATCAGTTGACTATGATGCCAACAGAAAATTCTCGCCCACAATCTCTCAATGTCTCTACATCTCAAGTATCTTCATGAATTGTCCCCAAGTCTCTCTTCTTTGCTGCTTCCACCCCCGATGATCTGAGATGTATAGGATAGGTTGGATAGATTGGTTCATGATGACTGGTTTGTGCCCTTTGTCCCACTACATCTTTCATGCTATGCCATTGTCATGACCCAAGAATAACTAATTTAGCCCAGGTTTGCTGCAGAATTAGGTGATTCCAGAAAAGTCTCCCCATTGTGATCACAAATAATCTGGATTCTTATGGGACATGAACCATTCCCAAAACCACACTACAATTGGTATGAGGAGAATAGTTTGAGATGCCAACACTTTCCCTCCACTATGAGTGCCTTGCACTCTACACGCTGAGAATTCTGGTGAGGTGAACTCACTCATTGAAATGTATGTCACCGCCTCAGGACTCTGCTATCTCAGCACACCAGGAATACTGACGATATGCTGGGACATTCTAGAAGTCTGTGTGTTCATACACAGACAGAATTATACCAATGTGTTTCTAATGAGAGCTATGAGGCTTATTTGGATAAAACTCAGACAGCAGTGGAGTACAGTATTGGAGGAATCAGAGTGTCCCCAATCAACTGTGAAGTGAAATGGACTTCATTCTGGAAGTTGGCATGCATCTTGGTTCATTTCCTGTTGCTCTAACAAAATACCACAGACTGGGTAATTTAGGGAGAAAAGAAGTTTATTTGGCCTCATGGTTCTGGAGGCTGGGAGGTCCAAAGCCTGGCACCAGCATCTGCCCGGCAGCTGGCGAGAGCCTCACGTTCCCCCATAACATGTGGAAGGGCAGCAGGGGTCACGTGGCAAGAAAGGAAGCAAGAGAGCTGAGGAAGTCAAACTCACGTTTTAGAAAAACCCATGCTGGTGATAGACAACCAGCTCCCCGAAGAACTGCATTAATCCCTTCCTGAGGAGGGAGCCCCATGGCCCAAACACATCCTGAAGACTCCACTGCCTCCCTACTCTACTACACTGGGGACTAAGCTTCAGCATGAGTTCTGGAGGGGACAAGCCGCATGCAGGCCATAGCAGCAAGGCTCCAGCCAAGTGTGTGCAGTAGATTACAGTGGTTAAGAACGGTTTCAGTTCGAGTCTCTCCCAAGGCAGATGGAAAGTTTTCCCTGAGGATGGCAGAATGTGTCTAGAAAAGCAAAGCAGTTCTGCAAACCTTATGAAAAATGCAGGTAGGATTCCATACCATGCCATTGGACTTACATCTTTTTTAAAAAGCCATGAAATGTGTGCTGCTTTTAAAGATTAAAGTTACTGCTCAAACTATAACCTGGGGCACAAAGTACGCCCATGATAAGTTTGCCAATATTATGGCCTTTTAAACTGAAAATATGCAATGACAAATGTTGAAATTATGGCTATAGCCTGGGATTTGGCAAGCTTTCTTTCACATCTTGATAAATTATACAAACACTAAGCAGCATTTGTGTTCAACTAAGATAGAACTAGAATTAATAGGGTAATGTCATCCAAAAGTGTATATGATTAATTCTTAACGGCATGACATTATTTCCCCTGGTGGAGATGTTTAATATCCTGGAAGAGTAATACATTATGAAATAAGTGCTATTGCTGTATCATACCCCTACGGCGGGCTGCCTTTACACAAAATTGTAATCTTTCTCTTTCTGTCATTTGTTCCTTTGTCCTTCTTTAGAACTGTTACCTTCTGACTAACATAATGGACCAAAAAGTATCATAAGTGGATCTTTTGTACCTACTGATACAAGGCCATTACATGCTCACTAGATCTTATACTAAGAGAATTTAGGGGGACATTTTCCAACCACTATTAAGAAAGGCGGTGGACTGTATTTGTTAAGAGCTGTCTTTAAGTTCCTGCCAAAACAGGCTCCAAGACAAGAATTTATGTAGAAGTTGATCTCAGGAAGCAGAGAGTTAGGGATTCAAGATAAGCCCAGGAGAAAAACTAACAAAGAGTAAATTAGCGACCTAGTTTCTTCTGTGGAAAACTGAGACTCAATTCTGGGGACCCTGAGACAGACTCTGTGGAACAAACCTCAGAGCCATGTGGGTGAGGGTAGGGAAGCTGGGGTCTTTATATCCCAACTTCCGTCCTCATTGTTGAGTGTCACTTCCAGGAGGTTAAATTCTCATGCGTAAAGTCAAATAGATGCCAGTGGCTGGCAAGGTCTTCAGGCAGGGTTATCTGAGAAGCCTGAGGGGCGAGTAAGATGACTTCTCAGGTGGTCCAAGGGGAGCTCGGTGAGCCAGCAACTGCACCTGCTCCAAGAACTCTGATTCTAGTTAGGCAGACCGTGGCTCAAACCCTCACTCTGAAACTGACTAGCTGTTTGGAGTTGGACAAGTCACTTAACCTCTCTGAGCCTCGATTTCTTCATCTGGGATGATAATAAGAATAGTAACAGTCATTAGTATCTATCAGTGATTGCTCCACATCCAGGGTTGCTGCAGGGCTTACATAGGAGGTGCATTTCCATAGTGAGCACGCTGCCCTTTCTGTCTTACAAGAATGTATGCTCATACATCTCATTATATGTGATGTATACAAATCTTTTCCAGTTACATGTGCTGCAAATGTGTCCCTTCATCTTGTAATTTTTTCCTTCTTTCATGGGCTATTTGGAGGAATGTGGGGGTCGGGGAGGAATTTGGGACATGAAGCCTGCATTTGCACTGCAATCCCACTTTCACTAAGTCACTATTTCCATAGGGTGCGCTCTGCTCATGTGAGTTCCTGTCACACTGACATTGGATAAAGCACGGACAATGTTTAAATAGTAGTTTGTAGCTGGTGCCGCAGCTCACTTGACTAATCCTCCGCCTGCGGCACCGGCACTCCGGATTCTAGTCCCGGTTGCTCCTCTTCCAGGCCAGCTCTCTGCTGTGGCCCGGGAAGGCAGTGGAGGATGGCCCAACTGCTTGGGCCCTACACTGGTGTGGGAGACCAGGAGGAAGCACCTGGTTCCTGGCTTCGGATTGGTGCAGCTCGCTGGCCGTAGCAGACATTTGGGGGGTGAACCAACAGAAAGAAGACCTTTCTCTCTGTCTCTCTCTCACTAACTCTTCCTTGTCAAAAAATAAAAAAAAGTAGTTTGTGTTGATTGTTAGCATCACACACACACACACACACACACACATATGAATGTATGCCTATTTGGGGTGGCTGATGGAGACTGCAAAATTTCTCCCAAGCTATCTTCATGAGGCTGCCATTATACCCGCTTTATGGAATTGCTATATATGTTAGCTCTTTATAATTTATAAAGATAAATTCTAATCTGATTGCCTCACTCTCATGCTCAAAATTCATTGCTTTTTAAAGATTTATTCATTTATTTGAAAGAGCTACAGAGAGAGAGGGAAATCTTCCATCCTCTGGTTCACTTCCTAGATGGCAGTAATAGCCAAGGCTGATCCAGGCCAAAGCCAAGTCTACCACATGGATGGGAGGGGCCCAAGCACTTGGGCTATCTGCCTCTGCTTTTCCCAGGCCATTAGCAGGGAGCTGGATTAGAAGTGGAGCAGCCAGGACACAAGCCAATGCTGTATGGGATGTCAGAGATGCAGATGGCAACTCTACCTCTATGCCACAACGCTGAGCCCCAACTTTAGGAAAAAGACCACCATTTCTAACTCAAGGTTCAAGACCCTGTAAAGCCTGGTCTCTCCCTAGTGCTTAAATCTTCAGCCCTACTTTGTTCCTCCTCTGTTTTGTAAGCTGCTTGAATGTACTATGCATCTGTCTGCCACAGATCTTTGCAATACACTATCACTCCTGGAATGTTCCTCAGTCCTCATTCCACAGGCTAATCTATCCTTTCACCATTGGGATAACCCCTCCATGGGACAAAGTTCCCACTCTTCTTGGTTGGGCCATCTATGTCTCCACTCCACTCCCACTCTACCCTCCCATTACTCCTTATCCTTCCTGGATGGTAGGGGATTGATTTCTAGATGCCTTATACTTTGGCTATCCAACTCAAAACCATTGTTATGCTAGGAAGCAAAAATACAAAACAGAAAGACTTCTAGGAATGCAGGAAGAAGATCCTTTTATGAGTACATTGTAATCAATGAGATGATCTAGTAATGCTGCGTTTCTTAGAATTCACTCAGAAGAAAATACAGAACTGTGCTAACAGGTTGTCTGAATCAAAACCAAAACCACCTAGAAAGAACAGGAGATGTTGTGGAGGAACATATTAATGGGTTTTTTTCTGTGTTCCAAAGAATCTCCCAAGAGCCTCTATAGGGTGACCTCACAGTGAGCCTTCTGCTCCCTAAAGCCAGATTGCAACAATGAGCGAGGTGACCTTTCAAAATCTATAAACACTGGGATCAGAACATTGAGCAGTGTTCACGCTATCCTACATGCAATGTATCACTCTGCAGAGGAAGGAGTCACAGGGTAAACATGGAAAGAGAACTGTTAGGATTCTCCTTTCAATTCTTGAACATAAAAAATGACTTTCCCACAAATTAGATTTCAATGACTAACACAAAAACATAAACACAAAGTTCACGAGAAAAAACATACCAATAGCACAGCCTGTATAATCTCAACGGATCTCCATGGAGCAATTAATCACACATGTGTTCTGGTAGCAGGAGTAAAATAGGACTCGGCACAAGAAACCTTTACTGAAACCACGTGGCTGCAGTCAATCTTACGCTGAAGCTAGACATGCCCAAGGAATACGCAGGCATTTGACTTGGGAATCTCATCTGGTAATCTGCAGAGTTTAATTAAGCTTTTCCAGGGACACAGGACAGAGCAGGAGCTGCCAAGATGTATCTTTGTCTTCTCTGTAAGCCAACATTTTCATATTGCCATATGATATGCCACCAATTACTCGGAAATTTTGCATGATTAGCTCTGGAATTTGCTTCAGCTGTTGCAGGGAATAGTTCACACTCGTAGATACTTGGGAATCACCCTTGCCTTCATCCCCTTCCAAGGAAGGGTACTCGCTCTGCAGCCATACTCGTGTCACGTGATCTGCCTTCTGGTCACAGCTGTGGATTTGCTGGGGAAGACCCTCTACCTAAAATGTTCTTAATAATATTCCTTCTGTCAGTGATTTGGAAGTGAAATTAAGAGACCTGGTACCTCTTAGAGGGAGGAAATATACACTTGGGTTTTCTGAAATGACCGTGGTTGCCCATTGCATTGGCAGAGATTCAAAGAAAGTAGATTTAGGAAGAAAGAAGAGTGACACGTAACTGTCTTTAAAAAAAAAAAAAAAAAAAAAAAAAAAAAAAAAAAAAAAAAAACAAACAGTGAGGGCAGTGGGAGAGAGTTCTGCAAGCTGCCTCTGGTGCGTCTGACTCAGTTGCATTCCTGCCCTGGGGTTCTGTGAGTCACTGCTGCCTTTTTATAATAAATCCTGTTTTTAACTTACATGATACTTGAAACCAGAGTCCCGACTGATGTAAGCATTGAGCCAGGAGAGACAAGAGATTAGTGTTTATCCATCCTTGTATGGAGGGGTGTGTTTTAAGTATTAAAATCAGAATCTTTTAAAACATGGTTGTTGGGGCTGGCACTGTGGTGTAACGGGTAAAGCCACCGCCTGTAGTGTCGGCATCCCATATGGGTGCTGGTTCCAGTCCCGGCTGCTCCATTTCTGATGCAGCTCTCTGCTTGGGCCTCTGTACCTGCATGGAAAAGCCAGAAGAAGCTCCTGGCTCCAGTTGTTGTAGCCATCTGCAGAGCGAACCAGCAGATGGAAGACCTCTCTCTCTCTCTCTCTCTGCCTCTGTATAACTCTGCCTTTCAAAACCAATAAATAAATCTTTAAAAAATGGTTGTTGTTACTGGCAGTGATAGAAAAGTTCATTGATTTTTGAAAGGCCTTCAGTCAAGTCGAATCCCACAGGTTCATGGGAGTAATGTCTCCCTAGGCTGGGACAAATAACCAGTCCGCCCTTGGTCCCAACCCAGAGAGATTTGTGAAGTCATTTGGGTTTTGGTGAACAAAAGGACCCCAAGTCTGCCTGTTTCCAGTGCTGTCATTGGTGGTCAGTGCATGGTTCCTCTATAGGAATGAACATACGCTGTAGGCGGAGTGAGGACTGGCTGACTGGTTGCTAGGATGTGGTGCCTCATGAGGGGGCTCACCACAGAGAACTTTCCTGGGATCTCCCCAAAGTCATGCCATTGGGTTGTGCTTGGGCAAAGCAATCTATTCTTTAAAAAAAAAAAAACAAAACATTATATTCTGCAGTATTGGCTCAGTGTGTGGGGAGGCAGAGAATATGCTTCCCCTCAGTTTTGTGCATGGGAAATACCTGTCTTTTCATATGTCTACTTTTCTGCCTCCCACACAAAACTCATATGGAGGGGTCATCTTTCATTCACCCATTTCTCCAATCAATCAATTGACCAATCTGTACCAAGCACCTTTAAGAGGCCAGTCAATACCGGGTATTGAGACCACTGCCACACATCAGTCTGAAGCCAGCACCCTCACATTAGCCTGTTCCACTTCCTAACCTGAGGGTACCCCAGGCCATCTCCCTATGACTCCTTCATTGTTTTCAGCTTTCTTGGTTTCTCAGTGTCCTCCCCTCCTCCCTAATTGGTTTGTCTTTTCTTACCATCCTGGCTTTCCTATTTGGTTTCCATATAGGACCTGAGTGTACAGGTCTGATAGCCAATTCAACAAAACACTCATCTCCACAACAGATTGGACATTCTTTCACATATTTTTCGTCTTTGAATCTTTAGAGCCCAGAAATGTCAAAATACATGACAGCCCTCAGTCCACGTAGCTGGGCAACAGCAAAAACCAATGTGAAGAGCTGGCATTGTGGCACAGCGGGTAAAGCTGCTGCCTGCAGTGCCAGCATCCCATATGGGCACCGTTTCGAGTCCTGGCTGCTCCACTTCTGATCCAGCTCTCTGCTATGGCCTGGGAAAGCAGCAGAAGATGGCCCAAGTCCTTGGGCGCCTGCACCCATGTGGGAGACCAGGAAGAATTTCCTGGTTCCTGGCTTCGGATTGGTGTAGCTCTGGCTGTTGTGGCCACCTGGGGAGTGAACCAGTGGATGGAAGACCTCTCTCTCTCTCTACCTCTCTCTCTGCCTTTCTGTAACTCTGCCTTTCAAATAAATAAATAAATCTTTAAAAAAGATAATTAAAAAATCAATGTGAGTGTATGACACCCATTTAGCTAACAGGAATATATTTAATGTTAGGCCTCGCACATTCTCACTGAATATATTCCACAAGGCTCAGTAGAATTAGAGAAGAAAGAGACCAAAGATTGGGGTAGAGGGCCTGGGTTTTTTGTTCTAGAAGCCAGCGGCTCTGTGCTATCCATGGCAAAACAACTTAACTGTTTACTTTCATTAGAATCCTACAAAAACTGCTGTTACCATCTTCCTTGGTATAAAAGTATATTTCGGCCGACGCCGAGGCTCACTAGGCTAATCCTCCGCCTGTGGCGCCGGCACACCGGGTTCTAGTCCTGGTCGGGGCACCGGATTCTGTCCCGGTTGCTCCTCTTCCTGTCCAGCTCTCTGCTGTGGCCCGGGAGGGCAGTGAGGATGGCCAAAGTGCTTGGGCCCTGCACCCCATGGGAGACCAGGAGAAGCACCTGGCACCTGCCATAGGATCAGCGCGGTGCGCTGGCCGCAGCACCTTGGAAATGATTCCCATTCCTTGGAGCCAGAGTCTCTTCCCCACACACTCTGGCCTCAGCCACCAGTGGTCTCTGCAGCAGCAGGATCTGCAGCCCAACTGCTTTATGGCTATGTACAAGCTCTGCAGTCACCTTCCAAGCAGACTGACCAAGTCCCTGTGATGACGGGTAGCTCATGCCCAGAAGCCAACCATCACGCCCCACTGTCATTCACCACTCATACGACACTAGTAGGGTTTTTCTCCTAGAAACTTCCAAATATTTCAAATCCTGAATTTATATTATGACACATTGATCCCATTAGTCTTTCATCAACCCACAGTGAGTTTTAGAGAATTTTTTTTTTTGCCATAGCTCCTATCTTAGGAGAGACATGCAAACTTAACCTAGGTTTTTTTTTTTTTTAAGATTTATTTATTTATTTGAAAGGCAGAGTTACAGAGAGGCAGAGGCAGAGAGAGAGAGAGAGAGAGAGAGAGAGAGAGAGAGAGATGTCTTCTATCCTCTGGTTTACTCCCTAAATGGCCGCAGTGGCCAGAGCTGTGCCGATCTGAAGCCAGAATCCTGGAGGTTCTTCCAAGTCTCCCACACGGGTACAGGGGCCCAAGGACTTGGCCATCTTCTATTGCTTTCCCAGGCCATAGCAGAGAGCTATGAACTGATGCCCAATATGGGATACCAGCACTGCAGGCGGCGGCTTTACCTGCTAAGTCACAGCACCATCCCTCTAACCTTGTTTTTAACATGCTAACTGCCTTTGGTGTGACATGTGGGTGGACTATGATGATGCTATATGTGCCAGAAACATGGTAGACAGACTTTAGACTAATCTCCTTATCCATTTTTTTAAAAGATCTATTTATTTTATTTGAAAGACAGAGTTACAAAGAGAGAGGGGGAGAGACACAGAGACAAAGATCTTCATCCACTGGTTCACTCCCCAAATGGCTGCAATGGCTGTAGCTATGCTGATCCAAAGCCAGAAGCCAGGAGCTTCTTCTGGGTCTCCCATGTAGGTGCAGGGGCTCAAACACTTGGGCCATCTTCTGTTGCTTTTCCAGACCATTAGCAGGGAGCTGGATCAGAAGTGGAGCAGCCAGGAAATGAACCAGCACCCATATGGAATGCCAGTACTACAGATGGCAGCTTAACCTGCTACACCACAGCACTGGCCCCTAATTTCCTTATTCCTAAGGGTATTGTGCCAAGATCTTAAAGCTTTATCAACTATATTTTGTAATTTTGTAAATCATAAAAATACAAGTTCAGAGAATTTGAGTGAGTTACTTAACATGTAGATCATGGAAGAATCAGAAATGATTATGGTCTGTCCTTTAGTGAGGGAAGACTGTATGGCCCATTCATGCTGAAACTACGCTTATACAGTGCCCTGGGGCAGATGCTAGATGTCACCAGGTCCTAGTCTCCCAAGGTCTCCCCGCCTCCCCTCTTATCTTAGAGTTCCCCTGCCCTTCCTTTACGATTGCAAATCAACCTCTTATTAAAATCAGTTCAGGGAGTAGGCAGCTGGTCCTATAGTGTCCCTGATAACAGTCCTGAGGTCATTTATCTCCCCTACAGATACTGTCTTGATATTCCATTGTGTCTTAAGGGTTTGTCCCAGGAATGCCAAACCCCAAGCAAGAAATAATCACCATTTGACTGACTGAAGACCACCTTGCCATCCTCAAAATCCCCAAAAGAGTACAATGTCACTGATAAATCAAAGGAGGGCCATAGATACTACAGACCAACCAGGGGCCTGCACATGAGCTGAACATGTGTCTCTCAACCTCAAGCTCAAAGAACCTTTAGCCACTAACTCCTCGAGAAGCCCAAGGATTAACTGATGGCTGTGCTCTGTGCTCCGCATCAAATACATACTTTTTCTACCAAGCCAGGGTCAGTAATTGGCTTGTTGTGTCTTAGGAAAGCAAATGCAGGTTTGGGGATTTCTACAATGCCCAGAAACCCTGGAGCCTCTGTAACCAGGCATGATGCAATGAAATCTTCTATGAACACAGAGATCTTTTTCCTTTCTGTGAATTCTAGAGTTCAGCCCAAAGTGCAGGAATGGCATACTAAAAACCAGATTGGTATTGGAGACATTCAAAAAAGGGTGTTGCTAAATCCAGTTTGCAGTAGAGAAATTCGTGGAGAAGGGTTGGTTTAGCATACTTGAAAAAGAAAGTCGACAGCAACAATGGAAGCGAAAGAACAGAAGCCGCGGAAGCCTCAGCAGTTAGTACTGTTTAAATATGGAGAACAAGGAGTGCAATGGAAAAGACCGAAGAGGGAAATCTGCAAAAACAATTTGCTGAAATTCTTTTTAATTGCAAGCAGCAGCAGCAACAAAATAATTGCAAGCATCAACAACCAAAAAACCCTACTAAGAGAGGCTAAAACCAGATTGGCTCCGCATCCCTCCTTCTCCCCCTCCTACTCCCTTCCTCCTTCTGTGACTTCTCACTCTCAGGCTTAACCACCTGTGGCACAGTATGTCTGCCGGGCACTCCACCTTTTCCCGCATGCCAGCACTCCATGCAATAAAGCAAGGAACAGTACTCTGACAGCTAGCTCTCCTTTTACAACTGTCTTCTTCTAAGGAGAGAACATCTGTCTCAGGAGTCTTTAGCACCCTTCTCCTTCCATCTCATTGATGAGATTGTCAGATGGCTACCCTTAGCTGTAGAAAGCGGGGGCCAGGAACAGAACAGAAAGAAATGGTATTCCATAACCAGTTTAGATTTATTTTTATTTTACTTTTTAAAAAAGATTTATTTGATAGGCAGAATTACAGACAGAGAGAGAGGGAGGCAGAAACAAAGATCTTCCATCAACTGGCTCATTCCCCAAATGGCTGCAGCAGTCAGGACTGGGACAGGCCAAAGCCAGAAGCCAGGAGCTTCTTCAGGATCTCCCATGTGGGTGCAGAGGCCCAAGCACTTGGCCCATCTTCCTCTGCTTTCCCAGCTGCATTAGAAAGGAGCTGGATGGGAAGTGAAGCAGTTGAGACTCAAACTGGTGCTTGTATGGGATGCTGGCATGCAGTCGGTGACTTAACCTGCTGCACCACAGCGCCCACCTCAGTTTGGATTTATAACCATTCATCCTCTGAGGCTGCAGGGAGGACCTAGCTTCTTTGATATCAATGAATTTTTCTTCCACAAAATCAGGGTTCTGTTAGTAAGGGAAAGAGTGGATTTTGGGTAGGACACACAAGTGAGGCTACAAATTATGAAGTGTTTGCCTTATTCAGAAACTGAATTTAGGAGTTACTGCCTTCAGACAACACAATTAAAACAATTTTTTTTTTTCTGAAAAACAGTTACAGAGAAGGAGAGACGGAAAGAGGGAGAGAGACAGACAGAGAGAAAAGTGGGGAACTTGAACAAAAAGACAAGCAGACATTGAGGCTTTAGCAGGAAACAGTACTTGCATGCCAGCATAAGGCTCAGTTGGATTCATATCCAAAAGTCTGAGCCTTGAACAAAGAAAGGTATTTCCTTATATACCTTTTAGCTCCTTTGTCTCCCTTATATGGCTTCATACATTTCGATTGGATGTTCTAATGCTACACGATGGCTACAGAGATTGCTATAGGGTTGCCCATGCATACATAGTTACATTATTTCACTGATAATGTTAACTAGTTTCCCTTCATAGGTCTAATATTTTCCCCTTATATATAGTGAACTATACATTGACTAACACTGGTTAGCACTACGCACCGCACTGTGCTGACAGGCAGATTCCGAAGCTGTCACGAGCAACGTGGTACTGCTGCTTTCCTTTCCCAGGTAAATCCTTCTCTTTTCTCTATTTCTGGAAGGCCCCTATGGGGGGGCGGGAGAGAAAGAGAGAGAGGGAGAGAGGGAGAAAAGGAGAGAGGGAGAGAGGGAGTGAGAGAGGGAGAGAGAGAAAGAGAGAGAGAAAGAAAGAGAGAGAGAGAGAAAGAATACATCTCTCCTACCCACTGGATCACGCCCCAAATGGCTGCAACAGCTAGGGCCAGGCCAGGTTCAAGTCAGGAGCCTGGAACTCCATCTATGTCTCCCATGTGGGTGCAGGGACCCAAGCACTTAGACCATAATGGACCATGGATAAAAAGTCTTAGATCTGTTTTGGCCTCTAGCCTACGTGACTGAAGAAGCAGACCTCAGCTCCCGCCCCACTGAGATATTCTTTTTTTTTAAAAAAAGATTTATTTTATTTATTTGAAAGACTGAGTTCGAGAGAGAGGTAGAGCCAGGGAAAAAGAGAGAGAGAGAGAGAGAGAGAGAGAGATATCTTCCATCCACTGGTTCACTCCCCAAATGACTGCAATGGCCAGAGCTGAGCTGATTTGAAGTCAGGAGCCAGGAGCTTCTTCTGGTCTCCCACACGGGTGCAGGGGCACAAGGACTTGGGCCATCCTCTACTGCTTTCTCAGGCCATAGCAGAGAGCAGGATCAGAAGTGGAGCAGCCAGGACTAGAACCGGCACCCATATGGGATGCCAGCGCTGCAGGCTGGGGCTTTAACCTGCTGTGTCACAGCACTGGCCCCAATCACTGAGATATTCTCCTCCTGCTTTCTTCTTCAAATGCCTTAAAGTCTCCACACTGCCTGCTTTTCTCCTCCCCCAGCCCCACTTCCACCCCTACCCTCCATCTCCAGGAGAATTTCTGCACAGACCTGCTCAGCTCTGCCTTTTGCCGGTCCTCTCATGGCTCCCTGCTGCCGTATGCTATATAAAAGCTGGCCTGTGGAAGGGCTCTTGCCCTCTGCCTCCTGTCTGCCCTGCATCCACGCCGGCAGTTAGCCCCTCTCAGGTTCATTCCCTTTTGCATACACTTGCTCTGGCTGTGAATTTGTCTCTTGCCTCCTCTCTGTCCTGTTCCTCTTTTTTTTTTGACAGGCAGAGTGGACAGTGAGAGAGAGAGAGAGACAGAGAGAAAGGTCTTCCTTTGCCGTTGGTTCACCCTCCAATGGCCGCCGCGGCCAGAGTGCTGCAGCCAGCGCACCGCGCTGATCCAAAGCCAGGAGCCAGGTGCTTCTCCTGGTCTCCCATGCCGGTGCAGGGCCCAAGCACTTGGGCCATCCTCCACTGCACTCCCGGGCCATAGCAGAGAGCTGGCCTGGAAGAGGGGCAACCGGGACAGAATCCCACACCCCGACCGGGACTAGAACTCAGTGTGCCGGAGCCACAAGGCGGAGGATTAGCCTACTGAGCCGCGGCACTGGCCCCTGTTCCTCTTTCCTAACAGACCACCTTCTGCTGCTTTCCCAGGCACATTAGCAGGGAGCTGGATGGGAAGTGGAGCCGCTGGGACTGCAACAAGTGCTCATACGGGATGCTGGCATCGCAGGCTTAACTCGCTGAGCCACAAAGTCAGCCCCCAGACAACACATTCTGCAGGCCTTTCTTTCCTGGTCTCGGGGCCTGGGGTTACTGAAGTGATCCTCCACTTCCTTCGAGAGGATCTTTCTTCTTCCTATCCATGGCATATGGAATCTGCAAATGTCTTTACTGTATCTTCCTCTTGGCTCCTCATCTTGTATGTCAGAATTAGATTTAGAGGAACAAAGAGCCACAAAATAAAGCAACTTTCTAAAAAAGAGCAGCCTCTTTCCCTTGGTTCATGTGCAGAGGTAGCTAGTTCCCAGCTGGCATGATGGCCCTGCCCAAAAGGCCCCCAGGGACCAGACTTGTACCTTCTTGCTTCCCCATAAAGCTCCAGCTGAACTAGATGCAAGATGACACTCCAGAAGCAGCCCCACCTCTGCATTCCAAGCACTACGGAGGAGGGTGGGAATTAGCAGACAAACTGTTCCCCATCTGTTTCTAAGGATGGTTGCCACAACCTGCCACACTGTGCACTGCTTAACAACGGGGACACTCTGAGAAATGCATTCGTTGGCATTTCTGTTGTCATGTTAACATCACAGCCTGCACTTACATGAACCTAGACGGTGCACATCAGTTGACATCCGGCCTCTCAACACATCTCCTGGTAAACAGGAGCTGTCAAAGGCTGCTGTAGGTATAACACAGCACACTGCTTTAGGGTAAGATTTTTTCATACACAGAGGGCATATACTCTAAAATGACAGAAAGTATGGTATAGTAGATACGGAAGGCAGTAACATTGTCATTTATTATCAACTATTTGGTATTGTACATATAAGTGTGTGTGCTATCTTTAAGTGTGACTGGTAGCATAGATTTGGTCACACCAGCATCACTGTAAACAATGTTATGATATTACAACAGCTACAGCCTCACTAGGTGACAGGAATTTTTCAGCTCCACTACAAAGTTACAGGACCACTGTGATATGGGTGGCCTGCCATTGACCCAAATGTCATTATGCAGCATAGCACTATTCTTTTTCTTATGGTTGTTAGCCAGTGTTTAGCCACAGGGCCATAGATAGCTTGCAAGAGAGCCTGGAAAACCCATCTTTCTTCTGGGTAGTCATGCGCCCAGTTAAAATAAAACTGTTCTGCCTAAAAAGTTGAGAGTTTTGTTACTATGAAGAAAAGAGACTGGCCACTGAGGGACAGCCAGCAGGCTCTGTCATTCTTTCCTCTATTGAACTTTGTCCACCTGAGCCAAGTAGAAATTCTTTTGAAATGGAATCCAATGCACTAAATCTCCCTGGGGATATGAAGAGATTTCATGGCTCTGATAGCATCAGAGGGAAAAATGCTCATTAATGAGAATCATATCCAAAACCAGACTATACATCCTTCCATTACCCAGACCTGAGGGGTATATGAGTACCTCTGCTTGTGGTATGAAAAACTGCTCAAATATGAGTTTTAGATCTGCAAGACCAAGGATTTCAGGAGTCACTGAATGAAGACAAGATGTTGGATCTTGTCACATTGACTTGTAAAGGTGACTTTGTGTATGTGAGCAAAAACATTTAAATCAAAATTAAACTTACATAGATGATTTTCATCAATAAGAGTATTTCTGGAGCAAATGTCATTATTTAATGCCAAGATCAATTCTATATTACAGTTAAACTGTTTCTCATTCTCTCCACTTTATTACAAGTATTTTCACTGGCTCTTACATGTAAACTTTACATTTTAATTATAATTCAGTGTTATTTTTTCCCTTCATGACAAATTATAACCATTAGTGTTTTTGACATTACAAGATTTCTTTTGTGGTTAATTAACCATGGCCAACTTCTTTTCTATTCAAACTTTGTAGATCTAAATTTTGTCAAGAACATTAGGGTTTTTCATAAATTTCTAATAAATGACATTTTTCTTTGTCTCTCAAGTTTTCTGGTTTTCAATATCAATCAACAATTATTTTTCGGGTGTTTTAAAGGATTTATTTATATTTATTTGGAAGGCAGAATGACAGAGGGGTGTGTGTGTGTGTATGAGAGAGAGAGAGAGATAACTTCCATCCCTGGTTGATTTCACAAATGGCTATAATGTCCCAGAGCTGGGTCAGGCTGAAGCCAGGAGCCAGGAACTCCATTTTAGGCAACTATTCTTTTTTTTTTTTTTTTTTTTTTATTTTTGACAGGCAGAGTGGACAGTGAGAGAGAGAGACAGACAGAAAGGTCTTCCTTTTGCCGTTGGTTCACCCTCCAATGGCCGCCGCGGACGGCGCGCTGCGGCCGGCGCACCGCGCTCGTCCGATGGCAGGAGCCAGGAGCCAGGTGCTTTTCCTGGTCTCCCCATGGGGTGCAGGGCCCAAGCACCTGGGCCATCCTCCACTGCACTCCTGGGCCACAGCAGAGGGCTGGCCTGGAAGAGGGGCAACCGGGACAGAATCGGTGCCCCGACCGGGACTAGAACCCGGTGTGCCGGCGCCGCAAGGCGGAGGATTAGCCTGTTGAGCCACGGCGCCGGCTTTAGGCAACTATTCTAACATGTTTGGCTTTAGAGAGAATTTTCAGACAAAACTGACTTTAGGAATCACCTCATTCAACATTCACATTTTGCAAGGGAGAAAAGCGAGGTGCAAAGAGGCCAGACAACTTGTCTGCAGGAAGCTGACCAAGGCCTGAGCATGCGACAAGCGTTGGCGAGGATGGAGGTGATGGGCAGACATGATAAATGCTGATGGGAAGTGGGATGAGGGAGCGACCAGCATTTACAATTTGATTGGTTTCAGGGCGGGCATTGTGGTACAGTGGGATAAGTGGCCCACCTTCTGTATTTGCAACCTGGCTATTCCACTCCCAGTCCAGCTTCCCACTAACACATCCTGGGAGGCAGCAAATGGCAGCCCAGTAATTGGGTTTCTTCCACTCACGCAGGAGTTCAGGCTGAGTTCTGGGATCCTGGCTTTAAGCCTGGTTCAGCCTTGCCTCTTGTGGGCATTTGGGAAGAGAACCAGTGGATGGAAGTTCACACACTTTGTCACTTTGCCTTTCAAGTAGATGAAAATTAAAACATTTTTTTAAACGAGAGGACCCAACATCACTACAATGATACTCTTACGTGGCAAGAATCAAGGGGAGCTGAGCAGGGACCATGAACTCCAGTTCTCAGTCTCTACCCACGGGTTTCACTCTTTCATGTTGACTGCCTGGTGGCTGTAGGCTTTGGGGTTTCGAGCCTCCGGTGCAACATAAAGACCACAGGGAATTCGAGTTAAGGGAAAGGGAAAAGAAGAGGTGCCCCCATGGAAATGAGGGGAGATGGTCAGCAAGGTAAGAGGAGGGCCTAGAGGCCTAGACGCAAAGGGAATCAGGTTTGAAAGGAAGGGGAAAGGATCTTGTTTTTTCTGTTCTTACCCAGAATTTTGGTTAGGCCTAAGATTTAGGAGTCATTTTTGAAACCTTTATTTTCCTTATCATCCATATGTAATCCATCACCAAGTTTGTCATATCTACTTCCGAATTATTCCTTAAATGTTTCCATTTCTATCATTTCTTACCTGATCGTTGCCAGAGCAGCTCTTTGGATCCTTGATGGCCAACAATTCATACTACACTCAGCAGCCAGATGAGCTTATAAAACCACATCCAGTTCTTCACAGGCTTACAACTTCCTTGGCTTCCCATTACACTTGAGACAAAAGTCTATGCTTCTTACATTGGTCCAGAAAGGCTGTTCTTGCTTTGTTCTTCTCACCCTCTGCTCCACCATGGTCTTGCTTTCCATAGCCCTTGCACATGTAGATTTTCCCAAAGCACTGGGGTCTCCTGTTGTCAGTCAAGGGGCCTTTTCAGAAGGCACTTCTTTGGCATCACAAATCAAAGGGGCATCCACCTCCCTTTACTTTCTCAGCAACTCATTGCCTTCCACAGATGCATATACGTAAAGTCCCTCAAAGATTGTTGTCTCAGGGCCAGAGCTGTGGTGCAGCGGGTTAACGCCCTGGCCTGAAGCACTGGCATCCCAAATGGGCGCTGGTTCCAGACCCGGCTGCTTCACTTCCCCTCCGGTTCTCTGATATGGCCTGGGAAAGCAGTGGAAGATGGCTCAAGTCCTTGGGGCCCTGCACGTGTGTGGGAGACCTGGAAGAAGCTCCTGGCTCCGGATTAGCACAGCTCTGGCCGTTGCGGCCAGTTGGGGAGTGAACCATCGGATGGAAGACCTCTCTCTCTCTTTCTGCATCTCCTCTCTCTAACTCTTTCAAATAAATGAATAATTTTTTTTTAAAGACTGTTGTCTCAACTACAAAGTGATCTGCATGAGGGTAGGCTTGTGCCCCATTTTCAACACAGAATGGAAAACTGCTGTTCGCAGATGCAGCACGGAAGAAGGTGACTTTTAACGTCCTATGCTATAAGATAATAAAGTCTGGTTTTCACTGTACTTCCTGAGTCCACACGAGCCCACAAGCAAGGTTATTTCCCACCCACCTGAATAAATTATGGCGTAAATAACAGGTATGCAAACAACGTGCGTCACAGCCAGCAGAGTAGATTACGGAATAAAAAGTTTACATATGTATCTCCATAGTATTTTTCCTCTTAAATGCCAAAAGATTTTTCCAATTAGCACTCAAAGCCCGGCGCCACAGCGACCCTAAACGTAAACAGCGCTAGCGCCTCCCCAGGCCGACGACGCAGCTCCGCGCCTGCGCAGACTTCCCCCTGGCGGCCCCGCCCCGCTCGGCCCGAAGGGGCGGGCAAAGAGGGAGGCGGGCTCGGCGGCCCGGGCGCGCGTGGATGACGTCACTGGGCGCGTGCCCGGGTAGCCCGTAGTAACCCGGAGTCTGCGGAAGTGGAGCCTGGTGTGGGCAGGCAGCTGAGACAGGTAACCTGTGCGCTCCCTGTTGGGTCCTCCCTGCCGTCCTGTCCTCTCGTGCCCGGATGGCTGGCGGAGGCGGCAGCGTCCCGTGCTGAAGGCGACGGGAAGCCAACCCCTACCCAAACCTTTGCTGCTGCTTCAGCGGGGACCGCGTGCACCTGTCGGGGAGACTGGGCGGAGCCAGCGGCTCTCACCTGAGGGTCTCTGCCAGGCTGCACAGACCCCCCGGCCTTCGCTGCCTCCCAGGCCCTGCTCACCCGCCTGGCTTGTCTTTTAAGTCTTCAACATAGTGTCAGATTCTGTTTCCACTTGACGGGAAGCCCACCCAGCTCCCCTCGGCCCTGAGGGTCCCCGCGCTGGGACCCCCGAGTTTCGCGCTTTGGGTATCCCTAAGGAACATTCGTTCTCTGTCACTCTGGAGTTCTGCTCAATCCCCCGCGCGCGTGGTGTGTGTGTGCGTGTGTGGGAGGCGCCGTAATGTGAGCATCTATTCGTGATAATCAATGGGCCGCATGGGTCCAGTCAACCATTGAGTTGCATTTCATCACGATCCTCCTTGTCCCTGGATTGCTTTCTTGTTTTCCCAGCAAATGCTGACAGTGAGCCATCGCACAGGTAGCCCTCAAAATAAGCGAGGAACAGAATGTTTAGCTCGCTAGAGAAAATAATTGTTTTTTAAATGTATTTATGTATTTGAAAGGCAGAGTGATAGCGAGAGGGAGAAAGCAATCTCCCATCTGTTGGTTCACTCCCCAAATGGCTTCAATGGCAGGGGCCTGGCGTCCATCTGGGACTTCCACGTGGGTGGCAGGGCACCATGTACTTGGGCCACTTTCCACTGTTCTCGCAGGTGCATTAACAGGAAGCTGGTTCAGAAGTGGAGTAGCCAAGACGAACTGGGGCTCGGGTGTGGGCAGCTTAGCTCACTGTGCCACAACTCTGGCCCCAGGATTCAGTGTTTTTTTTTTTTTTTTTTTTTTTTTTTAAGATTTGTTTGTTTATTTGAAATGTAGAATTACAAAGAGGAAGGGAGAGGCAGAGCTTTTTCCATGTAGTGTTTCACTCCCCAAATGGGTGTAAAACCAGGCTGAAGCTAGGAGCCTGGAACTCCATCCAAGTCTCCCACATGGCAGGGGCTCAAGTCCTTGGACCATCTTCCCCTGCTTATTGGAGGTGGAGCAGCTGGGTCTTGAACTGGCACTAATATGGGATGTCTGCATTGAGGGCAGCAGTTTAACCCGCGGTACAACACCAGCCCTCATAATTGTTGATTAAGGAATAATATGAGTTATTACAAAACCAACCAGCATAGATGCTGAGTATATGGGATGAGAAATAGAATTCTAAATTCCTTGATCTTGTTGATGGCTTTGTTTTGTATTTTCTTGTACTTTTAGTACATTCTATTTGTGAGTATATTGTAATTCATATAGTTCTGGGAAGCCTACCAGTGACTTGTTAACTGGTAAGTTTAAACTTCCAGTAATTGGGGGATGAAGTGGAATAAGATTAGGAAATAATAATAGTTGTTGATAGTTGACCATCTGCTGGCTCCCAGGGACTGTGTTCCACATTTTGAGTATGTTTTCTTCTAAGCCAATAAGAAGTTATTGGGAGTTAGGGATTGTAATCCACACACACAGAGGCGGAAACAGGCTCAGTTAGGTGAAAGTGACTTGCCACAAATTCACAGACACTGAATGGCAGAGCCAGATTTAGTTCAGGCCTGTGTATGACTTCAAAGTCTATATTTGTTTTCTTAAATTACACTTGATAATCCAATTCTAGGCTTTTTACAGTAGTCACACATTTATTCATCTATCCCAGTAATTTGACGTTTTCTAACATCTTTAGGGTAAATTCTGATATTCATGGAATTAGGACACCTGGAAAGCTTAATTTGTGTTACACACACACACACACACACACAAATATTCATCTTTAAGAATGAGGTAAATAAAAATGAAAGTAAAAGCCTTCTTTTGGAGCTGTCAGGGAATGAGTAATTTTGTAGTTGAGAGTTTAACCTCTTTAGAAATGAAAATCATATTGACTGTTTTAGGTGGAAATTTAAAAAAATTAAAAGGCAATTCCTTGCCTTCATAAACACTAAGTTGTATTGAACAGATTTTTAACCTTTGTACAGCCATGAACATCATTTATTGTCCTATGTTATATGGTGATTTTCTCAGAGCTTTTATTGTATTTGACTCCCAAACTGCTTTGCGTTTTGAATTTGCCTGTATTTTTTGTAGTTCTTTTCTCAGTGTCGCCAAGAGTTGGTAATGTGTAACAATTAAAACTAGGGACTTGGGAACCAGACTTCTGTGGTTTAAATCCTAGCTCTTTTACTTATTAGCAGCACAGGGGACCGATGCAAGGTACTTGAACTCTATATACCTCAGTTTTTTCATTTGTGAAGGGGATAATAGAATACTTAGAAGATTTTTGTAATGACGTGATGAATTACTATATGTAAAGATCTTAGAATACAACTAAGTAAAAAAGTTCATGGACAATGGAGTTAAAAAATAACTCTATTTTGGTACAAAAATATTGAAATCCATATAAAGTTTTTCAATAATATACATTTTCCTCAGACGTTTTAAAGCGCTCATGTTTATGGAAAGAGCCATGTTTGCTAATTCTACTGTTATCCTGGTTTTGACATTAGGTCTTTGAAATTCACATTCTAGTTCTTTGAAAATTGTTGTTTCTTGAATGATATTTGATATAATTGCCAGTTTAGTAGATGATTAAATTAACTCCTTCCTCTTGCGCCATTCTTGGAAAATGTCTTAATTCACTTTCATTGTGTTTTTGCAATGCAGTGGGCATTTTGCATCAAGTGTTTGGAGTGGAGATTTCAAATACTTCACTTTATGTATCAAAATAATGACGTTTAATTTCTGTTTTGAAATTGAGCTCTATGTCAGTGGTTTAAATTAGCATCTGTTAATACAGGGAAACACTTTACTTTGACAACCAGTTGATTTACATATTATTTAAAGTGCCCTGCATAGATATACAAATTTTAAACCAAGGACAGCTAAGAGTTGGTATTGACTCCTTTTTGATGTTCATAGTTAGGAAGTTGAGAATGAGTAAGTAGTCTGTCCTTTGTTTAAATACCATTAGGGCTGCCTGCTACTCATGTCATACATTTCTGTTGAAAATATTCATATATGCTGTACTTCCTAAATGATTTTTAAGGTGTACAGTTTGGTGGCATTAAGTATGTTCATAATGTTGTGTTATGGTCACCATTATCCATTTTTCAGAACTTTTTCATCATCCCAAAGAGAAACTCTGTACTCATTAAATAATAACTCTGTTTTCCTCTTTCCTCCCGGTCCCTGGTAACCTCTGTTCTACTTTCTCTGTGAGTTTGCCTCTTCTGGGTACCTCATATAGGTGGAATCATATAATATTTGTCCTTTTGTTAGTGGGTTATAAGTAGTATAATATTTTTAAGGTTCATCCATGATTTAGCATGTATCAGATTTTCATTCTGTTTTGAGGCTAGGTAATATTCATTTGTGTGCATATACCATATGTTCTATTTGTGATGCATTTTGAATTAGCTTTTTGTCTCATATTGTATTAATGCAGTTCTTAGTGATTTGATTTTCTAAGCTTCTGGAGGATCTGAATGGAGATATCAACAGACATAATATTGTTTTTGAAAATGCCTGGTGTACATTGTTAAGCTGGAGTCTCAGCATATATTATGGTGTAATCATCTCTCCTAATATTTTGTCTTAAAAATAAAAAGGAAAATAAAATCATGATAACTACCCAATATTTCTTTTATTTTTTAATGTTTATTTTCATCTACTTGAAAGGCACAGCAACAGAGAGAAGGATAGAGAGACAGAGACAAAGGGAGAGAGATCTTCCATCTGCTGGTTCACTCCTCAAATGCCCATAGTGGCCAGGACCAGGCCAGCTGAAGCCAGGAACTCCATCTGGGTCTATCGTGTGGGTAGGAACCCAAGAGCTCATTATCTGCTGCCTTCCAGGACACATTAGCAGGAAGCTGGATGGGAAGTGGAGCAACCAGGGCTAGAACTGGAACTCCAGTATGGGTTGTGGGTGTCCAAAGTGGTGATTCAGCCTGCTGCACCATGCCTGTCTCATGTTACCTAATATTTCTGTGGAGTTTACAATATACCAGGCAATGTGCTAAGTACTTAGCCAATGAAGTAGACACTATTATTGTTCTCGTTTTAGACAAGAGGAAATGGAAACACCAAGAAATTAAGCAAATTACTGGGACCGTGAGGCTGGTAGATGGTGAGACTGGGATGTGAATTCTGGCTGTCTAGCTTTAGAGTTCAGTTATCCCTAAGTTTGGTCAATTTCAACTTTGCAGTGTAAGTTGATTTGCCTGTCACACTCTTCTTCTATCTTTTTTTATTCTCTCTTTAAAACTGAAAATTACTTTTGAACCTAGTAGTCAATGGATGAGCAACTGAACCCAAATTATCAAAAGGGTAACAGGTGTGTCCTCTCATTTGGGAGCAATAAAATTTAAATGGAATTTGGACTTCATTTTCACAGCTTAGTTCTTATTCTTCTCTGAGAGACTTATGTTTGAAAAGCAAATCCCAAAACTTTTTATGACCTCATACTGCATATATAATGTGCTGGTATTTGATTTTTAATATACACAGTTCCCACACTACAGGAACTCAATGGGTAGAAAGAGCTTTTTGTTCATAATGATATTGACTATTAGAGTGGTTTATGGCATACTCATTTTGCCGCCAACTCATTACTGTGTTGCTTTTGATTCCTGAAGAAATTATTTTGAAATAGCATTTTTATATACATAATCAATTTCATTGTGATTTTTTTCTTTTTTTTTTTCTTTTGCTTATATTTTATTTCTTTGACATTTGCAATTGAAGGTTTAGTTTTTGGAAGTGACAGAAATCATGGGACTGGTGCTGTGGCATAGTGGGTAAACACACCGCCTGCAACACCGGCATCCCATATGGGTGCCAGTTCAAGTCCCGTTTACTCCATTGCGCATTCAGCTCCCTGCTAATGTACCTGGGAAAGCAGCAGAAGATGGCACACGTGGAAGAAGCTCCTGACTCCTGGCTTCAGATCGACTCATCTCTTGCCATTGTGGCCATTTGGGGAGTGAACCAGTGGATGGAGGATTTCTCTCTCTGTCTCTGTCTTTCTCTCTCTCTCTCTGTAACTCTGCCTTTCAAATAAATAAATCAATCAACCTTTAAATAAAGGGGGCTGCTACAGGCATATAATCGATAGAAGCTAGAGAAGCTAGTGAACATCCTACAACATACAAGACAGCAGTAGTCTGTGTTTTCATGAATCGTCAGGCTGTTGTAGTGGCAGAGTCACAAGGCTGAGAAACAGTGAGTGAAAAGTGCTTGCTGGGACATGCTTTAATCTTTATGCAGGGATGGCATTCCACTTTTTAGAATATGCTGTTTGAAGTTGAAGGACAGAATGGACTGTGATTCACTACAGATACCAGTAACAGGTAACATTGTTCTTTTATGTATAGAATACCCCCTGTTCACGGCTGCAGTTCACCCTGGGATCTAAATTCTAGATTAAAATTAGAATACCTTACCTCTTTTTTTTTAAATTTTAAATGTGTCCTGAATCTTTTTTCTTCTTCTTCTTTTTTTTTTTTTTTTTTACAGGCAGAGTGGACAGTGAGAGAGAGAGACAGAGAGAAAGGTCTTCCTTTGCCGTTGGTTCACCCTCCAATGGCTGCCGCGGATGGCGCGCTGCGGCCGGCGCACCGCGCTGATCTGATGGCAGGAGCCAGGTGCTAGGTGCTTTTTCCTGGTCTCCCATGGGGTGCAGGGCCCAAGCACTTGGGCCATCCTCCACTGCACTCCTGGGCCACAGCAGAGGGCTGGCCTGGAAGAGGGGCAACCGGGACAGAATCTGGCGCCCCGACCGGGACTAGAACCCGGTGTGCCAGCGCCGCAAGGCGGAGGATTAGCCTGTTGATCCACGGCGCCGGCCGAATCTTTTTTCTTCTAAAAAAACTTCATATATGCAGTGATCTGTGAGAATCCTGCTTTCATGGCTTTGCCATGGCAAGAGTTGGTTTAAGTAGCTCAGTGGTTCAGAAGCATTAGCTATGTACGAATTATCTGGACATCTTATTTAAAATATGAATTACTGACTGCTATCCCTGGAGATTCTGACTTAGTACATCTAACATAATGTTCAAGAATCTGTATTTTTTTGAAAAATATTTATTTGAAAGGCAGAGTTATAGAGAAGCAGAAGCAGAGAAAGAGAGAGAGAGAGAGAGAGAGAGAGAGAGAGAGAGAGGTCTTTCATCACTGGTTCTCTCCCCAGATGGCCGCAACGGCCAGAGCTGAGCTGATCCAAAGCCAGGAGCCAGGAGCTTCTTCCAGATTCCCCATGTGAGTTCAGGGGCCTAAGTACTTGGACCATCTTCTACTGCTTTCCCAGGCCTTAGCAGAGAGCTAGATTGGAAGTGGAACAGCTAGGACTCGAACCAGTGCCCAGATGGGATGCTGGCCCTGCAGGTGACAGCTTTACCATTACGCCACAGCTCCGGCCCTGAAGAATCTGTATTTTTAGCAAGTATCATCTCCACAAGCCCACTCTCCCTTGCCCTCCATTTTTTTCTGGTACATGTGGGCCTCACAACACACCTTGAGAAACACTGTTCTAGCTTTCCAAAGACAGAGGGGTGATTTATCTGATTATAATTTTACCTTGGGGAATTTCAAGGTGTGAATGTTTTCATGAATTTCTCAGAATATTCACAGATATGAATCTTAATTGCTAGTAATGAAGCTACATGGTTGTTTAGTATTCACTGGAAAATTTCATAGAGATGGTGGGGATAAAATTATTTGAGAAGTTATGAGTAGTCTTCCTAGGTTAAAAATATTCTTGAAGGGGCAGGCATTTAACTTAGTAGTTAAGATGGGAGTTAAAACATCAGTGTCCCACTTGGGAATACCTGGGTTTGAAACAGGGTTCCTAATTCTACTTCTTGCTAATGCTCACCCTGGTAGGCAGCAGGTGATGGCGCAAGTAATTGGGTTCCCGCCACCCATTGGGAGACCTTGATTGAGTTCCCAGTTCCTGGCCTGGCTCAACCCTGGCTATTGTCGGGATTTGGGAAGTGAACCAGTGATGGAAGCCTTCTCTTGCTGTTTCTCTGCCTTCATGTGTGTGTGTGTGTATATATATATATATTTCTGAAGATCACTTTTTTAAAAAGAGGTTTAATTTACTTGAAAGGTGGGTTGACAGAGAGAGGGAGACACAGAGACTCATTGAGAAAGAGAGCATGCCTAACATCTGCTGATTCATACCCCAAATGCCCACAATAGCCAAGGCTGGTTCAAACTGAAGCCAGGAGCCCAGAACTCCATCTAGGACTCCCATATGGGTGGCAGGTTCCCAAGTACTTTGGCCATAATCTGCTGCCTTCCCAGGCGCACTAGCAGGAAACTGGATTAGAAGTGGAAGAGCCATGACTTGTAACAGAACTCCAACATGGGATGTGAGTGTCCCCAATGGTGGCTTCAGCTGCTTTGCCACAGTGCTCACCCTCTGAAGATCACTTTGACAATACGATATTACAGTACAAAGCCACTCAGACTTAATTTTGCAGCTCTATATTTTCTGAATAGTCTTCAAGGAAGCCAACTTTTCAACTGTGGGGCTACATATTAAAGCTGCATGTGCAGGAGGGATGAGTATTCAGTGCAGCAGTTAAGCTGTCACTTGAGGGGCCGGTGCTGTGGTGCAGCGGGTTAATCCGTGGCCTGCAGTGCCGGCATTTGAATCCTGGCTGTTCTACTTCTAATCCAGCTAGCTTCCTGCTAATGCACCTGGGAAAGCAGCAGAAGATGACTCAAGTGCTTGGGCCCCTGCACCCATGTAGGAGACGGTGATGAAGCTCCAGGCTCCTGGCTGTAGGCTGGCTCAGGCCCAGCCATTTTTGCCATTCGTGGAATGAACCAGTGGATGGAAGATTCTCTCTCTTTCTCTCTCTAATTCTGTCTTTCTGATAAATAAAAAATCTTAAAAAAAAAAAAAAAAGATATCACTTGGGCACTCACCTCCCATATCAGAATGGCTGGGTTTGTGCCCCATCTCCAATCCTGATTCCTGCTTCCTGCTAATGTGCACCCTGGGAGGCACCAGGTGATGGCTCAAGTACTTGGGTCCCTGCCACATACATAGGAGACCCGGATTGAGTTCTGGGCTTTTGGTTTTGGTCTGTCCGAGCCCTGACTGTTTTGGACATTTGGGGAATGAACTGGTGGATGGAAGATCTCTGTCTACTGTGTCTATCTCTGTTTCTCTGCCTTTCAACAAAGTAAAAAAAGGCTTCCCACAAGAAAAGAGTAACTTGAGAAAATACTGGAGAAATAATACCTTTTACACACTCTCCAAGCCATATGTTAGAAGCCTACAAGTGTCAATAGTGTTAAGAAAATGCTGTGTTGATGAGCCCACAAGCTAGAATCCTCAGGTCACTGTCAGAGCAAGAGTAGATTCATTTAAAATAGCTTAGAGGGTTTCTTCCCCCCCCCCCCCCGTATAGAATTGTCAAAACTGTGCTATCTGGCTTCCAGAAAGATGGTTAATAAACAACAAGAACTCCTTTCAACTCCTCTTAGCCAGCTGTTTCAAACCACGTACTGTTCTAATAGTTAAAAATGAACCTAACTCATATTTCCTTGAGGTGGGAGTAGTTGTAAGAGGGCCCTGGCTCTGTCTGTGCCCACATCACTCATGTAGGAGGGGGCCACGGTGCAAGCTTTCTTGGCTGGTGTTAGCCAGAAGGGAGCTAAGCCTGCCCATCCACCATCAGGCAGCTGGGCCTCAGAGCCTGGCAGTAACTCCTGAGCTCTACCACACCAGACTCAAGAATTTGCAGACTGCCTAGCATCCCTGTCTTTCCTTCTGTTCCCCTTATGGAGGCCTCCTGTGTGCCACTGTCTTCCTTCATCCATGAGAATATTGTTCTCAAATACTTTGTGGGGGCCAAGCCAGCCCAGTTGCTCCCTCCAAACATGTGTGCCTCATGTAGGGAATAGAATAGTACTAAGTTTTGGTGAAAAATGTTTTTCTGAACATTCTAATTTCCCTCTTTGTAGAGTCACAGGTATAGATATATTATCAGGATAAAATAGTTTTAAAGTGTTTTTACTTCTAATTTGTTTTTACTATAGAGAATGAGAGCATGCTCTCCCATTCAATGGTCACTCCCCAGATATGCACAATGGCCCCAGGTAGGGCTGAAGACAGGAACCTGGGAACTCCATCCCAGGAACACCACACAGAAATGTGGGTGTCAGGAACCCAGTCACCTGACCCATCACTGCGACCTCCCATGGTCTGTGTTAGTAGGAAGTTGGAGCCCAGAGTCAGAGCCAGCTATTGAATCCAGGGACGCTGATACGGAATGCAGGCAGTCTAACGGCTGTCTTATCTGCTAGGCCAAACCTTTGTCCCCTCATATCTTTTAACCAGTATCTTTCATGTTTTATACTGGTTGAACATCTCTCATCTGAAATGATTGAAAATCTGAAGTCTTCTGATCACCTATAGGATGCCATAAGTGGAAAATTCCACACCTGTCCTGGTGTGATGGGTCACAGTCAAAACACACATGCACTAAATGTATAGAATTACCTTCCGGCTTTGTGGATAAGCTATATATGAAACATAAATGAATTTCTTATTTAGACTTGGGATCCCATCCCTAAGGTATCTCACTATATTTGAGTACATGCAAATATTCTAAAATCCAAAAACCTCCTGAAACAATCATTTTGGATATACTCAGCCTGTTTGAGATGATTTAGTTTGAGATGATTTAAAGTGACACATGGGCAAGAATCATTTGAGGGGCCGGTGCTGTGGTGTAGCAGGTAAAGCTGCTGCCTGCAGTACTGGCATTCCATATGGGCACCGGCTCAAGGCTGCTCCGCTTCCGATCCAGCTCCCTGCTAATGTGCCTGGGAAAGCAGTGGAGGATGGCCCAAGTCCTTGGGCCCCTACACTCATGTGGGAGATATGGAAGAAGCTCCTGACTCCTGGCTTTGGATTGGCACAGCTCCGGACGTTTTGGCCATCTAGGGAGTGAACCAGCGGATGGAAGACTGACTGACTGACCTCTGTTTGCTTCTGCCTATCTCTAACTCTGCCTTTCAAATAAATAAACCAATCTTTAAAAACAACAAAAAAGAATCATTTGAATTTTTTATACTATTTATTTTTAAGGTTTTATTTATTTGGAAGTCAGTGTTACAGAGAGAGGAGGGGAAAGATCTTCTGTCTACCGATTCACTCCCCAAGTAACGCTTCTTCCAGTCACCCACGTAAGTGCAGGAGCCCAAGCACTTGGACCATCTTCCACTGCTTTTCCCAGACCATTAGCAGGGAGCTGGATCAGAAGTAGAGCAGCCAGGACTCGAACCGGTGCCCATATGGAATGCCAGTGTTGCAGGTGGCAGCTTTATCCATTATACCACAATGGTCCCTGGATTTATTTTACTACATGGTGGAAAAAATAAAGTTAGATATGAAACTCAGGTTTTTAAGGGTGTTATTGCCTAACATGAGGCTGGGGGATGGGGAGTGAGTCAATGGTTCAGTGGATTTCAGAAAAATATTTAATAAATATTACAGTTGGTATAAGGATTGCACAAATGCTGAAGGTGTTATAACTGAAGTTTGTGAAACACTTTTAACAGATACTCATTACTATTTTTGAAATAGTGTTTAAAATAATGTACAAAAATTATAAAGTTGAAGTGCTATACCATGTTGGAAGGAGATATGTACTTGGCATAGCAAGGTTCTTTTTAAAAAAAATTTATTTATTTATTTGAGAGGTACAGTTACAGACTGATAGAGGGAGAGACAGAGAGAAAGGTCTTCCATCTGCTGGTTCACTCCCCAATGGCTGCAACGGCTGGAGCTGCACCAGGAGCCAGAAGCTTCTAAGGGATCTCCCACACGGATGCAGGGGCCCAAGGACTTGGGGGCCATCTTCCGCTGCTTTCCCAGGCCACAGCCGAGAGCTGGATCCGAAGCGGAGCAGCGGGACTAGAGCTGGCACCCATATGCGATGCTGGTGCTGCAGGCGGACTATTAACCTATGCGCCACAGCACTGGCCCCTTGTAATATCATTTATGTTTTTACTGAGATTTTTTTGGTTCCAAATTGAGATTTTTCTGTCTTTTACAGTGAGAAATCACTGTAAAATTTTAGTTCGTATCTTTATTCTTTTTAAAATGACAGCTTTATTGAGAGAGAATTTGCATGCCCTAAGACTCACTATTTAAAAATGGCCAACTCAGGGGCCAGCTATGGCACAGAAGGTTAAGCTGCCGAATGGGACATCCACAATTCACATTGGAGTGTCTGGTTCGAGCTCTGGCTACTCTGCTTCTGAGGCAGCTTCCTGCAAATGTGTCTGGGAGGCTCCAGTGCTTGAGTCCCGGCTGCCCTCTTGGGACACCCAGATGGAGTTCCTGGCCTCTGGCTTCAGCGTGGCCCAGCACTGGATGTGGCAGCCATCTGGAGAGTGAGCCAGCAGGTGGAAGATTTCTCTCTCTAACTCTCCCTGTCTCTCTCACTCTGCCCTTCAAATAATAAGCATGTAGTAAAACAAAACAAGGGGCCAGCACTGTGGAGCAGTGGGTTAACGCCCTGGCCTAAAGTGCCAGCATCCCATATGGGCGCCGGGTCTAGTCCCGGCTGCTCCTCTTCTGATCCAGCTCTCTGCTATGGCCTGGGAAAGCAGTAGAACATGGCTCAAGTCCTTGGGTCCCTGCACTCACGTGGGAGACCCGGAAGAAGCTCCTGGCTCCTGGCTTCAGATTGGCCCAGTTCTGGCTGTTGTGGCCAATTAGGGAGTGAACCATCAGATGGAAGACCTCTCTCTCTCTCTCTTTCTCTCTCTCCTCTCTCTGTAACTCTGACTTTCAAATGAATAAATAAATCTTTTAAAAAAATAAAATAAAACAAAGTAAGCTGGGTAGTTCAGTAGTTTTTAGTGTATTCACTGAATTCTGCTACTACCACTGTTGTTTAATTTGGGGATATTTTCATCTCTTCTGTGGATTTGTCTATTCTGAACATGGTCATGTAAATGGAATTGTGCAGTATGTGGCCTTCCACATACATTTTTTTTTTCTTTGACAGGCAGAGTGGACAGTGAGAGAGAGAGAGAGAGAAAGGTCTTCCTTTTCTGTTGGTTCATCTCCCAATGGCCGCTGAGGCCAGCGCGCTGTGGCCAGCATACCGCGTTGATCCAAAGCCAGGAGCCAGGTGCTTCTCCTGGTCTCCCATGAGAGTGCAAGGCCCAAGCACTTGGGCCATCCTCCACTGCACTCCTGGGCCACAGCAGAGAGCTGGATAGGAAGAGGAGCAACCAGGACAGAATCCGGCACCCCAACTGGTCTAGAACCCGGGATTCCGGCGCCACAGGTGGAGGATTAGCCCATTGAGCTGCGGTGCCTGCCCACATACATTCTTTCACTTAGCTCATGTTCTCAAATTTCATCCACCTTGTAGCATGTATCCGTAATTCATTACTTTTTATGATTCAATGATATTGTTGTATGATGCACCCCATTTTGTTTATTCTTCCATCACTAGACAGTTGGGTTGTTCTGCCATTTGTTTTTAAACAATACTGGATGTATCTAGGGCTTTTCAAATAGTCATTGGATGGTTCTGTAGGTGTGTTTTAGAACGGATTCGTGTAGCTGGTGGGAACAGGATCAAGCCCCTTCTGCTCATGGCTTTGAGGAGTCTGTATCTGTAATTTCTCTGTGCTAGTAAATACTCTCCTAAGTACTAGAGCAACTACTTTTTCTCCACGGGAGAACATTTGCTATTAATTAAGTCTTCACATTACTTCTGTAAGGACTAAGTTTCAAAATAGTTTCTATTAAAAATAGTATTCTTTTGCATTTCTTGAAGAGGAACTCTTATTGGAAAATCTGATATTTTTGTCCGTATTTTTATTTTATTTTCCTTTCCCTTTATTGTAACCCAATTCTGTTAATCTCAATCCTATTTCCAGTATGTGAATACTTACAAACAGCAAAAAATACCACTTCTTCTAATGGGATTCAAAACATTTTGTTGAATTTTACTCTAGCAAACAAAAATCAGTTGGTAGTCTGATAAAATCTTCTTCTTTAAATACAAGGCCAGTCCTTTCAATTAACTTTTTTTTTTTTTTTGCCCCGCTTTCCTTGAAAGAGACCAAGAGATAATATGGAGATTATGCACACCTCCATCTACTGCTTCCCTCCCCAAGTGCCCTCAACAGCTGGTGTTGGGCTAGGAGGAAGCCAGGAGTCCGGAACCAGGTCTCCCATCTGGGTAGCAGGTACGGAATACTTGAGCCATCACCTGCTGCCTCCCAGGATGCACACTGGTAGGAAGCTGAATAGAAAGCAGAGCTGGAACTTGGACCAGGCACTCTAAAATGGGCTGCAGACATCCCAAGCTGCATACTATTCACTGAGGCAAATGCTCACTCCACTCTTTTTATTTTTAAAGTCTGCATTAGTTAAATCATATCCATAAAATCATTCAACAATTATTTATCTTGGGCCCATGATGTGCAAAGTACTTCCTGGAATAATAGCCCTTCCTTTTGCATTTGTTATAATCATACTTTATTTCAACCATTGTACTCAGAACTTAAACCCACCATTTTTAAAATTTTATTTTAAGATTTATTTACTTATTTGAAAGGCAGAGTTAGAGAGAGGGAGAGCCAGAGAGAGGGAAAGAGAGAGAGAAAGGTCTTCCATCCACTGTTCACTCCCCCAAGTGGCCGCAACAGCCAGAGCTGGGCTGATCTGAAGCTAGGGGCCAGGAGCTTCTTCTGGGTCTCCCATGAGGTTGCAGGGGCCAAGGACTTGGCCATCTTCCACTGCTTTCCCAGGCCATAGCAGAGAGCTGGATCAGAAGTCAAGCAGCTGGGACTCAAACTGGAGCCCATATGGGATGTTGGCACTGCAGGCGGTGGCTTTGCCCGCTGTACCACAGTGCCAACCCCTATACTTAATTTTCTTATCAAACTAGTTAACAGGTATTTTTATATGTTTGTAAGCAAATGTGCTTTCACAGCATACCTTGTGTATATGTAAAGAAAAGTATTTAATTCTCACTGTTCAGTTTCACAAAGGATAAAAAGTGGAAACTCCAGACACTGTGGTAGAATTTCTGCTTGATGGTCTGGACCTGGTTGTAGCCACGTTTGGCCAGTCAGACCCCCACTCAAGAAACCTTCCTGATACAGTGCAACAGGATGAGACTCCGAAATCACTTTTAGTATCCCCTACCAGATAGTGACTGTTATCTCAGGTATTAAGTGTAAAATTTTTAATTGAAAATTAGTCTAACCGTGGATGGCTTCTGATTTTGTTCTTGATTTTGTGGACTGTGTTTAAACAATTCAAAAGTGTGTTCCTGACTTTGAGATACTAAGTGGTATTACACAGTTGTCACTTCATTGACTGTGTACAACAGCCCCATGAAGTTTCTAAAGTGTACCCTTGTTTAACTTCAGGTGCTAAAATTAAAATTGATCTCTTATAAGATGAAAAAAAAAATGGCCCAGCCCTGGCCACTGAAGCCATCTGGGGAGTGAACCAGTGGATGGAAGACCTCTGTCTTTCTCTCTCTGACTCTGCTTCTCTGTAACTCTGCCTTTCAAATAAATAATAGATATTTTTTTTTTAAAAAAAGGAAGATGAGTTTAAAAAACAATAAAATCTCAAGTCTGCCATCTTTGACTATGTGAACTTAGGGAATATCTTCTCTGGACCCCAGTGTCCTCATCTGTATAATGGAGGTGTGACCACCTTCCTCATTGAGTAGGGAGAATTACGTGCCATGGTGTAACTAAGTGTGCCTACTTCAACTCCTAGCAAGCACCCAGTAGATAGTAGATGCAGTTGCTAATTGTTAATACTGGTGTATAGAGGTCTCATGCCTTCTCAGAGTTTTCTGAATAGTCCAAGAGAGTTCTGAGTTCACCGAATCCCAAAAGGGAAAGACCCTGGTCCACCTGGTCTCCCTAGGGCCCCCTAGATTCATTTTGCCTGCTCAGGAACACGTTGTAGGGAGTTTTGGGTGAATGGGATTCTCCTGACCATCCATGTCCTGGATCTGTCTGGATCCATCTTTGTTCCCTAAGCCTCTGAAACACGCGGTGTTTGTGCACTGGGAGTTCTCTGGCATTTTTGCCCTGGAGCATGTGAGAATATGTAGATATTCCATAGAAACACCGGAATGTCTGCGCTCTGTGAGAAATGTGCCACCTGTGCAATAGGAGAAAAACAGAACATTTGTCTCAAAGGACGTACAGAAAATTTACTTGAAATGAATGCAGTGACAAAGTGACCTATATCTAAATCCCCATGAATATCATAAAATTACATTCACTTTTATGTTATTGAGGTGTCCATTCAAAAAATATCCGTTAAGCATGTATTCATACTGGGCAGCTTGATCTGGGAGAAAGTCCGGAACCCCTCGGGCTGCTTGTTACTTCTGCTCCTTGGATCCAGGGCCAGTTCTTAAGCTCCATCTAAGATGCAGGTTCCAGGCCTGTCTGTGTCTTCTGCAGAATTGTCTCCAGCCAGCCATCTCCTGGAATTTTGTTTTTCCCAAGGTTGGCATCAGACCGGCCCTACATTGTTCAGTTTCTGCCTTTCCTTATCGTCTCAATGGTTGCCTTCAAACCCTTTGAGTTAGGGATTTTACGGATAATCCTAATGGAAAACAGAAAGGGGCTAACAAATATAGCATAGTTTAGAGATTTGGAGTTTCCACAATTGTAGTTACTATTTCAGTGCTAACAGAGAAACTGCTAAAATTGTTACTGGAAACCAAGCTGGGTGGGCTTCTGTCTTCATTACACTGAGCATGAAGCCCACCAGACCTATTCTTTTATCCTCCCTGAAAATCCTTTCCACCACCCATGAATATTGATGAAATCAATAAAGAGCTCCAAGAATCCTCGCTGTCCCAACAATGTAGTTTGCATTGCCACAAATCTGAGTGATACCCTATTGGTGATACCTTGGATTTGTTTGAATCACGTAGGGTAGAATGACATACACAGAGACAAGCTGCCTTTGAAAGAGGTCTTTATTATATATAGTTCCTAAGAGGAGGGGCACTTCATGCCATAAAGGGCTATCACTGGCTATTTCCCTGAGCAGCCCTAAAGTGTTTGTTGTGACTCATTTCTAATCCAAGACCCTAAAAACACCTCATGTTCCCCAAAGTGCCTTTCACGTTTTTTGGCACATTCCAGGGAAAGATGCAATCCCCAACCACCCTGGACTGGTCCGGACCCTTCGGCTGGACCAAAACCTGTGCAGATAGGTCAAAAATTTCCAAAGGCTGCCCTTTATTTCATTTTAGTATGAAAGTCTCCACCTCAAGAAAAGCTTAAGCCTTATCACTATGATGTGCAACCTGTGTTAGAGCATGTTTCTGAACTGTGTCTATGTGAACTTGTACCACCCCTGCGTGTCAGGGCAAGAACTTCCCCTGATACATATTCATTCCCCCACAATAAAAGATACCCTGTCTCCTTTGCTTGTAGAACCATGGCTTTGGAGATGGTTCCCCATGATCTTACTTGCTGCAAATAAATTGCTTTGTGTGAAACTCCTTCTAGTGCATTTCTTGATTAAACTTGCCAGCAAGCAGGCCCACAATTTTGGTGGATAACAGGGCCACACAGGAAAGCACCAGGGTTGGTCAGAAAGTGGAGGGAGTGAAGAGAAAGTAGGGGCATGAGCATTTGTTGGGATTTCCATGGGAAAAACAGGACGGTGCAGAGTAAGGAGATTTAGGGTTGACTAGCTGAATGATTTTGGAGGACAGTGGGCTATCAGGGGAACACTCCTGGCTCTGGGGTGTTCTAGTGCAGTGAGAATATTGACTTAGTGTATGAGTTAGATAAGGAAGTGGTTGAAGGTGTGGACTGTGGATTTAGTGGTTTGCACAGGGAAGGTGAACTCACAGCAGGTCATTTATTGTATCTTGGGAAGGTCAGGCTCCGCAGGAATAGCAAGGCCCAAGATGTGAAAATATGATAAAATACAGAAAATAGAAATGTGGTTAATGCCTATCCCTTCCAGCAGAACTGTGCTTATTACAGAAGCAATTTGGGAACATTTTCTTTCTTTTTTTTTTTTTTTAAGTTTATTTGAGAGGTACAGTTACAGGCAGAGAGACAGAGAGAGAGAGAGAGAGAGAGAGAGAGAGACAGACAGACAGGAGGATCTTCCATCTGCTGGTTCACTCCCCAAATGGCTGCAACAGTCAGAGCTGAGCTGATCCGAAGCCAGGAGCCAGGAGCTTCCTCTGGGTCTCCCGACATGGGTGCAGGAACCCAAGCACTTGGGCTGTCTTCCACTGCTTTCCCAGGTCACAAGCTGGGAACATTTTCTTATTTAGTGATAAGAATGGTAAAGTGTGGGACCATTGCTGTGGTGTAGTAGGTTAATCCTCTGTATCCCATATGGGCACCGATTCTAGTCCTGGCTGCTCCTATTCCGATCCAGTTCTCTCCTGTGGCTTGGGAAAGCGGAGGAAGATGGCCCAAGTCCTTGGGCCCCTGCACCTGCGTGGGAGACCTGGGAGAAGCTTCAGTCTCATGGTTTCAGATCAGTGCAGCTCGGACCATTGCAGCCATTTGGGGAGTGAACCAGTAGAATGAAGACCTTTTTCTCTGTCTCTCCCTCTCACTGTCTTAACTCTACCTCTCAAATAAATAAATAAAAAAATTTTTTAAAAGAAAGAATGGTAAAGTGGCTCCTGTACCCTTGGGTTTACAGTGTAACTTGGCAGGTAAGGCCTTTATGCACCTGATGGTGAAGATCATGCACCAAAGGAGCGGTGAGAATACCCGAGAAGCAGGAGGGTGGTAGCTGAGAAGCTGGCTGCTGGGTTGTCAGTTCCTAGCTGTGTAATCTTGAACAAGTTATGTACTCCCTGGGTTTCAGTTTCCTTATTTGTAAAATGATTTTTTTTTGACAGGCAGAGTTAGACAGAAAGAGACAGAGAGAAAGGTCTTCCTTTTCTGTTGGTTCACTCCCCAAATGGCCGCTATGGCTGGTGCACTGCGCTGATCCAAAGCCAGGAGCCAGGTGCTTCCTCCTGGTCTCTCATGGGGTGCAGGGCCCAAGCACTTGGGCCATCCTCCACTGCGTTCCCTGGCCACAGCAGAGAGCTGGACTGGAAGAGGAGCAACCGGGACAGAATCTGGTGCCCCAACAGGGACTAGAACCCGCCGTGCCGGTGCCACAGGCGGAGGATTAGCCAAGTGTGCCGCCGGCCTGTAAAATGAATTTAATACTAGTACCCATATTATAGACTTATTGAGAAGACTAAATAAGTTAATACCTTGGAAGTACTTAGATCAAATCCTAGTACTTAGTGAGTATTCAGTAAGTGTGTTGAGGCAAGGGTGGTGGCTGGACTTAATGCCTGGAAATTCAGGTACTAGGAGGTTGAAGATAGGGTTGAAAAATAAGTTAGTGAGCACTTTGAATACTAAGGAGTTTTTTTTTTTTTTCCTTTCAAGCATGAAAATTCATTCAAAACCTCTGACAAGATTATTACAAATTAGAAATCTTAGCCTGAGGGGCTGGTGTTGTGGCATAGCAGGTTAAGCCACAACTTGCAGTGCTGGCACATCATAGGGTGCCAGTTTGAGGCCCGGCTGCTCCACTTCTGATCCAGTTTCCTGTTTATGTGCCTGGGAAAGCAGCAGAAGATGGCCCAGTGCTAGCTGTTGTGGCCATTTGGGGAGTGAACCGTGTGTGGAAGATCTCTCTCCTTCTCTCTCTCTCTCTAACTCTGCCTTTCAAAAAAAAAAAAAAAAAGAAGAAGTAGTCTTTAAACAAATAAAAATGAATCTTAGCCTTAGCAGTATGGTTTTGGGAAGAGGTGAGGCTTAAGACAACTTGTATAAGTAAAGATAGATTTAAGTTAGCAGTGGTAAAAAAAAAAATCACTGAAGTTCTTGCTCATGCTCTGTGGGCTGTGCTTATCACAGTCATTAAGAGACGCAGATTGATAGAGCAGCCACTTTGTCATATTCTGTTTACTTTAAGAGAGGGAAAGGAACACTGTAGGATGTCATGCCCAAATGATTAAATGCTAGCTCTGTTAGGGGCTGGCATTGTGGCACAGCAGGTTGAGTCACCACCTGCATTGTAGACATCACTTATGGGCACCTGTTCAAGTCTCAGCTGTTCCTCTTCTGATCCAGGTCCCTGCTGAAGTGCCTGGGAAAGCAACAGACGATGCCCCAAGTATTTGGGTCCCTATACCTATATAGGACACTTGGGTGAAGCTCTTGGCTCCTGGCTTTGGCCTGGCTCAGCCCTGGCTATTGCGGTCATTTGGGAAGTGAACCAATGATGGAAGATTCTTTCTCTCTCTCTCTCTCTGACTCTGTGTTTCAAATAAATCAATTAATCTTTAAAAATAAAGCAAAATGCTTGGTGTATGACACTTCCATTTAAAAATTAGGGACTAGAACTAATCACATGGCAGTGACTGGTTACAGAGGTTCTAGAAAGTGCTGCCTCTGAGTGGAGTAGCTGGGGAGAGAGAATTGGAAATGTTCTTGAGTAGTGCTAATGACTGCTCGCAATGCAAGGAGATTGGTTTGCATGGTTGTCGTGGGCTTAGCTTCTAGGTGAAGGTTGCTGGAGTTCCTTTGGAGAAAGATTGGATAGGATAAAGAATTTGAAGAAGTAGAATTTAATAGTTGATAACTGATTGGGAAAAGTTACCCAAAAAAGCAGAGAAGAGTTGAGGAGATATTTTGAATCCAGTAGGCAATACGAATGGAAGTTGATATGTGGTAAGGGTTTGGTACCAGACATTAGGAGGCCCTCAAGGCCTCTAGCACCGTGCTCTTGATAAGTAATCCACCAGCCAGTGCCTCCCTGTAAACTGTAGTTGGTTTGCAAGGCAGTAAGTACCAAAATAGAGAGTAGTCATTTAGAAACCTGTATGGTAATTGTGTTTTTCTATGCTGTGGTTTTCTCTATGTTTATGTTTAATAATAATTTTAAAAATGGGGCTTCTCCTTTGTATATCTTTTTTGTGTTTTTAGTAATTTGTTCTTATTGTATTTTACAAAAGCATAAGGTAGGGAAAAATATCCCTCCACTGAAGATAGCTTCGGATGCTTTGCTTTGGAGGTAGAAGACAGGGACTTGGAGATTAGAGCTGGTAGTAAGGAGTTGAGTGCTTTCCATAGAATGTTAAATGGAGTACCTGGGATAGGAACAAGAGAGAGAATTTAGAGAAGAGGACCCATGGCTAAGCCCTGGGGGATACTCAATTCTGGGGGCAGAGATACTGACAAAACTGTCGCAGGAATCATTTTGAGGTGCTGGGAGTTCACTGGTGTCAGAAGCCACAAAGAGTCAAAGGAAATAAGGACTGGGATCAAGCTGAAATAAGTTGTTGTGTTGGGCTGCCAGCAACCATATTGGAGTGCCTGGGATCAAGTCTTGCCTCTGCTTCAGATCCCACTTCTTGCTAATGCACCTGAGAGGAAGTAGGTGATGGGTCAAACAGCTGGGTGCTTGACATCCACATGAGACACCCAGGTGGAGTTTCAGTCTCCTGGCTTCAGCTGGCCCAGCCCTGGCTGCTGCGGGTATTTGGAGAATGAACCAGGAAATGGAGGACCTCTGTCTCTGTCATTCTGCCTGTTAAATAAATAACAGTGAATAAATATTTTCTTAAAGTTACCGTGAATGCTTAAAAGTAAACTTTTAGTGTAGTAGTGTGATGTCAGATTTCAACAGTTAAAGAAATGTGTGCGCGGGAAATGGAAGTGTATTAGAAAAGTTTGATAGCAAAGCAAAAGCAAAAACTAGGGTGGTGGCTATTGGGTCCAACCAGGGGAAGGACATTTTGCTGTGGTTGCTTTTCCTAATAGGGAAACCTGAGCAACTTGAAAGGCTCCTGTCAGCTGGGAAGTGGGGAAACACGTGGGCAGGAAGTGTGTGACCTGTTTCATGACCGGAGCAAGAGTGGAGAACAGTGGCCATGACAGTGGGCCCAGGAGGAAGGGAAGGGGCGAACTGAACCCAGCTAATTCCTGCTCAGCAACGGTATTGTTGTTGGGCAACCTTGGCTGGGGATTTGCAGATTTTAGCAAACTTAATCAGGGGGAAATTTAAGACAGGGTGTGCCTGGGGTCTGGCATTGGTGTAGTAGGTGTGGTGTGAGTTAAGCAGGCAGGGACTTGGGAGCCAGAATATGAATATCAACGAAATGGTTTGAAATTGTTGACTGTGGGGTCCAGAATGAGCTCTTCAACTTCTCCCCCTAGTGTACTCTCAGGGAAAATGAGTATGTACTGAAATAACACATTAATGGGGGTTGAAATACAGTGGGCCTACTTAATCCCCAATCATGGTTAAAAGAAGAATAAAAATATGGTATAAATGAATTTAAAGTAAAATTTATTTAAGATTTTATCTAATATTGGAAAACCTGCTTATTATTCATCAAAAGTTACCTGAAGTTATGAAAAGAATGCACGTACAGGGATTAGATGCTCTAAACTTTGTAAAGTTTGAGAAATGCCACAGAACCCCTACCTGCCAAAATGATCTGCTTTTAGCTTCCCATTGTCATTGAGCTCCCTCTTAAGTGTCACAGTGAGACTGAGCTGGGCCCACCTCTCGTTTCCCCAGCCTAAGTTTATATTCCTCCTTCACTGTTGTGAATCTAGCCCTTGTGTTTTCCTTGCCTTTCCCGTGGTCAGTGATCGGCCTCTGATTTTCTAAGTGATACGGATAGAAGCAGCATGCCATGGTTACCTGAAGGGTTACTGTGCAGCAGAGGCAGTGGAGAGGGTGTTTAAGAATACTCTTACTTGCTTGAGTTTGAATCATGGTCACCTTGGCACTTAGGATTACTGAGCACCATTTCCTCATCTGTAAAATGGGGTTGCGAGAGATTGGGAGAGTGGAAGATACATAGTAAGAAAGCACTCCTGTTCCGTGTCAGAGTGTCTGAGTTTGATTCCTGGCTCTGGCTCCCTGTTCCAACATCCTGCCTTGCATAGACCCTGGTAGACAGCAGCAGCAGAAGGAATTGGGTCCTTGCCACTCATGTGGGAGACTCAAATTCTGTTCTCAGTCCCCAGTTTTGGCCCAGCCTAACCCTGGCCATTTCAGACATTGTGGAGTAAACCAGCAGGTGGGGGAATCTGTTTGCCTGCCACTTGAATAAATTAAAAATAATTAAATAGTATTCTAAATAGATGATTTCTAATAGATATCCTCAGTGCTTTTTGCTAGGCTGTTTTTTTTTTTTTTATTCTCCTACGAATGCACTTGTTTTTAAAAGTTATTTCCCCTGGATGATGGAGAGTTGGCTGTATGTACAGCATTTTGTGCACTGAGCATGGCAACAAGGGTCAAGGGAGGAGGAAAGGGTGCAGGGTTACCTGAAGACAAAATCAGACTTGGTGGGAGAGTCGTACCTACAACAGGTCATGCTGTGATTGACATGTTCTTTGTTGTGTTCTATGACATATCTTTAATAATTTTATTTATCTTTTAAAAAAAGATTTATTTGTTTATTTGAAAGGCAGCGTTACAGAGAGGCAGAGAGAGAGGGAAGAGAGAGAGAGACAGACAGATAGACAGACACGAGAGAGGGGTCTTCCATCTGCTGGTTCACTCCCCGGATCCAAAGTCAGGAGCCTGGAGCTTCTTCCAGGTCTCCCACATGGGTGCAGGGGCCCAAAAACTTGGGCCATCTTCCACTGCTTTCTCAGGCCATAGCAGAGAGCTGGATCAGAAGTGGAGCAGCCGGGACTAGAACTGGCACCCATATGGGATGCTGGTATTGTGGGTGGCGGCTTTACCGCCTATGCCCCAGCAGCAGTCCCCTCTTTAACAATTTTATTTATTTATTTATTTTTTATTTATTTATTTATTTTTTTGACAGGCAGAGTGGACAGTGAGAGACAGAGAGAAAGGTCTTCCTTTGCCGTTGGTTCACCCTCCAATGGCTGCCGCGGTCGGTGCGCTGCGACCGGCGCACCGCACTCATCTGATGGCAGGAGCCAGGTGCTAGGTGCTTTTTCCTGGTCTCCCATGGGGTGCAGGGCCCAAGCACTTGGGCCATCCTCCACTGCACTCCTGGGCCACAGCAGAGGGCTGGCCTGGAAGAGGGGCAACGGGGACAGAATCCGGCGCCCCAACCGGGCCTAGAACCCAGTGTGCCGGCGCCGCAAGGCGGAGGATTAGCCTGTTGAGCCACGGCACCGGCCCCCTCTTTAACAATTTTAGCACAGAAAGGTTACTTTATAGTTTAAAAATGATTTGTTTAATTTTATTTGAAAGGCAAAGAGAGAGAAAATGAGAGAGAGGACTCTTTGGTCCATGCTGTTTAATTCCTCAGGGCCTGCAATGGCAGCCTGAAGCCAAGAACCCAGAACTCCATCTGGGTCACCAGTGTGACTGACCTGGACCCAGATAGATGAGTGATCTGCTTCCTCCCAGGGTGTGCTTTGGCAGGAAGCTGGATTGGAAGTGGAATAAGTAGCTGGGACTCAAACCAGGTACTTTTCCTAGGGCATGCAGGCTTCCCCAGCTGGCAACTTAAGCTGCTGTGCCAAACACCCACCCCTGTTTCCTAGTCTGAACATTTCAGTATTTCATATGAAGGCTTTAATTGTTGGTGATGCCAGGAAACAAATACATCAGTGTTTATTGGATGTTGCAGTTTGTTAGGTAAATACCCTCAATAGGTCAGCCACTGTAGGCAGGGATAACTTCTTGAAAATGGAGAAAAGTGAAATCTCCATTTCTCTGTAACTGTAATATTAGAGTTCTCTCAGGAATCCTCTTCTGATCACTCTGCTGTAATTTAGTTTAAGTGGCACTCTAGAAAACTGAAACATGCTCTACTTTGCTAGCAAGTAGCAATCAAAGGGATAAATTCTTTCCTCTTTGAAAGTAGAGTGAAATCACTTCCAATCTGATCTTTGCAACCCAATGCCTGCTGCTAATGTGAGCATAAACACATTAGGCTCCAAAGAGAAATGACATGTGGATGCTAGGATGTGACTGGGAGAGCCAGGGTAAACACAAACTGCCATCAGGGAAGCTCAAGTCCACCCTCGTACCTTGTGTTGAGACCGAATTCAGGGTAGTCATATACTGAAGGGAATAAAATCAGTTTTTGTTTTCAATGTCCACATGTTAGACCTCTCCCACACTCTTGACTGGTTATAATATATAAATCAAGCCACAGCTGACAGTGATTTGCTTTCTTTATCCGGGAAAGGGTCTTTGACACAGTCTCTGCCTTGGCCTCACTGCATTGATCTCCATCACAAGCACTTTGTGTAATTCCCACAACAACATTAACTCCAGGGTTTTTTGTTTTTTTTTCTTGTACGTATCACAATAGGGTCTTTCATTACATGATCACAAATTATATGCAACTACCCTTATATGCTTCATGAAAGCAGTAAATTTAAAGAAAAGAGAGACTATTTAAAACTCGAGACTAGAGAGAACAGTTTATCTTATTTACAGTTTAGCTTAAAGATTGGTATTTAAGTTAATATCGTACCACATGTGGTAATCCTGCAAAGTGCTACGTATTTTTATTTATAGTTAAGGGAATAAAGCAAAATCCCCCTTTCATTATGTTATCTTGCATTATTTACTTAGTGATAAATGACATTGCCTCATGGGTATGAGTTTTGCAATGAAAGACTCTATTGTAACATATATTTATATGGGGGGTGTTGGTTAGAGTTATGGTTCCAGAGGGAATTTAAACTCTGAATATCCTGGTACTTGTACAGTTAAAACATATAGCTTAATGTTGTTTTGGCACTGTATTTTCACTAAGAGTAGAGAAAAGTAAAAAGGAATGAACAAAGAGTAAAAGCTTAAGGTTGAAATGCTAGAAACCAAAAAAATGGCTGAAAGGCGTATTTTAAACTCAGATTAAAATTGTACCAGAGGTAATGGTGATCCTTTAATTGAGATTGTTTCTGCTGCTTAAAAATCACTTCAGCTTTAAAAATTTATTAACTGTTTAAGGGCACCAGAAAACAGTTCCACCAAATGGAGGAGATATGAAAATGAACGGAAAGAAAAGTTCTGAAGGAAAGTTTAATAACTGTTCCAACCTTTGAGTAGAAAACCAGTTCCACGTGATGTCAGTTCATGACACCGTTGGTTGCCGTTCATGATACCGGTGGTCCTGAGCATTTCTACTGAAGAAGGAAGTGGATATTTTAGGAAGGATTGGTCTTTTAGATTATACTTGTTTTGAAATCAAATAAAGGCCGGCGCCACGGCTCAATAGGCTAATTTTCCACCTGTGGTGCCAGCACCCCTGGTTCTAGTCCCGGTCGGGCCGCCGGATTCTGTCCCGGTTGCCCCTCTTCCAAGCCAGCTCTCTGCTATGGCCCGGGAGTGCAGTGGAGGATGGCCCAAGTGCTTGGGCCCTGCACCCGTGTGGGAGACCAGGAGAAGCACCTGGCTCCTGCCTTCGGATCAGCACGATGAGGGTGAACCAATGGCAAAGGAAGACCTTTCTCTCTCTCTCTCTGACTGTCCACTCTGCCTGTCAGAAAAAAAAAAAGAAAGGAAGAAAACAAATAAAAACGAGGAAACTGGAATTTTGAGTAAAGCAGACATTAGTTCAGCTTTTATTCACTGAGAATTTAGTCCTATTAAATCACTGTTTTGCTAACTACAAAAATAGGGACTTCCTAACAAGTTAATGATAAAAGTAAGATTTTAGTATTAATTTGTGAGTATTTGAGGCAAATGCTCCCCCCCCAACCTTTATTCAACACTTACAACACTCATTCCACTGTTTTCTTGGGCCTCCATTGTAAAAATCTGATGAGAAATCAAATGTCATTCTGATGAGGAGCCAACTATCTTATGTGTCATTGTTCCCTGTGTGTCACTTTGTTCTGCCTGTTTTCAAGGTTCTCTCCTTTTTTAATTTTTAAAAATGTATTATTTTTATTTTCATGAACTTGAAAGAATAACAGAAAGAGGTGGGGCAGGGCAAGAGAGAGAGAGAGACAGAGACAGAGTGAGAGAGAGAGAAGGGATCTCCCATCTGCTGGTTCACTACCCAAATGCCTGCAACAGCCAGGGCCAGGCTAGGCTGAAGCTAGGAGTTCAGAACTCCATCTTGGTCTGCCATGTGGGGTGTCAGGCCCAAGTCCTTGAGCCATCATCTCCTGCCTGCCAGGGTACATTAATGAGGAGTTAGATGAGACTCAAACTGGCACTCCAGTTTGGGATGCTGGTATCCAGTGGCAGCTCAACATACTGTGCCACACATCTCCCCAGTATTTTTTTCAGCAGCTGGGGGACAAGTGTGTGCCTAGGTTTTGGTTTGCTTTGCATTTATTCTGCTTGGGTTTGTTCAGATGCTTGAATCTTTAAATTTATGTCTCTTGCCAAATTTAGAAAATTTCAACTATTTTAAAAATAGTTTCAGAGCTGAAGCTGCTTTGCAGCGAGGTAAGCCACCCCTTGGAATGCTGGCATCCCATTTCAGAGTCCTGGTTTGAGTCCCGGATCCAGCTGCCTGATGATAGGCCTGGGAAGGCAGTGGAAGATGCCTAAGTATTTGGGTCCCTGCCACCCATGTGGGAGACCAGAGTGGAGTTCCTGGCTCCAGGTCTCTGCTAGCCCAGCTGTTTTGGCCATTTGGGGAGTGAACCAGCAGATGAAAGATCTCTCTCTGTCTCTGTCTCTCTCTCTCTCTGCCATTCTCTCTGTAGCTCTGCCTTTCAAATAAATAAATAACAACTTAAAAATGATTTCTTGTGGAATACTTTCATATTTATCAAAAACTTGCAAACATAGCATCAAGAATTCCCACATACTGAACATCAGACTTCCTTTAATGTTAACATCTTACCTAATCATGGGTTTATTTGTTAAACTAAAAAAGCAGTGTTCGTACAATGCTATTTTGTAGAATTGTATTTAAGTTATACAAGTTTCACGTATTTCATACATACAGATTTAGGTACATAGTGACACTTCCCCCACCCTCCCTCCTGCCCATGCTCCAAATCTCCTTCCTCCTCCCTCTCCCATTCCCACTCTTAATTTTTACAGAGATCCACTTTCAGTTTACTTAGTGATCATAAAATTAACCCTACACTAAGTAAAAGAGTTCCAAAAATAGTATGAAGAAAAAAACACTGTTCCTCAACAGAAGAGACAAGGATTGTAAACAATGCTATTACAGTTTTTCCACTTACTTTTATTTTGTTTGTCTTAGGATCTGTCCTAGGATATCACATTGTATTTTATCATCAGATCAGCTAAACTTCTCCATTGTGTACCAATTTTTAGACTTTGCTTTTCAGAGCCTTGACACCTTTGAAGAATACTGGTCAGGTGCTTTTTTAGAATGTCTCTTTAAGTATGGGGTTGCTGTTTTCCTTTTTAAAAATATTTATTTATTTATTTGAAAGTCAGAATTACAGAGAGAGAGAGGGAGAGACAGAGAGAGATTGAGCCAGACCGAAGCCAGGAGCCAGGAGCTCCGTCCGGGTCTCTCACATGGGTGGCAGGGGCCCAAACACTTGGGCCATCTTCCACTGCCTTCCCAGGCCATTAGCAGGGAGCTGGATCAGAAGTGGAGCAGCTGGGACATGAACCGGCACCCATATGGGTACTGGCTATGCCACAGCGCCAGCCCATTTTCTTCCCCTCCCTCCCTCCCTCCTTTCCTTCCTTCCTTCCTTCCTTCCTTCCTTCCTTCCTTCCTTCCTTCCTTCCTTCCTTCCTTCCTTCCTTTTTTCCTTCTTTCTAGTTATTTATTTTTTTGACAGGCAGAGAGAGAGAGAGAGAGAGAGAGAGAGAAAGGACACAAACGCTCCCATCTGCTGGTTCATTCCCCAAATGTCCACAATGGCTGGGACTGGACTATCCCGAAGCCTGGCTAGGAACTCAACTGCAGGAACCCAATTACTTGAGCCCTTACTGCTGCCTCTCAGGGTGCCAGTTAACAGGTAGCCTGAACCAGGAGCTGGAGCCAGGCACTGTCAGGTGGGACAGGTGGGACACAGGCATCTTAACTGCTTGGCTAAATACCTGCTCCTGTTTGATGTTTTTTCATGCTTACACTGAGGTTATAGATTGGAGGAACACTACAGAAGTAAGTTGTTCTTCTCATTGTGTTATATCAGGAGAAAATAATATCAGTAAGACTCATCTCTGGTGATACTGAGCTTGGGGGGATTTGTGGCACAGGGTGTTAGGCTGCTGCCTGCAATGCCAGCATTGCAAAAGCCCACTGATTCAAGTATGGGCTCCTCCACTTTGGATCCAGCTGCCTGCTAATGCACCTGGGAAAGCAACGGAAGATGGCCCAAGTGTTAGGCCCCCTGCCACCCATGTGAGAGACCAAGGTGGAGTTCCAGGCTCCTGACTTTGTCCTGGCCCAACCCTGGCTGTTGCAGTCTTTTGTGGTGTGAACTAGCAGATGGAAGATCTCTGTCTGTTGTAACTCTGACTTTCAGATAGATAAATAGATCCTAGGAAAAAAAAAAGTTATGTATACTAGATTTCTTCACTGTCAACTTGGCACTTTTCCTTTCCTTTCTCAATTCTTTAGCAAATCAGTCAGTCCAGGCAATACTCAGTATGAGATGAATTAACATCTACATCTTGGGGGAAGTAGAGTATCTACATCTATTATTTGGAATTCTTTTGAGAGGAAGATATATTTTCTCCCCTTCAGCACTTATTTATTCAGTTGTTTGTTTTTATCAGAGTACATTCATAGATATTATTTTATTCTTTGGGTTCTAGTTCAATACTGTCATCATTTATTTGCTGTCTCAGATTGTTCTAGCCATGGGAAGCTCTTGTTGATTCCTGTGCTCTTTTAAGATGCTCTATTCTCTGTCTGTCTCTCTGTCTCTTCTTTACTTTCTGGGTCTATCTGATGTTGCAGACTGCCTCAGTTTTTAAAATCAACCATTTCTCCATGAAGGAATTTTTTTTTTTAAATTGGGAAACGGTATTTAGAATCCAAGAGCTAGGTACGGTTGTGCTTACTTCTCTACATGTTTTTTTTTTTTTTTCTGTTTCATTCTCTTTTCCTTTCCTTCTTGGACTCTATTTATATGGAGTTAAACCTTCTGATTTTGTCACAAGTAAATGGGGCTCTGTTCATTTTTTTCAACATTTTTTTCTCTCTCTATTCTTCACATTGGATAGTTTTTTTAAATCTTATTTTCATGGCCACTACTTCTTCCATAATCTTTAATATGCCATTAAATATACAGTGAATTTTAAATTGTAGATATAGTCTTCATTTCTAGAATTTCCTTTTTTCTTTAATTTTGCTTTTAGTTACTTATATTTCTCGGACGAGTTTTCCTTTAGATAATTTATTACAGCTTTTGTACCTTTAATTATAATCCAGATATCTGCTTTGAAGTCCTCTGCTGATTTTGTTGTTTCAGTCCTCTCAAGTTGATCTCCACTGATGGCTTTTTCTTTGGGTATGGGTGTCTATATATGTATCTGTGTATAAACTCTGTACTAGTAGTTTTGGACTGTTTCCTGCAGACTGTGATTGATATTTTATGGAAACTCTGTATTCGGTTTGTTCTTCTGAAGAATATTCATGTTTTGTACCAGGAGGCAATTTACTTGGCTGAATCCAAACTTGCCTTTCCTGCGGTGGGCTGCTTCATTTAGCTTCAGGTGCGCTGTTTGGTCTGCCCCACACTTGTGTGATTTGGAGATCAGTTAGAGATGTGGGCAGAGTTTATACTCAGAATATGAGGCTCTCCCTGTTCCTGTAATTCTCTTTCTTTACTTTCCAGCTGCCTGGTTAGTTCTGATCTCAGTGATTCTTCGGCCACTAAGATGGAGGTTCACCGTGAGCTTTAGCTGCTGTGCTCGGCACCAACCAGGGCCTGCCCTCAGGTGGAAAACCCTCAGTGAGGGAGCTGGTGCCGCTCCTTTCTCCCGCGCGCAGCCCCCGCGCTTCTGGCAGCTTGCTGTCACTTCCGGATGCCTTTCAGCTCTTTTGGGGGCGGGGTTCGGAGTTTACTAGTGCTGTTAGTGGGTGATGAGTCTGATCAACACTGTTCCACTGTTGTCTGAAGTTATTTTATTTAAGAAGTGGGGAAATAATGTCAAATGTGTAAAACTAAAGCTGTGTTGTATGGCAGCAAAGTACACAGTATTATCACATCGAGTAACAGGGGAAATTGACTCAATCAGTGAGGTCAGGCAGTTTTCCTTGAGGTCATGGTGGGGAGAGGTAGAGAGTTTTTAGAAAATGGAAGTTTTTAGAAGATGAATGAATGATATAACCCCATTTTCTCTGCATTTTGGCCTCTTTCTTTACACATCATCAAATCCTTGCAGTCTTTAACCATCTTTCTTGGCTTCTGTGATGATGAAAGGAAATCTACAGCTAGGAGGTCCCTAATGTCTACACTGAAGAGTGGTCTGTGTGAAAACTTCTTAAAGCAAAGGAATTGTATCTATGGACCATTGTTGTGATATAGTGCAGTCTATAGGCTTCTAGTCAGTATGCTCAACAGAGTTTATGAGGAAATCTCCCTTCTACTTCAAGTATTCAGAAATACAATGACATACTGCTAAGTTATTAGCTACAGTAACGTGCAAGCTGGTATGGAGGGAGAAAGGGAGAGACCTATGCTAAAACTTCTAAGGTTCTTGTATTGCTTAGACGATTACTAGGGATTGACTTTAGGCAAATTAAGGAGAAAGAAATAGACTGTGTAATTCCCCCCGCTCACTCTGCCTTTCAAATAAATAAATCTTTAAGAAAAAATTCAACCAAGGCAAAACTATCAAGAGCAATTAAAAATAAAAGGATAAGGGCTGGTGCCATAGCGCAGTAGGTTAATCCTCCACCTGCGGTCCCTGCATCCCATATGTGCACCAGTTCTAGTCCTGGTTGCTCCACTTCTGATCTAGCTCTCTGCTATGGCCTGGGAAAGCAGTAGAAGATGGCCCAAGTGCTTGGGCCCCTGCACCTATGTGGGAGACTAGGAGGAAGCACCTGGCTCCTGGCTTCAGATTGGCGCAGCTCTGGCCATTGTGGCCACTGGGGAGTGAACCAACGGAAGGAAGATCTTTCTCTCTGTCTCTCCCTCTCACTGTCTGTAACTCTACATCTCAAATAAAATATTTTTTAAAATAAATTTAAAAAGGATATAAAAAGTACCCAGAAAAATGAAAGAAAATAGGTAAAATAATGTTACTGTCATGCAAAAATGGAATTTCTAGGAGTTTTACCTAGAAAAACATACAGATGGACTAAGGGGTGTATACAAAGATGTTCACTGCAACATTATTTGTAATAATGAAAGTTTTTAAAAAGAACTTAAATATCTATTAATAGGGGAATGTATAGACAAAGTATAGAATATTCATATGGGGACACTAAACAGGTGAAACAGACTCACTAATTCTACATGTGTTAATATGGCTATGTTTCAAAACCACTGAGTGAAAGAAGTTACAGACTTATATGTCAATGTGACATTGCTAAACACAAAACATTTGGACTTCTTAGGTCCCTTCTGATTCTGAAATTTAAAAAACAAAAGATTTATTTATTTTAAAGGCAGAGTGACAGAGATCCTTCATCCTCTGGTTCACTCTCCAAATGGCCTTAATGGCCTGGGCTAGCCCAGGCCAAAACCAGGAGCCAGAATCTCCATCTGGGTTTTCCACATGGGTGGCAGTGGCCCAAGCACTTGGGCCATCAACCACTGCTTTCCCAGGCATATTAGTATGGGCTGGATTGGAAACAGAACAGCTGGGACATGAAATGATACTCCAACATGGGATGCTATTACACAGGGTGACTTAACCCACTGTGCCATAGCACCAGCCCCTGATGCTCAAATTATTTTACCAAATTTCAGTGCAGGAAGTATGTTCCCATAACTGTGTATATTTGAATGTCTAAGGAATTGTGCCCCATAACAGAGTGTTTCAGCAAGTAAACTATCATTAGAAAAATCAACATGAATCTGAATGAGTGCATCTGAAATAGCAGAGAGCTGTCATCTTTTGATCAAGTAACCTGTCAAATTAAATATCTAGTAACTACTCACAGTGTGCTGAATGCTACAGAATAAGCCATATATGTAAAAATTTCTCCCTTTTCCTCCAAGTTGCTTACAAGAAAAAAGACTTTGCATAAAGAGGCACAGGTGTATCCTGAGGGAAAAAATTAGATGTGTGGAGGAGATGTTCATTTGTACTAGACTGCAGAATGTATTTAAGCCCAAATCCCTGTCCTACAAGTAAATAGACACTGAAATCACTGATACCTTCAGATATCAATTCCATTGGTATTCAGAACCTGCCAGAGTACTCTGCATAACATGGGCAAGAACTTGGAAATGAGTCAAGAGGGGCCGGTGTTGTGGTGTAATGGGTTAAACCTCCACCTGTGGTACCAGCATCCAAAGTGGGCACCAGTTCGAAGCCTGGCTGCTCCGTTTCTGATCCAGCTCCCTGCTAATGTGCATGGGAGAGCAGTGGAGGATAGCCCGAGTGCTTGGGCCCCTGCATCCATGTGGGAGACCCAGAAGAAGCTTCAGGCCATTGTGGCCATTTGAGAAGTGAACCAGCAGAGGAAGATTCATTCTGTCTCTCTCTTTCTCTCTATCCTCTTCTCTCTGTAACTCTTTCAAAAAAATAAAAAAAAAAAAAATCTTAAAAAAAAAAAAGGAAAGAGAATGAGTGTCAAGAACCCAATGGAGTTTATCGAACATTGGAGGAGGGGGTTACTGTAAAATGAAACAGGATAAATTAAGGGCCATTACAGTGGAACACACTGCTCTGTAGTTGAAAGGAGAATGAAATTATTTTTGCTGGAGGGCTTGCGAATGGCTCTACAGAGGCTCTTTCAGTTTGGGTGATGGAGAGTGGCAGGGTGGTTTCTTCTCTGTGCCATAGCTCTGTTTAGTGTCGGATCTCCTCCCCTTCTTAAGAAAAATGTTTCTGTACATTAATCCTTTCAAAGCCTTTCATGGTGTTGCTGAGACGATCTTTCTCAGCATTTAGATTGCACACCACATAGCACACTTATTTTAGAGGCAGTCGTGGTTAGCCACTGGGAAACTAACCATTGGTTTTGATAAAGGGGGGGACTTTTATATGTTATGGCTTATGACAGAGAATGGAAAAATGCTTCAGTGAGTCAGGCTGGCATTTTAAATTGGAGCGCAATAATAGCCAAAAGTGCTGAAGTCAACAGGCTGCTTAGAAATATGGTTACCATTTGCTGAGAGAGGCCTTTCAAGGTGGCCACAGACACGAGTTAGCAACCACAGTCAGTTCAATTTTTCCCTAAATGTGGGGCTGTGACCCTAATTGACGCCAGTGAGAGTTCTATCCATGCGGAGAAAGGAGATTTAGGTCATTCACAAATCTCTGGTTTGGCCTGGCAACCATACAAAGGTGATAGTGCTCTTCATGTGTCTTCTGGGGGATGGCTTAACCATTCTTACCCCGAGTGGGTTTCAAGACTATACAACTTGAAGAAGGTAAAGAAGGCCGGGAAGAGGGTCTGAGAGGTGACATTTGATCATAGCTTGGACTACGAAGGTGATGGCGGTGAGATCTGGAGGCTGAGCATTCCAAGGAGAAGTGCCAGCAAGTAGAGAAAGTCCTTTTCCTCATGCATGAAGAGAGTGGGGGGCCTTGAGCAGGTCACCTCTCTGGGCCTTGCTATCTTCCTTTGTGGTCTAACTCACATTAGACTGAGGGAGCCCTGGGACAACTTCCAGCTCCTAAGTTCAGTAAAATAAAGGCTAGTTAAAATAAGCAACAGGGCCCAATATAGTTTTTGTTTGTTTTTGAGGATGCCAACCCTAGAGGGGTGTTTGAAATATTGGGAATAGGATGGAGTTCGTTGGAAGGAGGAAGTGTTCCGATGAATAGGTTTCTAAGTCAGTGGAAGGAGACAGTGTGGGAAGGAAAGCTCCTTTGCCTTTTCTGATGTTTCCCTCCTTGTGGGAGACTCAATTAGTGTAACCCTCCTGGTCTCCGGGCCTTGACTACTTGTACTCTAAGAGGGGTGGGATGGCTAAGTCTGATCATTCTGCACCATCTTGTCCCTTTTGCATTTAGGCAGCATTCTTGTCTGCAGGGAGCCAGCTATTCTCTACTCCTGCAGACCTGAGGGTTACCTGAGGAGCTCACCCCCTCCTCTGGGAGCTTTGCCCTGAGCCAGCATTGCCTGTGACCATGTGTCTAAGTCCAACTTGGGGATTCTGTTTCCAGGTACCCTTGGCTCTCAAAGAGTGCAGCGTTCTCCGATTTGGCCTTCATCAGTAGTAACAGTGATATATTGTCTATTTTTATTCCACTTTATCTTACTATGTTCAGAGTTTGAACAGAAAAGAAGAATTTTGTTTATTTGGTTCAAGTGACCCCAAAAGTTGGGATTCAGGAGGATCAAATTAGCTTTGATGAATTAAGGGAAGACAGTACTTATGGATAGTGATACTTTGAGGTATCTTGAGTTTCAGAAGCTTCAGAATCATCTCAGTAAAGTATAGGACCAAGCAATCAACTGAAAATAAGGTAGGCATGGAAGTGGGAAGTTAAAGAAGAAAGATTTAGAATTGGCTCTGTGGAGAATACCCTCAAGAACCTGCTGGGGAGAACCAGAGGATCAGGGTGACCAGCACTGAAGCATTTAGAGTGCACGCAACACACAGCACATTTACTTTGGAGGCAGTAGTGGTTAGCCACAGGAAAACGACCGCTGGTTCTGATAACAATGATTTTGGTAACAGGCTTAAATGGACAGGGCTCTAGGCAGCCTTGCTCTCTGACACCAGGGACAATACTCTATAGAATATATTTTACTCTTAAATTACACATTTTCATAAGTAATTCAAGAATTCTAGTGGAGCTGGACAATAAATAGTTATATCTATATTGTTATAAATGCTAAACTATTTTTCTTCAAATGTGGTAGTTTAGACAGCCACTAAATGAATCCTTAGTTGATTGAGATTTTCTCTCTGTGTGTAAGTGTGTGTGTGTTGCGGGTTGTTTTTTATTAATCAAGTTTTTTTTTTTTTTTTTTGAAAACTGAAACACCAGCAGGATGAGGTTTTAACATCATTGTTTCTCACTGCATAGTTATGATGGATATCTGTTGAAGGTTATTATTCATTAAACGACAAGTTCAGTCACTCTGCAGAAAAGAAAATACTGTGGCTCATCTCTCATGCCCACTGACTTCTCTAGGACCAAGAGAAGTACCAGCTTCTCTTCAGTTTCACTCTACTCTCATTACACTTAAAGTCATCATCACATGCAGTTTAGTCAGGGAGAGAGTAGCAACTGGAGAAGGATTTCAGGAGCTGGTTGTACTTGAACTGGGGTGTGGAGGGAGACTAGGATTTGGCAGGTAGATATGGGAGATGGGAGCCAGGAGCGCTCCGGGTGTGGCACAAGGCTTCGGTCAGAAGGCAAGGAGGCCTGGAGTCAGGTCATCTTCAGGGAGCAGTGTCTTAAGCAGAGGACAAAGATGCTCAGGGTGTATCGTGTCCATAAGGCGAAGCATAGCTGGAAACCAGATTATACAGGCCTGCAGGAGACCACATTTTTTTAAGGCGAGGTGAGATTGTCATAAAGAAATATCCTGTAGAGAGGTAGAAACTTAAAATCCAATAGTGTTGGTTGCTGGGATGAGATTCTAGAAGAAAAGGACATAAAAGAATCTAGTGAAGAGGCAGATCAAGTCGGAAGAGAAATGAAGAATTAGACAGAATGACAGGAAGGGGCTGCATTTACTTGAAAAGTCAAGGAGTGTTTTTTGTAGATTATAGAAGAATGCCTCCTAATATTTAGAAATATGAAAAATTATTTTAAATATATCAACTCTGTCAGAGTTTTTATTTCTTTTCCCCTGATATTTCTTTTTCATTTTTGGTAAAAAATTAAAAAAAGAACAGCATATACTAAAAGAAATTGGGTACACATCAGGGACTGAAATAATTTAAAATAATTTTTCTTCTAGCTGGATTGCTGTTATATAATAAGAATACATTTTGCTTCTGAACTTTTATGAAGAACTTGTACATTTTATTGCAACATCTGTTTCTACATTTTAATTTCTCTCCTTCCTTTTATAGGTATTTGCATACTTTTTTTTTCAAATGAGGAGACCTTTTGTTTGCCACAAGAAGGCTATTACCCAGAATGTTAATGGGTTTTCAGCTATTAAGATATAATGATATACCTTGAGTATTTAACTATAAATTTGAAAAATCTCTGTGAACAATCTCAAAGGAGTACTTAGAATGCACTCCTGGTAAATTGGCTCATTTTCCCATAATTTACTGGAAGTGCTGATATGAGAGCAGCCCTAATGTGAAAAGTACATTAATCCCTGGAGTTGCATTGTATGTATTAAATTATTACTCTCGAAGAATAAATGTATGAGGCCATTTAGCCTTCATTCACACTTGTTACTTAGAATCACAGTAAAGAAACAATCACTTATCTTTTGATGCACAAAATTATAAATGATACACTTAATATCTTTTAAAACAAGAGACCCAGAGATGCTCAGTTCCGTTCTTGCCTAACAATTGCTCTTTTCCAAAGCAAGGTCTGTTCTAGTTGGGAGCACAGTTCTGGCTTCGCGGAGGCCCATTTCATCGCACTGGTAATTGAAATGTTTTTAGAAATCTGTGATGCAGCTTTCTTCCATGTCAGTCAAAAAGACTCATCTGCCTTCAAGCCCTGAGCATCTACCACATTGGGGATTATTTTGGGATGGTAGTCAGTCTGCCAGGAGCAGCTGTTCCAGGAGCATTTAGGGTCTTGGAATGGTGTCTAATTTTGTCTTTCTTCTTTGCCAGGGGACCAAAACTTTGTGGAACCATAACTTGTGACATCGAGTTTTTTCCCCCTCTTTGGTAAGCAGCTGTTTATGATTCTTGAAGATTAAGGCAAATAGGAAACCCCATCTGAGATTTTTAACACAGCTCTCAAACAACAAGTTACGTCATGGACATAACGTTGGACCCTTCCCGAGATGACCTGCCTCTCATGGCCAACACCAGCCACATGCTTGTGAGGCACTACGCACTGGATTTAGATGTGGATTTCGAAAGTCAAGTCATTGAGGGCACCATAGTGCTTTTCCTTGAGGATGGAAACAGATTCAAGAAACGAAGTCATTCCAGCACAGAAACCTGTCCGTTGGAGTCAAATGAAGCCTTTAATTTTAGGACGCCTGAACCCTGCCCTGTTCCTGTGACAAACGCCAGGACCTTCTCATCTAAAATGGCATATAATGATTTTACAATCTGTGGTGAAGGTGAAAAAGATACTTCTGATAAAGATGGTAACCATGACAACTGGGAACAGGCTTCTGGGATTTCTAGCTCAAAGTACTGCTGTGACACAGGGGATCATGGGAGTGAGGATTTTTTGCTAGTGTTGGACTGCTGTGATTTATCTGTGTTAAAGGTCGAGGAGCTGGATGTGGCTGCTGTGCCAGGTATTGAAAAATTTACAAGGTCTCCCAGGCTCACAGTTGGTTCTGAGGTGCTCAGGAATGAGATTATACATGAACTTGTGACTATGCCTGCAGATCGTTGGAGGGAGCAGTTAGACTATTACGCTCGCTGCAGCCAGGCTCCCGGCTGTGGAGAACTCTTCTTTGCCACTGACACTTGGAGCTTGCAGATCAGGAAGAAAGGGGCTCAGACAGCTACTGACTTTCCTCATGCCGTCAGGATATGGTACAAAACCAAACCCGAGGGCCGATCAGTGACGTGGACCTCAGACCAGAGTGGCAGGTAGGTTCTGCGAGTGCTCTGTGGCCCAGACACTGCAGAGATGCCCAGGCACCCTCACAGTCCTGAGACCCGCAGTATGTGGGTCCACTGCCAGGCATGCTGAACCCTTAAAAGAGCGGCCTTTCTTAAGTCAGGATGAAAAGAGGACTTTATTAAGCACCTGTCTGTGTTTCTGAGTTAGGAGAGTCAAAGGCAAGATTAATAATGACATCTCTGCAGAGATCTCTGCCAGTGACTTCCTGTGCTGTCAGTGGGAGCCATATGTCTCTGAGCAAGAGCCTTCTCCGAGTTCCTACACAGTCCCCCTGAGAGAGTAGACTGCTTTACGTCAGGTTGGTGTGGAGCTGGGAAAGGGCTTTCTAACAAAGCCAGCTCTGCTTTGTGACTTTCTTACTGTGCCTGTCTCTCAGTGGCCATAGGATGTGAACCCCAGAGCACGGGGAAGATCAGTTTCTGAGGAAGGTAGCAGTCAGTCCTGCTGAGGCTGCACACTGGCCCCGCTGGCTGTGAGTGTCTTTACAGGAAGACCCCTGGTTTTTAGATGGCGAGGAGTTGATGAGGTAGCATTTTCCAGGTGATACCTTCAGCCAGCCACTTAGCGTTTCTTCATTGCCTCTCCTCCAACAGCTGTCCAAACTTTTTAGAATCTGAGAATTTTTAAAATCAAACTTTATTGATTCCAAAGTGTGTTACCTATTTCATTGTGCTATTGTATTGCAGATCGATATGGTCATCCTGTGGAGCTTGGGTGGAGGGAGCTGACCCCTGTCAGCTGCATTTGAAATCTTCCTTTGTAGTATCAGACTATGCAGAGCAGTGTCGTAGGCAGTTGCTTACATCTCTTCCTCAGTCTACTCTCCCCAGAAATCTGTTGGAGATTTTTGTTTTAAGCATCACTTTGACTTTGAGCACTAATTATATCATCGTTTGCTTTGAATCCAACCTCTTGGTCTGGTCTTCTGCATTGCTCAGAATGAGTTCACTTCCCGTCTTTCTTCTGCCAGAGTCTTAGGCAGCCTTTGGGAAATTGACAAGCTGACATCAGTAAAACAGGGATTTATTTATTGGATTTTCTTTGGAGAGCTTGAGGGAAAGAAACTGGTGTTCTTTTTTTTTTTTTTTTTTGACAGGCAGAGTGCACAGTGAGAGAGACAGAGAGAAAGGTCTTCCTTTGCCGTTGGTTCACCCCCCATTGGCCACTGTGGCCGGTGCACTGCGCTGATCCGAAGGCAGGAGCCAGGTGCTTATCCTGGTCTCCCATGTGGGTGCAGGGCCCAAGCACTTGGGCCATCCTCCATTGCCCTCCCAGGCCACAGCAGAGAGCTGTCCTGGAAGAGGGGCAACCGGGACAGAAACCGGTGCCCCAACCGGGACTAGAACCCGGTGTGCCGGCCGCAAGGCAGAGGATCAGCCTAGTGAGCCGCGGCGCCAGCTGAAACTCGTGTTCTTATTGTATCTTCAAAATTTTGAAGGTTATTAAAGATGGAATTTTCAGTAAGATTTACTGATGAACTGTCTCTGAATATTTAACTAGGAAACTGTAGTCTTTATACTAATTTGTGAACTAGAATAGTGGGGGAGAAGAAACTATTGCCAGACTATTTAGAAGAAATACTTAGGGTCTGAAGCATGACTTTTTCCTAAGTGCTCATTACAGAGAGATTAGATTTGTTAATTAAATCACCTGCAAATGTGTTCCATGGAAATAAATTGGGGATAAATGTAAGTTTCCATAAAGAAACTTAAGAGATCCTAGGGCATGTTTTGCTTCTTCAAACTTGACTTCTTGAATTTATTCTTAATATCTCCTTTTCTGATAATTCAATAAATTGCATGGTTACAGCAGAAGTTTTAAGCTGTATCCTTGGAAGTCTGTATGTGCTTGTATATTGTTATCATTCATGCAGTCTTACAAGGACAAAAAAAGTAAATCTTGAAAGGAATCCTGGAAAGCTGTTTCTTCTCTCTTTTTTCTTTTAGTGGGAATTTTATGTTGTCAAGGTAATCTTCCATGAATGGCCACCAGATCTCTCTAACCTCTCTGTGTGCTTAAGAATAAATCTAAATATGCAGTGGTAAATGGGTACTTGGAGGACATTAAAATGACTAAAAGATCCCAGGTTGCTAGACAGAAATAATTCCTTAGAGATGTGAATGAATAGTAATTGTCAGAGGCACAGTATTTTATGAATATAATTGTGTAAAAATATAAAATTTCACAGTTGTATGAAAAATATAGCTACAGCATATTTATTTATTATAAATAAATCACTAAAGTATTTCTTACCTAATTACTCTGGAGTGGTAGAATAGGTATTAGTATATGTAGTGTAAATTTTCAGTTGTGGATGATAAAACTTTTTTATTGCCATTTTACAAGTAGTAAAACTAAGAAAAGTGACTGGAAGTTCTTAAAAAACTCATTTCTTAGTTGTGAAAGGTAATACTTTTTCCTTTTTTGGAAGATTTTTATTAACATTTTTAACAACATAAAAATTATACCGATTTATGGGATACCATGTGATGTTTCGATATATGTATGGGAGTTTCTTTTCTTACTTTTGATCATTACCATGTCACTTATTATATGCAAAGTGTTCAAGCACATCTGAAAAATAAATTATGTTAGTTTTATTTCTTTTTTTAAAAGCTATTTGTTTGAGAGCCAGAGACAGCCAGAGCTGGGAACAGAATCCAGGTCTCCCACAGGGAGAGCCACCACCACAGTCTTCCAGGGTCTGTATTAGCAGAAAGCAGGAGTCAGGAACCAGAGCCATGAATCAAATCCAGATATTTCAGATACGGAGTGTGAGCATCTTATCCACTAGGTAAATGTCTGCTTAGTAGCTTTCACTAAATTTCTATTTTAAAGCAGAAACTAGATAAAAATTTAATAACACTTATACATTAGAACGTTCCAAGTTCTATCATTGACTTCTTCCTTTCCCATTCTTACTCCACCAAGGTCAAAAGTAAAACTTAAGGGGCCAGCATTGTGGTGTAGTGGGTAAAGCCGCCATTTGTGATGCCAGCATCCCATATGGGTGCCAGTTTGTATCCTGGCTGCTCCATTTCTAATCTAGCACCCTGCTGATGGTCTGGGAAGTCAGCGGAAGATGGCCCAAGAGCTTGTGTCCCTGCTACTCTCGTGGGAGACTTAGAAGAAGCCCTTGCCTCCTGGCTTTGGACTGGCCCCAGCGCTGGCTGTTGCAGCCATCTGGAGAGTGAACTAGAAGATGGATCTCTCCTGTCTCTCCGTCTCTATCTCTCTCTGTAACTCTTTCAAATAAATAAATAAATCTTTAAAGAATAAAACAAATTATTTTGTTTGATAATAAATAATAGTTTAGGGTGTTAGATAATTCCAGGATGAAATGCAAAGCGTGCACAGCAGTTTCGCTGTACTGTGTGAATGAATGTACGAGTGTATGAATGTATGAAGCAGTCTTACTGAATGGGATGGGGGAAAGGTGCTGCCTTAAGTAACTTTGGAAATGAGTGGTGTCTGTAAGACTAAAGGCTAAAGGAACTGTGCATAAATACTGTAGTATAGTTGATAAAGTTGTTTCCATGGGACTACAGAGGAGTAATTCTGGTAGCACTATTGATGTATATGGAATTGAGCAATTAAGTAAATAGATGGTAGATGGTAGGAGCCAGGTTTCTCCCTCTCTCTTCCTCTGCTTTTGAAAAATATATTTAAAAATAATCATGTTATATCCTGAAGTAGAAAGAGGATTTACACAATCATCAATTCTCAAAATGTCTATTTCATTCTAATACATTACATTTCAGGTACTCTATTAGTTACCTCAGATCAGATCAGGGAAAACATATGTAATCTGTCTTTTTGGGACTGGCTTATTTCACTAAGTATAATGGTTTGAGTTGCAACCATCTTGTTGCAAAAGACAGAATTTCATTTTTATTTTATTTTTTTACAGATGAGTAGTGCTCCATAGTGTATATATACCATAATTTTTTTATCCAATCAACAGTTGATGGACATCTGGGTTGTTTCCATATCCTAGTTGTGAATTATGGCACAATGAACATGGGGTTACAGATAACTCTTTCAAATGCTGAATTCTTTAGATTTAGGTAATTTCCCAGAAGTGGAATGTCTGGGTCATATGGTAGATCTATATTCAGATTTCCGAGGTTTCTCCATACAGTCTACAGTGGTTGCACCAGTTTACATTCCCACCAACAGTGGACCCGGACACCTTTTCCCTCACATCCTCATCATCTTTTGTTGTTTGTTGATTTCTGTATGAGAGCCATTCTAACTGGAGTGAGGTGAAACTTCATTGTGGTTTTGATTTACATTTCTTTGATTGCTAGTGGCCCTGAGCTTTTACTCAATTGTCTGTTGGCCATTTGAATTTCCTCTCTTGAAAAATGCCTGTCCAAATCCTTTTCCCATTTCTTAACTGGATTGTTTGTATTGTTATTGTTGAATTTCTTGAGTTCTTTATAAGATTCTGGATGTTAACCTTATATCAGTTGGATAGTTTGGAAATTTATTTTCCCATTCTGTTGGTTGCCTCTTCACTTTGCTGAGTGTTTCTTTTGTAGTGCAGAAGCTTCTCAGCTTGATATAATCCCACTTGTCAATTTTGGCTTTGATTACCTATGCCTCTGGGGTCTTTTCCAAGAAGACTTTGCCTGTGCCAGTGTCTTTCAGTTTCCCAAATGTTCTCTAATAGCTAGATGGTACTGGTCATAGATTTTGAGTGGATTTTTGCATAAGGTGTAAGGTAAGGGTCTAGTTTCATACTTATGCATGTGGAGATCCAATTTCCCCAGCACCATTTTTTAAGGCTTTTATTTAATGAATACAGATTTCAAATGTACAGCTTTTAGGAATGTAGTGTTCCTTCTCCCCATTCCTGCCCTCCCACCCCCACTTCCATCCAACCTCCTACTCCCTCTCCCATTCCATTTTTCACTAAGATTCATTTTTAATTCACTTTATATACAGAAGACCAACTCTATACTAAGTAGAGATTTCCATAGTTTGCACCCATACAGACATACAAAGTATAAAGTACTGTTTGAAGACAGCTTTTACTGTTAATTCTCATAATACACCTCATTAAGGACAGAGGTCCAATATGGGGAGTAAGTGCACAGTGACTCCTGTTGTTGATTTAACAATTAACACTCTTATTTTTTGACATTAGTGACCACCTGAGGCTCTTGACATGAGCTGCCAAGGCTAAGGAAGCCTTTTGAGTCCACAGACTCCATCGATATTTAGAAGGGCCATATACAAAGTGGAAGTTCTCTCTTCTTTTCAGAGAAAAATACATCTTTCTTTGATAGCCCCTTCTTTCCACTGGGGTCTCACTCACAGAGATCCTTCATGTAGCTTATTTTTTGCCACAAAATCTTGGCTTTCCATGCTTGAAATGCTCTCCTGGGCTTTTCAGCCAGATCCAAATGCCTTAAGGGCTGATTCTGAGGTCAGAGTGCTATTTAGGGCATTTGTCATTCTGTGAGTCTGCTGTGTGGCCTGCCAGAACCATTTGTTAAAGAGACTGTCCTTAGTCCAGAGATTGATTTTAGCTTCTTTGTCAAAGATAAGTTGGTTGTAGATGCATGGATTGATTTCTGGAGTTGCTGTTCTGTTCTGTTAGTCTACAAGTCTGTCCCAGTACCAGGCTGTTTTGATTATAACTGCCCTGTATGTGTTGAAACCTGGTATTATGATGCTTCTGACTTTGTTTTTGTTGTATGAGATTGCTTTAGCTATTTAGGATCTCTTGTGTATCCATATGAATTTTAGCATTTTTTCTGGATCTACAACGAATGTTATTGGTATTTTGATTGGCATCACATTGAATCTGTAAATTGCTTTTTTAGTATGGACATTTTGATGATGTTGAGTCTTCCAATCCATGAACATGGAAAATTTTTCCATTTTGTTGTGTCTTCTATTTCTTTCTTTAGTGTTTTATAATTTTCATCATAGAGATCTTTGACATCCTTGGTTAAATTTCTTCCAAGATTTTTGATTCTTTTTGGAGCTATTGTGAATGGGACTGATCTTAAAAGTTCTTTCTTGGGGCTGATGCTGTTCTGTAATGGATAAAGCCACCACCTGCAGTTCTGGCATCCCATATAGCACTGGTTTGAGTCCTGGCTGCTCCACTTCTGATCCAGCCCTCTGTTATGGCCTGGGAAAGCAGCAGAAGATGGTCCAAGTCCTTGGGCCCCTGCACCCGTGTAGGAGACCTGGAAGAAGCTCCTGGCTCCTCATTTTGGACCAGTGCAGCTTTGGCTGTTGTGGCCAATTGGGGAGTGAACCAGCAGATGGAAGACCTCCCTCTCTTTCTGTTTCTCTCTCTTTCTCTCTCTCCTCTGTGTAACTCTGACTTTCAAATAAATAAATAAATCTTTTTTAAAAAAATTTTTCTTTCTCAGCCATGACATTGTCTGTGTATACAAAGGCTATTGATTTTTGTGTGTTGTTTTTATATCCTGCCACTTTACCAAACTCCTTTATGAGTTCCAATAGTCTCTTAGTGGAGTCTTTTGGATCCCCTATATATAGAATCATGTCATCTGCAAATAGGGATAGTTTGGTTTCTCCTTCCTAATTTGTATCCCTATGATTTCTTTTTCTTGCCTAATGGCTCTGGCTAAAACTTCCAGGACTATATTGAATAGCAGTGGTGAGAGAGGATATCCTTGTCTGGTTCCAGACCTTAGGGGGGATGCTTCCAGCTTTTTCCCATTCAATAGGAATTCAATAGGTCATGGGTTTGTCATAAATTGCCTTGATTGTGTTGAGGCATGTTCCTTCTGTATCCAATTTGCTTAAGGTTTTCATCATGAAAGGATGTTGTATTTTATCAAATGCCTTCTCTGCATCTGTTGAACTTAACATATGGTTATTGTTCTTCAATTTAATGTGTTGTATCACGTTGATTGATTTGCGAATGTTGAACCATTCTTGCATAACAGGGATATATCCCACTTGGTCCAGGTTGAAGATCTTTGTGATGTGTTGTTAGATTCAAATAGCTAATATTATGTTGAGGATTTTTGCGTCTATGTTCTTTAGGGAAATTGTTCTATAGTTCCCTTTCTCAGTTGGATCTTTTTCTGGCTTAGTAATTAAGGTGGTGCAGGCTTCATAGGAGTTTGGGAGGATTCTCTCCTTTTCAGTTGTTTTGAATTGCTTGAGACGAATTGGAATTATTTTTTCTTTAAATGTCCTGGGCTTCTCTTTGTTAAGAGGGTCTTTATTACTGATGCAATTTCTGTCTTGGTTATTGGTCTGTTTAGGTTATTGGCCTGTTTTCTGTGTTCAAGACTCAATTTGGTAGATTGTATATATTCAAGAATCTATTTCTTCTAGGTTTCCCTGATTTGTTCGCATACAGCTCTTTGTAGTAATTCCTGATGATTCTTTTTATTTCTGTGGTATCTGTTGTTACATTTCCTTTCTTTGATTATTTTATTGATTTTGGTCTTCTCTCTCTTTTTTGGTTAGTTGTACCAGTGGTGGATCGATTTTGTTTATTTTCTTTTTTAAAAAAAACCAGCTCTTCATTTCACTTTTTTTGTTTCCATTTTGTTTATTCTCTAATTTTAATTATTTCTTTCCTTGTGCTAGTTTTGGGTTTGGTTTTTTGTTGTTTTTCTAGGTCCTTGAGATGCATTGATAGCTCATTTATTTGATCACTTTCCAATTTCTTCATGTAGGCATTGATTACTATAAACTTCCCTCTTAACACTGCTTTTGCTGTAACTTACAAGTTTTGGAATGATGTATTGTCATCTTCATTTGTTTTCAGAAATTTTTTGATTTCTCTTCATTTCTTCTATGACCCACTGTTCTTTCAAGACCATGTTGTTCAGTCTCCATGTGTTTGCGTATGATCTAGATATTCTTGAATTGATTTCCAGCTTTATTCTATTCTGGTCAGAGAAGATGCATGGTATGATTTTGATTTTTTTGAATTTGCTGTAACTTGTTTTATGGCCTAGCATGTGATCTATCCTAGAGAAACTTCCATGCACTGATGAGAAGAACGTGTATTTGCCACTGTGGGGTGGAAAGTTCTGTAGATATCTGTTAGGTCCATTTGGTCTATAGTGTCGATTAACAATGTTGTTTCCTTGATTTTCTATCTAGTTGATCTGTCCATTGCTGAAAGTGAGGTTTTGAAGTACCCCATAACTATTGTATTGAAATCTATGTCTCGCTTTAGATTTATATAGCATGTATTTTAAATAGCTAGGTGTCTTGTAATTTTGTATACATTTCTAATAGTCACATCTTCCTGTTAAATTGATCCCTTAATCATTACATAGTGTCCTTTTTTGGTCTCTTTTAACTGTTTTTATGTTAAAGTCTATTTTGTCTGATATTAGGATGGCTACACCAGCTCTTTTATGGTTTCTGTTAGCATGGAATATCTTTTTCCATCCTTTCACCTTCAGTATATGTGTATATTTGATGGTGAGATGTGTTTTCTGTAGGCAGCAAATAGGTGGGTCTTGCTTTTTAATCCATTCAGCCAGTCTGTATCTTTTAACTGGAGAGTTAAGGCTATTTACATTCAAGGTGACTATTGATAAGTAACAACTTGGTCCTGCCATTTTTCCTAAATATTCCTATTGTTTATTTTGGATTTATTTTGTACTTCTAGGGTCTTTTCTGCCTTTTCATTCTTTCATAATGATGGCTGTCTTTCTGTGTTTCTGTGTGTAGCACATCCTTAAGCATCTTTTGTTAAGTCTGGATGAATGGTGACAAAGTCTTTCAGTTTCTGTTATGGAAGGTCTTTATTTCACCTTCATTCATAAATGAGAGCTTTGTAGGGTAAGTATTCTGTGTTGACTGTTTTTTTCATTTAAGATTTAGACTATGTCTTGCTATTCCCTTCTAGCCTGTAGGAGTTCTGCTGAGAAGTCAGCTGTGAGTCTAATAGGAGATCCTCTGAAAGTAATCTGGCATTTCTCTCATATACATTTTAGAATCTTTTCTTTTTTACTGTGGAGAGTTTGACTACAATTGTTGTGGTGAAGATCTTTTCTGGTCATGTCTATTAGGAGTTCTTTTTTTTTTTTTTTTTTTTTTTTGACAGGCAGAGTGGACAGTGAGAGAGAGAGAGAGACAGAGAGAAAGGTCTTCCTTTTGCCGTTGGTTCACCCTCCAATGGCCGCCGCGGACAGCGCGGTGCGGCTGGCGCACCGCGCTCATCCGATGGCAGGAGCCAGGTGCTAGGTGCTTTTTCCTGGTCTCCCATGGGGTGCAGGGCCCAAGCACTTGGGCCATCCTCCACTGCACTCCTGGGCCACAGCAGAGGGCTGGCCTGGAAGAGGGGCAACCGGGACAGAATCCGGCACCCCGACCGGGACTAGAACCCGGTGTGCCGGCGCCGCAAAGCAGAGGATTAGCCTGTTGAGCCACGGCGCCGGCCCTATTAAGAGTTCTATGTACGTCCTCTACTTGGATGTCTCTTTCTTTCCCCAAATTAGGGACGTTTTCTGTATTTCACTAAATAGGTCTTCTAGTCCATTGTTTCTTTCTACGCTTGCAGGAACTCCTAAGACCCACCTGTTGGGCTGTGTAATAGTATTCCAAAATCTCCAACACTGTTTTGTTTTTAAGTTTTTGATTTTCTTTTTTGGTTTTTTGTTTCTTTGTTTGTTTGTTTTTTGGTCTTACTGTAAGATTTCTAAAGATTTGTCTTCTTGCTTTTGAGTAATTCTATGATTAATTTTTTGAATTCCATTTCCAGCATTTCCTGAATCTCTTCATCAGTGCTTTCTAATATTGAAATATTGAAATAGTTCTAATATTGAAATGGGACCAGGGGTCATAGTGTCTTCCTTATTCTTGTTTCTTGAATTTCTGCATTTTCTTTTTAGGCATTTGTGGAGTTGATTTTTTTTCTTCCTTTGATGGCTTTATCTGTAAGCTAGGCTTCTGTGGTTCAGTGGAATTGTCTGCACTTTCAGTGACTACCAAGAGGTGTGTGGTAGCTGTGGCCAAGGAGCTCTTATCAATGCTCCAGGATGGGGGGATTATCCAGGGTAGCTCCCAAGTGGGGCATGGTAGATCTCAATACCCAGCTACACCCTGCACCTTCTCATGTAACCACCGAGTCCCCATGGTCTCAGCACACAAGGCTCCCACAGTTCCTGGGTCCAGAGGTTTCTCTCCTCCCTGCCAGCCTGTCCAGTCAACAGAGAAGCAGATGTTTCCTAAGACAGTTCGGCCTAGGCATCTTGACCGAGATCCTGCGGGTGCCCCACCATCCCAACCAGACTCAAAGTCAGTGGGGATTGTGGACCGGTCCCTCTGCTAGAATCTCTGGATCATATGCGCACACAGGAGCCACTGCCCAAACATTGCCACCTGCCGACCACTAACGACAGCACTACCATTAGGCGTCCTGTCTCAGCTGCTGTGTGCATGTGCAGAGGCTGCCGCCCTAACCCAAAATGGTGCCCGCCTTGTCTCAGCTGGACAACAGGTGCTGCTGTGGGGAAGTCGGGGCGAGATAAATGTGCCCTCTCCACTTCCGCTACGTCCACAGGCAGCCTCTAGTCCCCAGGGCTCCAGTCCGGACCCACACCATGTTTTTCCTCTGGCTGAGTGACCACAGGTTGCTGCAGTCCAGTCTCACCTCTGTCTCTAAATTGCTGCCCGCTCTAGCTTTCACTGCTAAAGCTGTTTGTGCTCGTAATGTGTGTCCGCACCTTTCACAAGGTCCATGGCGTTCCTCCTCCTCATGTAGGAGTTCCAGTGTGGGTCTTCTCTCCAGTTCTCCCCTGAGAGTGCACTTCACTGTTTATCCTTAGCCCAGTGCAGCCTGTTTCTCCATAATCCGCCATCTTGGACTCTCTATTTTGTTTATTTGAAGGGCAGAATTACAGAGAGAGGAAAGGACAGAGAGAGGTCTTCCATCCACTGGTGCACTTCCCAGAATGACTGCCAGGAGCTGGGCCAGGCCATAGCCAGGAGCCAGGAATTCCATCCTGGCCTCCCCTGAGTAGCAGGGCCCAAGAATTTGGGCAGTCTTCTGCTGCTTTCCCAGGCACATTAGCAGGGAGCCAGACAGGAAGTGGAGCAACCAGGACTCGAACTGGTATTCATTTGGGATGCCAGAAACAGGCTACGGCTTAACCTACTGTGTTAAACTGCTGGCCCTAAACAATTTTCAGTAATTTCATTTTTACCATTGTTATTCTAGTTCTTAATTATCTTTAAGTAGAAAATTCTATTTTCTTATCTTAATAGAACTAATTTAGAGTTGTGTCAGCTCTTGAACCTAAATATTTTTCTTACCTCCATCGTTCAAATACAGGATTATGGGCGAGTAAGTGACTAATGGAAGGAATACATATATAACAGTGATGCGGAATGATTCTTGGAAAAAAATGCACTGCTGGGTGGCGTGTGGACATGTGTGCCCTCTAAAAAGGTTTTGCTGAGGACAAGGACAGGTCAAGAATGTATAAAGGTGTTCTTACAAACGTGGAAAGGAATGGGATGTAATATCATTTTGATTTTAGATCTTCAGTATCCATAAGAAAAAAACACTAAGAATGGAAATCTGTCTTCACAGTTTCTTCATTTTCTTGCATTCTTTCCCGTTCTGATTAAATGTTATTTGAGACCAAAGCATTCTCTCTGGTAACCCATCCCCTTTTCCCTTCAGATCTGAGGTAGACTGAGGAAGCAGCCAAGTGGTCTAGGAGGCCAGCTTGGCCGATGGCATCGCTGAATGAGAGTGGAGTGGAGGGGAAATTTGGCATAATACAGAAAATTTATTAGAAAAGCTATAATTATTTGGATAACCATTAAAGATAAGAGAACTAACTTGGGAAATACAAGTTAAAGTGATATGAAAATTTAAACTTTTTTAAAGCGCTATGATACTTCTTTCTTTTAAATAACATAAAGTTGAAGTTGGAAAAATACTTAGGAGAACTACTTTTTTGCCATATTTATTGCTCAGCTATTGGACCAAGCAAGACATAGACTTTTAGAGTATTTTTAGTTTGACATAAAAACCAGATGTTAAACCGTGCTTCCCCCACCTAATTTCCTCATGTATGTAACAAGAAGATTCCATGAGAGGATGTCTGAATACTCTCCACATATAAAATACTGTGTCCATAACGGACTCCAGATTAGGAATGCTGGCTTTGCCCCATCAGCAACTTGCCTATTTTGCATTCAAAACACATCTTGGAAAGAAGTGGTGGATTTCTGACCCAGCCACTTACAATTCTGTCCATATTGATGTTACACAAGATCAGTCTTTTCAGTTCAAAAAAGAATCTTCCCTGGATCTACCATATATTCACTATGATTGATGAATTCTTGTTTTGATAATTGTGCCATGTAGAAAAATGATAATAAGGAAGAGGTGTGTGTGTGTGTGTGTGTGTGTGTGTGTGTAGGGAAGATTGTGAGTGAATCAGAGTTGACACTTCCCAGTTTTAGTAGTTCTGTCTCTTGGTTTTTGTGGAACAAGAAAGTAAAAAGTGGGTAGATGCAGTGGTTAAGTTGCAGTGTGTGACACCCACATCCCCCTGTTGGAGTGCCTGGTTCCAGTCCCAGCTCCTCTGCTTCCAATCTGGTTTCCTGCTGATGCACACCCCGAGAGGCAGCCGATGATGCCTCAAATGCTTGGGTCCCAGCCACCCACATGGGAGACCTCAATGGAATTCCAGACTCACAGATTCAGCCTGGCCCAGCATCCGCTGCTGTAAGTACTGGGGGAGTGAACCAGCAGATAGAAGATCTCTCTCCATCTATTCCTCTGTCTCTCTCATGTGTGTCTCTGCCTTTCAAATAAAATGAAAATAAATAAATAAAAATTTTTGTAAAAGAAAGCGAAATGGAGACTGTGGCCTACATGAGCCCTATTGAGAGGAAGTTTCCGTTTGTGTGCTAGAAGGAGTATTTGGTCTGGAAATGATGAAGTTGTAAGCATTGGTGAATTTCAGGCTGGCACCTGTGATATCTGTCCCATGAACATTTGAGCAACATGGCCAAGGTGCATGCTGAATAAACACAGCTGCATGTATTTCACCGATTTTATTTTCAGATAACTGTGGAGCTTGTTTATAAATCCACATAGGTTTTCCTCCCCTCGTGGGATGGGGCAGGGGAGCAGGGAATAATCAGCCCTCTTCATAGTTCTTTTTGAAACTGTGCATGATAGAACCCATGCTTACTTTTTTTTTAGATTTATTTATTTGAAAGGCAGAGTGACAGAGGGAGAGATAGAGAAGGAAGCAGATCTTTCATCAACTGGTTTACTCCCCAAATGCTCCCAACAGCTAGGGTGGACCAGGTTGAAACCAGGAGCCAGGAACTCTATCTGAGCCTCCCTTATGGGTGGCAGGGACTAAAGTACTGCAGTCATCATCTGCTGCTTCCCAGGTGCATTAGCAGGGAGCTGGATTGGAAGTGGAGCAGCTGAGACCCCAATAGCCACTCCAGTATGCATGGGTTGCAGGTATCCCCAGTGATAACAGCCTGCCGTGTCACAATGCCTACCCCTGTCTTTATTCCTGAGTCACTATAAAGGAGTATGATTTCATGACCTTGTGAATACCCCATGTTCACCCATCTTCCACCAGCTGGCAGATGCCCCAAATTCCATCTCTAGGGCTTTATCCAGAGGATAAAGCTTTCGTCCCTATGAAAAAGCTACCTAATTATCAGTTGTCTTCAGATATCTGTACTGTGTTGTGAGACATACATGAAGATATTAGATTGTAAAACATCAAAAGGCCATTGCTTATAAAGAGCCTTATGTTTATGGCACTTGGTTTGGGCATGTTGGGAAGAGAGAAGTGAGTTGGCAGCTGAGAAGGAGGGAAAGTCCCAGAAGGGAATTGGCTGGGAGCACAGTCTGTAGGCCGGAGTTGTGGCACAGTGGGTTAAACCACCTTGTGTGATGCCAGCATCCCATCTCGGCAACAGTTTCAGTCTCTGCTGCCCTGCTGCTCTGCTTCTGATCCAGCTTTCTGCTAATGTGCCTGGGAAAGCAGCAAAACATGTCCTAAGGGCTTGAGTCCCTCTTACCTGTGTGGGAGACCCAGATGGAGTTCCTGGCTCTTGGCTTTGGCCTGGCGCAACCCTAACTGTGGGGCAATTAGGGGAGTAAGCCAGTGGATGGAAGATCTCTTTGTCTCTCCCTTGTTCTGTCACTCTGCCTTTCAAATAAATAAATAAATCTGTTTAAAAAAAAAAAAAGAGTCTGTATTTCCAGGAAATTTTGCCCAGAACCTCTCGCTTATGTAATTATTTTCCTATTTATGAAAACATTCCAGTAAGAAAGAGATTGACTCTTGTATTAGATATGGTTGTGTTTCTGAGTGTGGCTTTTTAAAAAAGATCTATTTATTTATTTGAAAAGCACAGTTTCAGAGAGGGAGAGAGAGCAAGCACTCTTGTCTGCTTGTTCAATCCCCAAATGCCCACAACCACTTGGGCTGGGCCAGGCCCAAGCCAGGAGCTGGGAACCCAGTTTCCCACATGGCTGTCAGGGACCTAAGAACTTGAGCCATCATCTTCTGCCTCCCCAGGTAGTATGAGCAGGAAGCTGTAATCAGAAGAGCCACGACTTGAATCAGACATTTGATATGGGATGCAGGTATCAAACGTCATGTCTTAGAGCCTTGGGTGATCACTGACATCATAAATAAGAGTATCAATTGTTAATTCAATAACAGGAGTCACTGTGCACTTGCTCCCCATGTAGGACCTCTGTCCTTAATGTGTTGTACAATGAGAATTAACGGTAAAAGTAATCTTCAAACAGTACTTTATACTTTGTGTTTCTGTGTGGGCAAACTGTTAAAGTCTTTACTTAGTATAGAGCTGATCTTCTGTATATAAAGATAATTGAAAATTAATCTTAAGAATGTGATGGGAGAGGGAGTAGGAGGTGCGATGGTTTGGGGATGGGAGGGCGGGTATAGGGGGAAGAACCGCTATAATCCAAAAGTTGTACTTATGAAATTTATATTTCTTAAATAAAAGCTTTCTATAAAAAAAGATTTAAGAAAAAGTCGTGTCTTACCCACTGTGCCATATGCCTGCCCCTGGTGCAGTTTTATATTGATGATCTAATCTATGATTTCAGAATTGATAGCTTTGGATACCAAATAGAAAGCCAGAAAGAAGGGGGTCAAGCGTTGTAGCAAAGCAGGTTAAGCCTCTACCTGCTATGCTGGCATCCCATATGGGTGCTGGTTTGAGTCCTGGCTGTAATGCTTCCAGTTCAGCTCCCTGCTAGTGCATCTGGGAAGGCAGTGGAAGATGGCCCAAGTGCTTGGGCTCCTGCACCCACATGGGAGATCCAGAGGAAGCTCTGGGGACGAAGCACTAGCATGAAATATCTAGAGGCACACAGAGGGGAAATAACACAGAATTGGAGAAGAAAGAATGCTGGCGACATGCTGGTTTTTAATTTGTCAGTGGAAGAATTTTCCCCTTGATTTGTCTGTAGCACCCAGACTCAAAATTGCCTTTAATATCAATACTTACCACTGCATGAAATCATCCTTCCCAAATATTCTCAAGTCTGATTTCAGACAGTCTCATTTTTGACCACTACACTGTTTGGGATTGGGAAGACACAGTCTCTGTGTCCATGGAACTGTCCCCTGCCACGTGATGAGTAAAGCCCTTTATAAACAAATTGAAGAGGTGGACACCCTCTCTCTGCCTTGTGCCTTCCTGAGTTCTCTTTCTCGTTTAATAGCTTTATCATCAATCTTGTCTCTTGCTATGGTTTGAACAAGATTTGGCTTCTGATCCCGTGGGAAAGTTAAGACCCCAAATTCACAGGTTAATAGTCCTGAGAGGATAGAAACAATCCTATTACTGTGGTAGAGGTGGGGCCTAGTGGGAGGTTCTTAGATCACTGAGGGTGTGGCCTTGATGAAAGGGTTGGCTTGCAATGCCTTCGTTAGGCCCAGTCACTCTGCTTTCTGGTTCACCCTGTGATTCCTTGTCTGCTTATCTTCCATGTCCACCATCAGCAGCAGCTGAACCAATGGGACCAGCAGATCTTGAACTGAGAATGTCCAAAGTTGTGAGCTGAAATAAACCTCCTTCCTTTATAAGTAGCTTCTGTCAGGTATTTTATTATGGTTACAAAAAGCTGACTAATATATCACTTGAGCCAGGAACCTCAGGAGGTTCTGTTAGTTACTTATAGCTGCAAAATTCAGCAGCTTAAAAGAACAAACATTTGTGGCTAGCACTGTGGCATAGTGAGCTAAGCTTCTGCCTGTGATGGCAACATGCCATATGGGCGCTGGTTCCTGTTCTGGCTGTTCCTCTTCCAATCCAGCTCTCTGCTATGGCCTGGAAAAGCAGCAAAAGGTGGCCAAAAGTGCTTGGGCCCCTGCACTCACATGGGAGACCTGGAAGAAGATCCTGGCTCCTGGCTTTGGTTTGGCCTGGCTCTAGCAATTGTGGCTATTTGGGAGTGAACTGGTGGATAGAAGACCCCTCTCTCTGTCTCTCCCTCTCTGTTTGTAACTCTACCTCTCAAATAATTTATAAATAAAGTCTTTAAATAAATTTTTAAAAAGAACAAACATTTGTTAGCTTCCACGTGTCTGAGGGTCAAGGAGCAATTTAGGTGTGTGGTTCAGGTGCAGGGTCTCTTGCAAGGTTGCTGTTAAGCTGTTGGCTGGGACTGGAGGCATCTCAAGGCTTGACTAGAGCTGGAAAATCCTTTCTCACGCGACCACATGGTTGTTGCAGGCCCTGGTTTCTCACTGATGGTTGGCCACAAATCTCTGTTTTTCACTCTGTGGACCCTTTCCTAGGCTGCCTGAGTGTCCTCATGCATAGCTAGCAACTGGATTCCTCTCCAACAAATGAGAGAAAGAGTAAAGAACTCCTAAGACAAAAGCTGCATGTTTTTAATAATCTAACCTCAGAAGTGATAAGCCCTCAGTTCAGTCATATCCCATAGGTAACGAGTCAGCTTGTTACTACAATCAAATCACATACCTAAGACAAATTACTTGTAAAGGAAGTTTATTTTGGCTTACCTAGTAGTTTTGGAGGTTTACACTTCAGGGTTCTGTCACCTCATTGGTTGGGCATCTGGCAGAGTCCAGAGGTGGTGCAGAGTGGTGGGAGGGTGTGCTTATGGAGGAAAGATCGAATAGTGGACCAGTGATCAGAGAAGGGCTGAGCGCAACTCAGCTTTTCCAGCCAATTGTCTCTTTAGAGCCCCTTTCCAAGGTTGCATCCCCATTGACTTAGAAGTCTCCCACTGGGCCTAAGCATCACAACTGGCTTGAGTTTCCACCCTCTTAGTCCCATCAGCTTTTGGCTGTGAGGTTTAAATGTCTGCATGAATTTAGGAGTTAAATCTTGTTCAAACCAAGCAGAGATCAGCCCTGAGGCAGTGTGGGGGGTATGGATTCCATGAGGCAGTGGCCCCTGGAGGGCAGCTCAGGAGCTGACTGCTGCTTCTCTCTGTCGTTTGTAGAGGATGTGTTTCCTGTGCAGGGAAGGGAAGACCTTAATACCAGAATCACCCTGAGAACACAGGGTGCTGAGAACACAGATTGTTTCAGATTTGGCCTAAGCACTTTAGGACTTCAGCCCACAGTATGGGACCATCCCTCTTCCCCTCTCCCTGTGCACAAGGCAGAGAATATCTTTAGAGGTCTAGACAAGGGCCTGTGATTTCCCTTTAAGCAGGACCAGTAGGTTTAACCCATAAGTCTATGTGGATTGGAAGTGGCTTCCTGGAGCTCTTGGGGTTGCATTCTGTTTTGCTGAGAGAAAGATTTGTCTCTCAGGGTCTGCCATTGTCAGTGGAAGAGGAGGAGTAAGTAATACTTGTCCTATGGCAGTGGGAACACACTTCCTTTCCTTTGACAGTACTTTTCTTTCTTGGAACCCTTCTCTAACATTGACTTTTTTTTTTTTTTTTTTTTTACAGGCAGAGTGGACAGTGAGAGAGAGAGACAGAGAGAAAGGTCTTCCTTTTGCCGTTGGTTCACCCTCCAATGGCCGCCGCAGACGGCCCGCTGCGGCTGGCGCACTGCGCTCGTCCGATGGCAGGAGCCAGGAGCCAGGTGCTTTTCCTGGTCTCCCCATGGGGTGCAGGGCCCAAGCACCTGGGCCATCCTCCACTGCACTCCTGGGCCACAGCAGAGGGCTGGCCTGGAAGAGGGGCAACCGGGACAGAATCCGGTGCCCCGACCGGGACTAGAACCCGGTGTGCCGGCGCCGCAAGGCGGAGGATTAGCCTGTTGAGCCATGGCGCCGGCCTAACATTGACTTTTTAAGAAAAATCAAAACACTTAATAGGTAGAATTTTCAGAACTGAGCATGCCTGACCCCACCTACCTGAGCCATTTGAGCTGCTGCAGGAGCCCTTGCACCACTGCCGCCACAACCATGCCTGACGTTAAGTCAATCAACCGAGGACCCGAGGAGATCAGGGCGGGAGCTCAGAACTCTGCAATTAATGAGAGATTGGGGTCTTCCCTGAAGACTTGCTGATTGTTTTTGGGTCTGGCAGCAGGATTCAGAATCAGACTTCTTCACCAGAGGAGACAGTGGGGCTCACCTCTTTGCCTTTCCCACCTGTTCACTTGTGATTCAGAGAGGTTAAGGGACTTGACCGTGGTTGCTAGTAAATTGTTTGCTCTAAGGTTCATTTTCTTCTCTTATTATAATCTCTGAATGGCAAGAGCTTCATTTCTCAGGCTCTGTTGTCTTAGGGCTTCCTGGTAGCTCTGGCCAGTGGAGGCACTGATGGAGGATTTGAGAGTGGGACTTGGCAAAGAAACAAGGTAGTCCCTCTCTTCTCCATGCTTGCTTGCTTTTTCTTTTGTTCTTTCTTTCTTTTTTTTAATGATTTATTTATTTTATTTGAGAGAGAGAGTTACAGACATTGAAAGGGAGAGACAAAGAGAAAGATCTTCCATCCACTGGTTCACTCCCCAGAAGACCACAACAGCCAGAGCTGTGCTGGTCCGAAGGCAGGATCCAGGAGCTTCTTCCAGGTCTCCCACTTGGGTGCAGGGGCTCAGGTACTTGGACCATCTTCTACTGCTTTCCCAGGCATAGCAGAGAGCTAGACTGGAAGGGAAACAGTCAAGACTAGAACCAGTGCCCATATGGGATGCCCGCACCACAGGTGGAGGATCAGCCTACTTCGCCACAGCGCCAGTCCCTCCGTGCTTTCTTTAGAGCTTTGGTGTGACTAAATGTCCTCTGTGTCCCTAGCTCCCGTTTGACAGTCCCCAGTTTGACCCTGGAGTCTGCTGGATGGTCCCTGCCATAGTAACACACCAGCACCTGTTTGGGGAGTAACAGCCACTTCTGCTGGAACTAAACTCTGTCCCCTGGTTGTTTCTCAGTTCTTTTGTCATATAACCAATTCCCTATATTAAATTATCTCTTCATTAAGACCTAGTCAGCTTTCTCTTCAACTTCTGGGCCATGACTGACAGAGCAGGAACTTCATTTGTGTGTTCTTGCACATTGTAGGAACACTACAGATGTTCAGTCATAATGATGTTAATGAAAATGGAAAACCAGTTTATCCCAAAGAGGTAGCACTCTGCTTTATTTATTTACTCTGTAAATCAAGCTGATTAAAACAACAACATATTTGTTATAACTTCTGAAAAACAAAAACTTGAAACTCTTTCCTAAGATGTTTACCCAAAGAATCAGTCACATGCCTTCTATTCTGTGGTATCTAAAGAATGGATTCCTTTGATCTTGTCAATCTTTTCCTTCTTTGTCAACCATGACTCAGTCATGGAAAGGATCTTTCTTGGTTTGGGTGGGTTTGTGTTTTTCGGCTGCAGCAGAACAAGTCCTAACGTCATGCCCTTGGTTTCGTACACTTGCTTTGGTAATGTCTCTGTACACTTGGCCTTCCCGTCACAGTCCTGGTTGTTGTGACCCACAGTGCTGTTTATGCGCCAACCCTTGTTCTTGGCCTCCACACAAGGATTCCCACAAGGGTTCCATTTGAGATGGTGGTTTCCAACATTGGGGATATCTGCCCGCCAGCACTGGATTTGAGACCACCAGCTTGTTTTTCCAAGCATTAATATCTCAGTGATCTCCAAACAGATTTTCTTTTCCAGAATACTTTCCAAAAGGTTTGTAAGAATGTCTCTAAAACCTTTTTTTCTTTCTTTTGAAGGCATAAAGGCCTCAGGGGAGGGGCAAGGGTAATGTAAATTATAACTTGGCAGACTTTGTATTTAAAACCTTGTTCAAAATTATTTTCCTCCTTAAAAAATAATCCCTCTTTACATATTTAAGTAATTCATATGGGAGAAATAACCACTCAGCTAGTCACGTAACCAGCTGTTGGCAGTTCCAGTTCAGTATGCCTTGAAACTAGTCAACTACAAAGCCTCAAATGTTTTCGCTTTGAAAGCTCAACTTAACCTTCACTACCATTGGTGGTGAGAAAAGTGACAACTCATTTTAAAGATTCTCCCCCTTTGTTTCTTTGTCTTTCTTCTGCAGGCCATGTGTTTATACTATAGGATCTCCCATAAACAACAGGGCCCTTTTTCCATGCCAGGAGCCACCGGTTGCCATGTCAACATGGCAGGCTACAGTTCGAACAGCTGCATCCTTTGTTGTTTTAATGAGTGGAGAAAATTCTGCCAAGCCAACGCAGATTCGGGAAGGTACTGTACATGTGTTCTTTGCTTATTTATGTATCACACACATGCTGGACCCAGGAACCCAATAAGCAGTGTTTTTCTCAACTTTAATGAACTCCTTTATTAATTAATTGGGTTGGATATGAACTTACTGTAAAATATCCTGCCAGAGAAAGTAAGCAGGAGTTGGAGAGGGTCACTTAGGAGCCTGGACCGGGGATTCGGGGCTCCTCATGCCAGAATTATCAATTCAGAGATTATTCCAGCAGTTAACCTTCACATGGGGGTTTGTGGGCCATAAGTGGGTGGTCTTGGTTGAAGACTTTCTGGGCAGGCGAATGTGTCATGGAGACACCATAGCGTTTGTTATCTGTGGTGTGGCCATGGTGTGTCTGGATGGAGTTATTCGTGATGTTTAGAGATAGCGCTCCTGTTGGCTGGCCCACTGTGTTTATTCCTGGTAAAAGATCTGTTCTACGCACTATTTGCCTGTGTGATATTCTGAACCAAAAAGGTATAAGAGAAAGGAAGGCAATGCTGATGCACTGTCAAGGATTTATCCATGACTTACTACTTATTGTGATAATAAACTCTTTTCAGTTTAGATCTTGAATATATTCATGCCTGGTAAAATTTTTATAGTTGTATTTCCTTGTTTAAAATAGAGTATCTCCTCCCACATTTATTACAGAAACTTCAAATATACAGAAAAGTAAAAATAGTAAATAATTTTACAGAAAATGATGGTGAACATTTTGTTGCATTTCTCTCCATTATTTAAAATCTGTATTATAGTACATATTATCTTTCCAAAATTGCATATAGCAGTGGGGATTCTGCCTTTTTTGACTCAAAGTTCATCTTGAACATTTTTCATGTTTTCTAATTGGTGACACCCTATTTATCGTAAGCTAGATTTTCATGGGTACTAAGGTCTTGAATGAGTATTGACTTGATTCTTAAAGTCAAAGCAAAACAAAACAAATAATATGTTTTAAAATTTTATTTTTAAAAGTAGCTAACATTTACGCGAGTCATTTGTGCAGAGACAAAGGACAAACCATTGCAGTAGTCCCTTTGCTCTAATTTCCCCACTCAGTATCCTCTCATCCAAACAACCCAAGTTACCAGTTTCCGTTGTATAATGTTATTTTCCTTTGTTGCATAAATCATGGTACTCTGTACACAATTTTGCATTGTGCTTCTCCCTTTAGAATAAATTTATCTTATAGATATTTTATATCTGAACATGAAGAGCTTCTTCATTATTTTGTTGACTGTAAGTATTCCATAGATGGGTGTTTCAGCATTTAGTTAACCAATATCTCTGGACTTCATATCAAATAAGAAATTTCATGGACATTTGCTTTGCATTCTTTCCACACTTATATTTTCAATTTTAACTAATACAATTTAGGATTTGGGGGACTTATGTTATTTCTCTATTTTGCTTTTGTATTATATTTTCTTCTAGGAATTACTATTATTGTTTTACAATTTTATTCAGTTTCAAATCACACTCAAACTATGTGTTTAGACCATCTTCACTCTTGAGCTCCTGAATCGTCTTTTAGTAGATTGAGGCATACCTACCATATTTTTTTCTAGTAGGACCTAAGGTATCTTTTCTGATTCCTCTCATGTTTAGATTGGCTTTTTGTTGTATTTTGAATAATTATTGGATAGGTATAAACTTTTAAAAAATATTTATTTATTTATTTTCTTTTTAGCATTTTGTTGGTAGTAGAGAATTAAACTTTAATTAATCCTTCGATCTCAATCATGGTTTATATCATAATCAAAAAATATATTTTCAGGGACTGGTGTTATGGCAGTGTGGGTTAAACTGCTTCTTGAGATGTCCACATTCAATATCAGAGTGCTGGTTCAAGTCCTGGCTGCTCTGCTTCTTATACAGCTCCATTCATACAGCTTCCCGTATGTACAGATGTAGTAATACATCCTGGGAGGCAGTGGATGAAGGCCCAGGAAGGGGGTTTCAGGACCCTGACTTCGACCTGACAGGCCTGGCTGTTGCAGCATTTGGAGAGTGGCCCATCGGTTGGAAGATTTCTTTCTCTTGCTCGTTCCTTCTCTCTCCCTGTCACTCTTTCAGGTAGATGAAAATAAATTATGAAAACTTTTAAAAGGTAGATTTATATTTTCAAAGCTAAAAAACTCTAAACTGTATCTTTCCAAAATGATAAGACTAGATTATTAGGGCAGTATAACATAACCAAATGAAGCCATAATTGTAAATTAAGAAAAAAATCAAAATTAAATTTTATAAATTGGCACACAGTGTTTGCAAATTTGCAAATTGTAAAGCATTGGGAAAAAGCCAATCTTATTGTTATTGTTATTTTTAAGTTGCAGTTGATTTTTTTAATGAGAAACAGAAACTTTATTTAATGTTCTTACGCTTACTCCTACTAGCTAGAATATTTTTTAAAAAATTGGTGAGGTGGGAGTGGGGAGGATACTGTAATGTTTCCAGTGCTCACAGTTTCTAAAGATCTTAATCCACCTTTTCATAAGAATATAAGCCATGGTTATTGTCCACAACTGCTACTGAATTTATTTAGCCACAGTTCCTCAGCACTGTTGGGAGAAAGACTATGATACTATTCAAAAATACATCCAGATCCATCCTTATTGTAATGAAGTTTTTATAGTCACAAATGCCTGAGCTAGCAATAAAAATTAGGGAAAAGTATTCATTGTATAATCCACAGATCATGGAGTGTTAAAACACTTTCTTCTGAATAAATATATGAGGATTCCATGAAAGTCATGGCAAAGTGTTGAGATAGATTCAAGTCACTTCCTTTGAGGAGCAGTTGCACTACTGAGTATATGTCAAAGGCTGTGAAGTCAGTATGTCCAAGGGATATCTGCCATCCCGTGTTCCTTGCAATGTTATCCACAAAGATAAGACATGTCCTTCAGCTTACCTGTCCATCACCATCGTCTCTTATTTAGGATTTCTGAGAAGGAATATGATTTTCCTTTTTTTTAAAAAAAAAATATAGAGGCAGAGAGCGTGTGAGAAAGAGAGAGTGCAAGTGTTCCCCCATCTGCTAGTTTACTCCCCAGATGTCTCCAACAGTCTGAGCTGAAGCCAAGGAAACCTGGGATGCAGTCAAAGTCTCCACATGGGTGGCAGGAACCCAGTCCCTTGGGCCATCGTTGCTGCCTCCCAGGGTCTGCATTAGCAGGAATCTGGAGTCAGGTGTTGAACCTAGGTACTCTTAACCTGTATTCTAACCACTAGGCCAGATGCATGCCCCAGAAATGTGATAGTTTTTTTTTTTTTTTAATTCTTTGGAGGCAGTCTGATTTTCCTGCCTCAATAGTCACAGAATTTTTTTAAATTTATGTAATTAAAAATTTTCTAGAATGAGGTTAGATGCTGTACTTTTGTTTTTAATAAACTTTATTAATGTGTTATTTGCATGTTATAAATGCATACATTTAAAATGTGTTATTCAATGAAGCTTGGTGAATACTAGCATACATGTGTATGTAATTAATCAGCATCCCTATGATGACATAGAAGGTTTCCATTACGCCAGAAATTTCTCTGTGCCCTTGCATTCATTCCTCCTTACCCCTACTCCAGTTAACCACTGATCTGATTTCTGTAACTCTAGCTTGGTTTTACCTCTTGTAATAACTGATACAAGTGGAATCACTCAGCGTGCCCTCTTTTGTGTCTGCCTCTTTTCAGTCAGTCATGTTGAGATTCCTCCACACACATTGTTGTGGGTGTCAGTAGCTTTGTTAAAGTACATACATTGGAGGTTGCTGCTGTGGCTCAGCTGGTAAAGCCGCTGCCTGTAGTGCCAGCATCCCATATGGGCGCCTGTTTGAGTCATGGCTGCTCCACTTCCTTTTTTTTTTTTTTTTTTTTTTTTTTTGCTTTTATTTAAAGAATATAAATTTCCAAGGTACAGCTTGTGGATTCCAATGGCTCCCCCCCCCACAACTTCCCTCCCTCCCGCCACCCTCCCCTCTCCCGCTCCCTCTCCCCTTCTGTTCACATCAAGATTCATTTTCAATTCTCTTTATACACAGCAGATCAGTTTATAACATATTCTGTAAAGATTTTAACAGTTTGCCCTCACCTAGAGGCACAAACTGAAATTATTGTTGGAGTACTAGTTATAGTATTGATTTACAATGTACAGTACATTAAAGACAGAGATCCTACATGTTTTTTTTTTAAAGAATTGATTAATTATCTATGCAATTTCCAATTTAACACCTAGAGTTTTTAATCATTTGCAATTATCTTTATACACAGAAGATTGATTTAATATTATAGTACGTGAAGATTTCATCAGTTTGCTCCCACACAGAAACACAAAATTTAAAATACTGTTTCATTACTAGTATTAGCATTATTTCACATTGGATAACACATTAAGGACAGATCCCATATGAGATGTAAGTACACAGTGACTCCTGATGTTGATTTAACAATTTGACACTCTTGTTTATGGCATCAGTAATCTCCCTAGGCTCTGGTCATGAGTTGCCGATGCTATGGAAGCCTTTAGGGTTAACCGACTTCGATCTTATTCCCACAAGGCCATAGTCAAAGTGGAAGTTCTCTCCTCCCTTCAGAGAAAGGTACCTCCTTCTCTGATGGCCCCGTTCTTTCCACTGGGATCTCACTCGCAGAGATCTTTCATTTAGGTCTTCTGTTTTTTCCAGAGTGTCTTAGCTTTCCATGCCTTAAATATTCTCATGGGCTCTTGAGCCAGATCCGAATGCCTTAAGGGCTGATTCTGAGGCCAGAGTGCTATTTAGGACATCTGCCATTCTATGAGTCTGCTGTGTATCCTGCTTCCCATGCTGGATCGTTCTCTCCCTTTTTCATTCTATCAGTTAGTATTGCTGCTCCACTTCCTATCTTGCTCCCTGCTAATGCACCTGGGAAAGCAGCGGAAGATGGTCCAAATCTTTGGGCCCCTGTACCCACGTGGAAGACCTGGAAGAAGCTCCTGGCTCCTGGCTTCAGGTTGGCCCAGCTCCAGCCATTGTAGCCATTTGGGGAGTGATCCAGCAGATGGAAGATTCTCCCTCTCTCTCCCTCTCCCTCTCCCTCCCTCCCTCCCTCTCTCTCTCGCTCTCTCTCTCTCTCTCTCTGCCTCTACCTCCGCCTCTCTGTAACTCTGCCTTTCAAATAAATAAATATTTTAACAAAAAAACAGGCCTTCCACATTAAAAAAATCATATATATTGATGAGTAAATCTTTATGAATAAACCAATTTATCTATTCACCTGTTGGACATTTGTATTTTTTTAAAGATTTATTTATTTATTTGAAAGGCAGAGCCAGAGAGAGAGAGAGAGAGAGAGAGAGAGAGAAAGAGAGAGAAAGTGTTCATCTGCTGTTTCACTCCTCAGTTCACCGCCATGGTTGGAGCTGTGCCAATCCAAAGCCAGGAGCCAGGAACTTTTTCCGGGTCACTCACATGGGTGCTGGGGCCCAAGGACTTGAGCCATCTTCTACTACTTTCCCAGGCCATAGCAGAGAGCTGGATTGGAAGTGGAGCAGCCAGGACTCGAACCGGCGCCCATATGGGATGCCAGCACTGCAGGTAGAGGCTTTACCTGCCATGCCACAACACTGGCCCTGAACGTTTATATTGTTTTGGCCATTTTGAAAAATATACTGTGAACATGTATGTGCAAGTTGTCTTATGGACACAGTCCTAACATTTCCCTTGTGTATGTACCCAAGAGTGTAACTGCTAGATCACATCGTAAGTATGTAAGTTTCTACCTTTCTATCAGACTACTTTCAGAGTGATTGTATTGTTGTGTATTCCTCCCAGCAAGGTGTGAGAATTTCAGTTGCAGTTCCCCCTTGTGAACAGTTGATATTGTCAGTCCTTTTAATTTTAGCTCTCCAACTGAATGTGAAATAGCATCTCACTGTAGTTTTAATTTGCAGTTCACTGATGACTAATGATACTGAACACCTTTTTACGTATTTATTGTACATTCTTATTTTTTCCTTTGAGAAAGCGTCTCTTTAAGTCATTTGCCATTTTTGAAAATATTATTTTTTAAAGACTTATTTATTTACTTGAAAGTCAGTTACAGAGAGAGGAGAGAGAGAGAGAGAAATCATCTATCCACTGGTTCACTCTCCAGACAGCTGCAGTGGCCAGGGCTGGGCCAGGCCAAAGCCAGGAGCGAGGAGCTGCCTCTGGGTCTCCCACACCAGTGGCAGGGGCCCAAACAATTGGACCATCTTTTGCTGCTTTTCCTAGGCCTTTAGCAGGGAGCAGAATGGGAAGGAGAACAACTGGGACACACACCAACATCCTTATGGGATGCTGGCATTGCAGGGGATGGCTTTACCTGCTGTGTCACAATGCTGGCCCTGAAAATGTTACTTTTTTAAAATTTGTTTTCATCTACTTGAAAGGCAGAGCGACAGAGACAAAGAAGAGACCTTTCATTCACTGGTTCACTCACCAAATGCCCACAACAGCTAGGACTGGGCCAGGCTGAAGCCGGGAGCCTAGAGGCCCATCAAGTCTCCCACAGGGTGGCAGGGGCCCTAGCACTTCAGCCGTTACCTGCTGCCTCCCGGGAAGCATTGACAGGAAGCTGGATTGGAGCAGAGTAGTTGGGACTTGAAGTGGCACTCAGATGCAAGGTGCAGGTGCCACGAGCTGTGGCTTAACCTGCTGTACCACAATGCCTGCCCCTTTATGCCAGTTTATAAATGTGGGCTGTTCTGCTTGTTTTGTTTATCCAAATACATACAAATCTTTTGTCAGATACATGTCTTATAAATGTATTCTCTCAGTCTGTGTAGCTTATGTATGAAAAGACATTTATATTGTATACCATCGATTTTTCTATAGTGACATTGTTGTTCTTTACTAATTCAGTTACAGATTGAAATTGTGCTATTGTAACATTAATTTCCTTTTAAGCCTTCATTTTAAAAAATCTTCTGCTCTGTTGTCATTTGACCTCCACCTGTTATATACTCGGGTTTCAGCCTCTTCTCTTCTCATGGCATTTAACTATTATTCATGAAAGTTATGTCTTCATCCTAGTGACAGTGTCAGTTTCCTAAACTGGTTTTGGTTTCTGCAGTAAATTAATTTCCCAGGCTTGTTCTTCTTCTGGGTTCTTAGAATGATGTCTTCTTTCATCTTCATTCTGCAGCGTTTTTCCCCACAATTTCATGGCTTTCCTCTCTAATGCTTACTGACAGGCTTAATCAAATATATGGAGTCACAGTCCACTTGTGTGCCAGCTGAACCTCCTCCTCAGGTGGAGGATGAACCCATACTGCAGCTCCTTTATCCGGTTCTGTTGGACTTACATGGCATCCTCCCCACACCCCACCCCCTGTTTGGTTCCCCGACAGGCTGAATGGATTGTGTGCATGCAACACTCCAATTTCAGCAGTCCCAGATTGCCTGGACTCTTGCAGCACAGAACCGTTTCTGTGTGATAACTATACCTCCTGGAATGCCGTGTGGCTCCCGATACCCCCACTTCCCCAGGGCTGCTTTCTCATTCATGGTTTGTCCTTGCAGTTCAGATGTAAGCTTCAGGATTGGCAGTGATTCTCAAACTTAAGCATTACTATTCTGTTTAGGGAACGAAAAGCTCTAATGATTCACTGGGTTGACTTAGACTATTTATATTAGAATGAAATTTGCAAAGCTATGTGCCTAAGACTAGATAAACTCAGTATGCCTCTATGACTTTTACACATCTATAAAGCCAAACTAAAATTACAAATTAAATGTAGACCAAACTGCAGAATCAATAAAATTCAAATTAACATCTTTAATATAAAGATTAATACAAGCACTTTACTGAAAAGAAATTGCCTTTCACAGTATGAATACAGTATTGATAGATACATGTAGTTTCTTTTGAGATGGAACAACTGGTTTACCCTGGGCCATCCAATTCTACCACTTCTATTTTTTTTTTAAGATTTATTTATTTATTTGAAAGTCAGACTTACAAAGAGGAAGGGAGAGTCAGAGAGGGAGATCTTCCATCTGCTGGTTCACTCTCAGATGGCTACAACTGCTGGGGCTGGGCCAGGCTGAAGGCAGGAGCTTCCTCCAGCTTCTCCATGTGGGTAGCAGGGGCCCAAGCACTTGGACCATCCTCCACTGCCTTTCTTAGGCCATTAGCAGGGAGCTGGATCAGAAGTGGAGTAGCTGGGATGTGAACCAGAGTCCATATGGGATGCCAGCTTTATAGGCTTTAGCTGCTATACCAAAATGCCAGCCCCTACCTCTTTTTTTTTTTAATCTGCTATAAAACCTTGACTTACGCAGCATACTGTAATGTCATTTGCCTTTGCCTAGCCAAAAGCACCCTCTTTAGGTTCTTTTTTCATTATCTCTACATAATTACAGTAGTCCTAATGTCACTGTGCCCCGTTTCACAGATTTGAATGCTGAAATAATTTGGCAGTATTCGGTTATATGAAGATGCCATCAGGGGTCAGCATATTGTAGCCCACTGATCAAATCCAGCTCACTGCCTGTTTTCTGTATGTAGTTTATTGATATGGCCAATGTTTATGGCTGTTTTCATGCTACAGTAGCAGAATGTTTGCAACAAGTGGCCCACAAAGCCTAAAATGCTTGCAACCTGAGCTTTTACAGGAACATTTTTCTGATTGTATATGTGTCTTTTATGTGTCTTTTGTTGTTGCCTATCTACTTATTTGAAGATTATCAAAAAATTAAAACAAGAATTCAGAATTTTCATGGAGAATATTCATACCTGTAGGATTATATCTGTGAGAGGTCCAACCTTTTTTTTTTTTTCTTTCTTTCCAGAATTGCCAGTGGAGGGTAGAGTTATAATAAAGGTATACTCATGGGGAAATCCTTATGGTCATACCATGTATACTTCATATGATACCACAGAACAGACTTTACCAATTCAAACTGAGGGAGGACTGAGCTGGACAAGGAGAAAGAATGCTGGGCTTAGTACCATAATTCCTCCTGCAACCCACAACTGGGGTTTATCAGTGGAAATAGTGCTGATAAAGCTCTTTGCCAGAAACCAAAGGGCTGCTGTGAGGATGGAATAATGTCTACACATGTATCTGCCCTCCTTACAGAGACAGGGTATGCGAATGCAAGATGATACCATTTCCTTTCTAACTCATGTTTTCTAGATTGGTAGATTGGTCCCCTAGGACCTCCGCTCTGTTGTGCACAATGCCCTTTAGAAGGATGAGCTATCCTCAAAAACAGGAGCGGCAAAACCCAGCCCAGCAAGTCACAGTTTCCATCACAGTGACGCATCAGCCTGATGAGCGCATCTGCCAGGCACGAACTGATTTCCTGAAAGAAGCAAAGCACCTGGGAACAGATAACAGTGATAGAAATGACAGTGACCCCTGTGCAGGGACTGGAATCAGACGGACCTCCAGTCCTTGCTCCTCAAGGGAAATCATTTGACCTGTTTTTAAAAAGAGGGCTAATGGTTTGGGTGTTAGGGTAATGGCCATGTCATAAGAATTTTATTAGCTGAGTAGTCATTATTTTTTCAAGAACGCTAAGCCAAGACTATAGATTTAGATGAACTTGTGTGACTCATTTATTATTCAGCTTCCTCAGCATAATGCCATTTGGGCAGACAGAAACGTTATCCTGTGTGTTACTGTTGGCCTTGTATTCCCTACCCAAATGGAGCTAAACTGTTGAGCACAAAGACCTGATGCCCAGAACAATACCTTATATGTAATAGTTATTCAGTATTTATTTGTTGAATAAATGAGGTCTCTATAATTAGATGGAAGCAATACGTTCATAGAAGGAACATTGAAAACCACTACTGATAGTGACAAAAGGGATTTCAAAGTAATTTCTTTTCATCATACTCCTAGTTATGAGTTTATGTCTTTTCTGCAGCTACAATAAATTTTAAAAGAAAATTGATTTAGGACATTAATTTTTTGGAGGTTTAGTTTAGTTTTTGCAGGGTCTAATTTAGTGTATTCCTACTTCCTAGGAAAATAAAAGCCCTGCTTCTATTTTTTGTGGGAAGCCTCTGGTAAATGTATAATACTGCTAAAAGCTCCTTCCAAATGAAGAAAGAAAAGCATATGAGCAAATGAAAGGTGTTAAAAACTACATGTGCCCTTGCATAGGATCTGATTTCAATTTTCTCTGCAGAAGTAAAACTGTAGACATTACTTCATTCTGGGCAAAATGCTACTCTGTGTCCTGCCCAATAGACCCAGTCTCTGACATTCGCTTTCTGTATACTTTGTATGGGAAATTCCAGGAAAAAGCCAGGATGTCAGGGTCCAGACCCTCCAGTGTGCAATCGAAAGCCAACTTTTCCTTCCTCTTGATGGCTCAAAATGAGCAATGCTGTTTAGACTGCTCCCACAGTTTGCAACCAGGAATGACGTAGAAGGAAATGGTAAATTAGAAGCTATTTAGGAATGGTTATGATTAAGTGTTTTCCCCACACAAAGAGAGAATGCAAGGTAGAAAAAGCTCCCTGTTTGTAAAACTGGGGAAACTTTATTCTGGGTTGGTACACTTACATACATGTGTTTACAAGGGGTAGGAGTGCAGAGTAAACGTATTCATCCTTTCTCATGGGGAAGCTGCGGGTGAGCCAGAACCCTGTGTTCCACTCTGCTGTACCCCTCAGATGGCCTCACACAATGACTGCACTTTCTAGATCTCTGTCAGTTCATTCTTTTCTTTCGTGATTTGTTGTTGACTATCTTTTGCTTGCCTTCCCAGCCCTGCACTTTCCATAAGTCATTATGACCTCTTTTGGGTAGTGATGATTCTGTCAGGCATGTATATATACCATTCTCGTTGCCATGGCTTTTCCTCTTGGACTTGACAATCATAAGTGTTCTCATGGCGAGTCAAGTGCTAAAAGTGTATCTGTGCCTCTCTGGAACAGTACTGTGTGGTGTCCAGTTCACTGATGCATTTTGTAGTTTGAGGTGACCTCAGTCATCTGCATCCTAGGTCAGAACGGCCAGTGAGACTTGGAATAATGAACCAGCTGTGGGGTATAACTTCAGGTATTCTATTAGCAGACAAGCAAGACCTCCAAACCTACAGAGGCACTTGTGTTCTCCTTTCAGTAGGTGGCGCCCTTTTACCTAATTCCAGGAATGGTCTTGAAGGTCATTCTCTCCTGGGTCCAGATGCCTGAGGCGGTGCCATGTTGCAGGGAAGGAAACCGGAAACCTTGCCAGGTGGCATCCGTGCTTGCAAGGTGGTGGCCTAACCTGGTACACTGCCCTGCTTGGGTGGCGCTGGTGCCTCTGGCCCAGGGGCATGTTACTGTCTCCTTTGTTTTGGTGCCGGCTACAATCCTTGAGCAATAGCAGAGAAGAGCTAGGGAAAGACAGTCACACCATGGGTATTCAAGAGAGTGGCTTACACTACCTCAGAAAATCAGGCTGTGTAGACTTGCCATCTAAACAGTAGTGACAGAAAAAGCTGGAGTATGCTGGAAAACTCAAGCACTGAAGAAGGTGGGCAAGTGGGGAAAGTGTCTCAAATTGGGAGTATTTCCTCCTTTTTGTGTATATTTTATGTATTTTTAAAAAGATTTGCTTAATTTTTTGAAAGGCAGAGTTATAGAGAGAGGTAGAGAGAGAGAGAGGTCTTCCATCTACTGGTTCACTCCCCAGATGGCTGCAATGGCCAGAGCTGTGCAGATCTGAAGCCAGGAGCCAGGAGCTTTTTCCGGGTGTCCCATGTGGGTGCAAGGTCCCAAGCACTTGGACCATCTTCTAGTGCCTTCCCATAGCAGAGAGCTGGATCAGAAGTGGGGCAGCCGGGACTTGAACCAGCACCCGTATGGGATGCCAGCACTGCAGGCGGTGGCTTTACCTGCTATGCTACAGTGCTGGCCCGTGTATATATTACATTTATTATACACATATATTTTGAGTATATAGCATGTGCATAATATATGGTATGTCTGTATACACTTACAAAAACACATATTCTTATACATAATGTCAAACAAGCATCTTGAACTTGTAATACAGAGTTGTTCCTAAACAGTCTTACCATATGGAGTAGTTTGAGCAGGAACCTGAAAAGTCAGGAATTGTGGCTAGAGAAAGAAGCCATCTTGAGGTAGGAGACAAGCAGGGGCTGAGGAAGGTTTGAGGAAAGAAATGTAATTCGTTAAATGACTGCATGTGTCCATTCAGTACTTTGTGTTGTTTGTCTAACCTGGAGTGGAGGATGCTTCTGATAGGAAGCAGTCAAGGGCCTGTTTTAATTCTCAGTGGAAACAATAGCTAAACACAGGAAGGTCTGTGAGATGCTTCACTGCGGAAAGAGAAACCATCTGCCCAGCCTATGCAGGAGCAGAATGGGGTGTGGGATGTGGGTGTGGCTTTCTCTCTGCTCTGATGAGGGAGTTTATCCAAGATTCTCCTAAGACTCTCCTTAGACTACCACATTGTCTTCCCATAAATCTTGTATCTCATTTATTGTTAGTAGGCACGGCTGATGTGTAAAAGAATGACTACAGTATCTTGATTTTTTTCCTTCTTATTTTTTCCTTTTCTCAAATAATGAGTGTAGTTAGGTTTTGGATTTAAAGAGTCTCTCTCCCTCCCCTTGAACTCAGTGCTCCGTGGCTTTCTTCCTTTCTCGCTTCTCACTGCTAACTCCTGTGTCTCCTTTAGGAGGTAAAAGCTTCAAAACCATTCAGAACACAGTTTTAGAGTAGTCAGTGAGAAAGGAATTAAGGTAATTGTTTTAATACTCTCCTTAATAGTTAAGATACTTACTTTAAAAACTGCTTCTCTGGGGGCCTGCATTGTGCATAGCAGGTAAAGCTGCCACCTGGGAGGCTGCATCCCAGATGGGTGCCAATTTGTACCCCCACTGCTCCAGTTGTAATGCAGCTCCCTGCCAATGGCCTGGGAGAAGCAGCGAGGATGACCCAAGTGTTTGGGCCCTGCCACTCATGTGTGAGACTCTGATTAAGCTTCTGACTTCAGCCTGGACCAGAACTGCCCTTTGTGGACCTCTGGGGAGTAAACTAGTGGATGGAAGAGATCTCTCTCTCTCTCTCTCTCTCTCCCTCCCTCCCCTCCCCTCCCCTCCCCTCCCCTCCCCTCCCTTCCCCTCCCTTCTTCTTTGTCTCTCTCTCTGTAACTCTATCAAAATAAATAAATCTTTAAAATAGTAACAACAACAGTACTACATTTTAAACTACTTCTTGTGACTTGGAAATGGACCCGTTTCCAATCCTGTTTTACCGGCTAAAAAAAAGTTATCTTTAAGAAAATTCCAGTCCTGTTTTGGAGATAAACATGTCTATTTTGGATCTTGTAGCAGCTACTATTGGTGATAATAGGAACTATCTCATATGATGCATCTGCCATTCTAGTGAGACAGTTAAAGAATGAGAGCTTCTCCCCCTTAAACATATTATTTTTAAATTTATTTATTTATTCTTTTTTATAGAGAGAGGGGTGGACAGAAAGGTCTTTCATCACTAGTTCACTTCCCAAATGGCTGCAGCTGCCATGGCTGGGCCAGACTGAAACCAGGAGCCAGGAACTTCTTCCAAGTCTCCCATGTGGGTGCAGGGGCCCATGTACTTTGAACATCTTCTACTGCTTTCCCAGGCACATTAGCAAGGAGCTGGATTGGAAGGAGCAACTGCGACTCAAATTGGTGCCCATATCCGATGCTGGAGCTGTAGGCGGCCGCTTTACCAGCTACATCTCAGTGCTGGCCCTCTGAATATGTTCTAACTTGGAAAGTGCTGTGCTCTGACCCCTTTCTGAAGAGGAGGTCAGAAGTCTGTAGCTCTCCAGAGTCTGTCTCACAGTGTGGCTGCTCACCTGCGCATAGTTAGGGAGCACTGTTGCCTCTGGGGCCCCTTCTTACTGTGCCTTCTCTGTTGGCCTTGCTCATGAATCATGGCCTGGCTGTGAAATCATCCAGTGGTGAAGGGCTTCTGGCCTCTGCTGAGAAAAGCCTCTGGGTTCGTTTGAGAGTACAGCGTTTTCTCTTTGTTTTGCAGCTGGTGTAGTGAGGGAGTCTCGTGCAAGTGGATTGAATCAAAAAGCAAAGTGAGAGCATTCACTGTTCCATCGAGGATGGCTCATTTAAAGTAAACACCATTTAAATAGTCTCCAAATGGCCCATTCTATATGAAGTCATACAGGATGCCCCCTTTGGGCTGTCATTTTCCTTAAATTGATCGCTTTGTGTGCTCTGCATTTTAATGCCACTCAACCTAAAACCCCATATGTGGGCCTCATCAGGTCCTGGGTTTGCATGCACATGTGGCAGCCATACCTTCAACACACTTGGCCTCTGCCTGCAGAACGTCAGGCGGAGCAACAAGGGAGGCAGCTGGAAGCTGAGAGCTTGCAGATTACGCAGATGATGACGACAGCAATCAGTGATGACAGTGACAGCAGGGACCATTTCTTAAACACTTACTATGTGCCAATTACTCTGCTAGTGATTTCTGTGTACATTATCTAACTTGATCCTCACCTAAGCCTATGAGGTCGGTACTGTGATTATTCCCCTGTTATACATGAAGAAACTGATGCATAGAGAGATTAAGTAATGTGTCCGGACTGGCAAGTGTGGAGCAGGGAATTGAACTTCACCTGTTAGGTTGCAAAGCCGGAACTCCACCAATGGATCTTCTCAAAGCAAAGAGAGCCTCATCAGTTCTGTTTCCAAGGTAGGCTTATCCCAAACCAACAGTGACTTCTCTTTGTCTTTGGGATGCCTGCTCTGCCATCTGGGACACTATTTCCATCTTGTGATTTGTATTTTTTGCAGGTTGATTTGAAGATAAGGGCCAGGTGTTCCCTGTGGCAGTGGAGCGTCTTCATGTGAGCTTGGGCTCGGTGGAATAATGCATGAATAGACAGTTCAGAAGAGACTTTTCTACCGAGCAAGGGTGCAAGTGATGGGCTTCCTCGGAGCAGCGGAAGCCATTGGTGATTTCAGTGCTAGCTCTGGCATTCACCCAGGATCTGAGAAGCAGCTTCTGGACACACCCTGGTGTTTGGCCCAGTGGTTAAACTGCCAGTTGGGATGCCCACGTCCCGCATCAGCGTACCTTGGCTCAAGTCCTGGCTTCACTCCTGACAGGCCCTGGGAAGCAGCAGTGATGATGGGAGTGATTGGGTCCCTGCCACCTACTTGACATTGAGTTCCTGGTTCCCAGCTTTGGCCCCACCTGGGAGCCATTGCGGATATTTGAGGGAGTGAATCATGACCGAAAGTTTTCTCTCTCTCAAAGAAAATAAAAGGTTGAGTAGTGAGCAGTTTATTATAAATGAGCTCCATGGAATAGAGAAACTTTAGACATCTAAGAAAAAAATCTTGGGGACTGTATAGGAGGAAATCATTTTGAGCATTTAACATGGGTTTGGGTGATATTTTCAATATATTTCCTAAAAAAAAAATCACTCTTTTGTCCATTAGTTAACTTCAAAGAAGATTGTGAGGGAACAACGAGAATTTTCAGATATATTTGATAGAGGTAACTCAGGTTCTGTTACCACTTTTGCTCTCATTCCAAACTCCAGGTCATTTAATATTTCTGACTTTTTAAAATTGCTGATCTCCATTCCTCTCCCCATGCCGTGTCCTTTTGTGGCATCCAGTGCCCTTCTCCCATCACCTGGAGATTCTAATAAAGGTGCTGGGCCACAGTGTGATTTGGCCCTCTTGTGACTGGGTTTCTTGGTGACCTCCTGTTGCATTAACAGTGTTTTTGCTTGGAAGTAGTTTCAGTTCCTACCATATCCCCAAGTCTCATCTGTTACAAGTACTAGGTGAGTTTGGTGCAAGAACAGCAAAACCTCAGATCAAAAATTCATTGCATACATGGGGAGAAACCTGTTGTGCATAGATCATGTTTTACTCATTAGAGTAGTGTGGGTAGTGCCTGCCTACTCCTTATCTCTGAATTGCCTCTTTCTTTCTTCCTAGTTAACATTTTACCACTTTAATAGTATCCCAGAACCAAAATATGGTTGTCAAAGATTACCTTTTAATAAATTGTTTTAATTATAATTGTTTTATGTTAAAATTACAGTATTTAAGAGCAAAATAATTCTGTTGATTTTCTTATACTGTCTCCTCAAATACCAGCCCTTGATATCTCCCACCCAAACCTTTTCTCCTGCTGAAGTAATCACTTTCACCTGCTTGAGCTAATAATTTGATGGTCACCTCCATGCTGTTCAGTAGAGTGCTTGGTTGTTCAGGGTCAGTCTTTCCACCATGGCAGATAAGGATTTAATGCTGGAGGCTTTTCAAGATGGCAGAATAGGGAGGGAGCTTACTGCTGTAGTCTAGGGGAAAATAGTTAAAAAGTAGAGAGAGAGCCATCTCAGGGAAGCATTAGGGAGAAAACATCAGAGGAAACTCCACTCAAGTTAGAGGGACACTGTGGACCTATATGGTGATTGTGGGCTCACACAACTCAGGACCCCAATAGCTGAGAGCCTCAGCACCAGCATTGGAATGAGGTGAGACCAGACTGCAGCAACCCAAGTCACTGGCAATAAACCGTGGGAGGAACCTGGCATGAGTCCAGCTAGTGGGAGACAGTGTACCTGTCAACCTAGAGGGAAAAAATAGGGGGCATGTTTCTTTCTTCCCAATCACCTGGCACCAGTGTCCTGTAACTAGCTGAGAGAGGGCAGGTGTGATTTTGGACATACGTAACAGCCACACTGGCACATGTCTGTGCACCCGTACCCAACAATCAGCAAAGAGATGCCTGAGTCTGGTTGGGAGAACTGAAAGGCTGGGTTCTTGTGACTGTGGAAGCTTTGTGTGCTAGGACTGTGAAAACACTGTGGCTGCATGGGAGTGTGCAGGATGTGGCTGGGACTTTGGGCAGTCACTGTGCACGGCTCCACATACTTGGGGCTCCCTGATTCCCTGGTGAGATTCATTGCTGCAGGATCTATGCTCACACTGAGGACTGCACAGATCCTTTGTGTGTTTCTTGTCAGCGTGAATGAATACTGCACCCACTTGGGCTAGCACCCAGGCTAGGAGAGGAGGTGAGCATGAGAATATGCCAAAAAAGCAGAACAGACTTCTCCTCTGATTAAAAAAAAAAAAAAAAAGAGGAGATTTACTATGCCCAACTTAGGTATCACCTTGGACACTCCCCTAAACCTGGAGCACTGAACAGAGCTCCCTGACCACACCCAGCACATACCTCTGGGTATTTACTGCAAGAGTGGACACTCCACTAAGCCACAGAGGCATAGTTCAAAGATAAAAGCCATCACGGTGGGGGTAGGCAACAAATATCTCCATAAATGCCTAATAATAAAAGCAACAATTCAAGAAACAAGAATAGGGAAGACAACATGATGCCCCCCAAAGAACACAGCACTTCAGTACTAGAATGTGAGGATGAAGAGATTGACAAAATGCCAGAAACAGAATGCAAAAAATTGATTGTAGGATTACTTAGAAGTAATCAGAAGCAAATTTATGAACTACTGAAATCCATACATAACATGAATGAAAATTTTTACTGTGAAATTAAGATTTTAAAGAAGAAATCAGAATGAAATATTGGAAATGAGAAATTCAACAGAACAAATAAAAAATATGATGGAAAGCCTTAAGAACAGACTTGGGGAGGAAGAAGAGAGAATATCTGAATTGGAACACAAATCTCTTGAAATTTTACAGTCAGACCAAAAAAAAAAAAAAAAAAGAAGAAGAAGAAGAAGAAGAAGAAGAAGAAATTAGAAAACTAAAAAACAATGTTGGAGATTTATGGGATTCTATCAAACGACCCAATATACTGGTCTAAGGAGTTCCTGAAGGTGTGGAAAAAGAATGGATTAGAAGGCCTTTCTAGTGAAATAATTACAGAAAACTTCCTTAATTTGGAGAAAGAAAGGAATGTCCAAGTACAAGAAGCACATGGAACTAAGACATGACCATGACCAGAAAAGATCTTCACCGTGACACATTGTAGTCAAACTCTCCTCAGTAAAACATAAAAGAAAAGATTTTAAAAGGTGCATAGGTAAAATGCCAAATTACTTTCAGAGGAACTCCAATTAGACTCACAGCTGACAGGCTAGGAGAGAATGATGAGATGTATTTCAAGTCTTAAGAGAAAAGAACTGTCAATCCAGAATACTGTACCCTACAAAGCTATCATTTATGAATGAAGGTGAAATAAAAACCTTCCATAACAAACAGAAATTGAAAGAATTTGTCACCACTCATCCAACCTTACAAAAGATGCTTAGGGATGTGCTACACACAGAAACATGATCATCACAATGAAAAAAAGTGAAGGCAGAAAATCTCCCAGTAAAAGTAAAAAGAAAATCCAAAGTAAAGAATAGAAATATTTATGTGAAAGCAGCAGGGCCAAGTTGTTACTTGTCAGTAGTCACCTTGAATGTAAATGGCCTCAACTCTCCAGTTAAAAGATACAGACTGGCTGAATGGATTAAAAAACAAAACCCATCCGTTTGCTGCCTACAAGAAACACATCTCACTAGCAAAGATATCTGCACACTGAGAGTGAAAGGGTGGAAAAAGATATTCCATGCTAACAGAAACCAAATCAGAGCTGGTGTAGCCATCCTAATATCAGACAAAATAGACTTCAACACAAAAACTGTTAAAAGGGACAAAGAAAGGCACTATGTGATGCTTAAGGGATCAATTCAACAGGAAAATATGATTATTAGAAATGTATATGCACCAAATTACAGGTCACCTAGCTATTTAAAAGAAATGTTAATGGATCTAAAGGGAGACACAGACTCCAATACAGTAATGGGGGGGGGGGTCAGTACTTCACTTTCAGCAATAGACAGACCAACCAGACTGAAAGTCAGCAAGGAAACAACAGAGTCAATCAACACTATAGACCAAATGGACCTAACAGATACCTACAGAACTTTTCATCCTACAGGTGCAGAATACACATTCTTGTCACCAATACATGGAACTTTTTCTATGGTAGACCACATGCTAGACCATAAAGCAAGTTTCAGCAAATTAAAAAAAATGGAAATCATACCATGCATCTTCTCTGACCACAATGATATGAAGCTGGAAATCAACAACTCAGGAATCTCTAGAACATATGTAAACACGTGGAGACTGAACAACATGTGCCTGAATGAAACATTTGGTCACTGAAGAAATCAAAAGAGAAATCAAACAACTTGTGAAAATGATTGAGGATGACAATACATCATATCAAAACTTACGGGATATAGCAAAAACAGTGATTTTTTAAAAAATTATTTTTTATTTATTATTTTTTTTGACAGGCAGAGTGGACAGCAAGAGAGAGAGACAGAGAGAAAGGTCTTCCTTTCCGTTGGTTCACCCTCTAATGGCCGCTGTGGCCGGCATACCACGCTGATCTGAAGCCAGGATCCAAGTGCTTCCCCTGGTCTCCCATGCAGGTGCAGAGCCCAAGCACTTGGGCCATCCTCCACTGCCCTCCCGGGCCACAGCAGAGAGCTGGACTGGAAGAGGAGCAGCTGGGACAGAATCTGTTGCCCTGACCAGGACTAGAACCTGGTGTGCCGGTGCCGCAGGCAGAGGATTAGCCTATTGAGCCATGGCGCCAGCCAAAAATTTATTTTTTTTATTTGAAAGAGTTACACAGACAGAAGGAGAGTGAGAGTGAGAGAGAGAGAGAGAGAGAGAGAGAGAGAGGGAGGAAGGTCTTCCATCCTTTTGTTCACTCCCCAAATGGCTGCAATGGCCGGAGCTGTGCTGATCCAAAGCCAGGAGCCAGGATCTTCTTCCAGGTCTCCTACATGGGTGCAAGTGCCCAAGGCCTTGGGCCATCTTCTTCTGGTTTCCCAGACCATAGCAGAAAGCTGGATCAGAAGTGGAGCAGCTGGGACTCGAACTGGCGCCCATATGGAATGCCAGCACTACAGGCGGCGGCTTTACCTGCTTCGCTACAGTGCCAGCCCCCAAAAGCAGTGTTAAGAGGAAAGTAGGCAGTTGGTGCCTACATCAAGTAATTGGAAAGGCACCAAATAAATGAGCTATCAATGCATCTCAAGGACCTAGAAAAACAACAGCAAACCAAAACCAAAACTAATAGGAGAAAAGAAATAATTAAAATTACACAAGAAATAAACCAACTTGAACCAAAAAAACAATACGAAAGATCAATGAAATGAAAAACTGTTTTTTTTTGAAAAAATAAAATTGAGACACCATTAGTCGAACTAACCAAAAATCAATAAAATTAGAGATGAAAAAAGAAAGGAGATGTAACAACAGACACCACAGAAATAAAAAGAATCATTACTATGAAGAGCTGTATGCAAATCAGGAAACCTAGAAGAAATGGACAGATTCCTGGACACATACAACCTACCTGAATTGAACCAGGGAGACAATAAACAGACCAGTAGCCAAGACAGAAATTGCACCAGTTATAAATACCTTCTGAACAAAAAAAGCCCAGGACTGGATGGCTTTCTACCAGACATTTAAAGAAGAACTAACTCCAATTCTTAAACTATTCAAAATAATTGAAAGTGAGGGAATCATCCCAAACTCCTAAGAAGCCAGCATCACCTTAATTCCTAAATCCGAAAACAACACAACAGAGAAAGAGAACTACAGTCCAATTTCCCTGATGAACATGAATGCAAAAATTTTAAAAAGATACTAGCCAATCAAATCTAACAGCACATCAGAAAGATCATTCACCTGGACCAAGTGAGGTATATCCCAAGTATGCAGGGATGGTTCAGCATTCACAAATCAATCTATCTGATACATCACATTGACAAACTGAAGAACAAAAACCATATAGTTTTCTCAATAGATGCAGAGAAAGCATTTGATAAAATGTAATACAATCAAAGCAATTTATGTCAAACCCATGGCCAGTGTTTTATTTAAATGGGCAGAGGACTTACGCAGACATTTTTCAAAAGAGGAGATCCAGATTCCCAACAGACACTTAAAAAAATTCTCAGGATCACTAGCCATCAGGGAAATGCATATCAAAACCACAATGAGGTTTCACCTCATCCCTGTTAGAATGGCTTTCATACAGAAATCAACAAACAACAAATGTTGGCAAGGATGTCAGGGAAAAGGTACCCTTATCCACTGTTAGTTGGAACGTACACTGGTACAGCCACTGTAGAATATATCTAAATGTCTCAGGAATCTGAATATAGACCCACCATGTGACCCAGCCATGCCACTCCTTGGAATTTACCAAAAGGAAATTAAATCAGCATGTGAAAGAGTTATCTGTACCACCTTGTTTATTGCAACTCACTTCACAATAGCTAAAACATGTTATCAACCCAAATGCTTGTCAACTGAAAACTGGATAAAGAAATTATGGTACATAACTCATGACAAGAGCCTAGGGTGATTACTAATGCCATAAACAAGAATGTCAATTTGTTAAGTCAACAACAGGAGTCACTGTGCACTTTCTCCTCATGTAGGATCTCTGTCCTTAATGTGTTGTACAATGTGAATTAATGTTATAACTAGTACTCAAACAGTATTTTATACTTTGTGTTTCGGTGTGGGTGCAAACTGTTGAAATCTTCACTGAATATATACTAAATTGGCTGGCGCCATGGCTCACTAGGCTAACCCTCTGCCTGCAGTGCTGGCACCCCAGGTTCTAGTCCTGGTTGGGGCACCGGATTCTGTCCTGGTTGCTCCTCTTCCAGTCCAGCTCTCTGCTGTGGCCAGGGAAGGCAGTGGAGGATGGCCCAAGTGCTTGGGCCCTGCACCCGTGTGGGAGACCAGGAGGAAACACCTGGCTCCTGGCTTTGGATCAGCGTGGCGTGCCAGCCGCAGAGCGCTGACAGTGGCGGCCATTTGGGGGATGAACCAACGGAAAAGGAAGACCTTTCTCTCTGTCTGTCTCTCTCTCTCTCTCTCTCTCTAACTCCACCTGTTAAAAAAAAATAAAAGATTTATATATATATATACTAAATTGACCTTCTGTATATATATATATATATATATATATATAAAGAAATTATGGTATATGTACACCATGGAATACTACACAGTGGTTAAAAAAAATTGAAATACTGTCATTTGCAACAAAATGGATGAAACTGGAAAAAGTCATACTTAGTGAAATAAGCCAAGCCCAAAAGGACAAATACCATATGTTCTCCCTGATCTTTGGTAACTAACAGAGCACCTAAAATGTAGCAGAAGTGGAATTAACAGTTTGAGGTACAATGACTTCTAATGGCCCTTGTCTCTACTGTTGAGGAACAGAGGTTCTTTGTTGTTGTTGTTGTTGTTTGTTTTTCATTTAATTTGTTGAACTCTTTACTTAGTATAGAATTAATCATGTGTGTATAAAGTTAATTGAAAATAGATCTTAGTAAAAAATAAGAATAGGAATAGGAGAGGGAGGAGGAAGTGGAGTGGGAGTGTGAGTTGGAGGGCAGGTACGGTGGGAAAAATTGCTGTGTTCCTAAAGTGGTATTTATGAAATACATGACATTTGTATTTCTTAAATAAAAGGTTTCTGGGGGGAAAAAAAGGATTTAGTGCTCCCTGTCCTTCTCTTACCTCACTTGATCTTAGCCAAAAGGCCGAGAAGCGATCCCTTCTCTTACCTCATCATACAGGTGTCCTTCCCCAAATCCTATCATCATGTCAATTAGATCAATATTTTTTCATTTTTTTCATTTATGCAAGCCTATGAGAGTGCTTCAAAAAGTTTGTGCTAGAGTGAAATTAAAATATATCTGTTTTGGTGCAAACATTTTTTGAAAGCCATGCATATATTTTCCATGAATGTTTTTAAGACCCTCATATGCACAGACTTGCAAATTTTTTTGCACTCAAATAAACTTAATTTTCACTTAAAATTTTTTTTAAATTTATTTGGGAGAGTTGGAGGGAGGGAGGGAGGGAGGGAGGGAGACAGAGAGAGAGAGAATCTTCTATCCCCTGGTTTACTCCAAATGGCCACAACTTCCAGGGCAAGGCCAGGCCAAAGCCAGGAAACTGGAGCTCCATCTGGGTCTCCCACATGGGTGGCAGGAGTCCGAGTAAATGGACCATCTTCCGCTGGTTTCCCAGGCACATTTGCCAAGAGCTGGATCAGAAGTGGAGCAATGTTCATGTGGGATGCTGGCGTCATAGATGGTGGGCCAACCCTCTGCACCAGCTCCTAAACTCATCTTTTAATTCCATTTTCTGTGAATTTCTTGAAGTACTTTTGTATTATTATATATGTTTGTTATGAAGAACTGAACCTTGTAGAAAAAATATGATTATGTTATTTCTGTGCTGTATGTTAATTTTTCTTGGAATTAATAATTTTCTTATTTGTTTTTACATTTCCCTTTATTTAAAAAAGATTTTTATTTGAAAGGCAGAGCTACAGAGAGGCAGAGGCAGAGCTATTGAGAGAGAGAGAGAGAGAGAAGATCTTCCATCCACTGGGTCACTCCCCAAATGTCTGCCATAGCCAGGGCTGGGCCAGGCCATGCCAGGAGCCAGACACTCCAACAGGGTCTCCCACATGAGTAGTAGGTGCCCGAGTACTTGGACCATCCTTCACTGGTGGGATTTTAACTGGCACTCAGCTGCCTTAAGGGATGCTGCTGTTACAAGCAGCGGCTTAGCCCCGTCAGGTTTCCTCTTAGTTTCATCTTCTTGAAGCCAGCTCTCGAGGCTCATCAACCTGCCTGGCTGGCACACGTCGCCCTTTCTATACAGCTGGTCCTCACTCACCCTTCTGGAGCATTCCATGGGCTCCCCTTGCTTCTCTTTCGTAGTGGCTCATTTGTCTTTCTCTTTCTTGAGTTACTTCCTCTTTTTGAAGCATATTTTACATACTCCAGTAACTTCTAGAGAATATGATCTGTGGGAGCTGAATTTTTTGTGAGACTCTGTGTGTCTGAAATGTCTCCTCCTCTCCCTCTAGGAGCTCGTAGGATCCTGTTTTTCCTCAGCTTCTAAATTTCTTTTTTTTAAATTGAAGTGCTTTATTTTATGTACAAAGAGCTGGTAGGACTTTCCATAGTGCTGACGTCTTGGAGAACCCATTCAAGGAGAATGACGTAGTCCAAGTTAAGCTGATATCCTTTGCGTACTGATGGAAACACTGGCGGCACATGTTAACCCCGTATTTCCGGATCAGACCGTGCGTGCTGGTTTGAGCAGATGCGGCAAGAGGCGGAACACTGGCCGAATTTTTTCAGGTGGTGGCCCAGCTTGCTTTCAGGAATGCAATGAGGCAAAAAAGCCAGCTTCTAAATTTCAGATGCTACATTTTTTTTTTTTGACAGGCAGAGTGGACAGTGAGAGAGAGAGACAGAGAGAAAGGTCTTCCTTTGCCATTGGTTCACCCTCCAATGGCCACTGCGGCTGGCGCACCGCGCTGATCCGATGGCAGGAGCCGGGTGCTTCTCCTGGTCTCCCATGGGGTTCAGGGCCCGAGCACTTGGGCCATCCTCCACTGCACTCCCGGGCCACAGCAGAGGGCTGGCCTGGAAGAGGGGCAACCGGGACAGAATCTGGCGCCCCGACCAGGACTAGAACCCGGTGTGCCAACGCCACAGGTGGAGGATTAGCCTAGTGATCCTGGGCGCCGGCCTCAGATGCTACATCTTGATGTGGGTTGATTTGTTTTTTGTTTTTTGTTTTTTTTTTTTTACAGGCAGAGTGGACAGTGAGAGAGAGAGACGGAGAGAAAGGTCTTCCTTTGCCGTTGGTTCACCCTCCAATGGCCGCCCCGGTCGGCGCGCTGCGGCCGGCACACTGCGCTCGTCCGATGGCAGGAGCCAGGAGCCAGGTGCTTTTCCTGGTCTCCCCATGGGGTGCAGGGCCCAAGCACCTGGGCCATCCTCCACTGCACTCCTGGGCCACAGCAGAGGGCTGGCCTGGAAGAGGGGCAACCGGGACAGAATCCGGTGCCCCGACCGGGACTAGAACCCGGTGTGCCGGCGCCGCAAGGCGGAGGATTAGCCTGTTGAGCCACGGCGCCGGCCGATGTGGGTTGATTTGTATCCTGCATCCTGGGGATTTTGTGTCTTTTGACTCTGGAAACTCAGGCTGTCTTGAGTGCGGAGCAGTTTTCTCGAATCGTTTGGCTGAGGGTTTCCTCAGCTGTCCCTTTGGAGCTTATGAGAGGTCTTAAAAAAGTTAATGGGGCCGGCGCTGAGGCTCAACAGGCTAATCCTCCACCTTGCGGCGCCTGCATACCGGGTTCTAGTCCCAGTCGGGGCGCTGGATTCTGTCTTGGCTGCCCCTCTTCCAGTCTAGCTCTCTGCTGTGGCCCGGGAGGGCAGTGAAGGATGGCCCAAGTGCTTGGGCCCTGCACCCCATGGGAGACCAGGAGAAGCACCTGGCTCCTGGCTTTGGATCAGTGTGGTGCGCCGGCTGCAGCGTCCATTGGAGGGTGAACCAACGGCAAAGGAAGACCTTTCTGTCTCTCTCTTACTGTCCACTCTGCCTGTCAAAAAAAAAAAAAGATATTTTTAAAAAAGTTAATGGAAAATATGTATTGTAAAAAAAAAAAAACTGCATGGATTCAAAAGATTTTTTACACCAAAATAAACTTATCTTTTTATTCCACTTTTCCGTGAACTTTTTGAAACACCTGTATATATTACGTGGACATTGGACCTCTTGAACTTCACTTGTATTTTCCTCATCTTTTTTTTTTATTTTATTATTTTATTTTTTTGTCAGGCAGAGTTAGACAGTGAGAGAGAGAGAGAGACAGAGAGTTATAGACAGTGAGAGAGAGACAGAAAGGTCTTCCTTCCGTTGGTTCACTCCCCTAATAGCCACTGCAGCCGGTCTCGCGCCGATCCGAAGCCAGGAGCCGGGTGCTTCCTCCCAGTCTCCCATGTGGGTGCAGGGACCCAAGCACTTGGGTCATCCTCCGCTGCCCTCCCGGGCCACAGCAGATTGCTGGACTGAGAGGGGTAACTGGGACTAGAACCCTGTGTGTTGGTTCCGCAGGCAGAGGATTAGCCAAGGGAGCCGCGGCGCCGGCGCGGGCCCTATCTGTTTATCTTTGCTCTACTCTGTGGGAGATTTTCTCAGCTTTGTATCTTTCCTTTCCTTTATATTGAGTTTTTTTCTTCTACCACGTTTTTAATTTTCTTTACTTTTGAATACTTCTTTTTTAAGAAAAATACTATACTGTAATTTTTTCAGGACCACAGTAAATTCTGTTAATTCTTGGTATTTGTATGCTTGGTGTGTTTTGAAATTTTCTTCTGCATTGCTACTGTTCTCCAAGTTACTTGTTTCTGTTTATTTTTTGGTCTCTCAGTCTTGCATTGGAGGCTTTCTAAAGATGCCTGGGGGTGCTTGATTTGTGTGCATGCATTTAGGAGTAGGAGACTAAAATACGGATTGGAAGTCTGAGCGTACACATAGGACGTGTGCACCTTGAGCTTCGCTGTAGGCTGATCTTATGGAACCTCCCACATCAGTATCCTTGGACACCTTCTCTTGGGTGGGTAGCTTCCACAAGTTTCCAGCTTGAAGGTGAAAGCCTAGCTGACGTGTTCTGGGAACAGGTAAGGGGATGTGGTTGATGGTCTGTGTATCCCGTAGGCATGTGTTTATTTAATTCCATTGATTTGCCTTCAACTATGCTGTTCCTTCCCCACCCCACACCCCCCTAGTACAGAGGTGCTCTCTTATAAGCCCTCCTGTTATTTGCCGGGGCATATGGGGGAAAGGGCTGATAGCCCAGGTGTTCGGAATCAGGGAGGTCAGCTGTGGATCTGACCACTCCATAGCTCAATGTTTAGGCAGGCCTGCTTAGTTTAGCACTTTCTCCATAGCGGAGCCTTTTGGGACTGCTTCTAGCAGGTGAAATGAGGTGGGTCTTATCTCCCCTCATTGTTAATTTAGGGTTCTGGTCTGTCATGTCATTTGCTACTCTTCCATGTGCGTTGTAGCCTCCAATATTTTGTAGGTATTGTCTCCTGTTTTATTTTCCCTGTTCTTAACAGTGTACACCTTTACAAATCCTCTTATTGTCCTCTATTGGAATCTGGGGAGGGTGGGAAGAGCAAAGTTGGCCTCATGCATTCAAGCTTTCATTCCTACCTGAACACTTTACTATTGCTTATTTACCTATTTACCGAACTAAAAACTTTAAAAAGGAAAGTTTAGTGATCCATGGTAAAGAATCCATAATGAATTTCAGAGAAAGAATGATAGACTACAGTCCTTTGATTATGAAAATTCTGTTATTCAGGACTCCTTTGTTAAATTCATAGCTCTTCAAAAGATTTAGTTCCTCCCTCAGCTTCTTTCCTCTTCTTCCATCTCCACGTCCTCCCACCCCCAACTCTGATGTAGCACTCACTGTGCTGTCCAGTCCAAACTGAAGTTCTTTGTGTCTCCTTGGAGAATCAAAAGGGGTATCAAGTTACAGAAAATAAGGTGGTTATGGGAAGGTAGAAATATGAAGGAAGTGGGCACAGGTTAGACTGTCTTCAGCTCCATGTCCTACTGTCATCAAGATGCCTGTGACTGTCCCTGCTCTCTCCATACTGGCTTGGGATTAAAACAGTGATTCTCTTTAAGGCCCTGGCCCTTCTTTAAGTCCAGTAGGAACTGAACACATCACTGAGTTAGCTCTGGCGCCACTGCGAATCATGCCTTCAACTTGTTGGCCACCAAGAGAGGGATCTCAAGAGTGGCCATCATGATTCCAGGAGGAGCAGAACAACACTTTTAAGTAAGTCTGAGGAAGTGGCTGCCTTAGGGGTGGGTTTAGAGCAGTTCTGAGGAAGTCCTTCTGTGTGCTTCCTTCAGGAATAACCTCTAACCTCAAATGACTTCCAAATTTGAATTTCACTGGAAGCCATATTTCTTTTTCCCCTTAAGTCTTTGTTTCCTATTTAAAGTTGTATTGCACACTAGAGGAGCACTGTAATGCATGACTTTGCACCTAAATTGGTAGAGTTTAATAAAGATACTATCTACCTTTATGAGATATTCAGAATTACTTGATAGACAAAGGAGCCCAGCACATGAAGATCAAGTTTCTAACCAGTATTGATTTTTACTGGTAAAGCACTTTGAAAAATGTCATTAGGCCTGCTGGCCAGTGTGGTTATGTTAATATTTTGACACTGAATTTGATACCATAGCCACTCACTGACCAAACTGGACATCCCCAAGCCACTCTGAGAGTGCTTAACCTTCTAAAACTTAAAGCAAGAAAGAGAATCATAGCCATGTAAAGGAGTTTGTGAGATGGCTGAAAGAGTGGTGTCCAATGGCTATATGAGTGCAGAAATGCAGTCATAATATAAGGGAGTATCAATTCCCTATAAGACATATATCAGTTTTTAGCATGTGCTCAGAAACAAATGTTATGTTAAATCAGGTGGTATGATACATTCAGATTTCACAATCCAATTTTACAAATGAGGGAAATATAGTGTTATAAGTTATCAATCACTCACTCCTTTGATAAAAGCTCTAAGCTTTGAACTAAGGGGAGAGTACAGGCTCCCAGCCTGTTCCAAACTAGTAGGGAGTCTTTGATTGCATTGGCCTTCCCTACTCCTGTTTCGCATGTGTTCAAAGAGGAGTGGGGGAGCAGCTACACAGATAACGAGAATGGGGATAAGATCTGAACCTGCACGGCTCATTGGTTTGAGTTGGAACTAAAAACCAAGGACTCCCTTCCTTAGGCTCATGTGATTTCCACTTCATGTTGAGTATCTCTTGTCTGAAATGCTTGGGCCCTACCATGTTTCAGATTTTTTCCAACTTGGGAATATTTACTGGTTGAACATCCTTCATCCCAAAATTTGCAATCTGCATCAACTTTAAATTTGTTTGAATTTAATTTGGACAAAATGGTTTAGTTATCACACAAAAGTGGTCATTCTTTTGTGAATGGATATTCCTTGAATGAATTGTTGAATTAATAGTCAACAAGTATCAGTTAAGCACCTTATTTTATACCAAATACTCTGCTAGGCAATCAGCATGAATAAGACACACTCTTCTACTCGAGCACACATGAAGCTCTTCTGTGTTTGCAGCTCTGAGTGACACCTCAGCCACCACCCTTATAGCCTCAGTCTGAGCACTGGGAGAGATCCAGTACTCCTTGGCTGCCTTGAAGCCATAATCCCTTCTGTGCCTTTCCTGAGTCCTGAAATAATGCCCCTGCAGTAGAGGTGACCTGCCCCTTACCAGTTAATCACATGAGCTCTTCAGGGTCTCAAGAGAAGAAACAGAGGAAGGTTGAGAGCTGTGTGTTGCCTCCTTATAGTTTTTGTCTTTCTGTTTGTAGGATGCTCAAGCTGGCATTACTATGTCACCATGCCGATGCCAGCTTCCACTTTCACAATTGCAGTGGGATGCTGGACAGAAGTGATGCCAGAGACATGCTTGTCAGATGATCGACCCTCGGAGAGACCCATCCCATCTTCCAAAGCCGACTTCAGGTTTGTGCTTGGGAACTTGCAGAGAAACAAACACTTGAGGGAGCAGTATGATGCATTTCTTCCAGGCACTGGGAATATGAGTCATCCTTGCTGAGAAACTAAACCAAAATAGGATTAATCAAAGCAGGAAAAGCCCTACTGGGAAGGAAAGAGGGTTAAGAGGCAGAAATGTGGGCATATTGTTTATGCAGAAAGAGAGAAGTAGATATAAGTATCTGTATAAATCCTCTGTGTGAAGTCAGGTGAAATATTTTCATACGTTTGGTTAAATGAAAAGCTTCCTTAGATTCAACAATTCCTCTCTTCCTACATCTTAACATGGGTTTTCAGTGCTTTTATGATCAAAAGCATAATGAAGAAGCTGCTTGCCTGAGGGATCACTTTGTATACCATTGTGCTGTTTTGGTTCCAGTGATTGCTGTTACCGGTGCATTGTGGATCAGCCTCCCTCAGTGGGGCTGGTTGGCCTCTGTAGGGGCATGGGACACATGGAAGCCGTCACAAGGCCAAAAGAGGAAAGGGGCACTGAAGCAGGCATCATGCTTTATTCCCAGGGTGAATCGAATCATTCTTCCAATTTACAGAAAGCCATGAAGTCAGTACCTTGGGTGAAGAAAGCCCTGCAGAATGGCACAGATGGTCAGTCCGCCTTTGAAAACAGCTACGACACGCTCTTCTTGCAGACTCCTCTCGTGCCCGTCTCTTTAGGAGGCGAGGCATGTGCTGTCTCTTGGTAGGCACATCTAACTGCCTGCATTTTGCCTTTTTGGAAGAAGAAAGGTTCTTCTTGCTCAGGACGACATCTGTTTTGAGCTACCTTCTCCGAGTTACATGGACTATCCTGGACAGCTTACTAGACTCTGCTTACGTCCTCCAGAGGGAAGAAGAGAATTGTGGGCACAAGTGACACACGCTGTTTCCATGAGAGAACGCTTACTGTATGAGAGACCTTCTCATGCTCTCTTTCCCTACACTGAGGTCTGAGTAGTTGTCATTTTGCAAATGAAGGCAGCCAGAATTTCTGAGTGAGGACAGATGCCCTGGAGAATCACTTGGATGCACAGTGAACTTGGTATGAGCAAGAAATAAACTCTTTGTTAAGCCACTGAAGTGCTGGGGTTGTTTGTTACTATAGCGTATCCTAACTTACCCTGAGTTGATACAGAAGCCATTGGTTTCTTGAACTCAGGGAGTCTTGACCTAAATATTATCTCATTGAGCCCTGAAAATAAGCCTGGAAGCTAGACAGGCTGTGTTATTCCTGTTGTCTAGATAAGGATGCCGAGACTCAGATAGTAACTTGTTCAGATTCGTGTGCCTTTTGAGTCATAATACCTTGGATTCACATCCGCGCCTGACTCTCTGGAGAGATGATTCCGAATGTTACCTGGGGACTTTAAAAACTGGTATCCAGCATCGGTGCATCACCACAGTCTGATACACCTTCCCACCTGAGAAGTCGCCGGCATGACACAGCACTGTTACTGATGGTAGGGGTATGTTGTGTTGGAAGGAAAACAGAAGTTAAGTGTAGAAGTTTGGTGTTGACTGCCTTTGAGCCTCAGGTGCTATTCTTACTGATTGGATACAGCTTTCTGGGCAAAGCTACACTTCCCTTAAAACGTAGAATGAGGACTTTGCTCCTGGTTTCTCAAGCTCATCCTGTTAAGAAATTCTCTGCTGTCATCTGAAGCCTCGGGGGTGATTGATTCTTAGAGAAGAAGTGCAATTGATCACTGCGGGCCTTAGGAAGGCTAGGGGAAGGCACTTTGCCCTTGTAGCGGTGTTCCCTGGAGACACGGTGGGGGCGTGGGCCACAACCACCGCTCTCCTTCCTGCCCAGAAGCAGCTGCAGTGGCCTCTCACTGTTCTTGCATCTGTTATTCTGAAAGGAGGAGACAATGACCAAACCAGGTGGGGATTCTGGGAGGAGATGATGTCTGCAGTTCCTGATGGGGTTCAGGGGAAGGGGTACGTGTGTGCTACTCCTCTCTTGTCCTCCTGACTGCAGAACAGAAGAAGGAGATCAAAATAAAGGTTTTGTTATCTGCAGAAGCTGGACCGAGCGAGTGCTTAGGTGCATGGTCTCATGGGCTGTCTAATACTCCACGTCCACACTAAATACATTGACCACGCAGTCACCAACCCAGCCGGACTGCTGCCGGCCTCCACAACACAGATGCAGAGCCTGCCTAACACATGGCAGGCAGCAGACCCCAAAGTACACTCTCAGAGGGCAAGTCAATCCAAACAGAAAGTGCAGCGTGGCTGAGCCAGGCCGTGAGCTGGATGGAGGCAAGTGCCGCTCTGGGGCAGGTGTTGTCTTAGGGACATGGCAGGTCTGGGGAACGGGGCTCTTCCTCTCTCCTGCCACATCTGATGGACTGTGACTAAGTTTCCCTTCATTTATCAATGTGCTTGTCTATCATACTGTACTGCTGATAAAATAATAGCTTACATTTGCTTACTCCTGCCCCGGCCGCCTGCTTCAGCGTGTGCTATCTGCAGTCGTCAGAGTGGCGTTGTGTTTTCCTCCCTGAGATCGCTGACTGTGCTGAGTTTGCCAGCGGAGGTGCTCTGAAGTGCCAGTCTCAGTGGTGCTTCTGCTTACGTGCACATCTGGTCCCCCTTGCCTTCCCTAACCCCCTTTGTACTTCAAAACTTCCGAAGGCCACCAGTTCAGTTCGTAGAAATCCAACTTTTACAGGGGTCTCATTTGCTTAAGTGTTCATCTGGGCTCCAGAAATTTGGCCAAAGTGTCGGTCACTGAACTTTTGATCACTGTTCATGTGAGCGAACTCATAGGGAGAACATTCTCTCCTCCAGCTCCAGTTTCACACCGGCTGCAGCCCACTCTAGGTGAGCATTTTAGTAAATGCATTAGTTATGAGGCACTCAGATACACTGTCAGAACTTTATGAATTTTACTCAGCTGCAGTATAACCTTTTCCAGCCACAGGGAGATCTTTGTGCTGTATTCTGTTTAACCTCTCAAGGCCTTTGTTGGGACTACATGGTTTAAGGGCAGCATGGAAACTTGGATAAAGTCCAGAGGAATGCCACAAAAATGATTAAAGGCACAGAAAATGGGCACTGTGAAAAAAGAAAAGGCACGGAGGTTCTATAATCTAGAGAGGACTTGGTGGGGGAAGAGAGCGTCTTTAGAGTTATAAAGTGTATGCAAAGTTGCCTTCAAATGAAGATGAAACATCTTTGGGGGTAACGCCGGGCCTGTGGCACTGCTCCTGACTCTGCGAAAGTACAGTATTCCCACACCTCTTCAGAAACAAGGCTGTCCTGCGAAGGAAGGCTCCTGTGGTTAACTGTCATAGTGATAGATCCTTTCAGGTTGTTTTTTGTTTCTTTGTTTAATTAGAGAGAGAGAGAGAGAGAGAGAGAGAGCACGCTGCTACCTGCTAGTGTACTCCCTAAGTGCCCACAATGGCAGGGAATGTGTCAGGCCTGGAACCAGGACCAGGAACTTTTCATCTGGGAGCCCAACTACTTGGGCCATCACCACTGCCTGCCAGAGTTTGCATTAGCAAGAAGCTGGAGTTAGGAGTGAAAGCCAGGAATTGAACTCATATACTCTGAAGTGGGACATGGACATATGTTTTTTTCTGAAGATTTATTTATTTATTTGAAAGACAGAGTTACAGAGAGGCAGAGGCAGAGAGAGAGAAAGAGAGAGATCGAGGTCTTCCATCCGCTGGTTTATTCCCCAAAGGACTGCAAAGGCTGGAGCCGGACCAATCCCAAGCCAGGAGCCAGGAGCCAGGCGCTTCTTCCAGGTCTCCCACGTGGGTGCAGGGGCCCAAGGACGTGGGCAATCTTCCACCGCCCTCCCGGGCACTAGCAGGGAACACCCACTGAAGCCTGAGTTTTCTGATCCCTGTGTGAGAGCCCACATGTTGTTACCCTGACACCATTTTCATTTTTATTGGGAAACTTACTGGTCTCACTTGTCCATAGCTTGTATGACTTAAAGTTCGTCATCTTCCCCTTGGATTTATCATGCAAAATAATGTTCATTCATGCAACCAGAATAATCTAATATGTTCTGAAAGCTTTTCAGTAGAGAGTGTATGAGCTTGACTTACTAGAGCAGGTTGCATAGCTGAGTAAACACATTAGAAAAAGCTATTGTGGTGGTGAATTCGAGGACTGGCCTTTTTCACTGTGCTGGAATTGATGTGGCAACTCAGTGTTTGTCATGAGGCAGAAGCTGCAGGCTTTCAGTTCAGTGTTTACCATCTGGTATTGTCAGTTCAGAGATGTCGGCCTGAGTTCTGTGTGCACTGTTCCTCTTCTGTTCACCTTATCCTGGCAGAAGTTTTCATGACTCTCACCTCTGCAGAGATGAAACGTCATTGGGCTGGAAGCTGTATTCTGTTCACCATGCTGGTGGAGGGTGAGCTGTCCTTAGATAGCCCCATGGGTCTTTTTAGCTGGCCTTGGATGGGTGGAAGGCACTCCATAAATTTGGAGAGGAATTTCTGTTGCAGGCTGCCCATATTGGGACATGCTAGTTCTTTATGATTTTTTTTGCAGTGTCCGTTGTGAATCAAATAAGCACCTATAGTTAGAATTATAATTTTTAATTTAAAATTAGAGGGGCTTTCCATTGTGTTTGAATAAAGACCCGTTAACAGGTGAAAAAACAGAGTTCTCTTTGATGTAGGTTTCTTTGGGTTGATAAGTTCTTTTGAGGCCTGTGAGTCAGGTTCTAGGAATTCTCTACCAGCCCCGCCTTTGGCATAATAACTGGCAGTGGTCAGATGGTGCGGGCTGGGCTCCAGTCTGTTTTCCTTAAAAGGTTGACTTGGTTAAATTTGTACTGAAAGTGAATTTGAGAAAATACTCGATCAAAAGTACCTCAGTATTCTTTAACAGCAACCTTTGACGGGCTTTATAGAGAATACCTAGGTAACGTTTTAGTAAAATGGGTTGTGTTCTTTGGAAAAAGTTTGAACCCATAGCCTGCAGTGTGGTGCACGCTCTACTTGAGTCCAAGTCTTTCAGTCTAGGAAATTTCAGAACAGGGTCTTGAATTTGCCAGCATTGTCCCTTCCTTTCTGTGTCATGAATCATACTTGATTTGGCAGAGATTTTTCATACAGTGATATTTGAAGGCACGTTACTGAGAGCAGTAATTATTTTTGTTTTGATGGGAATTTTTTTTGTTGTTTTGCGTCTTGAGCCCCCCTCCCCCAGTTTATTCTAAAACAAGATTCTACCATTTCACTTAAATTGAAGCTCCTCAATCGATGTGAGCATGTCAGTAAGTTTTGTGATGATTTTTACTGCTTCACAGAAGCAGAGGAGCCTAGAATTCAGAGGCAGTCTTTGCTGTGTGAGCCTGTCTGAACCACTGCCTCCTTAAAGTTGTCCATGTCTACGTGATCTCCTTACCACCAGGGCAAGCAGAATAAGCATGATTTACCAATAAGCGCATCTATCTGTTTCGTGTTGTTCCCCAGATGTGTTGGTGTCTGTGGTCACGTGGAATATCCCTGCCGCTTCCAGAATGCCACTGCCACTACTCAGGAGGTCATTCCTCACAGAGTCTTTGCCCCGGTGTGCCTCCAGGATGCCTGCCAAGAGACCCTTCTGCGGCTGATCCCTTCCTGCCTCTCGGCAGCACATTCTGTGCTGGGAACACACCCCTTCTCCCGGCTGGACGTCCTTGTCGTCCCCGCCAACTTTCCGAGTCTGGGAATGGCCAGGTACGTTGTTCTGTCGTGCCACTTGCAATGCATGCTTTGTAGATTCTTTGACTAGTTCTTGCTTTCCTTGAGCTCTCTTGGAGCCATTGTGTGATTAGCTTGGAAAGACCACAGTTGCTTGAACATCTCATTGGTGCCTGTAGGGACAGTGTTCACGTAGGTTCTACTGCGTGTGAGTCTTTGGGTCTCCTTGGCTCAACTCAGACTGCCTTGAAAATAAGAAGCTCACGTTGCTGCTGGAACTGAAAACACATTGTGTCCCTAGGGTGATGTATGTTGGATCATGGCTGATCAGCGGCTGTTAGCTTAGGTGATGAGAGCATAATGCTAATGAGTCCAAGGTCACAGCGTCAGGCTCTGGGCAAAGTAACATGACCTGGTCCCAAGGCTGCAGGCTGCTCACCTAATCCTGACCAGCTGTCTCGTCCATTCTCACCACTGGTCACAAGAGTGACAACTTGAGAGCCCCTGTGTCAGAGAGACTGTGGATGGATGAGTGTAAATCCATTCTCACTGCTAGAAAGGCAGCTCAAAACAGGTGTCTTACTGCCAGGGGTCGGGGTGGAGTAGCGTCTTGTCTTGCTATGATTTTATTTAATATAATAAATGTGTTGTGCTTACTGTGTCTTGGTTTGGTTTCAGAAAATTGAGACCTGCAAGTTGAACCTTTCTCCTGTTGTTTTATTGGCTAAAATCTACTTGTTAATGCCATTGTTCACTCAGTAATGGTTGGCTGTGTTGCACTGAGAAAAGATAGGGAGTGCACTCTGGGTTATCCTTGGTTATATTTCTATTTGGAAATCTTAATTATTAACAGTGAATATGCTTGACTAAGGATGGGAAAATAAGCTCATCAAAACATGTGACTTTGAGTTTTTCCCTATTAGTCAAGGAACTTTCTGCTGCCAATTAATTTCCATGCTTTTGAGCAGCTGTCATTTGTGGTGTTTTCCCTGAAAACTGCACACATTCTTAGTAAAATCCATGAGTAGAAAAGAACTGACCAGAACATTTGCTTTTGATCTTTACTACATGCATATACTTTTAAAAAGCTGGCTGGCTCGCCTTAATCCTTGAGGAGGTCTGAGAAAGTCATTTAGACTGATTTTTATCCTATATTTATGAAGATAATGGGAATGTAGAAACCAGGATAATTATATATATTTGGTTACGTGCATCATATAATTGTCTTGGATGTCTATATATAGAATTTGTCTTAACAGGGGGGCTTCTTTGGTTCCTTTGAAGAGTCTGCTGGACTTAATTTCAGCAGAATTATTGGTGAAAAAAGGGTTGTTCATTAAATGTTTCTCATTTGTACACAGTTTTGAGGGGCCATGTTTATTTGGGGGTTTCGAAGCTTTATGAGAGTTGCAGTTTTTCAGGGCGTGTTTGCTAACAGTTCCAAGTCCTGGCCTGAGGCAACTGCAGGCAGAGTGCTTTTCCTGCGGAGGACCTTGTTTTCTATAGCTCCTGCCTGACGTTAGTCTGCCAGAACCAGAGTCTGCTGACCTGCAGGCCATTCTATAAAGTTTTTCTTTTCAAGTTTGCATGCCCAAGCAGGTAAGCTCTGTGTTTGCTACTTTTTGAGATATTTAAAGTGATTTAAACATGCTTAACTGTATTTTTAAAATAATAAGCCACAGTACCCTGAGGACAAATGGTACTGGGTACAAATGTCAAAAAACATGATGGTGATAATAACTGAGCAGCAACGAGACTGCTTGCATGCTTAAAACCAGGAGAACCGGACATTTAGAAGTTTGCAGTTGGTTTTCAAATATCGGGGTTCTTTTTGTTGTTGTTGCTTTGTTTTGTTTTGCTTTCTCCTTGTTAGGCTGTGGAAATAAAGTCTGCCCTCATCTGGACGTTTCCCTGGGCTTCATTGCCATCCCCCGTTTTTGAGCGGTGGAAGGGGTATCGTGGTATCTTGCACTACCAGATGAGGTGGGGAAGCGGGGAGCGTTTTGTTTTTCCAAACCCTGACTTAAATTGATTCCACTTGCTTGGCTTGACTCTATCGGGATCCCAACACCTTGAGCCACATGCCGCTGAGTGGGGTTTATGACTCAGCTGGCTACTGGGGCCCTGCTGCTTTATTTATGGTCTTGACATTCTGTCAAGCAAAGCCGGAACAAAAACGACAGTCTTAGAGGTCAGTGCTGTACCCTAAACAGAAATAGAGCAACTCGAAGGCCAGGAGGAGCCATCCAAGAAAACCTCCCCACTGAAACTTGCAATTGTCCTTTACAGTACACTGAGAGATCAAAGGATTTCTTGATGAATGAGGTGGTTCTGTCCTGAACCCATGTTTTATAAACATGTATGCAAGATCATAAATTCCATACTCTGGACTTCTTTAGTGATTAGGCCTTAATGAATACCATTTTATACTACACGAGCATTAATTTTTGGCAAATGACACTCAACATTCCAACATGAACCAAAATGGCTAAATTAATATTAACCATGTTTGAGGTTTTTTTTTAAAGCTCTGTTATCTATATAATGGTTTTACTATATTTTAACTATCTTGTATCATAGATTGTGTGACTAAGCTTAAAAACTCTGTTTTTGAGCCTGATTCTGATATTTCTATGATGTGTATGGCTTGATTGTATGATAATAACAAATCAATATATTGGAAGGTAGATAATACTGAGATAATGTGTTAGAATTTGGAGTGTTTTTCAAACATAGCAAAAACTAGAACATTTGTCAATGTGGCAGCATGGTTTTTGTCACCTTTTAATATAATGGCAGCCATCACTTATCAACCCACACACCCTGCTTCCAATTGCTTTCTGAATGACTGTTCCAGGAGAGAGATGCTTTCATTCTGTTCTGATTCTCAGAAAAAAATCACTAGCTTGCTTTTAAGACACTCTACTGACTGTGTCATACCCACACTTCTCTTATGTGGTATATGTGGGCTCTGTGTCTGTTTCTTTTATTTATTTATTTATTTTTGCTTTCCATAAAGACAGAATCTGCTTTTATGAGGAGTTGTGAACTATATATATTTCTTGGGTTGGAGTACTGTGAAGTCTCTTTGAGGATGTGAATGCATTTTAAGTGAGTCTTGAAGGTATGGAACAACTCTCTTCCTGATGGTATAATTAATATATATATTTTTTTACAGGTAGAGTTAGACAGTGAGAAAGAGAGAGACAGAGAGAAAGGTCTTCCTTCTGTTAGTTCACTCCCCAAATGGTCACTATGGCTGGTGCACTGCACTGATCTGAAGCCAGGAGCTAGGTGCTTCCTCCTGGTCTCCCATGCGGTGCAGGGCCCAAGCACTTAGGCCATCCTCCACTGCACTCCCGGGCCACAGCAGAGAGCTGGAATGGAAGAGGAGCAACCGGGACAGAACCGGCGCCCCAGCCGAGACTAGAACCCGGAGTGCCAGCGCCGCAGGCGGAGGATTAGCCTAGTGAGCCATGGCACCAGCCAATTAATATATAATTATATTCTACCATTTTCATTGTATCTCCCTATGTTCTCAGTGTCTTGGGTAGGGATTGAGTAGCAAGCTGAATTTCTTACTGTTGAGAAATCCATGAAAGGAGCTTATCATCATGCTTATATGCTTGGTATACAGTAATATGCTGCAACCAGATTTATGACAGTTGCTTAAAAATGAACCCCTCCTTCTTGCCTCTGTGGGTCACAGTGAGTGCTTTGCTTCACCGTCTCTCAGCAGTTCGTGGCTGCATGTTACAGGGCATAATTAGATGGGCAGAACTACCTTGATGTCCAAAAATGGTTCTTTTTTTATTCTTTTCTTGTATTTGAATTTCAAGATTCTCAAGCAAATTATTTCAGAGTGCTTTTCTGTTTAAAGCACAGAATCAAAAAGCCATGTGCTCCGTAGCTCCGAGGCCCAGCTTGACCATTTGTATGTAGCTTCATTCCTGGTCCCACTGGGGAAATTAGAAGCAAGGGAAGGGGAATGGCAGCAGTGTGGTTGATGATAAGTGACAAATGCTGCTCTCAGCTTTTCCTTCTGATTCTGTACCAGATTGTCTCTTTCATTTGTTCAGTGTTTATTCATTCTCTCAAGCATGCATGGTGTGCAGGTTTGTACTTATAGTACTGAGCCTATAGGGTATCCTGCAGGGGAGAAGATTGACAAAGTCCCTGTCCTTATGAAGTGGATGTTTTAGTTAGACGGAAAAAATATAATCCATTGGTACAATAATTAAGGTGTGTGCTATGAAGAAAATAGAGCCAAGTGAGTGACATAGTGGGAGAACAGGTTACATGGCTAGGATGAGAGAGAAGGCAACACTCCTTTAAAGAGGGGCATTTGGAAGGAAAGTGAAGAATAAGAAGGAGCCAGCCTTGTGACCATGCGGTGGAAAGCAAAGGGAGTTCCAGTTCAAAGGCCCCGGAAGGCCTGTGTGGCTGGAGGACAGAGGGTGCCCTCCAGAGCCTTAGAATGGCTCTCCTTAGCCGCCTCCTTAAACTCACTCTGGGCACCAGGATATCCCATCATCCTTCAGGACTTGGGTCCTCTGAGCCACTCGGGCACCTGTGCGAGGGAGAGAGAGAGCGAGCGAGCAAGAGAGCAAGTTGCCAGAAAATGGCAGAGATTGGGTCAAGGTCCATCATTCTAGGCTGTCAGGAGTGTGGTCAAACCTTGCCTGGGTTTCTTGGGAACATATTGCTATCCCCTCTCATGACTGTTGCTAGAACCTGACGGGCTTAGCAGCTGCCATCCTTGTGCAAAGTCTCCATTCCTAGAGCTTTCTGAGCACTTACTAGGCATCCAGGCTGGGGACTGTCTGTAGAGAAGGAAGATGTCTCAGATCACCATCATTTCTTCTCTAGTGCCTGCTGACTGATTCTATGCAAGCCTCCTTGACATAGTGGGTCACAGAGAAAGAAGCAGTGTTTGTATGTTTGCTCATCCTAGTTTTTAAGTTTTTTTTTTAAAGACAACAAAAATAGGATTGATAGATAAAGAGCATAGAGAAATAATTACCAATTCTGTAAATATCTTCAACACACTTTACAGTAGAGAAGAACTATTACACACAGCTTGTTCTTAAAAGATTTGATTGTGCAATAAAAGACTTTTGAATGCTTAGACTAGTTCCTGACTGTTACATGCACAATTTTCTTAAGTACCTCAATTTGCAAATAAACGGTGTGCAGGTACATGCCCAAGAATGAATGTAACCAGCTTTTCTCTCCGCCCTCTCCTCCCGGGGTTAGACTGGGTGTTGTCCTGTTTATTCTTATCTCTCAGCCAGTGTGTAATAGAATAAGCAAAACCTAACATGCTGATACAAAGGCCCTGTTGTTTTCAGCCTTCTAATTGTGTTCCCTTCTGCCGGGGAAGGAAGCAGTCGTAAATTTCTGTCATTATCTTAAGTAGCAAGGTTTTGCGGCTTTGGAAATTTTTCTTTGGTTGTTCTTTGTTAGCTTCTATGTGAATTTTTGATCCTCCCAAACCAAAATCACCACACTTTTTGAACAATCCTCAGGAGATGTGGACCCCTGGTTTCAAGGCAGGATGGAGCCACAGTGATTCTTCCCCTCGGGAATCAGATTTGGAGCCGTAAATTAGTGTGCTTTTAATTTCACGACCGCTGTCAACTCCTCTCCTTTCTCTGATGTGCTATGGTTTTTGTGTTTGCGTGTGTTTTGTTTTTTGTAGTTTTTTCCCTCAGATTATAATAAATCCTCAAATTTGTTTCTGTATGGATTGTTTTAAAAAGTATTTGTTTCCACTGCTTTTCAGTATAACTCTTTTCTGTGTCTTTGAACAGGTGGGTGTGAACGGTACCAAGCAGCTCGTACTGTCCTCTCTTTGTCCTATTTTTTTCTGTAAAATCTTAATCCTTGTTTGCTGGCAGCCCGCTGTTGCTGTAGAGATGAGCAAACAGAATGAGTCATGAAGAATGAGGTCCATGCCAGGTGATTTCTGCCCCTCAGACGCACCCCCTTTGTTGCTTTTCTTTGTATCCGGTTTCTTCCTTTTGTCCGCTATTTCCGTTTTCCCTCTTGAGAAAGTTAGTTGACTCTATTTCTCTCCTTTCTTGTGAGGCGGAGCTTTCCCCTCCTACCATGTTTTGGCTGGTATTTGTAAAGTGCCGGTCACCTGGGCCTCAGAGTGCCCTTGCCTGCGGTCAGCTGTTGAGTGTTGGTACGATACCAATTAGTCTAAGTGGGGTACGTGGTGAGAGTCTGTGTGTATGTTCCATTGTTTACAGAGTAGATACAGGAGGGTATACGATGTCCTCAAGTCACTTAGAGCCAGGGAGTCAGGGAGGTAAGTCAAATGACATTCTGGGACAGCTGTCAGAGTCTGGGCATTCTGACATAGGCAAGACTTAACCAGTAGCTGCCTCTGAGGCTTTATACATTTGCATGAAGGTTTCTCTTTGGAAATTATAGCATTACTGTGATTGACGACACCCTGAGGATCAGCATGCGCTGTGGGCTGGTTTTGTAGCGAGAGAGAGAGAGAGAAGTTGAGCACCGTATGTGTTCCAGGGTCACATGACTGCTTTGTAGCCAAGTGCTCTCTCTCTCCCATCCAGCAACAGGCAAAATGAACTCAGAGCTTTTGGCTTAGCCAGAATCCTCTTCTTGCCATCAGACAGCTGTGTTGCCTGTCAGATGCAGAAGCAGCATTTTATCATCATTATGCTGTGAGTCCTCACTCTGAGAGATTCCGCCTAAGTGTTTTGTTCTCTTTGAACTGTTCTCTGCACATACAGACCGGCAGTCCTACGTTCAGAGAAGGCTGTCGGGGCCGTCGTTCAAGAGAGGTTTGTCAGAGCCTTGAAAGCCCTTCCTGAAGCAATCACCCCCACCTCCATGTGTAATCTTCTCTCTCTCTTCCTGTCATCGTGGCCTCTAATCTCTTCCAGTCCTCGAGCCGCATGGCCAGTCAGCATGGCCTTGCCGTTTTCCCACTGCCAAGAAAAGGCTTTGCCCCTCTTTCTGCTTCTATTCAGAAGACAACTGAACAGTGGAAGAGAACCCTTGAGTGAAAAAAAGCAAAAAACAAAACCGCAGTGGAGTTCATGCACAAAATTGCTTATGTTGAAATATTCCTAACCCTGTAGGCTTTTACTCCTTGAACCACTTCACAGAATGAGCAAACACAACCAGCTTCTGGATTGTCTTATGGACTCATACATATTTGTGCATAGGGCCATTTGTGTGATTCTTTTAAGAGTAGACCATTTTTCAGAAGAACAGCAACTCTGGAAATAGTCCTCAAGCAGGACATTCTGTATGAAGAGCTCCCTTCGGAGGGACCACCGCCTATTGTATTATGGCCAAACTGCATCCCAAACTAGGGGCCATCTGCTCCATAGAGGTCCACTTGCATAAAGTGGGTGAGACTCGTCTGTCACTGTGTCTCACCTCTAAAATGCAATTGGAAGAGGATCTCAGCTACTTTTTCTTCTTTTTAACTTTTTAAAAGATTTATTTATTTATTTGAAAGTTAGAGCTACAAAGCTGGGAGTGGGGAGAGAGAGAGAGATCTTCCACCTGTTGGTTCATTCTGTAGATGGCTGCCAGAAACCAGGAGGCTTCCTCTGGGTCTCCCACGTGGTTGGCAGGGGTTCAAGTACCTGGGGCCATCTTCTGCTGCCTTTCCAAGGCCATTAGCAGAGAACTGGACCGGAAGTGGACTGGGACACAAACTGCTGCCTATAGGTGGCAGCTTTACCGTATTTTATTGCTACACTGTAACAATGCCCCACTCAGCTACTTTTTCTTAAAAGAAGTGCTTATGGGCTGGTGCTGTGATGTAGTGAGTGGAGCCGCTGCCTGCAGTTTCAGCATTCCATGTGGGTGCCGGTTTGAGTCCCAGCTGTTCCACTTCCGCTCTAACTCTCTGCTGTTATCTGAGAAGGCGGTAGAAGATGGCCTAAGTGCTTGGGCCCCTGCACCCACATGGGAGACCTGGAAGAAGCTCCTGGCTCCCAGCTAAGGATCAGCCTAGCTCTGGCCATTGTGGCCTTTTGGGGAGTGAACTAGCTGATGGAAGATCTCTCTCTCACTCTCTCTACCTCTGCCTCTCTGTAACTCTATCTTTCTAATAAATAAATCATTTTTTTAAAAACTGCTCATTTGCTGTATTAAAAGGCAACAATGTGAAGAAACACCCTTTAAAAAAATGAATTGGGGTAGGTGTTGTGGTGTAGCAGGTTAAGCTGCCACGTGGGATGCCCATATCCCATGTCAAGAGTGCTGATTTGAGTCCCAGCTGCTCTGGGTCTGGTACAGCTTCCTACTAATGCATCCTAGGAGTCAGCAGGTGATGGCCCAAGTGCTCAGACACTTGCCTCTCACATGGGAGACCCAGATGGAGTTCTAGGCTCCTGGCTTTGGCCAGCCCTGGCTGTTATGGGCATTTGATGAGTGAACCAGTAGATGGAAGATCTCTTTTTTTTTTTTAATTTTTATTTATTTATTTATTTATTTATTTATTTTTATTTTTTGACAGGCAGAGTGGACAGTGAGAGAGACAGAGAGAAAGATTTTCCTTTTTCCATTGGTTCACCCTCCAATGGCTGCTGCGGCCGGCGCACCGCGGTGAGAAGATCTCTTTTTTCTCTCTCTCTCTCTGTCATTTTACCTTTCAAATAGATGAAAATAAGCACCTTGGTTTGTTTGTTTGTTTGTTTTAAATGGGTTACTTTTTAAAAATGGTTACTTTGCGGGATTTGAGGGTACAATACAAAAATCCACTGTGACTCCAGAGTGAAGCTCAGATTAGAGCATGTTCTAGTTCTTGGTTAACTAACCATGCTATTTATAGAGGTGACTCCTCAGAAAGTCTAGACAGTGTTCCCAGAAGATAGAATGCCAAATCTACAGTCATTGAACAAACCAAGTCAGCCCTTCTCCTTCCCAGTTAGCCTGCTCATGATAACCACGTCCCCCCTTCTCACCATAAAATGGACCATCATTCCATGAGAGTGTACATGACAGTGGGGGCTCCCCAGCCAAGACCTGGGATAGGCAAGGAGCAGGCGTACTCTTGAGAGCCTGGCACCCACTATCGGGCCTCTGTTCTGTGGAGGCCACTTTGCTGGTTTGTTGGAAACTGTGGTTGGCAGAGACTAGCTTTTGAGTTGGTCTCTTAAGAGGACACCCTGGACCCCATGGCTGGTGCTTCTCTTTGGAAATGAGTCAGCTGCAGTTTCTGGCTTTTTTTCAGACTTGTGCAATTTGTGAACATCCCATTGAAAACTGGAAGTTGGCAAAGGATGGGTGGCCAAAGCCAAGAATCCATTCAGTGAACACGTATCGGTGGGCAGGTGTGATGAATGCCGCTGTTGAAGTGGCCACAGGAAATATGAGACCTTTAGCCTAAATCAGGATTTTCTACAGTGGGTTTCAAGGAAGACTAGTTTTGTGGAATGCTAATAATGTGGGAGAAAGAACTCTGGGTTAATTGGTTTAGGAAATGAATGGATTAAACAAAGTTAAAAGGGATTCTTGGCTGGAGGGCTTTTAAGAAAGCCTTTAATATCCTTATTATCCTGATTTAATATCCCGGTATATCAGTACCTCTTGAACCCTGAACCAGCATACGAAGTACTCCCCCTACTGTTGTGCCTAGGGATCTCCCTTTACAGTGAGCATTTGGTGGGACTATTATGGTCTTTAAAAAGCCACCTCCTTAAAACACGCTTTGGGAAATAGTTCTACTCAGAAATCCAACAGTCCATTGTACAGCGGCTGTGGAATTCCACTACCCTTCTGTCAGTGGGGTGAGGACCTGCATGCATTAGGCCCTGGCAGGTCTTGCTGTAGAGCAGTGAGAGAACACTGACCTTGTCCTCAGGGGGCTCACCGCTGGGTGTAGGAAGCCCCAGGTTTTGGATTTTTGGATTCCCATACCCTTTGAGCAAGCACCCCCTCTGCCTGTCTGTATGTATTTATTTATAAGTTGTGCATATTTAGTACATATTAGATACATGGTTAAATACACAGAAAGGGAGAAAATGTAAAGGGATGAGAAAAATTAATTATGAAACTAAAATTCTATCATTTTTCTCGCTTTCCACCAGTGAGTCGGCTTGTGCCTTGGGGTCTGTGCAGCCACCTGGGTCGCAGCACAGAGGTTCTGATTCACTAGATTTGGAGTGGGGTCTTAGCATTTGGAACGTTAACAGGTCCTCCTGTGTGATTCCGTTGCCAGTATTAGAGTGCTGTGCGGGTGGGGCAGGTGCGTGTCTCCCGGGAAGCTTGCGCACACTGCACATCCTGCCAGCTGCTTCTCTCAAGTGAGAGCTGAAGACTGGGGAGGAGGCTGGGAGCACTGTCCTGGGGAGTGGGTGGCTGTGCTGCACTGCCAGTCACAGGCAGGACTCCCCACAAACCACTGGGCCTCCCTGTCTGGCCTTTTCTTTGGGAAAGTAAGGGGGGTGGTTTAGAAGAGCCTGCTGAGCATCTTAGAACCCTTACATTCTTTGATTTGATTGGTTTTGTTTTGTTTTGTTTTAATTCTGAGCAGGGGTGGCAGTCATCAATTTCTTTCAGCAATTTAACACACACACACATATTTACGTAGGAGCTAGTTAGATCATGAGACGGGGGTTTTCTTGCACTCCGTGGGCACCGAGGCAGTAGTAGGCGTTTAAATTTGAGGCCCCCGAGGAAAAGTTTCAGAAGGGGCCACAATTACTTCTAGTTAATTGCAAAAGAAACATCTCAAGGGCAGGAACCCCTTCCTTTCTTAATAACTGTGCAGAATGGCATTTCCAGACACTGTACTACATCACAGGCAGTTCCATGAGCAGAGACCTTCTTCTATCTTCCTTGCCCTTGGAAACACCAAACTTCCTCCCTAGACCCCTGTCAGAGCTAGTGGCTACCTTGTCCTCTCCTCCTGCTCTCTAGTTTTTAGCCTCCAGTTATCTCCACGTGTGAGCTAATAAGTTCCACCTACATATGTTAGAACAGTTGTCAGGCTTGTCCTCTGCCCAAACTGTGCTTTAGTTTAAAACAAACAACAACAGAGAACCGGGGCTGCAGAGTGGGGGTTGGATGAAGACATTTCAGTTATGCCTGCAGGTGGTGTTGTTTTGACCTTGACAGTCAGTTCTAAACGACCTGTCAAACACATTTCTGTGCTTCTGGGCACACCCACCTGGAAGATATTATATCCCCTAAGCTTTATGTGCCCCAGCAGGCAGGCACCAGGCTCATGGATTTTGTTTTCATCGATGGAGGGTTAATGCATGCATGGCAGCACTTTACTGAAAGGGCCCAGCTACAAATGCTGTTTTTATTTAATTCTGATTTCCCTCCTCCCATGGCCTTACCCTCCCTTCCCCCAAACCCCTTTCCCCTGGACTCCCTCCACCTCCCAGTAGCCCTCGCTGCTCTACCACTCCTCCCTGTCCCCCTCTCCCCCTTTCACTTCAAACTGTTGCTTTCTGGCTTTGATATCTCCTTGCAGAGCTATAAGCAATCAGGAGATTATGGGCCCCCAAGCTCAGCTGGGTACACTGCGTGGTCGGGGGCTCAGGCCCCAGGCCACTGCACAAAACCGTGCGCACGAAGCCTGCCCTGGCCCCTGTGCCTGTTCTGGTTACCACTTGGTGTGCAGTGCCTCTAGAGGTGGCGCCTCCTCAGCCTAAGCTGTCTAGGAGACCCCTTCAGGAATGATTCCACCTTGGCTGAATGGCCCCGGGTCACCTTTTATGAAGTTGTCTGAGTTTTATCTTTTTAAGTTGGGAGTCTCCTCCCTGATCTTGAAGGTCACACATGCCTGTGCCAGGAAGGTGGGATGAGGAGAACGAATGGACAAATGAAAGGAATCCACTGAATCCAGCTTCAGGCGTACCACCACACTTGGATAGTTGCGAGTTATCTGAGGGTACAGGTGAAGGCTCTGTATCCAGGGAACAGCTCTTCCTGGGCTTCCAGACCTAAGGCCCCGGTGTATTGAAGGAGATATGTGTTATAGTCAACCCTGTGTATCTGTGTGATTTGCATCCATGGATCCAACCGACTATGGGTTCTGTACTATGTGGTTAGACCTACAGTGGTTGCTTCTGTCCTGAACATATGCAGGCCTTTTTCTTCCTTGTCATTGTTCCCTAAACCAGTAGGATAACTCTTTACATAGCATTTACATTGTATTAATGTATTACAGGTAATTTAGTGATGATTTAAAGTATCCAGGAGGATGTGTGTAGGTTATAGGCAAATACTATGTGATTTTATATGAGGGACCTGAGCATTATGGATTTTAGTATTGTTATAGAAATCCCCAAAACTGATCGGTGGAAGTACTGTAGAACACCCAAACGAGGTCTGCTCACCTGGCACACAGCAGGCCGATAACTAACACTGGGGTGGTAGAAGGAAGGAGTTTATTTTCAGTACAGAAAGCAAGGAGTTGGGCAGCAATGGCTCAATTCCCAGACACCCTGGAGAATTAAGGATAGTGATCTTCAAAGTATGTGATCAGTGCATGTGCTGGCCTCTGATTGGCCCACAGGGCTTGTCACCTTGCTTGGATTGCCCAGTGTGTTCTGAATATGCTGGGATGGCAAGGTGGGCTCTGGCTGCCTGGGGTCTATGAGTAGATTGGCTGGGTGTTACCTTGCTTGATCAGGACTTGAAGTGGTAGGATGTTAGCCATGGAGATGATAATTGAATTCTGGATCTTGCAGTCTGGAGTCCTACAGGTGTGGCCTTAGCCTTGTACCACTCCCTTAATTTAATGAGCTGACCTTTAGTAAGGAGTTGACTGGTAATCACCACAGTGTAGGCAGAGGAACTGCATGCTAAGAGAGACTGAGGCCTGACGAAGTTGACTTCAGAGGCATTAGGAATGTGGGCTCAGTTTCATTATCCGTGAGGGGAGAGTTCAGTACCTCCATGGTACTGAGGGATGACTGTGTTTCTAATGGTAGGAATGAACGGTGCTTATTCTCTATTACATGTATGTCTTTCTTGCTCTGCTGTAATTTTTCCAAAGTCATAAATAAGTAGGCTCAGATCTATGTATTTCCCTCTCTGATGGGTGCCACCACCAGCAGTGTGTTCCACTGCTCAGTCTACCACAGAGGTGTGTGTAGGGACAGTTCCTAAGATATCTTGATGAGCTCCCACTAAAGTCCTGAGGGGAAGACCAGTGCTTGTCAGCTGCTCTTCCCAGGCCCTAGGGACCTCTCCAGGCCATGGTGGTACATGCCACAGTCTCCCTGCAAGCAATACCAATCACTTACTATTTTCCCCCCTCTGCCAGGGGGACACTCAGAATTGGAGTCTTACCTTGTAGTTGTTGTTTTTTTCAAAGATTTATTTATTTATTTATTTATTTATTTGACGGGCAGAGTTACAGAGAGAAAGGTCTTTCATCCACTGGTTCACTCCCCAAATGGCTGTAACGGCCGGAGCTGGGCTGATCCAAAACCAGGAGCCAGGAGCTTCTTCTGGGTCTCCCAAGTGGATGCAGGGACCCAAGCACTTGGGCCATCTTCCACTGCTTTCCCAGGCCATAGCAGAGAGTTGGATTGAAAGAGGAGCAGCCAGGACACAAACCAGCACCTGTATGGATGGCAGCACCACAGGCAGAGGCATTGCCACAGTGGCAGCCCCTTAGCTTGTCATTTTTTGATACAAGGTCTTCCCTGGGAATTCCCATACAGGATGAAGAATATAGGAGTCTAAGAAGGATGTGGTGTGCGAGTGACTGGATCATGTTTTCTGCTGCTGGGAGCAGCCTGGTCTCAGAGAATGTTAGAGAAGCCAAAATATGGGAAAATGGGCCTCTGCCCCAAACTTAAGTCTTTGAGCTTTCAAGTTAGGTCTTCAGGAGTAGGCATTTAACCTATCTAAGACAGTTGTGTCTCGTGTTGGTGTGCCTGGTTTGATTCCCAGCACTGGCTCCTAGATGCAGTTTCCTGCTAATGCAAACCTTGGGATGTGGCAGTGATGCGTCGAATGGTTGGGTTCCTGCCCCCCGAGTGGAAGATCTGGATTGAGTTCCTGGCTCACTGCTTCAGCCGAGCCAAAGCTGGCTATTGTGGGCACTTGGGGAAAGAACCAGAAGATAGGAGCTCTCTCTGCATCTCAAATAAAGAAGTAAATAAATAACAAGAATGCCCCCCCAAAACACACACACACACACACACACACACACGCCACCACCACCACCACCAACAACAACAACAAAACAAAACAAAACAATGGGCACCATTTGATCCAAGATGGTTGAGCTGGGTTTTACTTGTTTAATCTTCCAGCCCTGATTCACCCGAGGTGCTTCTGTTTTGTTTCTGCAGACAAAAGCATCAGTTCCAGGGTGGGAACCTTTTTTCTGCCAAGTGCCATTTGAATATTTATAGCATGATTTGTGGGCCATACAGAATTATCAACCTAAAAATTAACTGCATAGATTTATTGAACTTCAAGTGGTTCCTATGGCAGGGCCAGACCACAGGTTAAGGCCCAGAGGCCAGACGTTCCCCACCCGGATAGACCTTAGGGCTGGGAAGGGAGGCAGTGGCAGCGAGTTACTCTGATGATGGCTGGATTCTTTCCCTTCTGCCTTCAGATTTGTTAATGATTGCACCACCTGACTTTCCACTAACTTTACAGCTTTCAGAATGTTACATCCTTTCATTTAACCCTCACAAGCAAGCTGCCGTCCCTTCCGTGACCCAGCTGTCACAAGCCCCCCACAGCTTCCTTCAAGACTAGACTTGTCCGGGCTCTCAACAGTCTGTGCTGAGATCTAGAAGCCCTGCTGCTCAGTAAGCTGTTCTCTGTCCACCAGGCATCACGGCAGGCTCTGCTTTCTGCTCAGCTGAGGAGTTTATCATGCTGGGCGATGAGTTCCGGCAGGTGCTGACAGCTAGCTCAAGACCTCAGCTTCTGTAACTCTTGGCCTCTAAGGCTTGGGGCAAGAGGGTCTTAGTGATGGGTGGTTTGCTTGAGCTGGCAGTACAAACACATAGGTCCACTCAGGGGCTGCGAGCTAATAAATAAGGGTGAGCTCCAAGCAAGCAAGTGCACTTCATGTCCTGAACCCTGTGGGGTGCCGTGAGATGATAGAGCACCACCTTCGGGGTCAGAAAAGCCAGCGCAGACCTCAGCTTGGCTGGTGACTGCTGTGAAATGCTGCCGGTTACTCGCTTGTAAACTGCCATACACTGCTCATCTCTGAGACTCCTGTGTGAAGAAGGTAAGATCATGTGTACACACCTAGTATGTACCAGGCACTCAGCAAATATTGGTTCCAGGCTTAGAGAAAGTTGATAGTTTTGTCAGTCAAAAATCATCAGATTTGTTGCTTACTAGTATAATGACAAACATTACAGTTCCTACCAACCCAGAATGTCCATGCTTTTCTGAAATTACAGCTCCAGGGAGAAAATAAAAATAGGTGCTATGAGTCAATGTGATAGTAAGGCTGCTTGAAGAGTTTGTTACAAAGACTTGTTGAGTCCAGATTACTCAAATTCTACAATTTCTCAGTTCACTGAAGCAATTTTTATAGAGTAGCACCTGCTTTTTTTTTTTTTTTTTTTTTTTGGACAGGCAGAGTGGACAGTGAGAGAGAGAGACAGAGAGAAAGGTCTTCCTTTGCCATTGGTTCACCCTTCAATGGCCACCTCGGCTGCCGGCCGGCGCACTGCGCTGATCCGAAGGCAAGAGCCAGGTGCCTCTCCTGGTCTCCCATGCAGGTGCAGAACCCAAGGACCTGGGCCATCCTCCACTGCACTCCCTGGCCACAGCAGAGGGCTGGCCTGGAAGAGGAGCAACCATGACAGAATCTGGCGCCCTGACCAGGACTAGAACCCAGTGTGCCGGTGCCCCAGGCAGAGGATTAGCCTATAGAGCCGCGGCGCCGGCCACACCTGCATTTTTGTAAGGTCTTCCTTCAAGGCTGTATCTTGAACTTTTGGAGTTTAAATATATATATATATATATATATATATATATATATATATATATATTAACTTTTCTTTCCCAGGAAAGAAAGATTGGAGCTGGTGCTGTGGCACGGCAGGACAAGCTGCTGCTTGTGAGACCAGCATCCCATATTGCAGCATTGGTTCAAGTCCTGGCTGCTCCACTTCTGATCCAGCTCCCTGCTGGAAATCAGCAGAGGATGGCCCAAATACTTGGCCCCTGCTACCCACATGGAAAACCTGAATGGGGTTCTGCCTTCAGTCTGGTTCAGCCACAGCAGTTGGCAGCCGTTTGGGGAATGAACCAAATGTTGTAAGATTTCTTTCTCTGCTTTTCAAATAAATAAAATAAGTCTTAAGAAAGGAAAGGCGGGAGGGAGGAGGAAAGAAGAAAGGTAGAGAAGGCAGTAGAATAAAACCAAAAGAAGTCTTATACATGATCTCTTGGGGTTTGGGAATCAACTGGACTATCTGGACCCTATCTGTTTGCCTGGCTTCCAGGCCCTCTGGGGTTCCAGTCCCACCAGTTAGACAAAGCTCTGTGTCCTTGACCTCTTTTCCTGTCACTTTTGGATCTGAATAAGATGTTGATCCCTCATAGCTCCTGAAGCAGCTGTCTCTGATCTGTTTTCAGCATTACCAGAGGCATGATCTGACCTCTGTGTGAAAAGACTGCATGGCACAAACTTCCAAGAGAACCCCGTGGGGCTGGCGTTGTGGCGTTGCAGGTAAAGCTGCCGCCTGCAATGCCAGCTTCCCACTTGGATAACATTTTGTGCCCTGGCTGCTCCACTTCTGATCCAGCTTCCTGCTAATAGCCTGGGAAAGCAGTGGAAGATGGCCCAAGGGTTTGGGCTCCTGCCACTCACATGGGAGAGTCAGAAAAAGCTCCTGGCTCCTGGCTTCAGCCTGGTCCAGCCCTGGTCATTGCAGCCATCTGGGAAGTATACCAGTGCATAGAGGATCTGTCTCTTTCCCTCTCTCTCTGTAACTCTTTCAAATCAAAACAAATAACTCTTTAAAAAAAAAAAGAACCCTATGTCACTGCACACATCTGCCTGTTGCCAGTGGAGCCAGGGAGGCTCAGAGTCAGAAGGGCAGGAACAACCTCATGGCCAGCAACTACGGGGTGCCGGGGTCATCTCCTGCGTGGTGCTTTTCTCTTGAATGCCATAAGCAGGAAGCTGGAATCAGGATCCTGAGCCAAGTATGGAACCAGATACTCTGGTGTGTAACACAGGTATCTTAACTGGCATCTTAACTACAATGCTAGGCGGAATGCATTTTGTAAATAGCACCTGTCTATCTAAGTTGGAGTAATCTTTGTAGGCCAGAGTGGGAGTGTCTCAAGACACTTCTGCAGAAAAGGATTTTAATTTTGCAGAAGGGTCAATCTTAAAAGGTCTTTGAAGATATTGCTTCTTTACTGTACTTTTTTCCTCTTTTTGTTCCCACTCTTGTTCCCCTGTACCTCATTCCTCCCATTCCTTCCTCCTTCTCGTGAGCTTTTTGTATAAACTCCTGTGTTCCCTCATGCAGATGCAGCCAATAAGACTCCCTTCTCCCTTTTTTTAAACAAAAGGACACATAATGCACACACCTATTTTACAGTGTGGTTGTCATTTAACATTTGATTATTTATTAGACATTAGTTTTCATATTTAAAAAAAATGTGTGTACTTGAAAGGCAGAAAGACAGCTCCCATCCACTGGTTCACTCCCCAGATGTCCTCGATAGTTAGGGATGGACCAGGCCAAAACTGGAACCCAGGAGCTCTAGGTCTCCCACCTGGCAGGAACCCAACTACTTGAACCATCACCAGTAGCCTCCCAGGCTCCCCATTAGCAGGCAGCTGGAATCAGAAGTGATCAGGGACTAGAAGTCAGGCGTTCTGACATGAAATGAAGGTGTCCCAAGCAGCATCCTAACTTTTAGGCCAACCCCCTTCCCCTCTCATTTTTATTATTTATTTCTAGAGTTTTCTGCTCTGTGGTTGTTCTTTTCTCAGAGTTGGTTTTAGAGAGTTTTTCCTCAATGTTTACATTGTAAGTGCACTGAGTCCCTGGTGCGTTGTTAGACAAAGTCAGCAAATGCACACAGGGTTGGTTAATTGATCCACACTGCCGAGAGGAGCCGAGATGTGCCTGCGTCTCATTTACCTTTCACTAGTGCTTGGTAACTGCAGTTGGAACCACTGAAATCTCTGTTTTGGAAATCTTGCAGATTCTTCTTTCCACTGATTTTTTTTTTTTGTATTTGAACTTTTATTTAGTAAATATAAATTTCCAAAGTACAGTTTATGGATTACAATGGCTTTCCCCCCCATAACTTCCCTCCCACCCGCACCCCTCCCATCTCCCACTCCCTCTCCCTCTCCCATTCCATTCACATCAAGATTCATTTTCAATTATCTTTATATACAGAAGATCAATTTAGTATATATTAAGTAAAGATTTCAACAGTTTGCACCCACACAGAACATAAAGTGTAAAATACTGTTTCAGTACTAGTTATAGCATTAATTCTCATTGAACAACACATTAAGGACAGAGATCCTACATGAGGAGTAAGTACACAGTGACTCCTGTTGTTGACTTAACAATTTGACACTCTTGTTTATGGCATCAGTAATCTCTCTAGGCTCTAGTCATGAGTTGCCTAGGCTATGGAAGCCTTTTGAGTTCGCCAACTTCGATCTTATTTAGATAAGGTGATAGTCAAAGCTTCCCACTGAATTTTTAAAATGTTACATCACTTTTTTTTTTTTTTTACAGGCAGAGTGGACAGTTAGAGAGAGAGAGACAGAGAGAAAGGTCTTCCTTTGCTGTTGGTTCACCCTCCAATGGCGCTGTGGCCAGCGCACTGCACTGATCCGAAGGCAGGAGCCAGGTGCTTCTCCTGGTCTCCCATGGGGTGCAGGACCCAAGCACTTGGGCCATCCTCCACTGCACTCCCTGGCCACAGCAGAGAGCTGGCCTGGAAGAGGGGCAACCAGGACAGAACTCAGCACCTGGACCAGGACTAGAACCTGGTGTGCCGGCGCCGCTAGGCGGAGGATTAGCCTATTGATCTGCGGCGCTGGCCTAAAATGTTACATCTTTCTCTGCTGAGTTGTTTGTCTCGAATCCACAAAGATTCAGGCACACAGACAAGGAATTGTGGAGCGACACGAAGGAAGTGTATTAAGTGAAAGAGAAAGCTCCCAGCAGTGTTGGGAAGAGTCCTAGAAGGGTTTGCCAAAGAAAGGTCATGTCTAGGGGTTGTATGTTTTAAAGCAGCGTTCCTTGATTGGTTACTACATATGCTAATAAGGTAAAACCTACCAGTACTGGGTATGGACCACTCAGGGAGCAGCTTCCAGAATCCCCTTTATTTGTGTATTTATTTATTTTGTATAGGTATGCTAATTGGAAGCTGAAGCACTCATCACAGCAGGTCAGAGGTCAGAGCAGATTAGCTTATTTTGCATAGGGAAGCTGACAGAGTGCTCTACCAAGTGCCCAGGGTCTTCCCTGGGTCTCTGGCTGATGCAGTCCCCTCCAGTGATTCCAGTCAGTGCTTTGTCCTTCCTTGGAGCCCCTTGTCCCTCTCCTCCTTCCTGTAATAGGAATCTGTCTCCTGTCTCAATCAGAAGTTTCAAAAGCATTTGGTTATCAGCACTTTTGTGTGGTTCATTAATACCAAGAGGGGAGCTATATGCAATACAGCAGGGATAGAAATAAGATTAATAGGCCGGCGCCGTGGCTCAACAGGCTAATCCTCCGCCTTACGGCGCCGGCACACCGGGTTCTAGTCCCGGTTGGGTCGCCAGATTCTGTCCCAGTTGTCCCTCTTCCAGGCCAGCTCTCTGCTGTGGCCCAGGAGTGCAGTGGAGGATGGCCCAAGTGCTTGGGCCCTGCACCTCATGGGAGACCAGGAAAAGCACCTGGTACCTGGCTCCTGCCATTGGATGAGTGTGGTGCGCCAGCCACAGTGCGCCGACCGCGGTGGCCATTGGAGGGTGAACCAACGGCAAAGGAAGACCTTTCTCTCTGTCTCTCTCTCTCACTGTCCACTCTGCCTGTCAAAAAAAAAAAAAAAAAAAAAAGAAATAAGATTAATAAATCTCACTCTACCAGAGATAGGGAGCCTTTTTTCTGCCAAGGGCCATTTGGATATTTATGACATCATTCATGAGCTATACAAAAGTATCAACTTAAAAATTAGCCCGCTACAGATCTATTGAATTTCGAGTCTCACCTGCAGGTTATCAAGGTCCGCAGGCCAGACATTGCCCCTCCCTGACCTTATGTGTCACTGTGAAGATCTTGCTCGTTTAGGTCCGTGCCCTCATTTCATGTACCTCGTGGGAACCAGGACGCCCCTTCTCAGAAGTGTTGTGATGATATTGTTCTTCAGATTTCATTCATTTTAGCAGCTATGAAGTTGCGTTCATCCTGCTCTCTGCAATCTTTTTGAAGTTTAAAGAGAACCTCTTAAAAAAAAAGCCACGTATTTGAAATTGTGAAATAGCGTCAGTGACTGCCATTTACTTTTCTGAGTATACTTACTTAGGTGTCTCCTGGTGTCGAGTGAGTGATACTGGCTGGTGTGGGGACTTGTAGCTGGACCTGCAGCACCCAGCATTTGTTCTGCTGCTCACAAGTGAGCAGGCAAGAGGATACCCAGAGCTCTACTACCCGTATTACCAAATAAAGCAAAGATATGTTTTAGTCCTACTGCGAAAGAAATGAAGAGGAAAGCTAACGTTTCCTCTTTTTAAAATAAAAGGATATTGGAAAAAAGACTTTGATTTAAAAAAAAAAATTTGTCTTGGGGCCGGTGACAAGTGAATAAAGCCGCCGCCTGCAGTGCCAGCATCCCATATGGGCACTGTTTTGAGTCCTGGTTGCTCCACTTCCAATCCAGCTCTCTGCTATGGCTTGGGAAAGCAGTAGAAGATGGCTCAAGTCCTTGGGCCACTGCATCTGCATGGGAGACCTGGAAAAAGCTCCTGGCTTCGGATCTGTGCATCTCTGGCTGTTGTGGTCATCTGAGGAGTAAACCAGCGGATGGAAGACCTCTCTCTCTCTCTCTGTCTCTCTCTCTGCCTTTGCCTCTCTGTAACTCTGCCTTTCAAATAAATAAATAAATCTTTAAATAAAAAATTGTCTTATTTATTTGAAAGGCAGAGTTACACAGAGAGAGGAGAGACAGAGATTTTCCATCTACTGGTTCACTCCCCAAGTGGCCACTGTGGCTGGGGCTGGGGCTGCGACTGGGCCAGCCTAAAGCCAGGATTCTGGGACTCCATCTGGGTCTACCGCATGGGTGGCAGGGGCCCAAGCACTTTGATCATCTTCTGCTTTCCCAAGCATGTTAACAGAGAGCTGGATTGGAATTCTAGTGGCTGGGGCTTGAACTGGCGCTCCCCTGAGTTGCTGAGATGCAGGCGGCAGCTTAACCCACTGCTACAACAACAACTGGCCCCGACTTTGATTGTTTTCATCTTCAGACTTGGCAGCAGGCCGAACATGATCTGAATACAGAAAAAAATGGAACAAAATACCAGAAAGGGAAGTGGAAAGTAGTGGATTATGGAAATGACCAAATGTGTCTGAATTTCCAGGCTCCTCAAGGAAAGAATGGGTTAAGCTGGGGCAGAGTTCAGGAACATTTATTAAGACTCACTTCAGCATCTCTATGCTACCCCCAAGTAATTGTAGAGCATGTCACCCGAAACTCAATTTTAAATCATAGGCAAAACGACACTCCTACCCCATTATGGTTTCATGTTGACCAGACTAATCTGATTTTTTAGAGTGACATCAGTGGTAGGCACGCAATAGAGGTGATTTATCTCACCATTAACAAGGCATGACACCGAGGAGCAAATTCAGGAAATGTTTTTTACCAGCATGGCAAATTATTTTTTTGTATCTCTGAAGGGCAACCATTTTAGTGGTTGCAAAATTAACATAAGCCATGGGCCTCTGCAGTGTGTGTGTGCAAACACACACACATACAAGCACTTAGCATACTGACCCCCTTTGTGATTATTTGCTATGGCAATTCACAGAATGCTGGATCCCAGTGCTAGTTTGGCAGAGGAAACAGACAAAGAGAGCTCTCGAGGCCCAGAGAGTGTAATGAGGTGAGCCGCTGGTCATTTGTGTCACCCCTTCCCCCCTGCAGCCGCTTGCAGGGCCCCTTAGATCCCTGTAAGGACGTGGCGATCTTGTTAGAAGCTGTAGCAGCAGCTGGAGGGTCAGTTTTGCTGTGCTTTCAAATAGATGTGCTATCTGCTGTAGAATAGACTTGTGCTTGTCTGGCTATGAGAACACGGAAAATGACTCTTCATAAAAAGAAAATTACAAGGGAATTCTTTTTTATGGCTAACCCTTGCTCCTCTTGCTGCAACAAAACACCTTTCTTCGCTGTCTAATTCAATAGCAGAACAGCCGATTACTCCGTGCTGAATAATGTACCTTTGTTTATTTGCTTCCTTACCAAACTTTCCAGCTTTTTTCTTTTCTGGGCTAAATAATCTCAACAGTTTTGAGTTCCTTTTTTTTTTTTTTTTTAGCTTCTGTTTTCTTATTCTTTGGTTGTCTCAATTGCTTGCTTTCTGTTGGATCATCTTCTAGTTCTTTATCACCCAGATGCTCAAATATCTGAAACAAGGCACAGTAAGTTGGAAAGGGGTCTCCATAGCTGACTGCAGGAACCATTTATTGAGCTCTTTTTCTTTAAATAATACGCATTTACAAATATTTATTTATGTATTTGAAAGCAGCATTAGAGAGAGAGAGAGACAGAGTGGGAGAAACAGAGAGAGAGAGATCTTCCTTCTGCTAGTCCACTCCCCAAATGGTCAAGCACCAGGGCTGAGCAGGCTGAAACCAGGAGCCTGGAACTCCATCCGGGTCTTCCATGTGAACGCAGGGGCCCAAGGACTTGGATCATCCTCCACTACTGTCTCACATGCACCAGTGGGGAGCTGGATTGAACCGGCACCCATATGGGATGCCAGCATTGCAGACAGTGGCTCAACCCACTGTGCCACAATGCCAGTCCCACACTGAACTCTTAACTCTGTGCATGGCGCAGTGCCGAGTGCATTTCTCGTATCATCCTGTTTCAGCCTCAACAACTCTACAAGGCAAGGGCCTTTATTTATGGCATTCTGTAGAAAAAGAGTGATTCTCTGTCTCTGTCATCTGCTGAGTGACGCAGCTGAAACTCTCCCAGGTCTCAGACTGTACAGCCTGCGGTCTGAACCGCTTCTCCCTGGTGCCATGATCTCATTCACCTATCCCCAGATCTTTTATTTAACATTAACAACTGTACTAGGCAGCTGACTGGCTTTCCATATAAAGATCATTACAGCTGTATACCCTTTTACTACTTTATTAACACATGGTTAGTCATTCATTACTTCAGACTGGTCTGCATGTGTTCCTGGAAATTCATTTTATTGAACCACTTTTCCAAGTTCTGTGAGTCTCATTGAATTCTAATTCAGCCCTTCGAGAGGCGGTTAACCCCTCCTAGCTCGATTCTCTGGAAGATCTAATGAGGCCTCTTAACCAGTGAGCCCCTCTCCCCTTGATGTGTCCAGCACCATCTGACAGGTCACACCCCCGCCCGAGGCTTTCCTTGCCCCCCCCCCTTCCCTGGCAGGTTTCCATGCCACACTGAACAGAAGGGAGGTGCAGAGTGAGCAACAGTGTTGGCTTTGTGGTCTCTATTTTCTGCAATTTGGAGCCTTCATCCGAATTTTTGCTTCAAGTCCAGAGCTATCACTGAGAGATGGGGGCGCTGCCATGTCTTTGAAAACAGCACCGTCTATGAGAGATAGTCATGTGACACAAATTAGATCACAGCCAGCTGAACACACTGTTCCTGGTGTGGAGGTGACATTCTGCATCTGTGTTTCTGAACGAGGAAAAGAATGGATGTAGGAACAGCGGTAGTGGTGAAAGCCATTTTATTTCTGGTGAAGACATCTAGTACGATTTTCCCAGGGGATGGATACAGGTTAGCCAGGGGAAGGTGATTCAGGAATCACTGTTACAAAAGAAAAATAGAAAAATATTCTCTGACCAAAGATGTTTTAGGAAAAACAAAGCCATGTTCCAGAATCTCTTCAAGCCACCTGAAAGAGGATTTTGAGAGTCTTAGGTCTTTGCTCTCCTCCCCTCTCCTCTCCTGGCCTCTCCTGTCCTGTCCTCCCTCCTTCTTGGCTGCCCAAAAATGTCAAAATCATCCAAAGATGGTCTTGTGAGAATCACTTGAGCTTATGTCTGCCATTGCAAGTGTGGCTTGATGGGTACTGCCTTTATGAACTCAGAGGTATTAGGAAACGCTACTGGGAATGTTCGGTAACTTGCAGATGAAGCCAGAAAGAACATCTCTCTGCTCTTGCAACCATTTGTCAGATTGATCTGGAAACAGGATATTGAGTGTAGAATATTTTTTTTCTGGTTGCTGTGCAATGCAGTTAATCTGTAAACCATGGGAGTGTGTCACTGGGAGCGTTTGCAGAAGGCTGGAACCATGTGGTCCAAGCAAGAAAATGCTTCATTATTTTCAGAGCAAGGGAGTGAAACTCCCGAGGCTTGTGTTTTGTGTCTGTTCGGATAAATTAGGGCTGCGTTCTTTCGGAGGACAGAAGTGAAATAGAGAAAGCCACCATTCTTTCCCACTTCTTTTTCCCCATTCAATTTTGCTCTCTAGCTTTTTGTAGTATCATGCTCAAATCTTGAAAATACAACTGCTTCCCATTTGGTGAGCTCTTTTTTTTTTTTTTTTTTGTCTTTTCCATTTGGCAACAGCATTTTCCTATGTTTTTAATGGCACCAAAATTAACATGGCTGTTTTTATTTAACAGGAACAACTTCAAGTTTTATATTACACGCCCAACCAAAGAATCTTTGATTTTTCCCTGGCGTTTCCCAAGATGTTAGCATGGCTTTGAAAACAGGGCTGTGTAACTGCTGTTGCAAAGATGGCCGGGCAGCATGGCAGATTGGGGAGGGAGGAGTGGCGGGAAGTTGGCCTCCCCCGAGTTACTATTTTTAAAGTTTGCTTGCCTACTGAATGGCTCAATTTACAAATCCTACTGGATATCGTTTTGACCTTCCTCATTTTTCTTTCCTGTTGACAGCATGATGGAGGCGTTGGTGAGAGCCCAGCCTTTTGGCCCCTCATTTTGCACGCACACTCCCTCATGCAACCAGACCCTTCCCTCCCTTGAGAGAGACACCAAGAGGTCAAAGCCCTCTTGAGGGAGATAGCCCAACCTTGACTTTCTTAGGAGGTGGGATCCCAAATCCCAGTTAGAAACACTCCAGGAAACGAACATCTTTATTTGTTAAACAAAGTCTTCTGTGAGCCTTGGCCAACACATTCATTTACCTAAAAGGAGCAAAGTAAGCACTGCCATTCAGGGGAGCCTCTGCCTGTGCGGCTGGAGCTTTGAAGCCGGTTGTAAGGTTTGCAGTTGGAGCACTGGCTGCTCCTTTCCCTTGGCCAGGGTTCTAGAGGATGTTGTTTCCTCATTTAGTAATTGGAGAATTAATGGGGTTCTTTGTGATGCTACTGTAGGAGAGAGACAGTGTTTTATTCGATTCAGGCACTGTAATTAAAGTGGCGCCCGTTGGCGTGGGTAGAGTTAAGGTTGCTTCAGCTTTTCCAGTATAAACTCATATTTCAGAGGTTTATAACCAGCTATAAAAATTTGCTTCTAGCTGCAGACCTGGCATATGCAGTGTCAGCCTAGGAGTAACCTTTACTTTTAAAAATATCTTTTAAAAAAGGATAATTAAAAATTGAGTTTATCTATTTGTTAAATTACAAGGATGCAAGGAAATGAAAGGTTTTTTTTTTTTTTCCAAAAGCTTGTGACCTATTTTTAAAAGTGTGGACAACATTATTAGATATTTTTATGTCTTCAAAGGAAAAATACAGCAAAATCTCTGTGAAAGCTATTTTGAAAGGATATTGTTTCAGTTTCCTCATAGCAGCAGGCAAATATCCCTCTTGTTCTCCCAAGATGTGAGCCTCCCATCGGACTGCTGCAAAGCTATTTTGTCAGTGGACTGCAAGTTCATTGTAGCAAGAGTGCACAACAACCCGTTAGCAGATGGAAATATGGCCAACTCGAATCAGGAGGCCATAGCTGCTCTTCTGTCCTACCCACCTGTAACCCTCTGGGCCCTACATACGCAGCAAGTATCCCAGGTACAAAGCTATGTCAGAGATCCACTTTGGGGCATAGGAAGCCTTTTTCCGGCCCTTACTCTGCATCCTCCTCCAGGTCCACCGTGGGGTGGTGAAGAGGAGTTTGCCTCTCTGTAGTCTCTCTTCAGTTCCCCTGGCATTTGTTGCAGCAAGTAGCTTTAGGTAGGGCTGTTTTGTGTGTGCTGAGAGATGGGTGTGGCATAGTTTACATAGGTAATTCAGGAGTTCTCCATGCAGAACTTTCTTCAGGACCACGAGCTAGGCAGATCGACATTCAGCCGCTCTGTCTGTAGCAGCTGGGGCTTGACTGATGCCTTGCAATGAGAGTAATGGTGATTATAAATGATAAGGGATGGAGGAAAGGTGATACTGATGATGTTACCAATATAGGCAGTTATGGCCACAGTGTTAATGGTGGCAGTGCCAAAATGACCGTGGTGATGGGTAGTGATGGCAGCTTACCTAAGTTATTTGCAAAAGCCGTTGTTCATCATTGCAGAAAGCAGTGGTTTGGGGGATCTGCATTATCCCTCTTCCATATACATTATGCCTAGTGGGGCTTACATCTGGCTGGCCAGTGCATGGTGAGTTGGTTTATGGAAGAGATGGTTACATGCCCCTTTTCCAGTGGCAGGTCTCCATTGTAGAACCAGGGTACAGCTTGTTGTCTTTTTTGTGTTTCCAGTTCAGGAGCGAGGAATGTGGTGACCTGAAGCTCTGGAGTTTCAGAGTCGTCAGTAGAGAGACCTATCTAGTGCTTCTGCCAAAACTGAAGTAGAGCCATGCACTGTGCTTTATACACATGATATCAGTAAATCCTGTCAACAACTCTATAACGTAAGCTTTCCATTTTTATTTTAAGATTGATTGATTTGTTTATTTGAAAGGCAAAGTAACAGAGAGAGGGAGAAACACAGACATATTAAAAAAAGATTTATTTATTTATTTGAAAGGCAGAGTTACAGAGAAGGAAGAGACAGAGAGAAAGGTCATTGATTCACTCCCAGTGGCCTCAAAGGCCAGAGCTGGGCCTATCTGAAGCCAGGAGCCAGGAGCTTCTTCAGGGCTCCTGAGTGGGTATAGGGGCTCAAGGACTTGGGCTATCTTCCACTGCTTTCCCAGGCCATAGCAGAGAGCTGGATCGGGAAGAGGAACAGTGAGGACATCAACTGACACCCTTATGGGATACCAGTGCTGCAGGCAGAGGCTTATCCCACTTATCCCAGCGCCAGCCCCAGGGAGATATCTTCCATCTACTGGTTCACTTCCCAAATGGCTACAACAGCCAGGTCTGGAACCCAGAAGCTCCACCACTTGGGTGACAGGGACCCAAGTACTTGGACCATCATCTACTGCCTTCCCAGGTGCATTGAAAGGGAGCTAGATTGGAAGTAGAGCAGCCAGTACTCAAACCATCTCTCTAAAGTGGGATGACGGCATCTGAAGCAGTGGCTTAACCTGCTGAGCCACAATGCCAGCCCAAAAATAAGTTTTTCTTATCTTGGTTTTGGAAATAAGGAAAGTGAGGCTTGCCTCATAGGTAGCAAAGCCTGGATTTGAAAACCTTAGTCTGAGAACCCACAGCCCTTTACTTTTCCTTCACTACAGCCACCAGATAGCTAGTTCAGCCTTCCTAGCATATCTGAGAATGTTTCTTGTCTTAGGTGAGGTATGGGAAGAAATGCTAAAAGAATGACCCATGTTTGGTTTTCTTTCCAAACTTAGTGAGAGGGCAGGGAATGTCTTTTCTCCCTACATATTCTCTTACATTGGTAGTGTACTTAGATGACCCTTTAAAAATTTATATGGGAACTGTTTGGAGGCTTTTCCCACATGCTCAAGCCTGGAACTGTGGAGTGATCTTTTCCTGACCTGGCTGGTATTTGGCCAAATAGGACATTGAGCAAGCCAGGAACCAGGCCCCAGCAGAAAAAAGCAAATAGAGATAAATATTTATCCTCATCCCCATGGGATCCCTAGGTTTTCAGGATCAAAGGCCTACTTTGTGTGTGTGCTGTTCATAAGCCTTGGATAAGTGTACAGAAGCAGGCGACCTGTAGTCTTGTGAAGACACTGTGGTACCCAGGCTCTTTAACCCTCAAGCAAATTCCCTAGTGATAGCGTAAAAAAAAAAAAAAACCAGGATCTATGTATAAAAATAAAACTGTAAGTTGCATTTCCTAGACACAGAATAAGAACAGGAAAGAAAAACAGAAGTAGCAACAGAGAGAAGAAAGAAGCTGTGAAGAAATGGCATAGAAAGAGCTAGAGAGAGACAGCTGGGCCAGGAGGGGCAGAGAGCCAGGGCTATAGAGTTGTGCTAGGGAATGTGTCTGTAGGAAGCCTGGAGGCAGACACTGTGATCCGTGTTTATCCCTTCCTGAGGAGTCCCGAGGCTTGTCTTTTCACTTTTGATAGTATCCTGTGAGATCCAGTTTATCTGTTTTTTTGTCCTTAGTTATTTGTACTTTTGGTGTTGTATCTAAGACTCCATTGCCTAGACCAGGGTCATGAAGATTTTCATCTATGTTTTCTCCTAAGAATGTTACATAATTAGTGCTTACATGTAAGTCTTTGGGCTGGAGTTGATTTTTGTGGATGGCATGCAGTAGGGGTCTTTTGCATATGGCTATACACTTGTCTCTGATGATCAGTCCTTAGTTCAACAGATAGGTATGCCGTACACACTGTGTGCCAGGCATTGTGCTGGATGCTAGGGGTAAAGCAGTCAACCAAACAGTATCAGTGTCAGCGTCTCTCTGAACGGAGAGGCGAAGAAAGCAATTCAAGGGGCTGGCACTGTGGCACAGCGGGTAAAGCCGCAGCTTGCAGTATCAGCATCCCATATGGGCACCGGTTCATGTCCCAGCTGCTCCACTTCCGATCCAGCTCTCTGCTATGTCCTGGGAAATCAGTAGATGATCCAAGTCCTTGGGCCCCTGCACCCATGTCAGAGACTGGGAAGAAGCTCCTTGCTCCTGGCTTTGGATTGGCACAACTCTGGCTGCTATTGGGGAGTGAACCAGAAGATGGAAGACCTCTCTCTCTCTCTCTGCCTCTCCTTCTCTCTCTGTGTAACTCTGACTTTCTTTCTTTCTTTCTTTTTCTTTTTTTTTTTTTTTGGAAAGGCAGAGGTAGACAGTGAGAGAGACAGAGAGAATGGTCTTCCTTCCATTGGTTCACCCCTCAAATGGCCACTACGGCCAGCGCGCTGTGCCAATCTGAAGCCAGGAGCCAGGTGCTTCTCCTGGTCTCCCATGTGGGTGCAGGGCCCAAGCACTTGGGCCATCCTCCACTGCACTCCCGGGCCACAGCAGAGAGCTGGACTGGAAGAGGAGCAACCAGGACAGAATCCGGCACCCCGACCAGGACTAGAACCCGGGGTGCCGGCGCCGCAGGCGGAGGATTAGCCAAGTGAGCTGCAGCACCGGCAACTCTGACTTTCAAATAAATAAATAAAAGCAATTCAGGGGATTCGGGAACCAAGGCTGGCTTTTGGAGGAAATAGGCTGTTGAGCAGACTTTTTCAGAGTATAATATGAATGAGGAAACCTGCATTAGAATTACTTGGATTGCTTTTTTGTGTGTATGTGTGTGTGTGTGTACACTTATATGAGGGTACTTCAGAAAGGTAATGAAAAATGTGTATCCTGAAAAAACTATGCATGGATTCAAAACATTTTTTGTACCAAAATAAACTTATCTTTTTTTAAGATTTATTTTATTTATTGGCAAACAGAGTTACAGAGAGAGGTAGAGACAGAGAGAGAGGTCTTCCATCTGCTGGTTCTCTCCTCAGATGGCCACAACGGCTGGCGCTGTGCCAATCTGAAGCTTCTGAAGGAGCTTCTTCCGGGTCTCCCACATGGGTGCAGGGGCCCAAGGACTTGGAGCATCTTCTGCTGCTAATCCAGGCCACAGCAGAGAGCTGGATCTGAAGAGGACCAGCCAGCTCTCGAACCAACGCCCATATGGGATGCTGGCACTCAAGGCCAGGGCCTTAACCCACTGTGCCACAGCACCAGCCCCAATAAACTTATCTTAATTTTGTTTTTCATTAACTTTTTGAAGTACCTAAATATTTCTATTTATTATATATAACTGAAGAATGAGAATCTTTCTATATTGAAAGCAAGCTGTGCCTGATTATGAGTTCTGTGAAATTATTATCAGGGGCAGATGTTTGGTTCAGCAGTTCAAGCACTGCTTGGGACACCTGCGTCCTACGTTAGAGTGTCTGGTTTCAAGTCCCAGCTCTGCTTCTGATTCCAGCTTCCTGCCAGTGTGCACGTTGGGAAGGAGCAGTGATGCCAAAAACTCAGGGACCAGCCCCGGCTGATGCGGGGCATCTGGAGAATGAACCACAAGATGAAAGATATCTCTGTCCTCTCCATCCATCTCTGTACCTTTCCAATGAATATCAGTTACTGAAGGTGAATTATAGTATGTAAACTTTTTAAATTGCTGTCAAGTATCTGAATATCATTAGCTAGGTTTGTTTTTTTTTCTCAGACCTTTACTGTGGCCTTCTTTTGAGTTCCAAAGAAGTGAGACTATTATCTAGCCACATGCCAGACTGCAGTTGTGGAAGTCATTCTTTCAAAAGCCTGTGGATGAAGCAATATTATAGAGAGGAAATATGATATATCTCTGGAAAGAGAAGTAAGAAACTGTTCCCCTATTCCTAAATTGGTTGTACTTCACAAAACAGGCCATACCCATGATGCCAGGGCACTGGGCAGGGTTTCCCTGAGCAGCTGGCTACAGCTGCTGTTTCTACCAAAATTCTTCTTTTTAATAAAAGCATCCACAAAACACATGTGAGTCTCCCATTCACCCTGGCGACTTCGTAGCTGCAGCTTGACCTCAGCAGAATCCATTACACCTGTGTTTCCTTTGCTATTTCGTCTGAACAGAGGGGACAACATGCCTTGACTCCAGCCTTCTTTGGCATTTGGAGCACTTACTGGTCTGGATGCTGTCTGACATCACGACTGCAGGTGGCACAGGGGAGCTCTGTAAAGGAGAAACACAGTGACACTGACACAATTGTCTGTGCATTGCCTGTTCCATCCGAGCGTTCATATTAGGAGGGTGACTGCATGGACCACACAAGGGTCACGTTTAACTTTTTTTTTAAAGATTTATTTTATTTTTTTTGAAATAGTCACAGAGAGAGGTAGAGACAGAGACAAGAGTCCTCCATCTGCTGGTTCACTCCCCAGATGATTGCAACAGCTGGAGCTGTGCCGATCCAAAGCCAGGAGCCAGGAGCTTCCTCCTGGTCTCCCACGCAGGTGCAGGGTCCAAGCACTTGGGCCATCTACCACTTCCTTCCCAGGCCACAGCAGAGAGCTGGATCGGAAGAGGGCAGCCGGACTAGAACCGGCACCCATATGGGATGCCGGCGCTCCAGGCCAGGGCCTTAACCTGCTGCACCACAGCGCTGGCCCCTCACATTTAACTTTTAAAATTGGAGATGGACTGCTTCCACCAGGTGAACTGACTGAACCAAAGGCCACTTTTATATTTTCCAAGGTTCTGAAGGGGAAAAGGCACTAATCATTAAAAATATTATTCCGCGTTCTAACAAAAACATGAGTGAATTCATTCGTAACCTGAAAGTGAAAGAAACTCCTGTTTGTAAAACCCAGAACCAACAGAAGGGCCACAAAGGCCAAATTTATGCAAATTATATCACATGACTGCAGAATACTTCTGCATGTTAAAAACAAAATCAGCAAAGCAGGTAACTCAACAGGGAAAAAAATTCTGCAAGTACACCACAGAAAAATAATGGCTGGGAAAAAAAGAGGGCAAAGAAAACCCCTTAACTGCCATGTGGAAAGTTGAGCTAGAGCTATGAACTAACAGTTCACAGGAAGAGATGCAGACGAATCTCAAACCTATGACAAGATGCTCACCTTGGCTCATGAAAGGAGAAATACAAACTAAACTGCACTGAGTTACCATTTCCTACCTGTCACATTGGCAGAGATCCAAGATAATGAGATAACAGCATATGTTTCATGGCCTGATCTATTGGCGGAGCCTCAGGGAGAGAGGCTTCACACACTGCAAGTGGTTTAACCTCCAGCGTGGGAAATTTACAATATCTAGCAAGGTAAGGTAGGCCTTTGATCTTGGATTCTAGAAATTTATTCTATAGATATGTTTACAAAAAATATTGTCTATTGTGGGACAAAGCAAATGAGTATTATGTTAGGGTCTTTTGGAACCAAGATTTGAGGCATAGGAGACAGGATATATGAACGTAAAACAAATGAGGTTGGGTCTGGCGCTGTGGCGTAGTGGGTAAGACCACTGCCTGAAGTGCCGGCATCCCATATGGGCACCGGTTCGGGTCCCAGCTGCTACACTTTTGTTCCAGCTCCCTGCTGTGGCCTGGGAAAGCAGTAGAAGATGACCCAAGTCCTTGGGCATCTGCACCCATCTGGGAGACTGGAAGAAGCTCCTGGCTGCTAGCTTTGGATTGGCCCACCTCCGGCTGTTCTGGCCATCTGAGGTGTGAACCAGCAGATAGAAGACCTCTCTCTGCCTGTCTGTAACTCTGCCTCTCAAATAAACAAATAACAACTTTAATAAAAAGAACTGTATTTGAAATATATCAAGTATGTTTAGGTCTCTGAGTTCATAATCGTAAGAATCAACTCATGTAATCAGTCACCTTTTAAGGATATCTGAGAATTAACACATTATTTTGAAAACTGGTAAGTAAAGGGTCAAGTGTTTATTCTTTGTTGTACACTCTGCATCTCAGCATAATCAGACTATAAAAAGGGGAGTTTCTCTTTATAAAAGTATTTCCATAATAATAAATTAAGAAATGATGATAAAATGAATGTGTTATCTTTTTACTACCCTTAATTAATTACAATCTAGGCAGTGATCATTTTATACTACTTACTGGGAATATGTTACACCTTTTGAAATATTCTTGCCCAGATAAAACCAATCTAAATCTGATCAAGCCTCTCTATCTGATTACCAACTTACAGGAAATGTAGAGGATGGAGAAACAAATTAAATGACACCACAGGAATACAGTGGGTAGGGATATCTGGTAGGTAATAGATAGTCAGGAACATCTGATTACCAACTTACAGGAAATACAGAAAAACAAATTAAATGACAGTACAGGAATATAATGAGCAAAATCCAGGCAATCTTAAGCCTTAGAAGACAAACAACCCAGTTTCTTCATCACAAGAATTACCAGGAAAGGAGAATAGTATAGGAGGAACCTGAAAGAAACTGAAAAATACTCATCAATTATAATGTGTGGACTTGATTTGTATCCCAATTTGGACAGACCAATTTTAAGCATTTATGAAATAAAGAGAACACTGAGTGGATAGTTGATGATATTGAGGAATTATTAAATTATTTAACATATAATAACGGTGGTGTGGGTTTTTTTTCATTTTTTAAAAAAGGTTTAAGATCATAAATAGGTCATTGTTATAACACATTTTGTATTTTTTAAAAAACCAACTTTTTTTTGTTCTCTTCATTTTTAAAAAAAGGTGGTGTGGTTTTGTTTTAAAATGAGTCCTGGGGCCAGCCTTCTGACATAGCAGGTTTAGCTGCTGGTTGCGACACGGGCATCTTATATGAGCATCAGCTGGAGTCCAGCTGCTTCTCTTCCAATTTAACTCCTTGCTAATGTACTCAGGGAGGTAGTGGCAGATGGCTCAAGTCTGTGGGCCCCTGATACTCAAGTGGGAGACTTGGATGGAGTTCTGGGCTTCTGGCTTCAGCCTGGCCCACACCTGGCTGTTGGGGCCATTTAGGGAGTAAACCAGATTATAGGAGATTTATTTTTGTCTCTGTCTCTACCTCTCTATCACTCTGCCTTTCAAATAAATAAATAAATATTTAAACAAACCAGCAAGTCCTTATCTTTTAAAGCTACATACTAAAATATTTGAGAAAGATCAGACAAAATGTTGAATTGAAGTACTTTGAGTGTTAGAGTTGGAAATTCATACTTGAGCTGATGGACAGTGAGTTATTACAGGTTCTTGAGAAAGAAGGAAGCACAACAAAATGATAGCAAGTCTAGAAGTAAACCCACAAATATATGGTGAATTGATTTTTAACAGAAACACCAAGCTAAATTCTTGAGGGTAAAGGACAATCCTTTCAACAAATATTTCTGGAACAACGGGCTTCTCCTCCTCTGCTCTGTGTAAATGAGTGAGATGAATAGGTTGGATAAGTATGAGAAGCACCACAGGATGTACAGAAGGCACCTCCCCGACCCCAACACACACACACCCACATGAATGCTTTTTACTCCTTACTAAGGATTGATGTGGTCAGGGCTTTGCTTTGGCTCACCTCTTGTCTGACCTATGGCCACCCTTTGTGCCTTGATAACCTTGGCCAGTGTTTTCTTTCACTCTGTACATCACAAGAAACAATGGGGGTCCTGGGGAGAATCTAGTGATTGGTGGAAAAGGACACAAGAAATTTTCAACCTTCAAGTAGGAACTCCTATTTTTTCTTCCCTTTAAAATTAGTCTGCCATGCTCAAATGAGCTCGCTCTGGCTCCCGCATGGTCAGTGACTTAAAGGTGCAAGGCCTCTCCGAGAGGCCTCTGCTCTCTCTCTTTCTGTGAAAACTAGCAAATGCAGGAACTTTTTTTTCTTTCTCGTTGCTTCTATTGAAGTTGTTATCTGTAAAATTCCGAAGACCGGATGAGTGGAGGGAGTAGAGGGCCAATGGGATTCTTTATTTATGGCTAGTCACAGTGTCTCCTCCAGATGATAGGTTCAAAGGCTCCTTTGATCAATTAATTGATGTTTCAGTGAGCTTTCTAGACTTTTCTGCCATTTTTTTTTTTTTTGTCTTGTTCTGCCCCTTCTGTCCTAACCCCCAGTCAGTCCTTGAACAGAGATCTGAAGTCAGAGATGTAGTGGTACAGAAAATAATGCCTGAGTCAGCTAGGTAAAGGCACTACTTCTTCGAACCTGTATATCTGGGGTATTTGTTTTTTTTCCCATGGAGCTGCTCACTCAGACCTGGCAAATTATATACACCCACAGACATGTATTGAATAGTCACTTAGTACCAGAAACTCTTGAACTGGAGATGTAAGATAAATACCAAATCTGTGCCCCAGGAGAATTCATGATCTTGGGAGACAGAGAACTGTGTTCTTGGGGCCTCCATGAGGCTGGAGCAGGTGAGATGGGGTCTGCCCGTAGGAGTGGCAATCAAGAGGGATGGTGTGAAGCCTGCTAGGCCAAGTGACCGGAGGCCATCAGTGAGTGCCATTTCAGGGACAAAAACTGAAGAGTCCAGCAATCTAATCATTCTCAGTCTTCCAATTAACAACTATTTCAACTATTTACTGAACAACTGCTATATGCCAAGTGCTGTTTCAGATGTTAGGAAAAGACAGAGTCTGCTTCACCATGAAGCTTCAGTTCTCTTGGGGAAGACAAATGGATTTACCCTTATGTTGTTAGTTAATGAAGTGGCACACAGAAAAATAAGGCAGGATAAGGGCATTGAGACTGAGGAAACCTGCTTCTTTTATCTGGAGAATTCAGGTGGGACTGTTGTGATGATGTGGTACCTGAGCACAGAGGGAGAGTACCTGATGAGACAGATCCCCTCTGGTAGGAGTTTACTTAGCCCACTGAAAGAGTCGCAAGAAGGCCAGCCTGCTGTTGTTGAATGAAGATGGGAAACAGTGATAGGAAGTGAAGGTAGGGAAGTTACTGAGGATGCCATTACGTAGGGCCTCATTTTTGAGTGATTTGAGGGGAGCCACATGAAGATAATGTGCAGTGAGTGGTAGGAGTTGATTAATACTTTGCAGAGATCATGCTAGATAGATAGATAGATGCCTGACTCGGGGGTGAGGAGAGGAAAGGGATAAGTAAGAGTAGACGCAAACACACAGTCAGGAAGCTAATAGCGAATTCCAAGCTAATAGAGATAACAGTAGCTTGGACCGGGGTAGTAGCAGCAAATGATGTCCGACCATTCAGTTCTGGGATATGTTGAAGATAGAGCTGTTGGGATTTGTTTGTAATATGTGAGAGGAAGAGGAATTGAGGACAATTTCAACAGAAGCCTGAACAAAATGTTGGTGCCATTTTGTTGAGCACAGATGGCAGGGGAAAAACAAGGTTGTAGGAGAAGAATCAAGTTTGGTTTGAAATCTGTTGAGTTTGCAATGTCTAAGTGTAATTGTAACTCGAGTTCAAAAGGAAGCCCATGGCTGGAGACATGAATTGGGGAGGGGGGGCTCTTTAGGATACCGACTGTGTAAAGTCATGGAACACACCATGACAGGAGGTAGAAGGAGGGTCTGAGAGGTGTGAGGACTAAGCTGTGATGGTCCCATGTGTTAGTGCTGAGAAGTAGAATACCTTGAAAAGAGCAAATGTGACAGGATGATGGGAAAGGAAACTGGAGTGAGTTCAGGAGAGAATGAGGGACAAGAAATTTGAGAAACTAAGTGGAAGCATCTCTTTCACGAGTCCTCTGGAAGAGTAGAGAGATAGGGAAGTTTCTGGAGAAGGTTGTAAAGTCAGATGAGTTTTAAGGTGACGTACGTCAGAGCACGTTTCTGTGCTGATGAGAATGACCTGGGTAAAGAGGAAGATGCCAGTGAGAAAGAATGGACAGAGAGGAAAGTGGGTGATTTCAGACTGTATACCTTGAGGTGGCCAGAGGGCTGGGGATCTAAGAGTAAGAGCAGAGTAGGTCTTTGAGGGACAACAGCAGGTTCACCCCATGTCAAATAAGGGAAGGCATATGTAGAAGTAGATGCTTTCTCTCTCCCCCTAACACACACACACACACACACACACACACACACAAGTATCCGCATAGAGGTATAGCCAGCAACCACAAAACTCTGTATTTGCTATGGATTGTTTCCTTTTCCAGAAAGAGGCTTTACTCTGCCTCAGGACCTAGGTTTGTTTGTTTTCCGCTCCTCAGTTTCAGGGACTCTCCCTCCTCTGACAGTTAGATTTCTAGTCCTCAGATCAGTGCTGACCAACAACATGGCAGAACCAGGAGAGCTGGCCATTCTTGGAGTGCAGGGTACTATATACATGGGGCAAATGAGCTGGTCTCTGCTGTGGCCCGGGAAGGCAGTGGAGGATGGCCCAGGTGCTCGGGCCCGGCACCCGCATGGGAGACCAGGAGGAAGCACCTGGCTCTTGGCTTCAGATCGGCGCTGCATGCTGGCCGTAGCGGCCATTTAGAGGGTGAACCAACAGAAGGAAGACCTCTCTCTCTCTCTCTCTCTCTCTCTTTCTCTCTCTCTCTCTCTCTCTCTCACTGTCTAACTCTGCCTGTCCAAAAAAAAAAAAAAAAAAAAAGTGAAGCTGGAATAGTGTGGGGGTGGGGCAGGGACAGATTAGGAAGAACTAGGGAGTTTGGCTCTCATTCTGTGGACCCAGAGGAACTACTGATGGAGAGTAGTTGGGAAGGGCCTGACCTTGCCAGGAGGAGCTGCTTCGATGGTGGAAACCTGAGGGCAGGAGGACGGTCCCAGGATATTGCCTTGGGCCAGATGAACTCAGTTTGTGTCTTTATGGCCATCTATTTTTTTTGGAGGGTTAACACTATACCCTTCTGAAATTAAATAAATTCTTTTAGAAGACTGAATAAAATAAATTCAAGAAGCAATGAAGCGAAAACTGTTTTAGCTACCCAGCAGTGACTGATTTCTCAATACATCGAACCATTAATGGGATGGAAGATTGGGGCCTTCGTGTGCGGTAGAAGAGGAAACAGATATGAGTGGGAGAAAATGTGAACTATGTTGGAACCGAAACAATCTCATTAGTTACTTTTAATATCCATAGACTTTCCGCAGGGAGAGTTGATGTCTTTTAACAGATGAAGGAGGAGAGCCCTGGCTTTTCCACACCCAGGGAGTTAATGATAGGCTCAGGCTCTAAGTGGTGTCCTTGAATTTCCAGTTCTTTACTTGGTCCCTGGACTGAAGCAAAGTGATAAATCTTGGCTACAAACCACTTGCAGGATTAGAGACATATCAGCTAGTCTTCAGTATTTGGGGTCAAAGTGTTTCAACATCTCTACAGTTTAAGGTGGGAATTATATGACTGCCAGCACCAGGGGAGGTGTCACAGGTACAGTTAGCCATTAAGGTCCCATCTTAAGGCCCTCCATGGAAGAAGGCCTCTCATTGGCATGTATGTAGTTAATGAGTGGGACAGGGAGCCTCTGCAGGTGCACCGCTGAGCCAGTCTCACTCTGGCAGGGGTGCAGCATTGTTAGAGTGGGTGTAAACACTGATTGTAAGATGCAGTCACGCTGCCAACATTGGGGTGGGGAGATTGAGAGAGGAGAAAGTATGTCTTAGAACTGGAAGTTAACTGGCTCCACTTTTCATATAACAGTGTATCGTGGGAAAGCTTACATACTGAAAGCATGTATATATTTCGTTTGAGCTCAGTTTTAAGAGCATTATACCGATAAGCCTGACCCCATAGATTGCTTTTAGTATTAAGTGAGATAATAATATGGTTATATTTCTCTTGATAGACCTCCCAGAAAGCAATAGATATTTTAAAGTATTTCCAATTGTAAAATGTTACCTTTCACATGGTAATTTTTTTATAATAGTATCTCCAAATACTTTTGAACTCTTTCTGGTTGTCAAAAGGTTACTTTTTAGTCAATAACATCTTTCTGCTAACAGAAGACATAAGCTTTTAAATTGTTAATATACAGAAAAACAAACGAATGTCTAAGTGAGTGTGGCAGTAGCTCAGTGATACAGAGAGGACTCTTCTCACCTGCAGACCTGTCCTGTTCACTAGCTGCTTATAACCCATGACACATGCTATGGAGATGACTGCTCATGTTCATTGAATCCCAGCATGAGCCAGTGTTCTAAGCACTAAACATTTAAGCCTTCCAGCAGCCCTGTGAATTTGGAACTTTTATTATTCCTTTTTATGGAGGGAAGAAAACTGCTATTATGATAAGCAAGAGAACTTTAAAAAGTGTATGGACAAGTTAAATTAAAAAATGAATTTGTTTTAGTACAAAAGAAATTTTGAAGTCCATGCATAGATATCAAGTATCTTTTTGAAAAATTTATTTATTTAAGAGGCAGAGAGAGCTAGCCCCCATCTGCTTCACTCCCTAAATGCCTTGCAACAGCTGGGGATAGGTGTGACCAAAAGCCAGGAGCCAGCAATGCAGCCTGGTTTTCCCATGTGAACAGCAGGAAACCAATTGCTTGAGCCAGCATCACTGCCCCCCACCCCGGGATCTGCAGTAGCAGGAAACTGGAATCAGGAATTGGAGCCACAAGTTGAACCATGGCACTCCAATATGGGAGATGGACATCTTAACCACTAGGCTAAAGTCCTGTGCTAATACAGTATTTTTCATCATATGCATTTTCCATTAACGTCGAGAAGATTCGTCATATATATTTAGGTTTTTTCCATGGTAACTGGCTCATAACTCCCTCTACAAGGCAGCCCATAGAAACTCAAAGAGGATGTTAGGAGACCTCTTCATTCCAGAGGAGTCCTTGCCCATATCTTCCAGGAAAGAATGCTGGCAGGTCTTGCTTGCTGGTGCGTGGGGAAAACCTCATGCATGTGGTCTGAGAAGAGATCTGTGTTGACAATGAGTAGTAGGAAAATCCAAGTCCAGCTTGGTTTGTCCTAAAGACAAAAACTGAAGCCCACACACCCAGTTGGTAAATGGTAGGGTGAGATTTGAGCGTACTGCCTGACTCCAGAGTGTGCGCCCTTAACCACTGTGCTGTAGAGTCTCTTTCTGATACGACTCAGATCCTTTTCTTCCTTGCTGGAAGAGATTTGATTTTCATTGGTTGTTTACCCCACCCTGTGTGTCTCAGAGGAGGCAGAGCCAGCCCACATCTCCATGAGTTCATCCTAGTTCATCTAAGCCAATCATGGTGTCCCATTTCCCCGATTGCAAGGATTCCGTTAGGCAAGAACGTTTGACAAGATTCTGGCCGAGTGCATATGAGGAGTACCTTTCTGTGGGCTTCTGAGGAAGGTTTTTTCCCTCAAAAGAAGTAGACACACATGGAAGGACACCTCTCTTCCTCCCCTGACCTTGTCACATCTGGACGTGATTCTTGGCAGAGTGGCGCTGTCCTGGCACCAGCCTGAAGGTGAAGCCAGTACTCTGAATACAGACACAGCCAAGAAGAGATTGGAGAACCTTGACTTAGAAACACCCAGAGGTGCTCATCCCAGTGCTTCTCATTATGTGAGGGGATAAGAATAAGACCAAGACCCACAGTGTTTAGGACAGTTGGAGTTGGATTTTTTTATGTTTTTAACTTATTTATTAGTTCATTTCTTGGCTTTTTTTTTTTTAAATTGATTTGAAAGGCAGACTGACCATGGTGGGGGAAGAGAGGGAACGTTCCATCTACTGGTTTACTCTGCAAATGGCCGCAACGGCTGGCACTGGACTGAGTGGAAGCAGGAACCTGGAATTCCTTCTGGGCTTCCCACATGGGTGGCAGGGGCTCAAGTACTTGGCCCATCTGCTGCTCTTGTTTTCCCAGACACAGTAGGGAGCTGGTTTGTAAGCAGAGCAGCCAGGACTGAAAGGGCACTAGGATGTGGGTATGTAAACAGGTGGCTTAACTGTTCTGCCCAATACCTGTCCCCACATCCCATATCGGAGTGCCTGGTTTGAGTTCCAGCTCTGCTTCTGATCCAGCTTCCCACTGATGCACACCCTGGGGGGCAGCAGATGGAGGCTCAAGTGCTTGGTTCCCTGTCCCCATATGGCTGCTGGCTTCGGTCCTGCTTGTTTTAGGCATTTGAGGAATGAACCAGCAGATGTGAAATCTCTCCCTGTCTCTGTCTAAATAAAAATTAATAAATTGGAAAATATTTAAAAATAATAGGGGTGGCTTGAATCCCACATCAGAGATTCTAATTAAATGGATCTGGAGTGGGAGTCTGGTTAGCAATACTTTTTTTTTTTTTTTTTTTTGAAAAGCAGAGTTAGACAGTGAGAGAGAGAGAGAGAAAGGTCTTCCTTCCTTTGGTTCACCCCCCAAATGGCCGCTACGGCCAGCACGCTGTGCCAATCTGAAGCCAGGAGCCAGGTGCTTCTCCTGGTCTCCCATGCGGGTACAGGGCCCAAGCACTTGGGCCATCCTCCACTGCACTCCTGGGCCACAGCAGAGGGCTGGACTGGAAGAGGAGCGACCAGGACAGAATCTGGTGCCCCGACCAGGACTAGCACCCAGGGTTCCGGCACTGCAGGCGGAGGATTAGCCAAGTGAGCCACAGCGCCGGCCCACCAATACTTTTTAAGTTTTTTTTTTTTTTTTTGAAGTTTTTCTGGTGATTCTACTGAGTTGACAGAGTGAATTGCAGTAGCATTTGACCATAATTCACTGCTAGAGGTCTGGCAACGGCTGTCTCAGGCTTCCTGACTTGAGACGCTGAGAGGTTTGGATAGGCCAGCTTGCGAGAAGGGTGGCTTGGAGTTGCGCACAGCAAAGGGACAGGTGCTGATGAGCACTGCTCTGCCAAGTTCAGTTTGAGTCGACAGTGGGGTCTGAGATCATGGCAGCTCTTGGCCAAGTTTTCCACAGACCTAAGCAAGCAGAGAGTAGAGTGTCAGTGTGGCCTGTAGACCACTCGGGGTCCCTTCCCCAAGTCTAAACGCAGGTGCTTTGGCAGTTTCAGAAGAAAAAGCAGTGAAACCATTTCTTCACATAGATTTTAATAATTAGAAGTGACAGTAGGTATGAATGTCATAGAATCCTGTTCTTAATCATTTTTGTCTTCTTATTGTGTTCACACTAGAAAGACTTTCTTGGCTAATGTTTAGTCAACTGAGTACAGCTCATCACGGCTGACGTATTTTACACTAGTTTCTGTTGTTCACATGAGTTTTCCTGTATTAGAAATCAGTTTTAAAAATGGCTCATTGGTAAAGGGCAAAAGTAGAGGCAGAACAAGTCAAGTAAATGTTTCAGCTCATAAAAATGTATACAGCTGGAGAGTCAGTGTGTAGCCTAGTGGTTAGGGCACACATGACCAACATTGGAGTGCCTGGATTTGATATCCACCTGCAGCTCCTGATGCTGGCTTGCTATCAAATACAGAGCCCGGGAGGCGGAAATAATGGCTCAAGCAATTGGGTTCTGCCCACTTAGGTAGGATTGTGGTCTCTGCTCCTGGCTCAGTCTTAACCCAGCCCTGGGCATTGTGGGGATGTGAGAAGTGAACCAACAGATAGGAACTCTTTCTCCCTCTCTCTTTCTCTGTTCTTCTGTCTTCCTCTCCTTTTCTTCCTGCCTTGCAAATTTTTTTTATTTAAAAAGTATTAGAACTATAAATACTGAATAGGACACCGGTTTAAATATAGAGTATGGATGGGACAAATGATTGCTTGAGTAGGAGGATTTAATATAAGCAGCCAACAAACAAAAGAAAAAAAGAATGCTGAGGAATTTCTGATATTAGATTTTATTGAACTAGAAATGTGTTCAACCTTACTTCACTGTGTACTGCGTCCTTTTATCAAATAGAGGCAGGAAGTCATTGAAGCTTTCCTGTTTTTTTTTTTTTTTAATACAACAAAACACAGGTAAACCTAGTAAGTTTTTCCTGAACAAGCGCAAAATCTTCTCTTTCAAAATTAGATTGATGAATTCTGTAATGATATCAGAAAAGAGGTCAAAGGACAGGGGATATCCAGAGCTATGCTCTACACAGAGAAAATGAGGTTCAAGTCACACTGGTATGGGAGGCTTGATAAAACTGGCTTCCAGGGGCCCACGCCATGGCGTAGTAGCTTAATCCTCCGCCTGCGGCACCAGCATCCCATGTGAACCAACATGTGAGCGCTGGTTCGAGTCCCGGATGCTCCTCTTCTGGTCTGGCTCTCTGCTGTGGCCGAGAGGGCAGTGGAGGATGGCCCAAGTCCCTGGGCCCCTGCACTCACCTGGAAGACCAGGCAGAAGCATCTGGCTCCTGCTTCAGATCGGCACAGCTCCGGCCATGGTGTCCATTTGGGGAGTGAACCAATGGACAGAAGACCTTTCTCTCTGTCTCTCTCACTGTCTGTAACTCTACCTCTCAAATAAATAAATAAAATATTTAAAAAAAAACTAGCTTCCAAATGAGTAGCAAATATACTGCTCAGAGAGGGCAGAACAAAGTGTTGACAGAATTCCTTCGTCGGATGGATCTTGCTTGATATCCGTGGGGCACATGTAGAGAAGCACCTACTATCCTAAGCGCATGCTAGCAGATCTTTGACTTCACATTTGGGCTGAACAAAGTATATGCAGATTACAAATCAACTTTTGGCATATGTGCAGTGCTTGTACAAGAGGGAATTACTGCGTGAGTTTTGTCCAAAGAAAATCCGCACCGCAAGAGTGTTTTGTTTGAGTCGGTTAATAATTAATATTGTCATCCTGAAGCAGCTTTAGAAAGAGATCCAGGGATCAGCAGTCAAGGGTAAGGAAGGACAAAGGACATAAAAGATGTCGCCCTAGCACGTGACCGACATCACTGTTTTGTTCTCACATAATGGCCTGTGGCCTGCATGATGTCCCCTGGCCCTGATAATAGGTGAAAGGAATACCAAAAAGTGTGAGGAAATGAGAGGTAAGTAGCCCCTTACAGGCATAGGTGCCTCCCAAAGCTTTTGGAATAGAGTTTAGTTTGAAACCTACTTTCCTGATATTGCTTCATGTCCGTGACAGCCATTTCTATTGATTATGTGGCTTTCTCAAGTGATGTGCTATTTTAGGGGTGGACATTGAAATTTTAGTGTTGGGGCAGTTGTTGAGGCAAAGCAAGTTAAGCTGCTGCCTGCAACACCAACATCCCAGCCGAGCACCTGTCCAAGTCCCGGCTGCTCCACTTCTGATCCAGCTCTCTGCTAATGTGCCTGGGAAAGCAACAGAAGATGGTGCAAGTCCTTGGGCCCCTGCTATCCATATGGGAGATCTGGGTGGAGTTCCCGGCTCCTGGCTTTGGCCTGGCCCAGCCCTGGCCATTGCTGTCATTTAGGGAGTGAATCAGCAGATGGAAATCTCTCTGTGTTTTTTTCTCTCTCTCTCTAGCTCTGCCTTTCCAATAAATAAATATATAAAAAAAAAAAGATTTTCAGTGTTAAATACAAAAAATCATGTTATCTTCTAGGTCTGTGAAGACAGAACACTGACTTCTTATTTCCAACTGTATCCCACACCTAGCAGTGTCACTAATAGCTAATAAATGTTTGCTGGATGAATGGATTTTTATTCATTTAGTCAGAGAAAGAATTGAGGGTGTGCTTATAGGTTATGTTTTAAAACTACATCCAAAGGCTGCAGCTTGCCAAATGCAACCAAAAAGTAGATTAGGCATCTGTTTTTCAGCTATCTCCCTAGTGGAACATTTACCCAGCCTCCTAGCCCTTGACTCTAATGTGCTCATAAATTATTATTTACCAAGCACTGAAAGAGATCCTTGGTGAAGACTGGTTCATAATTTCTAGAAATAGGTTGAATCTCAATATCCAAATGTATCTGGCAGTATCACCAAACAGTTGTGGCTCTTTTCTGGTGATCTCTATTATGAATTAGGATTTCCTATTTTATTTTTGTTTATTTATTTATTTAAGATTAATTTATTTGAAAGGCAGAGTTACACAAAGAGAAGAGAGAGAGAGAGAGAGTCTTCCATCTGCTAGTTCACTCTCAATTGGCTGCAATGACCAGAACTGTGCCGATCCAAATCCAGGAGCCTTTAGCTTCTTCCAGGTCTCCCACGTGGGTGCGGTGGCCCAAGGACTAGGAACATCTTCTGCTGCTTTCCAAGGCATATTATCAGGTGGCTGAATTAGAAGAGGAGCAGCCAAGACTCGAACCAGTGCCCATACGGGATGCCGTCTGGCCCTGGGATTTTCTAATTTAGAAGAAATAAAAAGTAAGAAAAGAAACTGCCTGGAGAAGAGCTCAAACTGTTTGTTAACATACATATAATAATGATTAGTTTGGGTCAAATTCCCATTAGGTTGGACGGAGATAGACAAAATGTACTCGTAAATGATGTACGCTACATTATATGAAGTCACAGCTGTCTTCTTCTTGGGTTCCAGGGTTGCATTCAAAGAATACATATTCCAAGGGACAGACACGCTGTGGTCATCAGATGTCACCACTGAGGGAGCTCTAGAACAAGCACCTTAGCAACAGGACTTGTGCACAAATTCCACCCCTGGGGTTGCTCACAGCCTGAGTCCTTTCTACCCCAGGCGAAGCCAGCTTCTCAGGGCACCAGCTCTGTGGAAGGAGCACAGCAGCAGAACGGTCAGTGCCCCTGTGCACCTGCCACGTCTGGTGCATTGCACACGGCGACATGTCACAGCCCAGCACACTCTTAGTACCCAGCTTCTGCACCCAGCGGAGATACAGCCTTTGGGTAGGGTGCTGTCTTCAAGGAGGCTGGTAAGGGCACAGCTATACAAGCCTAGATAGTCAGTGAAAACCGACTATTTGGCCAAACAGCTGTCTACTGACAGTAGGGTTGTTGAAGAGAAAGGGAAGAATAAAAGGAGGATGGGACAGTGATGGGACTACATATGTTTGAATGCCATATTGAAAAGCATTGGGGCCAGCGCCGTGGCTCAACAGGCTAATCCTCTGCCTTGCGGCGCTGGCACACCGGGTTCTAGTCCCGGTCGGGGTGCCGGATTCTGTCCCGGTTGCCCCTCTTCCAGGCCAGCTCTCTGCTGTGGCCAGGGAGTGCAGTGGAGGATGGCCCAAGTGCTTGGGCCCTGCACCCCATGGGAGACCAGGAGAATCACCTGGCTCCTGCCTTCGGATCAGCGCAGTGCGCTGGCCGCAGCGCGCCGGCCGCGGTGGCCATTGGAGGGTGAACCAATGGTAAAGGAAGACCTTTCTCTCTGTCTCTCTCTCTCACTGTCCACTCTGCCTGTCAAAAAAGAAAAAAAAAAAAAAAGAAAAGAAAAGCATTGGGAAAAAACAATCAGGTTGAAGTAGCTCAATAGAATAGATTCACAATGCTTGAAAATTAATTTGCCTCTGAGAAAGAAAAGATAGGAGGCTGGGACTGTGGCGTAGCAGGTAAAGCCATCGCCTGCAGTGCCGGCATCCCATATGGGCACCGGTTCGAGTCCCAGCTGCTCCACTTCCAATACAGCTCTCTGCGGTAGCCTGGGAAAGCAGTAGAAGATGGCCCAATTCCTTGAGCCCCTACACCCACGTGGGAGATCTTGGGGAAGCTCCTGGCTCTGGCTTCAGATGGGTGCAGCTCTGCCCATTGCATTCAACTGGGGAGTGAACCAGTGGATGGAAGACCTCTCTCTTTGTCTCTCTACTTCTGCCTCTAACCCTGCCTTTCAAATAAATAAATAAATTTTAAAAAATAAAGAAAAGATATCTTATCATTATGTAAGTTGGGCGATACACCTCTGACATCTAAAATAGAGGCAGACACTGAAGGCCCATCCATGAAACAGCTAAAACACTAGGGGAGGATCTGACGGGCCTCAGTTTGAGTTCCAGCTTGGCCACTTACCAGCTGCTTGTCTTTGGGAAGTGACCTGACCCTTCCCGTGGCCTCGATTTCTCAGCTGTACAATGGGTCGATCGCACTGACAGTTCTTCCCTGCCCTCAGCAGATGTGTTATGATAAATAAAGTATTCTGTTCATTTTTCTAAGTGCTTTCCAAAGCTGCTTTGAGGTGTCTGAGAAGCCTCTGCTCAGGAGATTTTCCTAACTGACATGACCTCCTCCCCCTGCTTGCCCTCTGTCAATCCTCAGCAACGGGAAGTCACCTCGCCTGGTGCCCTGGACCGTGTTGGCTCTCCCTCCCATCCTCTAGAGTTCCTCATGTGCCCTCCTAGAACAGTCGTTCCGTCAGCTGTGTTTCGCTGCTGTGACTTCACCTCATGTATGTTCATCCTCAACTGCAGAGCTGTATTGACAACAGCTTTGAAAATTTCCCATTTCCTCTGGCAGGAAATCCAACGACTTAATATCCCTTTCCCCATCTGGAAACTCTGAGTAGGATAATAGCAACATGGCTGCTCCAGCAACAGGGCTTTTTCCTCGTCCTCCTTGCTGGTTCATGAAAATGTGTGTCTTCACAGTGTGCCTCACCTCCTGAATTATTTCACCTCTTCTGATGTTAAAATGACTCACAGAAAATGTGTTATTTGTAAGCTTCTCGTAAAATTACAGATTGTCTTAAAGCAGAGTGAGTTATCAGCCTACCATGTCCAAATTCAATTTATGAGGCAGAACCATGAACCAAAGTGAGGCTCAGAGATGCACTGGAGAATGGAAGGCTTCTGACTTCATTGAATGTGACTTTTTAGCTATTTTACATCAGTTGTGTGTCTACTATAGGTTGCTTTCTATATTGAGAAAGTGGAAACAGCAGATCTCTCTGGATCCAAAAGCGTTTTGGAGGCAATGTTGACATGATGTTTACTTTTGTTTTCATCTAAGTCCTGAGCTCTGTAGCCTATTTAGCCTTAGCTTTACAGGAAGAATTTTTTAGCCTTCATTGCTGTTTAACCTTGTCATTTCCTGATTTCTCATTGCTGATTCTTAACTTAGGGATGTCTGGTGGAGCTAGGGCTAAGACTGGAGGTGCCATGTTTTCCCATGGCAGTACAGATGGGTAAAGTTAGGAGGGGTAAAATCTTTCCAGATGTAAGCCCCTGTGTGTTTAGCAAAATAATGTTATGGATTCTATATTAGTTTCCTGTGTCTGCTGTAACAAATTACTTCAAACTTGGTGGCTTAAAACAATGGAAATTGATTCTCCAACAGTTCTGGAGGCCAGACTTCTGAACTCAGTATGACAGGACTGAAATCAAGGGTCAATAGGGCCACACATGGGCCCACCCTAGGTCCTAGTCCTGCCTCTTGCCGTTTCTGGGAACAGCACTGGCACACCACTCCAGTCTTCAAGGCCAGCATCTTGGCTATGTTTGTGTTCCCCCAAAATTCAAATGCCAAAATCCTAACCTACCAATGGGATGGTATTAAGGGATAGGGCCTTTGGGAGATAATTGGGTCATGAGGATGGAGCCCTCATTAATAGGATTCGTGCTTTAAAAAAGACACAGGAAAGCTGGTGTTTCCCTCTCTCTCTCTTTCTCTCTCTCTTTCTATCTCTCTTTCGCCCTCTCCTTCTCCCTCTGCCCCTTTCTCCTTCTCTCCCTCTCCCCTCTTTACCCAATAAGGAAAGTAGCCATCTGTAAACCAAGAAGAGGGCCTTCAGTAAGAGCCCAACCATGCTAGCACTTTGACCTCCAGAACCGTGAGATGTAAATTCTGCTGTTCATAAACCACCCAGGCTAAGGTGCTTTGATACAGTAGCCCAAACTAAGGTATTCTTCAAGACTCTCTGTCCTGGCCTCAACATCCCCAACTCAGGTTTGTCCAGTTTCCCTCTGCCTCTCTCTTGTGAGGATACTTACCATTTCCTTTAGGGCCCACACAGATGTTCCAGGACAGCTTGCCCAACTCAAGAGCTTTAAATTAATCACAGTGGCAGAGGTTTCCCCAGTCTTTGTATGAGGTAACATTCACAGGTTTTAGGAATTAGGATGTGGATATCTTTGGGGGCCATTTTTCATCCTGATGGTGTACTCTATTTGTCCAAAACAAGTCAACTAAACATCAAGGCTCACTTTCTCCTACATGTTCCATTCTGATATTAAATGTTAAGAGCATAGGCTTTGGAATCTTTCCTATGCGGTCTTATAGTTCAAAGACTGGGGAAAATTGCTTAACCTCATTATTATTATTTTGCTCGTTTGTAATAAATGGTAGACAATATTATAATTGGGTTTTTGGAAAACTAATAAATTCTGTAAATCTAACAAATATTTATTTAGCAACCACTATGTGTCTGACACTAAATTCTGTGGCTACAATAACGGACAGCAAGTAGATATAGTCTCTGTCCTCAAGGATCATTAAACAAATACCCTCAAAAGTATACCACAGACCAGTAAATGCTATACAGGACCAGATTAGGGTTAAATAAGGCTCTGAGGAAGTGATATATAAGCTGAGATTTGAAGGGTGGTGGGACATGAGCCCAGCCAGAATAGGAAGAAGACAATTTTGTGCAGATGGACAGCCTGTGATTGAAAGGAGCTTGGAACTTTGGATATAGAGAACGAAGTATCTGTAGAATTCAATAACCTATGAGAAGACTGGGATGAAATGAGCTTGGTGACATCAACAAGGATCAGACCACACATGGCCCTGCAGAAATCTGAGCTGTATTGGAAAGGATTTAACAGTGGCAGGGCGAGGTTAGGGTAGATATGAAGTAATCTGGTTTATGTTTTTCCAAGATTACTCTGGTTCTTGGCTGGAGACTGGACAGGGGCAGAAGTAGTGGCCATGGAATGGCGGGATCAGAGATGTGGCCTTAGTCCAGGCAGGAGGACAGGTAGCCTGGACCAGGGTGGAGACTGTGCTGTCTGAGAATGGGAGGAAGAACAGGCTTGGAGAAAAGAGTCTGAGTTCAAGTTGCTACATGTTCAGTTTCAGAAGTCACTTAGCCCGGTGCCTGGCACGGAGTACACCATAAACAGTAGCTTCTATTTCAGTAGCTTCTAATTCCATCTGTTTCAAAATTATAACTGACCTTTGAGTCGGAAGGCTTAGGTTCTAGCTCTGGCTAGAGCATGCTAGGTAATAACCTCTCAGGGCAGACTCGGGAGCGGGCAAACTAGACACTTTCTGCAGTCCCTTTTGGCCTCAGGCTGCTGGCGGTGCCATGAAATTCTCTGGTCTTGACCACGTGGAATCTGCTCTGGTCAGCTGGATCTGCTTCCTAGAGGCCGATGAACTAGAACTCTGCCTATGGGTGGCAGTTTCTGGTGGAAGCTGACGTAGAGGGAGCTCTGGCCAAGGCAAATTGTGGCTAGTGAGGAGGCCTCGTGACGGAGGGGAAGGATGTGGTCTGAGGAGAGCAGCAGCTGCTGCTGTCTCCACACAAGCATGAAATCGCTGAGCCTGGGAGGGGATTGCAGCTGAGGATGGCTGCTTATTAACTGGTAAATTAATAGGATTTCGGGCATATGGAGAAACGGTGATGGGCAGAAAAGAAGATGGAGAGAAAAGAATAACACTTCTTCTTTCTTGAGGGCTCGTCTCTTAATGTCATAAAGTCATCGGCGGGGCCACAGTGGTTATCAGGGGTAGGTCGTCTCCCATTCAACTCCCTTAGCTTACAAAGAAAGAGACCAGGCACAGCCGTGAGTTCCATGGCACACAGCCACATCAGCCCTGGAGTCTGCTCCCACCTGGCCTGTGCATCCCTGCCCCACCAGGCCTCGGGGCAGATTCCCCTGAGCCATTTGAGGCCCAGTTTTGAAAAACAGGTCATCTTTGCTCTCATTTGTCTCTGCTCAGACCCTCGGGAATTTCATTCACGGCTCCCAACCCACAAGATAAAGCCTTGATGTAATTCATTTGGTCAGTGCTTCATTACCCGATAGCAGACCTGGCTCCACCTGGAGTCCACAGAGATCCTTCCACTTACCTGCCACGATCCAGACAGTGCCTGCTCTTCCAAAAGCCATCTTGCAAACGAAGACTGTCCCCAAGGCTGTCATTAGGCCAGACAGTGCTCTTCTTGTCCTCAAACGTGTGTATTTGGTTGAATTTTAGAGACTCAACAGCATCTTTGTTGATGAGGAGCAGCTGAGAGGGAACTTACTAGGAAAGCTGCCGCTTCAGCCTGTGGTTGTGGTTAGTCTGTGAGTCACTGAATTCCCCGGCCTCCTCTTTGGAAGCAGTAACCGGTCCTTCTACTGCTTTATTACTGGTTCTCAGTAGTAGGAAGCAGAGCACACTACCTTTGCTGAACAGTTTAATCTAAAACACCTCGTCAGAGTATAGGAGCCAGACTTCACACGTGCCCACTGCATAGCAAGGATCACATTGCTCGTCTGAGCTGCCTGAGCAAGATCCCTAATGCAGGGCAGGGGCCCTCGGTCTAGGCGGTGTACCCAGGGTAGGGCTCAGGGCAGTGCCGGGCCATACCGGGCATCTGTTGGGTGCGTGGCAAGGAGAGTCTGGCGCAGAGATTCCTCTCCTGAATGTGCAGTGAATGGTGAGGTCAACTTCCGTGATGGAAACTCTTTTCCGGGCTGAGACTGTGTTCTAAGAAAAGGGCGGACTCTCTTTGTCCAGAGGCCACACATCTGGATGACCTCCTTCCAGGCCCTTTGAACATGCTGGGCTCGTTCCTGAAACAGTGGTCACCGGCTGCTGGCCCCCGACCTGAGGACGGCCCAGACAGTTCTCAGCATCTCTGCAGCTTCTGCCCCTCCTGTGAGATCCACCTCGAGGCCTACTTCTTTCCTGGAACCTTCACCTAGAACCCCAGTCCTCGCTGGTTCTTTTGATTCCGAATTCCTTCCACAGTTGCAACCACACTAAACAGTTTTTCACTTTGCTCTTGCTGCTTTGTGTTGTTTCTTCTGGGTGTGTTAAAGAGAGGGAATGGGTACTTTTTGCCTGTCCTTTTTTTAGCAGCCAAATCATTATCATTTTAAGGATGAAAATTCAGTTTTGAACTTATTTATTATTCTCATTCCCCCATCATATCTGGTTTAATTCTGGGGATAAAGTGTGTGCCCACAAGTATAAGAATACTTTTAAAAAGTTCATGGAAAGTGGAATTAAAAGATAAGCTTGTTTTGGTGCAAAATTTTGAAATCTATTTATAGTTTTTTTTTTTCGACAGGCAGAGCTAGACAGTGAGAGAGAGAGAGAGAGAGAGAAAGAGAAAGGTCTTCCTTTCCGTTGGTTCACCCCCAAAATGGCCACTGCAGCCGGCACGCTGCGCCAATCCAAAGCCAGGAGCTAGGAGCTTCCTCCTGGTCTTCCATGCAGGTGCAGGGCCCAAGCACTTGGGCCATCCTCCACTGCACTCCCGGGCCACAGCAGAGAGCTGCATTGGAAGAGGAGCAACCGGGACAGAATCCGGCACCCCAACTGGGTCTAGAACCCGGGGTGCCAGCGCCACAGGTTAAGGATTAGCCTAGTGAGCCGCGGTGCCAGCCTATTTATAGTTTTTTTTTAATGCATTTCCATTAACCTTTGGAAGACCCCTTCAGGCTTACCTGTTCAATGGAAAGAGATCTCAATATATTTATTGAATATTGCAGACACATATAAAGTCTATATGGGGCAGTTTTTCAATTTTTTAATTATATGATTTGAAGTAACAGTAAGGAGACCACACTGTGGCACACGGCTTCTGCAACCGCTTTTGACACTGGCATCCCATGTTGGAAAGCTGGTTTAAGTCCCAGCAACTCTGCTTTTGATCTAGCTTTCTGCTCATGTGCCTGGGAAGGCAGTGGAAAATGGCCCAAATATTTGGGTCCCTGCTACCCAGGTGGGAGATTCAGATGGGATTCCTGGCTCCTGACTTCTGTGTGGGCCAAGCCAGGTTGAGGTGTGAACCAGCAGAAGGAAGATCTCTCTCTCTCTCTCTCTCTCTCTCTCTCTCTTTTAGTCTCTCCCTCTCTGTTGACATTGTGCCTTTAAAATAAATAAATAAGTAAATCTTTAAAAAGTGTAGCAGTAAGATTTGAATGTGATTTCATGTGACAGGAAACTCAAAATAAGAGTGGCTTAAATAAGATAGCAGTTAGTGTCTTTCTCCACATAAAAGAAGGCACAGTTAGGCCAGCGTGGCATAGGGCTTGGCAATGGCGGGAACCTAGGCCTTTCCCCTCCTGCCGTCCTACCATCTAGCCCCCAAGCATATGATTTCCATTCTCAAGGTCAGCGCATAGTCCCGAATGGCTACTGAAGCTGCAGCTTTTATGTGCGCATTCCAGCAGCAGGAAGGAGGAAGAGAGGAGAGGGCAGGGCTGTAAGGCTTGTACCAGCGCCTTTTGAGGAACTCTCCTACAAGCTGTTATGGAATGCTGTTGCTTGTAGCTTATTAGTTCAAACCTGGTGACGCCTAGCTGCAAGGGAGGCTGGAAATGCAGTGTTTATTCCAGGGAGGCACATTTGTAGTGGAAACTTGGCGGGTCCGGAGGTGGAAAGAGAAAAACAGCTAGATGTTCTGACACATGGGCCAATTTGGATGAAGTGAGGTAGCTGAAACAATTGACCATTCATTAGTTCCTCACTGAGCCACTTTTTGCACCTACTGTGTTCTTAGTGCTAGGCTAAGTATTGGACATGGAACAAAAAAATAAGACAGATGTGTTCGAGGGGGAGACAAACAATAAGCAGGAGAAAAAATGTAAAAGATGAGAGAATAGTAAGTACTACAAAGGAAGTAAGGCACATGGACTTAGTTGGTTTCAGAAACTACCCATCATATCCTATCTTTCAGAGTTGCTTATTGCACGAATGAGATATTCAGCCTTCATTAAAGTTACTCTGGTTTTTCTTTTTGGGTTGTGCCTATAAATCTCTATGAGCCTTTTAGTCAGGGAGGGGGAGTGCATTAAAAACTGCTTTGCTAGACCATTCATAAGGGGATTTATTTAGACTGGAAAGTTTTAAGCTGACATTTCTAAAAAGTTTATATCTGGGTATGTTTATATTAATTAAGGTTTTATTTATATAATATAAATGCACATTTTCAGGAGCCATTTATTTAAACATGTAAAGACCATTAAGAAAAGTGTTGTCAGTAATTGAAGAGACTTCTAATGGTATGTGTTTAATAAAGAAACATAATTTATAAAATACTTGGAAATATGTTAATGTTTTATACTTTTTTCCCAAGGGAGGAATTTTTATTTCCCTGCATTTCACACAGAATTGTATGATTGTATGTATTTTAATTTTACAATATGTTGCCGTGAGAGTCAGATATGTTTTTGTGAAGATTTTTTTAATGGCCTAAACAAAACAAAGAGCCATCAGTGACACTTGTGTGGCTTTGATTTTATGTCCTTGGTAGCAGTCCAAGTTGATTTCTAGAATCTTGTACCCAAGTAGTTTAGGGTTAAAGGGAGATTTTATGCAACCTTCATTTTATGACTCCTTCATTAACCCACACAAGTAATTTTCTAGTGTCTAACACTAATTTTCAGCTATTTAGATCCATTGTTTGTCATCTCTTAACTATGGTTAAGAGATGGAAAAGAAAGAGAAAATCCACATTGTTTGGAATCTTTTAAATAAGAAGTCCTGGGGAACAGTTGTGAATTTGACATGTAGCAATGTTAATCAACAGCAATAAACTGTGCGCTGACGACGTGTTTAAAATGAACCAGAACTTGGGGAAAAAACAGGAAATTTGACCAAACAACTCTTCCTAGTAACAGGTTTTGTATGTCTTTGTTAAGATCATCACAGCTTGTTTTAATTCTTTATTAACTTCCTTTCCAAAATTTGATTTTATGTTTCTTTGCAGCTTTATGTACAGCTTTCATTTAATAAGCACTCTTCACATCAAATGGACTGGATTTCTAGAACAGAGGAATCGCAAATGAAAGGAATCTATGATGAAACTGAATGTTGTATTTTAGTACATAAGCCATATTGGTGTTATAAATTGCTAATCAATGAGTCTTTTGCTGGGAAAGTGCTTAAACAGTCTCCATACCCATTCTTAATCAATAATCTTACTTGGCATTTTGTAGACTGGGAATGCCTTTTGCTTACCATTCTTAGCCTTATTTTATTCTTAGTTTTAAACTTGACTCTTTGTTGTCACTACAGTGCAGGAAACCATTCCTATTTAATCTGGGACAGCTGCATATGTTTAGAGACTATATGCATAGGTTCTCACAGAAATCCGACCTAAAACGGACAGATGTTGGAACTCCTATGTAAAAATCTATTCTAAACAATCTGAGCTACTGCTAGACAGGAATGCCAAACATTTCCAACCACAAATTATACTTGATAATAACCACCTTGATAGCAGAAAGCAGCAGAACCCAGTTCCATTACATGATCTGGTGGAAGATAACAGGTCTTTGGCATTTTAACTTAAATTTGCTACATTTTTAGAAGATTAGGGCCAGTGCAAATGGCATCAGTGTAGAAGTTAGGAACTCTTAAATCATATACAAAAGTTGCTTGGCTACAGAAGCCTCTAACTTTTCTCCATGTAACTGGACGGTAGCAGGAGACTGCTAACCTTAAAACAGGAGTAAGTCTGAAACCAGGCAGGGTGACTACACAAAGAGCCCTGTGGTTCAGAGGAGGAAACGGACATGCATTCCCTTTAAAGTTTCCTAAATCAACATACTCCTGAAGAATCATTTAAAGAAGCTTGCCAGTGTGTTTTATTTTGTGCGACGTGGGGCATGCTGGTTATGAAATGGGAACCCTGAAATGTGATACATCCATCTTAACCAGCTCAGGATTTTATTCAATTCTTCAAGCCTTAATCCTATTAACTGGCATGCACAAAGGAAATGCAGGACTCCTCTCTGATGATTCTACCCAGGCCCCATGGCATTTGTAAACTAAATATTGAATTTTACAAATGAAGCTTATTAGCTCATTTAAAATGTGACCAGCATCCATGAGAGCACTTTTCAAAAAGAATATTTTAGATAGTTTAAGAAAAGGGTTTAGAAGAGATGGGTGACTTCAATCAGTTTATAGAATTTGAGGATTTCTTTTAAAAGCCTTTAATTTGAATATGTAAATTTTAGGGCAAAGCACATCAAATGTATGGCTTTTTTTCAAGCCACATTTTTAGTTTTACAAATAAAGCTCACTTGTCAATTGAAAATATGACCACCATCAATAATCACCACTCTTCAAATTGGACTTTTTTTGTACTGTTTACTTAAGGGATGTTAAAGAGTTCAGTGATTCATAATTGGTTGATAAAATATAAGGATTTTTTTTAAAAAATCAGCTTTGCTTAAATAAGTCAGAATGTTCATGTGAAATGCATCAAATTCATTTCTGAGTATACGTCCCTTGGACATAGATCTAACCCAGCAAAACTGCAAGATCTGATTATGATGCTGTTGGAAGCTAATCTCATTGTAGTGAACATGAGCTAATGACACATTAGGCCATATTGTATTATATACTTCTCAGTCTGCTGCCTGCGTTTTTGATTCAATTTAGTTTCTCCCATTCAGATTCAAACCAGCAAAGCCCTCCTATTATGGCTCATCAAGTTTATAAAATTTGAACTATTTTAGACCTTTATTACTTACAAAATTGTATCTAACCCTTCCTGTAAAATCGGAGAGGATTTGCTTCCATCCCTTTTCTGTTCAAAAGTCCTTGCTGCTCCAGGTGCCAGCCTGTCATTAACCATGCGGTGGTGGCCTGGAATGTCTAGTCATTTCAGTTTACATAACAGCTTCACTGGGGTGTTTGCTTTCAGAGGTCACTTCAATGTCAGCCTCAGCAGTCCACACACAGTCCGCCTGTTCTGCGTGATTTACAGAGGAAAAGAAAACATTGTATCCCAGGCATTCTTCTTACCTACTTTTCCTTAGCCCGAGTTCTAAAGAGTGATACAGTTCACCTTATATTCTGCGGAATAGATTTATTTTTTTCGGTCTGGTTTCCACGTTCTGGTTCTTTCCCTGCCTGGGTGGCACCTGGCCTTTCCCCCAGGGTGGACAAATGCTCCACTTGCAAACACCTCAGCCTGGTGTTCCAGGAATGACATGGCGACCAGCACCCTCCCCATCCTCCAGGAAGTCCTCCCAGTGCTGATGGTGCCTGACAGGGAGCATCAGGGATGTTCTCTTGCTGGGTGAACCCGGCTGCTTCTGTGCTAGTGCATCCATGCTCCCGTTGCGGGGTAATTTAAGCCAGTCGCCTTTCATTTCAACCATGTCAAGAAATCAAATAAAGCTATAACACCAGACTAACCAGGAAAATGAGAGGCCGGGCGGGAACGTGTTTATAATATAAATCCTTCCTGTTTTCTCAGCCCATGTTCCCCTGACTGTTCTCCGTTCCGACAGGCTGCACTCTCGGGAGGTTCCCCTGTAGACAGTGGTCGCCAGTTTAAGAATCTGTGGACTCTTTATTAAGGAAAGTTCCAAAGCTGCAGATAGACAGACCCGGTGCTGGGTGAAACAGTTGACCAAAGTCAGTAATGCCCCGGATGCATTAGCATTAATTATCATAACAAGCAGGCCCTGCAGGCCCTCCTGTCCCTCATTTGCCCAGGTTTGGAGGCCACAGGTGACTTCGTCTTCATTCCAGACTGAGATGTCCCAGATGTGGAGTGGTTCGCCAGCGCCGAGAGGGCAGCTGCTACCAGCAAGAGTCCCCTCAAGTCACGTGATCTTGGGGCCTGGGCCTTCTGATTTTGGAGAAAGTCCGTCGTAAAATGATTTTTTCAGCCCCTACAACTCCCACATCATGTGCCTCTTATGCTTTTGAGCCTCCTGAGGACTGTTTGTTAGGTAAAATAGAGGTAAAATTTACCAGACTGCAGTTTCTAACTGGGAATCTGGGGAGGAAAGCAAGGGAGGTACTGACAGCCAGAACTTGGCTTCAGAGGGAGCTGTTGAAGTTAGAGCTTGCAGTGTGGGCAACACACTCACACACACATACACACGCACACATATGCACACATCCATATGAAGGTAGCCAAGGTGTTTTCACCCAGTCTAACCGTATATGTGTTGATATTTGGGGGTCGGGGTGGGGGAGTGGTTTCAGAAAAGAATGCGGTTAACACTGCCAAAAAGCATTAGAGAAGGAAGTACACATTCCAGTTAGCCTCCCTGCAAAGGGGCCGGCATCCCATATCCCTGGTTCACCAATTCAAGACCCAGCTACTGTACTTCTGATCCAGTTCCCTGCTGCTGCACCTGGGAAGGCAACAGAAGATGGCCCAAGTACTTGGGCCTCTGCCACCCAAGTGGGAGACCAAAATCATCTTCAGCCTGGTCCAGCCCTTGCTGTGTGGCTGTTTGGAGGGCAAACATAGATGCAAGATTCTCTCTCTCTCTCTCTCTCTTTCTCTCTCTCTCTTTCTCTCCCTGTGTCCCTCTCCCCTGCCCCCCAGTCTCTCTGCTACTTGCTTTATACTCTCAAAACATTGATTTGTTTTGAAATTTATTCATGTTGCTGTGGCAGCAGCCTTTGTGCCCAATTTAATTTTAGATGTCTGAAGTTCCAGGTTTCTGATCCTGTAGTGAGTTTTGGACTGTTAGCGAATGTCCTGTTTCTCTTGCAGGTGGATTCCACACAATGAATAGCCTTTGAGGCCGTATGAGTGTTTAACCAAAAATTTGTTTGGAGACTTGAGTCATCGCCTCTTATCTGTTTCGTTGAGTTTCCACCCAGCCAGCTAGCTGTCTGGACAAAATATGTATTGGAAAAGTTGATTAGTGTCTCTTGGCAATCGTTTGCATAGGCTCATAGAATGAGGTGGGTGATGTTTTCTTTGTTACGCCATTTACCTCCCAATGAGACTGAAGTTGTACAAAAGGAAGCATGTAGAGATGTGGAATCTAAGCCAGATACGGCTCATCTTACCCAGAAGCAGAGTGAGTGGTCATGTACTACAGAATGTCATTTGAGGACAGCCTATCTGCTGTGAATATCTCTCCACAAATTATTCCTTTGTATAATCATTGCGCAGTTCCATTATGCTCAGTGCTTCTTAGAGTTTGTAATATTATATGTGACCCTTTGGTGTGAGTGACACTATCAACTTGATTTCTCTCCTAACAGGAAAGATGTGATATGATAAAGGCATCTGGCCCTTGGGCCCCTAAAGCCATAATTTTTTTAAGGGAGGAGAGATGGTCAAAACATGGTTGTGTGTGTGTGTTTGTTTGTTTAAAGGAGAAGACAACCAGGAACGAATAATACTCACTCCCATGCCTAAACTACCAGTCACACGCCCAGCACTGGGCAGGTTCAATCCTCCCAGCACCCCTGCCTGTCAGGTATTTGTTTTCGCATTTTATAGATAAATGTTCAAAGATAGCAAGACCGTTCTGTCAAGGTCTCAGTGTAGGTGAGGGCTGAGATTTGAACCCAGATGTGGCACAGAGGCGGGACTCTTTGCACAGTTCAGCAACCCAGGCTCACTGACTCCACTGTCTAGCAGCAGCCCAGCCCTGCCTAAGGCTGCTGTCCCCACTGGGGCCTGGTAGGGCGTGTTGACTGGATGTATATTGTTACTTTTCTGGATAGTGGATGCATAAGTTGGAATTGGGTTGGCCAAGTGGGTAAAGGAATAGAATATTAGTGGTTATATGGTTTCTAAGGAAGAGCCAGAAAAGCTAAAAAGTTACCGTCGTTGGAGTTTTTACAGACCCGTCTTTGGCCTGTCAGGATGGCTGCCCTACTTGGAGGCTGGCTGACCTCCAGGGGGTGGTCAAGCCTGCACCCACTTCTCTCTGCCTTGGTTTCGCTAGGCCAGTCTTCCCTGCCTTGGGGGTTAAGTGGTGCCCTTTCTCAGTGGACACGTGGGCTGTTGGTCTTTCCCTCCATTTCCCCAGCTCTTCTCTGGCATGGGCGTGACGCCCAGTTCTATTCTCTGAAAGGGTCTGCAGGCTGGAGTGCATTCTGCCGCCCCACCCTGACACCAGATTTCCGAGCCTGTGTCCGCAGCCTTGCTCCTCATTACAAGGTCGTGGGACCTTGGTTCATCTTGCTATCTTTAGCTTTGCTCTCTTAACCACAGGCACAGGTAATGCCACGACTCAAGTGATCACTTCATCTACAGGCCTTGGCTGCTTCTCGCCTCTCGTTTTAAATGTGTCCTTTATTTATCATCTACCCAGGAACCTCTCTGGCTTGATCGCATAATTTTCAGACTTCCTGACATCTGAATGCAACACGCACACACACCCTCCTTTTAATGGTGGCTGATTTTAATCTTCTAGGCCACAATAAATCTGACACATACCTCAAGCCAATGGCATGCTTGTCTTGATATTTTGATCCCTTTTCCTTTACCATGAAGAAATATTAAAGTTAAGCAGACCCCCCCCCTTCTCTTCCGACCCTTGCCAGATTGACTTTTGACCTACTTCCTGGATTCCTGACTCAGGGAGGGGTTGAGACCTGTCTTTGCTGAATAGACATGGTAATGCCGGGGCAGGAAGAGAGAACACCGGAATGTGGCTTTGTCCGAAACCCATACAAACCTGTTAACCTTGACCGGCACCCAGCTGATAAGATTAAGGTTACGAGATTCTTCTGTTCCCTGGGTTCCCATGTGAAATATGATCTACAGATTGTTCAAAGCCTTTGTGTGACTATAAAAAGCTGATGCGATTTGCACTCAGGGTCGCTCGCTCACATTCGTGACGCTGCGACCCCAGCATGCTGGTCAATTAAATACTCTACTTGCGTTTTGCATAAGAGACTGTCTCTTGGTGTATTCTTTCCTCCGGCACGGCCGTAACATTTGGAGGCCCCAGCGAGATTTTCCGTGCCAATCCAGGAGTGAGTAGCACCAACGGACAACTCTTTGAAGAGTATTATAAGTAAGGAGGACCGGTTGAAACTGTGGAGGACGCGCGCTCAGGGGTTTTCAGTGGCGTGTTGCAGGCAGTGATCGGCAGACGTGCCAGGCGATCACGCTGCATCTTCTCGAGGGACGCCTCGGGAATTTCGGGGGACTGAGGACGCTCAGCGAAACCCCCCTCTGGTTTTAGTTTCTTGAACGCCACTAGGGGAATTGTTAGGGAAATTATGGGACAGACCGCCACAACTCCTTTGGCCTTAACTCTGGCGCACTATCCAGAGATCTGAGCTGGGGGAAACAATTTATCTCTGGTAGTGAAAAAGGATAAGTGGCAGATTTACTGTCCCTCTGGCTGGTCAGGGCTTGGCGTAGGCTGGCTGGAGGGAGGATCTTTTTCCTCCCTTAGTGCGCCAAGTTAAGGAGTATGTCTTTCAACCTGGGAAACGTGGACATCCTGACCAAGAATTTTACATACTTGTATGGCAAGATCTTTGTGAAAATCCGCCGGCCTGGGTTAAGTCTTTCCAGTTTCTCACAGGTGCAGCGGAAGTGTTGCCTTTGAAGCTCCACCAGAAAGAAGAAGAAAAGAGATGGCCACCTGTGCTCCCCGAATCCCAGGCCGATCTATTAACTATGGATTCTTTGCCTCCGTACCCACAGGCTTTCCTGCGTGATCCCGCTTTTCCGCGGATTGCGCCATCTCCTCAACCACACCTTCCTTTTCCCCTTTCTGTTACTAACCTCATCTTCCCCCCAGGTTGTCTCTTCAACGACCAAAGAGGAGGGACAATCACCGGAGAATCAACTACAGCGGTTGGCTATTTTGACCCCGGTAGTACCTTGGCCTTCGGCACCCCCAGTGTCGGAGCAGGAGAAAGAGGGGATGGACTGGGTGGGAGGGCCGACCCAGGGAACCCGGAGTAGGAAGGGGCAGCCAACCCCTGACACTGCTATCGCCCTGCCCTTGCGACCCACAGACAGGGTGATAGATGATGGGCACAGGGGAGAGATGCAGGTGTTACAGTACTGGCCATTCTCATCATCTAATTTATACAATTGGAAAAATAATAACCCTTCTTTTTCTGTTGACCCTGGGCGTTTGACAGGTTTGGTAGAATCCCTAATGTTTTCTCATCAACCTACATGGGACGATTGTCAGCAGTTGTTAAACACTCTTTTTACAACCGAGGAGCGGGACCGGATACTGATTGAAGCTCGGAAAAATGTGCCCGGACAGGATGGCAGGCCAACTCCATTACAGAACATAATTGATGAAGTGTTCCCCCTGCAGCGCCCTGAATAGGATCCTAACAGTCGCGAAGGTAGGAGGCATCTGTCCACTTATCGCCAGTTTCCTGTTACGGGCCTCTGAGCAGCGGCCAGGAAGCCCACTAATTTGGCTAAGGTAAGGGAGGTTATCCAGGGACCAGAGGAGACCCCCTCCATGTTCCTAGAATTATTAATGGAGGCTTGCAGGAGATATACCCCATTTGATCCAGAGTCTGAAGGGCAGAGAGGGTCAGTTGCAATGGCATTCATAGGGCAGTCCGCTTCGGACATCAGACACAAACTGCAGCGCTTAGAAGGACTGCAGAAGTCCCTAGGGGACCTGGTGAAGGAAGCAGAAAAAGTATACTGCAAGGAGAAAACTGAAGAAGAAAGGGAGAGAAGAGAGGGAGGAATGGGAGTCAAAGAAAGAAAAGGGGAAAAGCTGGAAGAGGTGAGGGATAAGAGACGCAGCAAGGAGCTAGCTCGGATTCTTGCCACTGTCATCCGAAGCCAGAATAGGGAAGATCCAAAGGGAGGACGAACTCACAAAGGGAGAGGAGGCGATCGCGGCTGGACTCTGACCGATGTGCTGACTGCAGAGAGAGGGGGGCATTGGGCTGGAGATTGTCCAAGAAGGGCACAGGGAGTCCCGAAGGCAACTCCTATCAATTTTGGAGTCCACACGGGAGCTGTAAATTCAGTCCTGAAGGCCCCTTTGGGACCTCTATCAGATAAGCGGACTTTGGTACAGGGAGCAAGTGGAAGCCAGTACAGGGCGTGGACTATGCCTTCTTTTGCTTGCGGCTCCATCCAGATAGCCAGCCAACATTTGCCTTTGAATGGCAAGACCGGAAGAGGGGTTTTCAGGCCAGCTGACTTGGACGCGCCTGCCTCAGGGCTTCAAGAATTCCCCCACTATCTTTGATGAGGCACTGCATCAGGACCTCCGGACCTTTCGCGGTGAACACCCTGAAGTCACTCTGCTCCAATGTGTAGATGACCTGTTGCTGGCAGCCCGTACCCTGAAGGATTGTGAGTATGGCACTCGCTGCCTCCTGCGAGAACTGGGGCGGCTAGGTTACCGAGCCTCGGGAAAGAAGGCTCAGCTGTGTCGGAGGGAAGTGACTTTTCTGGGGTATGTCCTCCGTGATGGGAAGCGGTGGTTGACTAAAGCAAGAAAGGAGGCAGTAGCCCAGATCCCGGCCCCAACTACTCATAAGCAGCGGAGAGAATTTTTGGGGATGGCTGGTTTTAGCCGATTGTGGATACCGGGATTCACCCACATGGCAGTACTGCTATATCTCTTGCTGAAAGACTCCCAGGAGTTTGCCTGGGGGAAGGACCAACAACAGGCCTTTGACTCTATAAAGAAGGCACTGCTATCTGCCCCAGCACTCGCCCTCCTGGATATAGATAAACCATTCATCCTGTATGTGGAAGAGAAAGGGGGGTTGCTAAAGGTGTATTGACTCAGACTCTGGGGCCGTGGAAGAGACGGTAGCCTACCTCTCTGGGAAACTCATCCTGTGGCCAGAGGATGGCCGAAGTGCCTTAGGGCAATTGCAGCTGCAGCCTTGCTGATCAAGGACGCAGATAAGTTGACCTTAGGGAAAAGGCTGACCGTCATAGCCCCGCACGCTCTAGAGAGCGTTGTTTGGCAGCCCCCAGACCGCTGGTTAACAAATGCCAGAATTACACATTATCAGAGCATCCTGTTGGACAAGGACTGGATCACCTTTGGGCCTCCTACTGCCTTGAATCCGGCAACGCTATTACCAGACTCAACCACCGACCCTGTCCTACGCCATTGTCAGGAGGTGCTAGCAGAAGAGAGTGGAATTCAACAGGATCTAATCGACCGACCGCTGTCTAGCCCGGAGGTAACATGGTTTATGGATGGGAGCAGCCTCGTGGTGGACGGTAGAAGAGCAGGAGCTGCGGTGGTAAGCGTAAATGGTGATGTCATATGGGTGGCGCGCCTACCAGATGGGACTTCGGCACAGCGTGCTGAGTAGATTGCGCTACGGACAGTCACTACGCTTTTGCGACTGCTCACATTCATGGGGCCATCTATCAAACGGGGACTATTAACATCCGGGGGCCATAGTGCTGCCAGCCCAACTGGCAATAATACATTGTCCGGGCCACGAGAAGGGAGCTTCGGCAGTGGCAGTAGGAAACAGACAGGCGGACACCGCGGCTCGGGGCACAGCTTTGGGGGAGGGCCTGAGACTTTAGTAACTAAGGAGACTGAGTCCAGCGAAGTGGCAGAGAGGGGAGAGGATAAGCAGGAACCAGCAAGGAAGTATTTACAGCAGGATCACCAGTTTACTCATTTGGGGGTACAGAAGCTTCAAAACCTTCTCAGGGAACAGCTGTTTTCCTTATCAGCAATGCATAACAAACAATTAGCAGAGGAGAGAGTCAACCATTGTGCAGCTTGTCACAGCTTGTGCAGCTTGTCACTGTCTTCAAGATCAAATTGATTCCCTAGCGGAAGTGGTTCTACAAAATCGTAGAGGCTTAGACTTGCTTACCACCGAACAGGGAGGTATTTGCTTGGCTTTACAGGAAAAATGCTGTTTTCACGCTAACAAGTCCGGCATTGTTCGCGATAACACTTCAAAAAGATCTGGAGCGTCGCCGGCGTGCCATGGCTGAAAATCCCTTTTGGATGGGATGGAATGGACTGCTTTCCTATTTGCTACCGCTTTTAGGCCCTATTGCTGGTTTGCTTGTTATACTATCTGTAGGTCCTTGTCTTTTCAGTAAGCTGATGACTTTTATCAGACAGCAAGTAGATAATTTAGCAGCCAGACCAATTCAAATACATTACCAAAGTCTGGCCATGGAAGATCCCCTGGAGAACGTTATCTCTCTCTCTGGCTGGTGAGGTCACGGTCCCTCCAACAACTGCTTCTCCCCCTCGGTCTGCCGCTGCCCCAGTCGGGAGCCCAGGAAGGGCCCCAGGCCTATCAATAAAACAAGCAGCAAGCCAATGACGGGCACCTTCCCGGAACCTCACCCACCTAAGACAGGAGTCCTTGGGGACTGGCAAGGATATCCAATGACGGGTAAGAGGTGATGGAGCTCCGGGTCGATTCCTAAGACAGGCACTGCTCGTTCATCACACCTGGCCTAACCGGTAGCCATTTTTGTTTAATTGATAAGAAAGGGGGATATGTCGGGGACCATGCAGCATGTGACCTCTTAGTGGAAAACTACTGAGGCAGGGCTAAACAGCCCAGACCAGAGAGTACTGATAACGCAACCTTGTGTGACCTTGTGCTTTAAGACCTTGTAACCTTTCCCCTACTAGCACTGACAGGAACTAGATTAAGGGGAAGAGACCAGGGCAACATTGGGAAGTAGATTTCACTGAAGTAAAACCAACTAAAGGAGGTTATAGATATTTGTTAGTATTCATAGATACTTTTTCAGGATGGGTAGAGGCACTCCCCACCAAAAATGAGACTGCTTTGGTAGTAGCCAAGAAAATAATGAAAGAAATCTTCCCGAGATTTGGTCTCCTTCAGACTATAGGATCAGATAATGGGCCTGCCTTTGTGACACAGATTACTCAAGGCCTCTCAAAAGCTTTAAATATTAATTGGAAATTGCATTGCGCCTATCGCCCCCAGAGCTCAGGGCAAGTAAAAAAAATAAATAAATAAATTGGACTCTAAAAAAACAATATCTAAATTGTCCTTAGAAACTGGCCTAAAAGACTGGATGATGCTCCTACCTTATGCCCTGTACCGCGCGCGTGAATCCCCTCTTCTGTAATGTTCGGGTTAGCTCCCTTTAAAATTCTGTTTGGTACCCCCCCCCCCCCTGTGCATGATATGTTACAAAATAATGATAGCTGGACGGTTTCTTCAGTCCCTTTGATGGCAAGGCTGCAGGCCCTGGAAAGTGTGCAGAAATATGTTTGGGAAACAGCTAAAGGACTTATATAAACCAGGAACTAAATCTTTACCCCATCCCTCCTGAGTAGGAGCTTCAGTTTACGTGCGGAGGCATCCAGCAGACACTCTGGAACCGCGGTGGAAAGAACCCTACATCGTCTTGCTGACAACGCCGACGGCAGTGAAGGTCGATGGCATCAGCAACTGGATACATGCTTCCCACCTCAAGCCGGCACCTACAACAACGGCATCGGAGGAAGAATGGCAACTGGAGAAGACCAATAACCCGCTTAAGCTACGGATCCGTCGCATTTCTCCTTCTAACCCTGAGAGGGAGCCTTGCTGATGGAAATCCGCACGAGCCCCAGCTACTAACTTGGGAGGTGGTTTCTCCCGCAGGGCATGTGGCATGGTCAATAAGTGGGACACATACACCAGGCACATGGTGGCCATCCCTGTACCCCGATGTCTGTAAGTTGGTACAGAACTGGGATAATCTCTCTTGGGATATGCATCCAGGGGCAGATACTTCCCATGTGTCTGTTCCCGGTTGCCTTGATCCCTGGCGGCGGTGCAGGTTACGACAACTAGACTTTTATGTATGCCCGGAAGGAGAAAGGACTAAGCAACAGATCTATAACTGTGGGGGGGTAGAGTCTTTCCATTGTAAGGCCTGGGGATGTGAAACTACAGGAGATGTGTCTTGGTTAAAACATAATGATGATAGGGACTGAATAACTGTACATAGAAATTTTCCTCCAAATGGAGATGCTCAGGCGGGGCATCGGCGCTGCTTGGAATCAGAATTCTCCCCCTGGGGCGTGACGTTAAATATCACTTTCACCCCCAGAGGGATAGGAGTCTCCGCTCTGGCCAGCTGGGTAAGAAGAAGGATTTGGGGAATGCGATACTATGTTGCAGGATATGACTTTGGTTTATGGTTCACTATACGTTTGAAGAGAGAGGCTATTCCAGTCTCTGTAGGCCCTAATCCTGCCGTCATCCCACAACCAGTCCCAGGACCCCTGCCAGAGCCTTCTCATGAATCAGAACAGGCTGGGACAAGTAAGGGTGAGTTGGGGCCTACACCGGGACAGTCCACTACAGTTGGGAGTAATGAAACTCATTTAATTCCCCCTCCACTCTTTAAGTTGATACAAGGAGCCTATAAGGCACTAAACTATACCCAGCAGGGAATGGTCCCCTGCTGGCTGTGTTTGTCTGCCGCACCACCCTATTATGAGGGAATAGCGGTGAGTGGGACACCTCGGCCAATGAATGCCTCCTCCTGTGATTGGAAGGGGGGGCACAAGCTTACCATACCTGAAGTGAGGGGCCATGGACTATGTATAGGGACTGTCCCGGCTAGCAGGTCCCAGCTCTGTAACCAGAGTCACCAACTAAATACAACCACATCAGCCTATTGGGCCCCGCCAGATGGTGCATGGTGGGCCTGCAATACTGGAATCACCCCCTGCGTGTCAACATCCATATTTAATCAAGGGAAAAATTTTTGCGTCATCAGCAATAACTGGTCTTCTGAAAGTACTGCTTTTAATAGTCACCATAGGTCCGTGTATGCTAAATAAATTGGTAGAATTTGTTCGAACTCAGGTAGGAAATGTCAAGCTAATGGTCATCCGGCAGCAATATGTGCCAGTGGAAAGTGTCTCAGCTAGAAATGATGAAAATCTCGAATGTAGTAGTGAGTCTAACAGCGAAGCTGGTCTCTAGGATTAGAGACTTCACAATAGAAAAAGGGGGGAATGAAGAAATATTAAAGTTAAGCAGACCCCCCCCTTCTCTTCCGACCCTTGCCAGATTGACTTTTGACCTACTTCCTGGATTCCTGACTCAGGGAGGGGTTGAGACCTGTCTTTGCTGAATAGACATGGTAATGCCGGGGCAGGAAGAGAGAACACCGGAATGTGGCTTTGTCCGAAACCCATACAAACCTGTTAACCTTGACCGGCACCCAGCTGATAAGATTAAGGTTACGAGATTCTTCTGTTCCCTGGGTTCCCATGTGAAATATGATCTACAGATTGTTCAAAGCCTTTGTGTGACTATAAAAAGCTGATGCGATTTGCACTCAGGGTCGCTCGCTCACATTCGTGACGCTGCGACCCCAGCATGCTGGTCAATTAAATACTCTACTTGCGTTTTGCATAAGAGACTGTCTCTTGGTGTATTCTTTCCTCCGGCACGGCCGTAACAACCACAGAGCTTGCTTGATTTGAAAGAGTAGCTCTGGCATGTGCTGTTTTTGCTAACATTAGCGTCAGATCAGCATTCCAGCCCACTTAAATGTTTGCAGCCCTTATCAACCTGATCATTTGGTATTTTGCTTATTTGATATTTGCTGATACTGAAGTCCAGTTAGGTGTTTCCCGTGTAACTCTCAGAGTGGCAAAAAAAGTATGACAGATTGAAGACTTTTCCTCCTTGTTTTTTAGTAAGATATCTATGGGATGTGAAAGCTTCTAGGGACAATAAAAGGATTGCCTGGAATTTCCGCTTCACTTTTCTCCTCCATTCTTATTACTTGGGATGGCAATTACTTGGATGTATGAATAAGAGGTCCTCCAAGTGGGGCATGGGCTTGAAACACATTGATAGCAGTTAACAGGCACCCTCCCCGGTGAGGATCTCAAAAAGAGCTCCAGTCATTCTGCTGCCTAGTTTTTGTTTGGTTTGGTTGGTTTTTAAAGGTCAGATGTGTAACCCCTTCATTTTACAGAGGCAAAAACTGAAGCCAAGAAAGGTTGACTTACATGACAACTCAGATAATTGGTGACAGAAATGGGCCCAAGCCCAGGGCTCCTGGTTCATGTACTCAGAAGCCCTGTGAGGGATTTTGAAACCTAACTGCCACATCATACTGGCTCATCAGCTGATGATGAAATAGAAGTGCGTCTTTAAGGCAAAAGTTCTTTGCTCCATTATTGAGTGTGTCTTCTATTTTCTTGCGCAAAAGTGCTTAACTATCTATAACTCATTTAAGCCTTGAATCCTCTCATTCCCAAAATGATGCTATAACTTATTCCCATGAGATATTTACTCCCATCTTATAAAATCTGTTAACTGTTTATTGTTTATAAAACTGTGTATTCTTAAAGAAGTAGATATAATATTCCTTGTCCTCCAGGAGCTGCCTACTCATTTGGGGAGGAAAAAGCAATGCAAGATTAACAAACAGTGGTTAAGTATTATTTGTGTGGTACCAATCATTGGTGCCTTAAAAGTTTAAGAGGAATAAAAATCACTGGAAAGTAGAGCAGGGGAAGCCTCCAGGGAGCTTTCTCACTCGCAAGATGCTTAAGTTCTTTACAGGGAGGTTAAGGAGTAAGGCAGGAGAATTTGTCCAAGAGGAACCCACAAGCAGGAGAGGCAATAAGAAGATGAAATATGTCTACAGACCATGAGTTATAACACAAACAAATACATCAAGGAGGATAGCAGTATGATAGGTGATCCAAAGGTGGGGTGTGTGGAGGGGGCACTAGGAAAGGATGGGAAAGGGTACAAGAGAGAAAAAATGGGGAGAAAAAAACAAGAAAATGAATCATCTAATTAATGGGTGGGAATGCTGGCTGATGATTTCCAGGGGCACTATTTCTAGTCCAATTATCTGTCAAAAATGCTTTGGTTTGTTAGCCAAAGGAAATTCAAGAGAAACCTCCCTGCTAAAATACTTGAATGTTTTCTCCAGATCTCTATTTTTGTTTTTCCTTTTTGAAAGAATATGAAAAATAGCATTGTATCTTTTGAGTAAGAACATAATTTTAAACTCTTGATTCCAGAATTCTTTGCAATTACCAAACATGTGGTTTGGTCTTGCTCTCACCACCTTGGGAAGCACTTGATGTCTTTGGAAACAGAGCATAACCTAATAAATTACAATTGCATGGACAGTTAGGAGATAACTCTGAGAAAGAGCAAGTTATTGTACAGCAGGTTGAAAGAAAGAACAAAGAAGATGAAAAACTTATTTTCATGTCATTTTCCCTCCATTGTATCTGGTTTGTTCACAGAAAGTAATGCATCAACTTGAAGAATTTGAGTAGTTATTTGTAGACTGTAGAGAATAAATTTAGTTTCCTTTTGTCTGTTTATTATACTTGCATACTTAATGCATTGATTTAATAAAGGACGAGTAAATGCTTAATGTGATTTTTTTGTTTGAAACAATGATATCTTATTTGACTTTTCATTGGGTTGCTATAAAAAGTTTCATGCAGTAAAAAGGTATGATTTCCAATATAATTTGGTCTAGTTATAGGCACCGCATATAGCAAAGTGATAAGATTATGTCATGCTCTCAGTAGAAGGTCAATAAATCTTTGGTTGATGAGTACATTTCTTCTTGTGCACACCCTGGGTATGGAATATAGTTTCTCCAAAAAGGAGGAAAAATAATCAAGAGCAGGAAAGTATATGAGAAGAATGTTCTATTTTGTGGTCATGGAAAAATATGGGTTACCTTTAATATTGAGTAGGAAAAAAAGAGGAAAACAATTAATAGAAAATTTCTTATTGTAGATCATCAAACAGGACTATAAGTTTTATAGTCCTACATATAAATATATAATGTGGTCCTTAAGTATTGTACCCGAGCAGCACCCTGAACGTTCTGAAAGGCATTTCTCAGCACTGACTCCCTTGCTCCTCTTTTCTAATCCAAGAAAAGTACTGGTGATTTCATATTCTTCCATACTTGTCCCACTTTCAGAAGTTTTTATTATTTTTTTAAATACAAAAATGGTTACAAACAGCAACCAACAGAACATTCCTTTTAAAAAGCCACAGGAAAATTGAGTTATTTTTATAATGATAATACTTTATACAGATCCATGGTCTTTCATCTAAGAACTCTTAGGCACTTTTCAAATGTTGACTCATCAGTCTATGACATACTGAGAAGATTGGGTGGTAGTTCTGCTTCCATTTGGTTTCAAAGAACTCTCTGTGTCCTAAGACATGTGGACTCTCTTTTTTTTTTCTTTTTGTTAAAGGCCAGAAGAAATATGGCTTGGTCCCAACCCACTAGGAACTTAGTGTGATGAAGGAAAGAGCCATGGAAAAGCTCTTCAGATTCCCAGTAACACATGCTACAACTTAAAAACCAGAGACGGAAATGTCTACATATTTTTGAAGGGTCCAGAAAGGCATTCAGGAGATTTTTGAGTCCTAAATTATTCCAAGATACAAAAGACAGACTTGATTTGCTGAATTGACATTTTAATCAGTATTTTCTTATTTATTTTCTAAGAGGCAACTATGTTATTTATAATATCCTTGCCAAATATGAATTAGGCCTTTTACCTTTGTGAGTGGAAAGAAGAATCTAAGATATATTCTTGACCACATAATTTCTCTGTAAATATTTCCCAGGCCAAAGGTGAGAAAATAGGCTGCTAGGAATTAGTAGTTTTGTGAAGCATCCCATAAGATTTTGATTATTAATAGTCTCACAATGTAGCCTTGCTTGCTATGCTGATTTCCTTTGATAGCTACAGGTCAATGTCCTTTCTAGATAGCTTATGTGTTGTTAAAACAGCGAGGTGGGTTAGGGGCTGTTTTTTAAGTCAAGGTCTGTGTTTTCTTACCCACATGCTTTTTAAATCACTTTGCTTCCTGTTTAAGAATGGTATGAGGGGCTAGTATTTGGGGTAATGATAAAGACACTGTTGGGAACACCCATGTGCCATACTGGAGGACCTGTGTTCAAGTCCCAGCTCCACTCCCAATTCAGCTTCCTGCTAATGTACATCCTTGGGAGGTAGCATATGATGGCTGAAGCACATGGGTCCCTGCCACCCATGTGGAAGACTCAGATTGAGTTCTGGGCTCCTGGCTTCAGCCTGGCCCAGCCCCAGCTGTTGTAGGCATTTGGGGAACAAACCAAGGGATGGGAGATTTCTCTCTCTTTCTCTCTCTGCCTTTCAGAATAATTAATTCTTTAAAAAGCAAGACAGAAGTCAGAGTTCTGACTTTACCAGTACCATCAGGTCCTGGAATTATATGGATCATTCCTCAAATAAACAAATAAAATTGAAAAAGAATGGTGTGAAAATATTGTTTATGAGTATGGATCATTATTAAGAATAAGGTAATTACCTCTAAGTATCGGAAAAATATGCTTGTCTCTCATCAGTGTGTCTAGTGTGAGTTTGCTCCTATGAAATAGTTTCGGTTGATGGCAGAAAACATTAGTTAAGTGTGAGTTAAGGGTTGATCCTGACCCTGCAGAGATGATCAGTGAGCAGATGCCACAGATCACTGGGTAGTTTGGGATGTCTGTCCCAGGCAGAGGTTCTAAGACACACTGGAGTGAACTTCCAGCCACCACTTCATTCATCAGGACTCGATGATATGATGCACTTGCTTCATGGATTGCTTTGGAGTTTCCCAAGGCATTTTCCTACCTGGTGCTCATCTTCTTTGGAATATAAAGAGCTTCTTGGATCTGTCCCATTGTGGACCTCTGTTCTCTTTGGCCTAGAGAGAAGCCCTTCCCCTCCTGGTTCTGAGAGATGCAATGCCTTTTATTATTCCTGTTTACCTTCCTTTGTCTCAGGATATTCCAGCAGTAAAATTATTATAATCAGGGCATCTGGCACACATATTAACATCTGAAAAGAACTGGACTCAAGTGGAGGCAGCACCCCTTAGAAATCAGACTCCAGAGCAGGGCTGCAGAGTGCTAACTGTAGCCACGCCGCCTGTTACCAGTATGATCTTGGGTAAACTGTTCAACCTCCCTGCACTCCAGTTTCCTTATCTGAAAAATGGGGACAGCATTACCATCATGCTGTCTCAGAAATGAATTAATGAATGGATAGCTCTTAAAGCAGGGGCAAAGTGCTATATTAATATTTGCTGTTGTTATTAGTATTTTGTACCCAAAGGGTAGACATTCTGTGTTAGTCACCTGTTGACATGAAATGGCTACAGAAAAGGTATGGAGGAGAACACCTAGGAAATTTTCATGAGCCAGGCCCAGTAATGGCTGCCATCTCTTCTAGTCACATTCCTGGGCTAGAATTCAGTCACATGGATACAGTTAACTGCAAGGGGCACTGGGAAATATAGCCTAACACTGTGAGTCCAGGAACAAAAGGAGGAAGTAGACTTTGCTCAACAGATGTCATTGTCAACCCTAAATCTCCTCCATCCATAAGTCCCTAAATGTTCTTGTGCCCTAAGGTTGAGGGGCACTGTAGCTGAGAGTTCATGCGGGTGAAGCATGTGTCCAGCTGGCTGAAAGATGGTGTCTCCTCATTTGTTTCTCTGATCTTGAATGCTTTTGTATGAAGTCTCATAAAAATCAAAATGAATAATCTGGTTGTATTTTTGAAGAATTTTCTTTATTGAAAAAAGATATAATTGTGCGAAATCAGGGCAATGCAGGAGCTGTGAAACACATTTTCTGGTCAGTAAAAAAAAGCTTAGCCAATCTTTATAAACTCCACCTTCACTAGATGGGCTCGGCGGCCAGTGTCCGTGTCAGTATGACCTCAGGTTGACTGAAAGACTGTGTTTGGTTGAAACCCAAGACGGTGATAGAAATTAAAATTACAAAGCATTGTGGAAAATGAAGAGATCTGAGTGGAACCTAAAGATCAGAACGATAGGAAATTGTCTGGTGGAAAAACTCACCCCCAGGAGAGGCATGTGTCTGTCAGGTGGTAGACGGTAGAGTTGGCATTTTTTAAAGTACACAAATGAAATAGAGCTGGGGCCAGGATGCTGGACATAAAAACGTTGCTGGCAAGATGCCCATAAACAATGTATGGGAACCCAAGTTTAATACTTTAGCAAAGATAACCTGTGTAATCAAGCTCTATAGAAAGGCCTGAAGATCCTTTTTATTCATGTGGTTTATAAGCCTCAGCATGTACTCATTTTTTTGAAGTAGATTATCCTACTAGTTCACGTTAAATAAAGGCACACTTGTGATCATTTTTAAAATCCAGAATGTATTTATTTTTTAAAATTGTGTGACTCCTCCTTTTTTTTTAAAGTTTCATTTTATTTATTTGAATGACAGAGTGACAAAGAGAGGGTGAGAGGGAGAAAGAGATCCTCCATCTGCTGTTTTACTCCCCAAATGGTGGCAAGGGCCAGGGCCCTGCCCTGCTGAAGCCAGGAGCCAGGAATTCCATCTGGGTCTCCCATGTGAGTAGCAGGGGCCCAGACATTTGGGCCATCTTCTACTACTTTCCAAGGTGAGTTAGCAAGGGAGCTGGATTAGAAGCAGAGCAGCCAGGACTCGAACTGGTGCTCCAGTATGGGATGTCATCACTGCAGGCAGTGGCTTAACCCGCTCTGTCACAATGCCGGCCCCAGTGTAGAATTTAGAAATGGGCTAACTTTATAGGTTTTGTTTTTCTTTTCAAATTTTCTGTACTAAACGTGCTAATTTTTAAATTAAAAATAATGAAAGAAGATGATGTGCTGGATTTTCTTAGAAAAAAGTTTAGACTGATTCAGTGTTTTCTGTTGCTCTGTATTATTGAATTGTTGTGGAACAGCCGAGTCACGTTTTATGTAACAGTTGTACATTGTTTTAACTTAAGCTCCTAAAGTCTGAAATTCCAGTAATAGTAGATATTCTTAAGATCTCTGAAAGTATTCACAGAATATGTATGGATTTAAAGTATTTTTTGTTTTAATTTGGCTGGGCCAGGCCAAAGCTGGGAGCCAAGAACTCAATGCAGATCTTCCAGGTGGGTGGCAGGAGCCCAATTGCTTGAGTCATCACCTGCTGCTTCCCAAGCACTTATTAGCAGGAAGCTAGAATCAGAAGTGAACCTGAGACCCAAAACCTGGCTTTCTAATATGGGATGTGGGTGTACCCAAAGTGACTTAACTACTGTGCCAAACACCCATCCTGATACATGGATTTTTAAATATAAAATATGTTGTATAATATGAATGTATAATATAGAAGGTATAGTCTGTGATGAAATATACATACAAAGTCTTGTTTCCTGGAACTATTTAAATTACGAGTCTCTGCTTTACTGTTATGATTCAGTTTGGCTTAATTCACGTACGTTAAATTCACAGAAGATAGAATCCTTGGTATTGTGGAACAAGCAATGGACTTGAGTTGGAGGTATTGGTATTTTTGTGGCCTTGGGCAAGTCTTTGACCTTTCCAAGACTTACCTCTGTTGCCTGTAAGATGGGGCTAAGAAATCTCACATCCTAAGTTGTATTAAAGGTCAGGTGGGGAGCGGGCTTTCGAGTTTGTATGCAGAGGCTCCTGGTGGCTGGAGGGTGTCAGGAGAGCAGGCACCATGTCAGTCTTACTGCTGCTGAGCTTTCATGAGTTTTCCCCCAGAAGTCACATCAGGAAACCAATTCAGTGAGGCAGTGCAGTCCTGTTTCCCGCCCAGGAACAGACATTCCTCAGTGGGCCTATGCACAACGAGGTGTCACCATACTGGAAGGAAAGCAGGCAAACTAGACTCAAACCTCAGCCTATTCACGAAAACTAGGGCTGTATGTTTCAGTGACATAAGCCTATACAGAAATCCAGTGTAAATACTGGAGGTTTCCCACATTAGGCAATGAGCAGTGAATTTTCTTGGGAAAGGATTTGTCATACTGAAAGTTTTCCAATTATAACACCATTGTTTGTGTTAACTGTTGAAGCTGGGCTGTTCACCAGACTTTTGCCTTTTTTCCGGTATTACATCTCAAAAAGAGGATTATTTTAAGTATAGTACAGTATAACTAATTTGGTTAATAACAAGGGAAGGAGTAAGAATGAAAATGAGCAAGAAGATCTATCCATAACAGCTGAGGTGACAGTGCCAACCAATTAGAATTTTAATGCCTTATCCATAAAATGAGACTTTTAACATTTTGGGCTGTAGTGCTCATGCAATGTTAATCCATCAGAGAACCAATTAAAATGGAATCATGAAGAACCCTACTGTGTGAGTATGTGTATATGAGCGTGTTTACTTTTTGTTTTGAAGTAAATATAGAGTCATAGAAAATTGCAAAGAAATGTACAGGTGGGTCCCATGGACCCATCACCTAGCCTCCCATAGCGTTAGTATCTTGTATAACTATAGTAGAGTGCCAAAATCAGGAAATTGATATTGCTACAATCTATTTTACTTAGGTTTTACCAATTATGCATGCATTCATTTCTCTCTCTCTCTCTGTGTGTGTGTGTGTGTGTGTGGTTCTGTGCAATTTCATCACATGTGTAACTGTCACCACCATGTATAACTACCACAGTCAAGATTCTTAACTGAACACTTCCTCATGCTATGCCTTTATAGCTATCCCAGCCCCTCCCCTACTCTCTGTTACCTCTGGTCGAGACTAATCTGTTCTCCATTTTTATCATTATGTCATTTCACACATGTTATAGAAATGAAATTAGGCAGTATGTATCCTTTTGAAATTAGCTTTTTTCACTTAGCATAATTTCCTTGAGGTTCATCCAGGCTGCTATCTTTTACTTTGTTTAGTTTTAGTGTGTTCACAATATGGATGGTCCAGAGTTTGTTTAACTCTTCACCGCTGAAAGCCATTTGGGTAGTTTCCACTGTTTGGTTATTATAAGTCAAATGGCTGTGGATGGTCATGTGTAAGTTTCCACATGAAAATAAGTTTTCATTGCTCTGGATAAATGCCCAAGACAGTATAATTGCTGGGTTGTGTGGTAAGTCCCTTTGTAGCTTAAAGCTATTTCGTCGGAGAGGCTATTTCATTTTCCGTTTCTACCAGCAATGTGTGATTGGTCCAGTTTCTTCATATCCTTACCAGCAGTTAAGTGTTATTGTGCACTTTTATTTTAGCCAAACTGGTAGGTATGTAGGGACATTGCTTTGTATTTTTACTTCATGTTTCTTTTTTTTTTTTTTTTTGATTTATTTATTTATTTGAAAGTCAGAGTTACGCAGAGAGAAGAGAGGCAGAGAGGTCTTCCATCTGCTGGTTCACTTCCCAGTTGGCCGCAATGGCCGGAGCTGCGCCAATTCGAAGCCAGGAGCCAGGAGCTTCCTCTAGGTCTCCCACACGGGTTCAGGGGCCCAAGGACCTGGGCCATCTGCCACTGCTTTCCCAGGCCATAGCAGAGAGTTGGATCGGAAATGGAGCAGCCGGGTCTTGAACTGGCGCCCATATGGGATGCTGGCACCGCAGGCGGTGGCTTTACCCACTGTGCCACAGCGCCGGCCCACTTCACATTTCTTGAATGGCTATTTATGTTGAATACTTCTTCATATGCTCATGTGACATTTGTACACCATCTTCATTTAAGTGTCTATGCATATCTTTTGCTCATTTTATAGTTGGATTATTTGATATTTAGTGTTGAGTTTTTAAGGGTATTAAGTTTCATTGTCTTATTCTGTAATCTTTAGTATTTCCTTTTGGGGGTTGGCGTTGTGGCTTAGTGGTTAAGTCACCACCTGCAGCACCAACATTCCACATGGGCACCAGTTTGAGTCCCTGCTGCTCTACTTCTGATCCAGCTCCCTGCTAATGTACCTGGGAAAGCAGTGGAGGATGGCCCAAGTCCTTGGGCCCCTGCACCTGTGTGAGAGACCAGGAAGAGGCTCCTGGCTTCGGATTGGTGCAACTCTGGCCGCTGCGGCCAACTGAGGAGTGCACCAGCAGATGGAAGACCTCTCTCTCTCTCTCTCTCTCTCTCTCTCTCTGTGTGTGTGTGTGTGTGTGTAATGCTGACTTTCAAATAAATAAATCTTTTTTTAAAAAAAGAGAGAGAGAGAAAGGGCAGGATTGGGTTGAGTGGTCAGGAATCTCATTTCCCTATTTGGGCCACTAATTATCTTATAGCCTTAAAAAAATTCCTTGTGTTTATCGTGAGTTTATTTTACTTTTTTTTTTTTTATACTTTCTTGAGGTCAGGAATTAGGTGATTGATTTAAGATCCTTCCTGCTTTCTATTTAAGTAGTTAGTGCTGTAAACTTGGCTCTCAGCAATGTTTGAGCTGCACCTCATGAACTGATGTTTTCATTCAGTTCTATTTTTAAAATTTTCTTTGAGACTTTTCCTTTGACCCATACGTTTTTCAACGAGGGTATTATTTAATTTCCAACAATTTGGAGGTTTTCTGTTGTTAATTCTTGGGTTTATTCCAATATGGTCAAAGATTATATGAATACCCTGTATGATTTCAGCTCTTGAAAACTTGTTAATATTTGTTTTGTGTCCCAAAGTCTATTGTAGTGAATGTTCTGTGAGTTCTTAGAAAGAATTAATGTCTTGCTATTATTGGGTAGAATGTTCTACAAATGCCAATTAGATCTTGTTAGTTGGTAATACCGTCCAGTTCTTCTAGATTATTGCCAGTTTTCTGTCTCATAGTTCTGTCAGTTACTGAAAGTGGGGAATGGAAATAACCAACAACAGTTGTGGATTGGCCAATTTCTCCTTTTGGTTTGTTTCTGCTTCATGTACTTTTCAAAAGGCTGTATTATTTGGTACATTTGGGATGTCTATATCTTCTTGGCAGAGTAATTTTTTTTTGTCTTTTTTAACTTTCTTTGCCCCAAAGTCTACTTTATCTGATATTAATATAATTTCTTTTTTTTTTGCATTATTGTTTGCAGGATTTATCATTTTCCAGCCTTTTACTATCATTCTAACATCGTTAGGTTTGAAGTGAATTTCTTTTTTTTTTGTAATGTCTCTTTTTTTAAGATTTATTTTATTTATTTAAATGACAGAGTGACAGAGAGAGGGAGAAAAAGGGGGAGAGGGAGAAGAGAGAGAGAGAGAGAGAGAGAGGTCTTTCATCCACTGGTTCACTCCCCAAATGGCCGCAACAGCTGAAGCTAAGCTGACCCAAAGCCAGGAGCCAGGGGCTTCCTCTGGATCTCCCACACAGGTGCAGGAGCCCAAGAACTTGGGCCGTCCTCTGCGGCATTCGCAGGGAGCTGGACTACAGCCAGGACACACACCAGTGCTCATATAGGATGCTGGCACTGCTGACCAGGGCTTTAATCTGCTGCACCATAGCGCCAGCCCCTGAAGTGAATTTCTTGCAGACAGCTCCTTTTACAGATAGCTTGAGTTTTGTGTTTTTGTTAGTATATTTGGGCCATTTATATTTAATGTAATTGTTGATATGTTTGGGTTTAAGTCTCACATTTTATTATTTGTTTTTTGTTTGGTCCTCTATCATACTTATGTTTCATTTGCCTTAATTTCTTATTTATCTATTTATTATTTTTAATATTATAATGTTTTCTAGTATGTCACTTACTTTCCTCAGTGATTTCACAGGATAATACTGTATACATATGTAATTTATCACATCTTATTGTTGTTGATATTTTACCCCATAGAGTGAAGTTTAGAAGCTTACATTTACATTATTTTACCTTCTCCTACTTTAAAAATATATTTTGTCTAGATATTTCTTCTAGATAATTTGGATTTCATATTAGGTAGTGTTATCTTTTAAGCAAAACATTAATTTTTATTAGGAAAGATTATGTTATATAGCTAAAATTTTAACTTAATATTTTATTTATTTTTTGAGATAACATTTTTAATTTACTTTATAGTCAAAAGGTCAGTGACTCTACGTATAATTTTTATTAAATCATAAAATATGACTTTAAAGCCTCATATGATGAATGATGATCTATTATGTTTGCTTCTATTTTACCTGTTACATTTTTTTCATTCTGAATGTCCTAATGTTCTTCTTTCTCAAAATAATTTTTAATGGAGTTGAGGTTCATTTGTTTCCATAAGAATAGCTAGTTTTTCAGTCTTACTTTCCTTGTTGAATTCCCTTGTCATTTTTGTGAAAAACCAACTGACCATATGCGTATGGGTCAATGTCTAGATTCTGTTTTCTGCTCCATTGATCTGTTCGTCATCTTCATGGCAATGCCACTCTGTATTTGGCCTCCATTATTTCTGAAGAGAGGTCTGCCCTCATGTTTTTATTTATTTATTTATTTATTTATTTATTTATTTTTGACAGGCAGAGTGGACAGGGAGAGAGAGAGAGAGAGAGAAAGTTCTTCCTTTATCCTGTTGGTTCACCCTCCAATGGCCGTCACGGCTGGCGCACTGCACTGATCTGAAGCCCGGAGCCAGGTGCTTCTCCTGGTCTCCCATGTGGGTGCAGGACCCAAGCACTTGGGTCATCCTCCACTGCACTCCCTGGCCACAGCAGAGAGCTGGCCTGGAAGAGGGGCAACCGGGACAGAATCCGGCACCCCGACCGGGACTAGAACGTAGGGTGCTGGCGCCGCAAGGCAGAGGATTAGCCTAGTGAGCCGTGACGCCGGCCTTCTGCCCTCATTTTTAATCCTGTTCCCCTGAATGTAATGTGTCTTTCTTCATTATTTTTTTCTGTTTCTCTCTTCTTTGCTTCTTCTCTTCCTTCTTTCTTTATTTTAAAAATATTTATTTTATTTATTTGAAAGGCAGAATTTACAGATACAGACAGACAGACAGAGAAGGAGAGACAGACAGAGATCTTCTGCTGGCTCACTCCCTAAATGGCTGCAATGGTCAGATCTGGGCTTGTCTGAAGCCAGGAGCAAGGAGCTTCTTCCAGGACTCCCATGGAGGTGGCAGGGGTCCAAAGACTTGAGCCATCTGCTGCTGCTTTCTGAAGCCTTAACAGGAAGCTGGATTGGAAATGGAGCAGCCAGGGTCTGAACTGGCACGCATATGGGATGCCAGCATTGCTGGTGGCAGCTTTACCCAGTGTACCACTGTGCCAGTCCCCTGAGAGTTATTTATCTTTGAGGTTTGGTAATTTCCTCAGAAGATATTTTTATATCCTTGGAGTGCATAAGTCTATTAATACATAAAAAATACTAGCCATCAATGATAAAAAATTAAAAGACTAGCCATAGGTTGAGAGAAAATATTCACATTGGAGGTAAATAAGAAAGTGCTTCTATGTAGAAAACAACCCAATTTAAAAATGATGACACCTTTAAATAGTCACCTCACCAAAAAAAAAAAAATTACAATGCCAGTAAAAACATGACAAGGTATAAAAAATCATTAATCATCAAGAAAATGGAAATTGAGGACACTCTGAGATACTGATTATACTCATAAGAGTGGTTAACATGGCCGGCGCTGCGGCTCACTAGGCTAATCCTCCACCTTGCAGCGCCGGCACACCGGGTTCTAGTCCCGGTTGGGGTGCCGGATTCTGTCCCAGTTGTCCCTCTTCCAGGCCAGCTCTCTGCTGTGGCCAGGGAGTACAGTGGAGGATGACCCAAGTCCTTGGGTCCTGCACCCCATGGGAGACCAGGAGAAGCACTTGGCTCCTGCCATCAGATCAGCGTGGTGCACCAGTCACAGCATGCCGGCTGCGGCGGCCATTGGAGGGTGAACCAATGGCAAAAGGAAGACCTTTCTCTCTGTCTCTCTCTCTCACTGTCCACTCTGCCTGTCAAAAAAAAAAAAAAAGAGTGGTTAACAGAAGCTGTGTAAGAATGGTTAAAATAAGGTTTTATTTCATCAATTGTTACCAAGTGTGTTGAGCATTGGTGGAGTATAAAATGATATATTCACTTGGGAAACTTTCCAACAATTTTATTACAAAGTTCAGTAAATATGTACCGTATGACCTGGCAGTCCCACTCCTAAGAATGTATCCAAAAGAAATGAAAATCTACCTGCAAGAGTACTTGTACGAGAATATTTATAGCTGCCTGATTCTCAATAGTGCAAAACCAGAAGCAACCCAAATACCCACCTACAGAAGAATGAATAGGCAAATTATGATAATTAGTACAATGAAATACTACCCAGCATTAAAAAGGAATAAACTACTAACACTACAATATGGATGAATCTCAAAAACATATTGAGCAAAAGGAACCAGATGTTAAAAAAAATTATATGATTCCATTTATATTAAATTCAGGAATAGGCAAAAATTCATGTATGTTCTAGAATGCAGAGCAGTCATTGTCTTTGAGGTGAGGGTAGGAGTTGACTGGAATGAGACATGAAGAGACTTTTTGGCTATTGGAAATGCTATTATTACATCTTAAATTGGGTGGCAGTTACTTATGTGCATTCAATTGTTGAAACCCATCAAACTGTCCCTTTAAACTTTATTAATTCTATTCTATGCAAAATTAATTCATTTAAAAAAAAAAAAGCTCCAAAAATACCTCTGATGTCAGAGAGGCTTGAGTGCTAGGTCCCAGGTCCTCCACTTAACCAGCAGTAACACTTTGGACAAGGTCCTTAATTTCTTTGAGCTTCATTCTCTTCTTCTGAAAAATAAGGATCACAGCAGTGTCCAGCACACAGGGATGGTTGAGGATGAAACACACAGACATCTCTTAGCATAGTGCCTGGCATGTGGTAAATATTCATTAAATGTTAGCCATTGTTGTGTTATTGTTGTCTCTCTTTTTCTTCAATGGAAGAAACTGCTAATGGTTAACTAACTTGCCCAAGGGCCCTGGTAATCCATAACACAGGTGGCAGATGAATCCAGTCTGACTCCAGGGCAGTTCTGAAGGTAGTTCTGCTACTGGTACCACTACATATCTCAAATAGTCTTGGAAATGACATGGAGAATTAATTCTGATTGACTCATTGACCTAGCCAACACAGAGACATGATCCACAGTTAATTAATTTGTGGTATTGAACAGCACTGTAGGAAGATTAATCTGGAAGTGTTGGATAGATTGAATCATATGGAAACTGGTTCATCGTGAAGCAATTACAGTGCTTCTAAGGAGAGGATAAAGCAAGCCTCAATTAAGGTGGTAATAATGGAAATAGAAAAGAAAGAGTGGATTCCAGATGGCGGATAGTTGGGTTCTTGATGACTTGACAGCTGAATGTGGGAGTTGAGGGAGGGGGCTAGACTGAAGAAGACTCTGAGGAGAATGATCACACCATTAATATAAGTAGGAGTGTCAGGGAAGGAATTGGTTGCGGGATGGGGCCCAAGGGAGTCCATGTATGAACTTCAGGCAAATGAGATGTGAGGGGTGCCTCACGGATAGTTGGCTGCATAGAGCTTTCTGGAACAAGTGGGCTCAGAGTTGGGGGCAGATGTGAGGCACAAATGTGTTAGTGACAGCTGACATTCTGTGACTGGAAGCCGAGGATGACCTCTGTGGGATGGTCACATTTGGAGTATGGAGGAGAAAGAAACTGGAGCAGAATGAATGCTGACTTCTGCATGGATTATTGGTGGTGCTGTTTGACAATTGGAAATGTTTTATGTTGTTTTCTTCATGGGGATCCCTCACTGTCAAGTGTCTAAAAAAAAGGTTGCATTTTTTTTTTTTGACAGGCAGAGTGGACAGTGAGAGAGAGAGACAGAGAGAAAGGTCTTCCTTTGCAGTTGGTTCATCCTCCAATGGCCGCCGCGGCCGGCGCATCACGCTGATCCAATGACAGGAGCCAGGTGCTTCTCCTGGTCTCCCATGGGGTGCAGGGCCCAAGCACTTGGGCCATCCTCCACTGCACTCCTGGGCCACAGCAGAGAGCTGGCCTGGAAGAGGGGCAACCGGGACAGAATCCGGCGCCCTGACCAGGACTAGAACCCAGGATGCCAGCGCCACAGGCGGAGGATTAGCCTAGTGAGCCCAGGCACTGGCCAAGATTGCATTTCTTAAGCCTTGAAAGAGCTCTCGTGTGCCCTTACAGAAATCAGAGTCAGCGATGTAGTTGCATAGCTACAGTAATGGGACCATAGAGTGGTCCACTGGCAACACCAAGCCCTAGGGGTTTATTTTTTCTTCACTTGTCTCTTATTGACACAGTGGGCACCTATTGAACACTCTGCTGGGTGCATAATGGGATAGAAAAGAACCTAAGATTCTCAAGGTGGCTTGTAGTTTTTACCAGGAAGACAACAGTCACATAAGGCAGCTGGGGAGCAGAGCGAGGCCCCAAGATTACATGCCAAAGCGATTCAGTCAACAAGGGCCACAAAGGCAGGGGGTCGGACTCGGGGAACTCAGGTGGCTGATTTCATGGGTGAGTTGGAACTTGGGCCTTAGAAGATGTCTGTAAAATAGAGACGAGGGCTGTGAGGTGCTGGCGTTGTGGCGGAGCAGGTTAAGCCGCAGTTGTAGTGCCGGCATTCCATCTGGGAGTGCGATTTGAGTCCCAGCTGCTCCACTTCTGATTCAGCCTCCTGATAATGTTCCTGGAAAGGCAGTGGAAGATGTCTCGAGTACTCGGGTTTCTGCCACTCATGTGTGACTGCTGGCTTCAGCCTCTTAGACCTAGCTGTTGTGACCATTTGGGGAATGACCAGAGGATGGAATCAATCAATCTCTCTCTCTCTCTCTCTCTCTCTCTCTCTCTCTCCCCCCTCCCCCTCTCCCCCTCTCCCCCTCTCCCTCTTTCTCTGTCATTCTACCTTTGAAATAAATAAATCTTTTTTTTTTTAAAAAAGGCATTTGATAAAAAGGATGCACTATTTTTTTAAACAACCTACCTAACAAATCCCGTTTTAACTGATAAACTCATCTTGCCATGGATCCTTATGAGATAAATGACTTAATAGCCCATCAGTATTGTGCTGATGGAGGACAGACAATGCAGAACCAACTGACCTCAGAAAAATAATCTCATTGAATCCAAGCAGCAGTCATTTGTCCATTTACTGCACAATAGCTATGTATCAGGCACGACACCAGGTGTTGGAGATACAAACGTGAACAAGACAGGTCCCTTGCTTTTAAGAAACCAATAATACATAAACAACCTTACTCTGTTCTTAGACAGAAAAATATAGAGTATATAGGTATTCGATTTAAAAACCCTGCCTAGGGCATGCATTTGGTCTGGAGGTAAGAACCCCACGCACCACGTTAGAGTGCTTGGCTCAGCACTTGACTGCTGCTCCAGACGCCGGCTGCCTGTGACTGCAGACTGGCAGGCAGTGATGGCTCAGGTGATCGAGTTTCTGCCGACCACAGGAGAGAGCTGGATTGTGCCCCTGGCTCCTGGCTTCCGCTCCAGCCTGGGACAACTGCAGGCATTTGGAAAGTGAACCAGTAGGATAGGAGCACTTTCTGCCTCTCTAGATGTCTGCCTCTTAGATAAATATGTTAAAATTTTTTGAAAAGTGAGAAATACTGAGGGGTGGTTATTTTGGTAGCCGATACAGATGCCTGCATCTCATGTCAGAGTGCCTGGGTTTGATGTCCTGCCCTGCTCCTGACTCTAGATCACTGCTTATACAGAGCAAGGGAGGTAGTGTTGATGGCCCAAGTAATTGGATTCCTGCCACCTGTGTAGGGGATCTGGATAGCATTCCTGGTTCTCAGCCCCCAGCCCCAACCGTGGTCCAGTCTTGGGCCAGCTGCAGCCATCATGGGCATTTAGGAAGCACATCAGTGGTTGGGAGTTCTCTCTTTGTCCATCTGTGGCTTCAGCCTGGCCTAGTCCTGGCTATTGCAGGCAATTGGTGAATGACCTAGCAGTCAAGATCTCTCTCTCTCTGTCTCTCTCTCTCTGTCTCCCCCCCCCCCCTTTCTCTCTCTTTCTCCCTCTGCCTTTCAAGGAAAAGAACATTAAAAAAATAAAAAGGAATGAATGTGCTCCTCCCTCCCCCCACCTTCTCTCTTAACTTTGTGTCAAAGAAGAAATTGAACCCAAACTGCTGGATACCTAGAAAATAACAGAAATGAAAACACTATAGAGCTTGGCTATCCCTATCCTAAAATTATTCTTGGTGAAAAATTAATAGACCAATATCATATCTTAAGAGACTAGAGAACACCAGTAAAGAATGCAGAAGAAATAGAGATCAAAGAGAAGTTACTTAATTAGAAAACATGAAAAAAGAAAACCGGAATTGATAAATTCATTCAAAGGTTGATTTTTCACCAAAGCCAATAAAACAAAAATAACACTGGCTAGCTTAATTAAGAGGAGGAAAAAGAAGAAGTCAGTAATACAGATGATTAGAAATGAAAAATGGCAAGCAGCAGCAGATGCAGAGGAAATTAAAAGAATCATAAACAGTACTTTGTGAACTTTTCAGCAAATAATTTTGACAATCTGGTTGAAATAAATGATTTTTCTAAGAACACAAGAATCATCAAAAATTAATACCAGAAGACCTACTACTAGAGAATCCAAACACTACCCATAGAAGAAATAAAGTTATAAAAGAGTGCTTCCTGAAAAACACCAGACCCAAGTTATTTCATGAGTGAATTTAGTCAAAATTTCAATAAACAGGTAAGTACTAGCCATAAAAATATTCCCATGGAAAGGAAGACTTTCAAATTAAGTTTATGAAGCCAGGAAAATACTAATACCATAACTTTACAAGTTTAACAGAATAATGACATACTATAAAAGTCTTATTTGTGAGTATCAATCTAAAAATAATAATAGATCATTACCAAAAGTAAATAATTCAGTAACATATTAGATATCAAAAACATGAAAAACCTAAAGCAGATAGGTTTTATTCTAAAAGTATAAGGACGGTTCCATCTCACGAAGTATATTCCCAAAACTTACTATGTATGTATCTAGGTCAATGATATCAAAGCTCAGTAGTTGCAAAACAAGGCAATTAAAATTCAACAGTATTCCTAATAAATACTCTTAGAGAAAATAGGACAAGGTAGATATTTCTTTAACGTTATTTAAGCTCTGTGTCTCTGTGTATTTGTGATCAAAAGCTAGCATAATGCTTAATAGTGAGACACAAACACATATTGTTTAAAGCCAAGACTAAAACAAGGCAAAGTGCCCACCACCACCACCACCACTTGGATTACATTATTGGGATGCCAGATCACTACCACCTGTGTGCCAACTGCTTGTTTTTGTAAATAAAACCTCAGTCGACCACAGCATTGTCCACTCGTGTATACACTGTCTATTACTACTTTCACACAACTGCAGAACTGATCAATTATGACAGATGTTGTATGCGATAAAGCCTGCAATATGTGTCTGGCATTATGGTGCAGCTGGTTAAGCTGTTGCCCGTGACACTGGCATCCCACATCAGAGCACTTGTTTGAATTCTCGCTGATCTGCTTCTGACCCAGCTTTCTGCTAACGCTCCTGGGAAGGCAGCAGAAGATGGCCCAAGTACTTGGGCCCCTGTCTCCCATATGGGAGACCAGAATGGAGTTCCTGGCTTCTGGCTTGGGCATGGCCCCACCATGGCCATTGCAGCCATTTGGGGAGTGAACCAATGGAAAGAAAATCTCTCTATCTCCTCTCTGTCACCCTGCCTTTCAAATCTTTAAAATTAAAAAATAAGCCCAATGTATATACTACCTAACCTTTACAGAGTAAGTTTGCCTTTCTGTGATCAGCATAATACAAGAAGGTAGGCTGAAGAAGTAAGAGATAAAATTATTTTTAAAAAGTGAAAGCAAAAATTATTATTTGGGGTAGGTGTTTTGCCTAGTGGTTAAGATGCTGCTTGGCATGTCTTTTTTTTTTAATTTTTTTTTTATTTTTGACAGGCAGAGTGGACAGTGTGAGAGAGAGACAGAGAGAAAGGTCTTTCTTTTTGCTGTTGGTTCACCCTCCAATGGCCGCCGAGGCCGGCGCGCTGCGGCCGGCGCATCGCACTGATCCAAAGCCAGGAACCAGGTGCTTCTCCTGGTCTCCCCTCATCCCATGCCTGAGTTCCGGTCCTGGCTCCAGCTTGTAGCTCCAGCTTCCTACTAATGCACACCTTTGGAAAGAGCAGGTAATGGTTGAAGTGCTTGGGTCCCTGCCACCCATGTTGGAGACCTGGGTTGAGTTACTGGGTTCCAGCTTTGGACTGGTCTAGTCCTAGCTATTGTAGGCATTTGGAGAGTAAATCAGCAGATGGCAACTCTTTCTGTCTCTCTGCCTCCCAAATATATTTTAAAGAATATTGCAAATAAAAAAGAGAAATGAATTGATGCTGTGGCACAACATGTTAAACTGCTGCCTACAGCTCGGGCTTCCCATATGAGCACTGGTTCAAGTCCTGGCTACTCCACTCCTGATCCAGCTTCCTGCTAATGCACCTGAGAAAGCAGCAGCAGATGACCCAAGTGCTTGGGCCCCTGCACCCACGTGGCAAACTCAGATGAAGCTCCTGGTGGCCTGGCCCAGCCCTAGCCTTTTGGCCATTTGGGAAGTGAACCAGTGGATTGAAGATTCTTTTTTTTTTCTCTCTCTCTTTCTCTGCCTCTCCTCTCTGTAACTCTGCCTTTCAAATAAATAAGCAACTCTTTAAAAAATTATTTGCAGAAGATACATGGGATACGCAAGATAATTGAACAGGAAATAGATATAGAATTCAACAAGATGGCTGGTTACAAAGTAGACTTCTTTAAAAACAATGAACCACTTGCTTTCACCAGTTACAGTGGAATAGGAGCTTTCATTTAGAAAAGCACAAAAAAGAAATGCCTGTGGGTACTAATCTGAATAAATGATTAAAAATAAATAAATGGAGGAGAACCTCCTGTAAGGAAGTGGGAAACAATGGCCCACCCCTTCAGTGTGGGCTGTGTGTCCTGACTTTGTTACAGAGGGAGTAGTAAGAACGGGGGAACAACTTCACAGTGGAGAGACCTGGAAAACTCTGCTACACACAGTCAGGTGAGCAAGGTCCACACCAACAATGATGAGTAGCCTATCTGTTGTTATGATGATAACTCTGCTCCGTTCTTTCTCCCCAAAACCTATAACCCCTATTTATGAGAAAAACATCAGACAAACCCAGATTGAAGACCACTCTATAAAATACTTTACCATTATTTCCCCAAACTCTCAATATCATCAAAAACAATAAAGGTTTGAGAAAATGTCACAGCCATTAGTAGCCTAAGGAGACATGAAGACTAAATGTAATGTGGTATCCTGATAAAATCTAAAGAAATCTGAATAAGCTGTGGACTTTAATAATGACGTATTAATGTTGGCTAGTTGATATGGTACATTGTGGCAAATGCACTTTCTGTTGTATCTTCACAACTTTTCTGTATCTAAAACTAAAGTACAATGTTTGTTTAAATGAAAAAGACCAAACATTGGATATAAAATAAAAGGAGTAAAGGTTGTATTCAGTAAATTTCTCAGGGTTGGGTGTTGTAGCACAGCAGGTTAAGCAGCCACTTGGGATGCTCACATGCCGTATCAGAGTGCTGGTTCAAGTCCTGGTTGGTCTGCTTCTGATCCACCTCCTACTAACACCAATCTAGGGAGGCAGCAGATGATGGCTCCCTGCCACTCATGTGGGAGACCCACTTGGAACTCTAGGCTTCTGACACTGGCCTTGCCCAGCCCTCACTGTTGTGGGCCTTTGGGAAGTAAACCAGTGGGTGGAAGTGCTCTTTCTCCTTGCCTTTCAAGTAAATGAAAATACAAATTTTTTAAAGAAATGCATCTTATGAAAAAATGAATTTCCCAGATCATGTACATATAAATTTGTATTTTAGAAAAAGTTTTGCAGCTCAGTTTACACTAGCTAAGATATGGAATCAACCAGATGTCCATCGACTAAAAATTGGATAAAGAAATTATGGTATATGTGCACCATGGAATACTACATAGCAGTAAGGAAAATGAGATCCTGTCATTTGCAACAAAATGAATGCAACTGGAAACCATTATGCTTAGTGAAATAAGCCTGTCCCCAAAAGGTAAATATTATATGTTCTCCCTGATCTGTTTTAACTAGTAGAGTCCCTAATATGTAATCTATAGAAGTGATATTGACACTTTGAGGTGCGATGACATTGAACAGTTCTTGCCTTGACTCTTAAGGAACAGGTTTTTTTTTTTTTTTTTCATGCTATTTGTTGAACGCTTTATTTAGTGTAGGATTAATCTTATGACTATAAAGCTAATTGAAAATAGATCTTTGTAAAAAATAAGAATGGGAATAGGAGAGGGAGGGGTAAGAAAAGTTCGGGAGTATGGGCAGGAAAAATCACTGTGTTCCTAAATTTCTATATGTGAAATGCATGAAGTTTGTATACCTTAAATAAAAGGTTTCTAGGAGAGAAAAAAATGTTTTGTAAAACATCATCTGAAAAAATTCACATATGATAAGGAATAGAAAAACAATTTTTGAAGAGAAATAGGTTCTAATTCTATCAAATAGTAAAACATTATGAACACATATTAATTGGAATGGCTTTTTGCTAAGGAAGAATTAAGTATTTGAAATGTAAAAGAGTTGAATTCAGAAATAGATCCAAATACTGTTGTAATTTTTATATAATAAAGGGACATTCCAGTAAACAAAGAAAAGGATCAATCATTAAACATTATTGAGATAACCAATTAGCAATTTTAACTCTATCCAATATTCAAATTTCTTTCACTAAAATGCATTCCAGACCAAATACTGAATGTAAACAAGATAATACATCAATCTACAGTAGTAAAAAAGCATGAATAAGTTTATTTATTATCTTGATATATGTCAGAAACTTTTTACAGACAATAAAATCCAGAAGATATAAAGGAATAACAATAAATGTGTTTACATAGAAATTTAAAAATTTATTTGGACTGGCACTGTGGCACAGAGAGTTAAGCCACTGCCTGCAACGCTGGCATCCCATATCAGAGTGCCAGTTCAAGTCCCGGCTGCTCCACTTCCAGCTCAGCTCCTTGCTGACTCACTTGTGAAAGCGACAGAAGATGGCCCAAGTACTTGGACTGTTACACCCCCTGGGAAGATCCTGGTTCCTGGCTTCGGCCTGGCCCAGCCCTAGCCATTGCAGCCATTTGGGGAATGAACAAATCGATGGTCTCTTCCTTTCTTTCTCTCTGCCTCCATCTCTCTCTGTCACTTTGTTTTTCAAATAAATAAAATAAATCTTAATAAAATTAAAAATAAATACATATTTATGGAAATACTCTAAACAGGTCAAAAGAAAACAAATGAGGGAGTATATTTAAAACATATGACAAATGGATAGATTCTTTATTTTATCATATTTGTAATAATTAAAAAAATTACTCTTCCCAAAATAGAAATATGAGATACTAATAGAGCAGTGAGCAAATGAAATTGGTATTCACTCTCATTTTTGAGGCAAGTGGGAACTGTTGTAACTTCTTTGAGGGGAGTTTGGCAAATTTAACCAAAGTTTCGAAAGCATATTCTCTTTGACTCAGTACTTCCACTGCTAGGAATCTCACCAAGGTGTCAGTGGGAAAATGGGCAGAAATGTTCACTTCAGACGTGTTAGTAGAAGCAAAGTTCTAGAAACCACTTCAGTGTCCTGCAGGAGAGGCCGGGATGAGCGCTTTCTTGCTGCACTATCTGGTGGAATTCCTTGCAGCTTTAAAACTAGTAAATGGGCCAAACGTGAGAGACATTCCAAGGTGCTGTATCAGCTTCAGGAAGGACACAAGATAAACGTTTTTTTAAAGGTTTATTTATTTATTTGAAAGTCAGAGTTACACAGTGAAGGAGAGGCAGAGAGAGAGAGGTCTTCTATCTGCTGGTTCACTCCCCAGTTGGCCGCAATGGCGGGAGCTGCGCCGATCTGAAGCCAGGAACCTGGAGTTTCTTCTGGGTCTCCCACGTGGGTGCAGGGGCCCCAGGTCCTGGGCCATCTTTCTGCTGCTTTCCCAGGCCATAGCAGAGAGCTGGATCGGAAGTGGAGCAGCCAGGACTTGAACTGGCGCCCATATGGGATGCCAGCATTGCAGGCAGAGGCTTTACCCGCTACACCACCAGTGCGGGCTCTTTACGTACCTGAAACTATTTTCTAGAAAGGTTCACGATAAGCTTTTAATAGTGGTTACCGTGAAGAGAAACAGACTCCAAGTGGGTGGAAGCACATTTTCTCTTCATTGGCAAATTTTTTACACTGAGTTTTTTTGTTTGTGGCATAGTGTGTAAAGTTGCTACCTGTGATGTTCAAGTCCCGGCTGCTCTACTTCCAATCCAGCTCCCTGATAATGGCGTGGGGAAAGCAGTGGAGGATGGCCCAAGTGTTTGATGAAACTCTTGGCTCCTGGCTTTGGCCTAGCCCAGTGCTGACTGTTGCAGCCATCTGGAGAATGAACCAGTGGATGGAAGATCTCTCTCTCTCCCTCTCTCTCTCTCTCTCTCTTTCCTTTCTCCCTCTGCCTCTGGCTCTCTGTAACTCTGCCTTTCAGATAAATAATCTTTTTAAAAAGATTTTATTTATTTGAAAGAGTTACAGGTTACAGAGAGAGTTAGAGATAGAGACAGAGAGAGAGAGTTCCAGTCACTGGTTCTCTCCCCAAATGAGCACAATGGCCAGAGCTGGCAAGGAGCAAGGAGCTTCTTCCAGGTCTCCCACATGGGTACAGGGCCTAAGGACTTGGGCCGTCTTTTGCTGCGTTCCCAGACCATTAGCAGGGAGCTGGATTAGAAATGGAGCAGCCAGGACTGGAACTGGCACTCATATGGGATGCCAACATTGCAGGCTGGCGCTTTAACCTGCTGCACTACAGCATTGGCCCCAGTAAATAAATCTTAAAATGAAAAAAAAAAAAACCCTCACATTGTGTTAGTCCTAACTTACCATTTCGGTAAATGGAATTCGGAAACTGAGTTAGATTTAGACCAGAGAATTGGTTCAGTATTTTTGAAATACTGAACACAGCTGATGGACTCCCACAGTGCAGGGAACTGGATTGGGAACTGAGAATATCGCACACAGAGCTGTGGACCGGGTGTCGGGATGAATGCCATTGCTGACTCCTGGCCACCACTGTCAACTGGGGGACTTTGGCAAGTTCCTTACCCTCCCTCAGCTGGAGTTTTCTCCTCTGTCAAATGAGACTGTTAGGTAAGAGAAGACAGCAAGACTCTCCTGGCAGCCAAACTGTGGGATGTAGGAATGTTCTACCTGCTAAATTGTCTGTGGCTCCAAAGCGATCGTGATGACCGCAGAAGCCTGCCAACCTTACCTTCACCTCACACTGTCACGCACCAAGACAGTGTCATCCCCAAGTCCTGGCAGTACCTTCCTGGGGGCTGGTGATTCTTCATGCCACGTGGAGGTGAGCTCAGAGCTGCTGCTTCTCACCACCTCTGCGTCTTTCAGATATTCCCTGTGCACGCCACCCCCACTTTGGGAGAGCCTCTCGCCTCCTCACCTCCTCCCACATGGATCATGTTTCTGATCCTTATGGCACTCAAGTAAAAGATTGCCTGGGAAGCAAACTATGGTCTTTGGAATAGTATCCAGCAAGAATAATTCTTCGCAGCATTTTTCTCTGCACGTCTGTATCTTAGTCAACTTTCAGTTTTCCCCCTAAGTGGGGAGAGTGGGGTGTGTAGACAACCCAAATGTCATCTATATTTGGCTTTAGAGTATGTTTTCTACTTAGCTTTGAGTTCTGGATATTTCTGACATTCTGGGAACTGACTTTAAAGCAAATCACGAAGCTTCACACTGAAGACGCAGCTGACTCACAAGTTTAAGTTTGCCTTCCAAGTGCCCGTTTCTTAGACCTTACTCAACTCTTCCCTATCATGACTCACTCCATGCTTATATCAGCTCACTTCCTCTCAGACCTTGGCAAAATTGACCCTCCCAGTATCCCCTCCTGTCCAGCAGTCCAGTTTCTATTTGTAATTCATGCAAAGTTGAGTAAATAATTTGAAACATCACTTCAGTAAGTGGCTATGTGGGAGTCATTGTCAAAACAGTCAAGTAGAACATGGGACCCACTGTCCAAAAAGCAGGAAATCAGTTTCATAATCTCCCCTGACCCATGTGGGGCTGATTTACATTTGTGTCACTTAAAAAAATGGAGTATTCAGGTTTGCTCAGACTCAAAAACAATCAAATGCTTCGTCTCCTGGGCCCTGTTAGGTGTCAATGCATACCTTCATTGTAGCAGTTTTAACAGCTTGTCCAGTGCAGTGTAGTATAGCACAGTGAACGTTCCAAATGGGAGGCCAGGTGCGATTATCATTCATCCTTCAGTCCCCTCCTCTTGGCTCAAGGTTCTACACACGGATGCAATCTATCCTTTGTTAAGTGTGAGCTTCATCCCGAGTGTGGGATTAACCCTAGAGTCCTTGAGACACCCCTGCCCCCCTCCCCCCCCCCCGCTCTTCCTCAGTGGCTTGTACGCCTTTTGGTATTCACAAAAGAAAAAAAAGAAAGACATCTAGTTTATTCAGCCACTTTCACTTAAAATGCATACACTTTTCAACATGAAAAGCGTTAAGAAAATACTTGTGCATATAACTCAACTGGGGATCTTGTTAAAATGCAGATTCGGATTCGGCAGTTATGAGATGGGACTGGGATTCTTCATTTATAGTAAACACTCAGGAAACACCAGTGGTCCTGTTTCCAGACCACGCTTTGAGTATCAAGAACTCCAAAAGCTGGGGCGGGCAGGCTAAGTACAGCAGTTAACATACCACTTATGACGCCCGTATCCCATATCTAGAGTGTCTGGGTTCAAGTCCCAGCTCCACGTCTGATTCAGGCTTCCTCCTGCTGTGCACCTAGGGAGACAGCAGGTGATGTAGTTCCCTGCTAATGTGCCTGGGAAAGCAGCAGAGCATGGCCCAAATACTTGGACCCCTGCCACCCACGTGGGAGACCCAGATTGAGTTCTGGGCTCCTGGCTTCTGCCAGGCCAAGCCCTGTTTTTTGTTGTTGTTTTTATTTTTTTTATGATTTATTTATTTATTTGAAAAGGTAGAGAGAGGTTAATCTATTCATTGGTTCACTCCCCAGTTGGCTGCAATGGCACAGCCAGGAGCCTGGAACTCCGTCCAGGTCTCCCATGTGGGTGGCAGGGGCCCAGGTACTTAGGGGCCATTCTCTGCTGCTTCCCCAGGCACATTAACAGGGAACTAGATCAGAAGAGGAGCAGCTGGGACTTAAAACAGTGCCATCATAGGCATAGACATCAGTGGTGGTGATTTCTGTGACTTACCTCCTGCAACGATGTGTTTATCTGCCCTGTTTTTTTTTATCCATTTGCCAGTCTCTGGTTTCCTAAAGTCATAGAAATACTGTGTGTGCTTGTACACATGGCTGTGTCACTTGAAAGAAGAAAACTCGGAGCTCCTCCCTGATGGCTTTCTGCGTGTCTTGTTCTGTGAAGTAGCTGTGCCTGCTTGCTTCTGTTGTAAAGGCTGTAACAGGGCATCAGGCCCCACAGTGGGGGGAATTGGCGGTGAATGGATCTGGGGTCCTACACAGCAGCTGTCATCCTCACAGGCTCTTTATGACGACTGAGCTGGCTGAAGATGCGTGGAAATCTACCCAGGTGCACTTGAAGCCATGTCAGGGGAACTCGCCACTTGCTCTCTGATGGCTGCACACCTGAACTGCCCGTTCTGCCTGCCTCTCTCTGAACTGCCCGTTCTGTCTGCCTCTCTCTGAACTGCCCGTTCTGTCTGCCACTCTCTGAACTGCCCGTTCTGCCTGCCTCTCTCTGAATTGCTGCTCTTTGCTGCGTCTTCAGTTGGGCTGCCCGCAAGCCCAGCTAAATTAACGTCTGTGAGGAAGAAGAGGGGACGTCCAGTGATACCAGAGAAGTTTGACCAGTATCAAAAATGTACAGAATTCCCACCGCGTACATGACTGTGGAAGTGCTTACAGGACTGGTTTTGATTTTCATTTCAGAAGTAGGAAACTGAGGGCCGGCACTGCGGCTCACTAGGCTAATCCTCCGCCTGCGGCACTGGCACACCGGGTTCTAGTACCGGTCGGGGCACCGGATTCTGTCCTGGTTGCCCCTCTTTCAGTCCAGCTCTCTGCTGTGGCCCGGGAGTGCAGTGGAGGATGGCCCAAGTGCTTGGGCCCTGCACCTGCATGGGAGACCAGAGAAGCACCTGGTTCCTGGTTCAGATCAGCGCAGTGCGCCGGCCGCAGCTGGCATTTGGAGGGTGAACCAACGGAAAAAGGAAGACCTTTCTCTCTGTCTCTCTCTCTCTCTCACTGTCTATAACTCTGTCTCTGTCTCTCTCTCTCACTGTCTAACTCTTCCTGGCAAAAAAAAAAAAAAAAGAAGAAGAAGAAGAAGAAGTAGGAAACTGAGGTCCAGAGAGGTAAAGGACTTGGCCTTTTGGGGCCAGTGCTATGGCACAGAGAGTTAAAGCCCTGGCCTGCAGCACCGGCATCCCTTACAGGCACTGGTTCCAGTCGCAGCTGCTCCACTTCTGATCCAGCTCTCTGCTGTGGCCTGGGAAAGCAGTGGAAGATGGCCCAAGTCCTTGGGCCCCTGCACCCACGTGGGAAACCTGGAAGAAGCTCCTGGCCCTTGGCTTCGGCTCAGCCCAGCTCTGGCCATTGCAGCCAACTGGGGACAGAACCAGCACACGAAAGATCTTTCTCTCTTTTTATCTGTATTTCAAATAAATAAAATAAATCTTTTAAAAAAAAAAAAAAAAGAACTTGGCCTCAGATCACACAGATGACGCGCACTTCTGTCAGGTTTTGAACCCAGGCCTCTTCTGTTGTTTCCTTCAGGCCTTTTAAGTCTGCCAGAACTGTGAAATGCGCTGGGCTCCGTTAAAATCTCCTTTTTAAAAAGTAAAAAAATCATGATCAACAAATAATAAAAATCTAGGAAATCCTCTCTTTATATATTTCATACCTTTAAGAATTTCATTTTGATCTGATTAGCCTTGTTGGGCGACACGCATTCTAAGGTCTTCTCTGGGACTTTAATTTTGTGTTTCAAGTTTCTTTCCTTATCCATCTGAAATCCATATATTTGGGTTGTATCAACAATTCTTTATTAGAAATAGTTATCTTTATGAAATTTCTAGCAGCTTAGAAAGGAGATGGATGTATTAGAATCATCACACGTATTTTCAACTGTGCAGTTAGCATTCAAGCAAAGGGGAGTTTATTGTTCCAGTTTTAGTCATTATAATACAGTCCTGTTTAATATTGCATGATCCGCGGGTTGCCATAAACTTGGTACAAATTGGAGTGCTGATATAACATGAAATGAAGCGTCTTGTCTGAATGTTGCTTTTGTTTTGCATTTAACAAATTAGTATGTTGACATTTGTCACTGATGGATTTCATTATTTGCTGAAAGGGTTTTAGAGGGTTTGACAGCATGAATGGTTTGTCCTACAGACTTTTGAGAAGTGATAAAAGCATCTTTGTTCTTTGTACAAAAGCACAACAGATATCTTATTGATGGACACACAAAAAGAGATGGCTTGTGTAGCTGCAACATAAAATAAACCAAGAAAATAGGTTTTGAGTTGCCACTTCTGCCTTTGCATGATTTCTTCTTCCCGTGCGTTTTGATTCTGACTGAAGAATGTATTTCGGTAACCTCAGTAACAAACGTGAGAACAATTGGTGATCTCTTAGTAAATTTAAAATACTGGTTTCTTTATACTGCTTTTACATATGATTTAAGACAGGCAATTTTAAAAACATAGGCTCAATCATTGTGTGAGAATTGTATGATTAACTGTCCCAGATCACCAGATAATAGACAAGTGAGATGGAGAAGCCAGATTGTGGAGGAAAAAACTGCAAGTTGACAAAGAAAAGAAAAAAGATAAAAATTGTCCTCAATCAGAGCACTGAAATACATATTCTCTGTCATATCTGTAGTTATACATAGAAGAACAGCCTTGTCATTCAAATGTCCCCTCCTTGTCCATATCATCGAGCCTTGTTCCAGGGGTGTTCCACATGCACTTCTACACCAACTCAAGACCTGACATACAACCGACTGGGACATGCGTGCGCACACACTCTCACATAGGACTCCAGTAAAAGCCATGATAGAAAGCTACGAATAATGGAACCTAGCTGTGATCAGATGATAATGCCCATCGCTAATGACTGCCAACCCTCAGACTAAAGCAGTCAGACACTGAGGAGCCATCCATCACCCCTGTCATTCTGCAGGGACTGGAGAGAGACCTGGGGGAAGGGAGGAAGGGGCACCGCAGGGGAAGGGAGGAAGGGGCACCGCAGGGGACAGGGCTGAGCAGAGAAGGCACTGGATGCAGATCCACGTGCAGCCCAAAGTGTCTACCACGAGAGCCGAGGAACTGAGATAGGGAAAGAAGTGAAATTTTATTTTGTTGTTGTTAAATTGAAGGTAAACAAATTTCATGTGTTTCATATATACAGATTTAGGAACATAGTGATACTTCCCACCCCACCCTCCCTCCCGCCAGCCAATGCTCCCACCCTTCTTCCTCCTCCTACCTCTTTTTCTCTCTCTTAATTTTTACAGTGATCTACTTTCAGTTTGCTTTTTTTTTTTTTTTTAGATTTTTATTTATTTATTTGAGAGATAGAGTTCCAGACAGAGAAAGGGAGAGACAGAGAAAGGTCTTCCATCCCTAAATGGTTCACTCCCTAAATGGCTGCAATGGCTGAAGCTGAGGCGATCTGAAGCCAGGAGCCAGGAGCTTCTTCTAGGTCTCCCACATGGGTGCAGGGACCCAAGGACTTGGGCCATCTTCCACTGTTTTCCCAGACCATAGCAGAGAGCTGGATCGGAAGAGGAGCAGCCAGGATACAAACTATTGCCCATATGGGATGCCAGAGCCGCAAGTGGAGGTTTAGTCCACTGTGCCACAGCGCCAGCCCCTCAGTTTACTTTATACTCATAAGATTAACCCTACACTATGTAAAGAGTCCAACAAATAGAAAGGAGAAGAAAACACTGTTCCTCAACAATAGAGACAAGGGCTGTAAACAATCATTGAATTTTAAAATGTCAGTTTCACTCCTACAGTGAATTGCTTAATAAACAATAAAGAAGTAAAGATTTGCTTGCTGAATGTCTTCCCCCCTGCTAAGCTGTGATCTCTGTGAGGACCCTGGTGTCTGTTCCTTTTGTTTCTTGATGCATCCCACCCCCCCCACCCCCACCCCCCCCCACCCCACCCCGCACAGGACCTGGCACTTGATCGGCTTGCAGATCTTTGATGAATGAATGAATGGCTCAGCGTCACTCTCCACCTTCTGTGTCCTGTTTGTCCAACTCGACTGTATGCTCCATCAATGAAATCACTCTGTGAACCAGGGACGTGGCACTGAGCCCCCTGCACAGATGCTCAGAACTGGGTTAGAAAGCAGAGCTGGGCCTGCCATCCGGCCTTGCCTTGTGCTAACTTGCTCTTCCAGGCTGGTCTTTTCCTCTCCCTGAACCTCTGTTTACCCACCTGAAGGGAACAAAATCCCATAGCCCTCTCAAAGCTGTCAAGATTTGATTACAAAGAAGAGGAGCGATAGAGGCAGAGGGCCTTTAAAAATTATGAGGGCATTACTGTGCACTTTATCAACTGGAGGAGTTCCCCCTGGGGATGTCACAGGTGCAAGAGTTAATTTCCTAAGGTAAATACAGGATTTTTTTTTGTCAGATTGGTTTGCCAGAGTTGTTATATATTTCTGGTAGGCCATCACAAAACACACCAAACACCGGAGTAAGGGAAAGGGTTTATTGGGGAAAACCAGCAGGCTGGAGGGAAGGGGTGAAGAGCGAAAAAGGGAGAGAAGAGTATAAGAGAGAGAGAGAGACAGAGAGGAGAGGAGCTAGCGAGGAGAGAAGAGAGAGAGAGCAGAGAGAAGAGAGACAAGAGGAGGCAAGGAGAGCAGACAAGAAGAGCCAAGAGAGCCACCAGGAACAGGCCCTTTTACAACCTTGCCGGAGGGCGGGCAGGGAAGCAGGAGCAGCGAATCCCATTAGGACGGGGGTGGAGCTTGACACGGGTGGTTGGGCCCTGTGGCCACCTGGCTTTCAGCAATGGCTGCAGGAACCTGGGCATAGGATGTAAATCAGGTAGATCACGCCACAGATAAAACTGCGCCATTTTCCTAACAAGAGTCAAAGGGAAATGGCAGCAGCCAGGTTTGGCTGTGGGGACAAGGCTGCTTTGTGATTTCTGCATATTGCTTCTCAGGGCCCTTTCTGCAGAGGAGAAAACTGTGAGAAGCTCAGAGGTGCAGTGACTGGCCCCGGGGCCAGGTGAGGCTGTTTCTGGGAGAAACCCTCCTCTGTGTGCAGGCAGTGTAAGCCAGGCCTCAGAGCCCAGCCAAGCAAAAGCTGGTCTGAGGCACAGAGGCTCAGGTTGTTTTCTGCTGGAAAAGGCCTAGGAGGACAGGGCCTGCTTGGCTCCATTGCCCTTCACATGTGCATACACACACACAGCCTCCCCATGACTCACGTCCAGCCTCAGGGCGTCCGCTGGGAAGGGTGGTCCTCGCCCCAGCCGCCCGGGAGCCTGCATCGCAGCAGCCCCCATGCAGGCTGGAGTGGGAGGCGCGGATGCCTCTGAGCAGCTGCCGGCAATGTGGGAAGTAGGCTTTGTGACGGCAGCAGCGCGGTCCAGAGAGAAGCTGAGGGCCAGGCACCCGTCCCAACCTGCTTGGGGCCTCCGTTGCCTTATTTGCTCTTTGGAGGGTACAGTAAACGACCTTCAAGTTCCTTTCTAGCTCTGAGATTCTTTGAACTCTAGGTTTCTTCCTTTCCAAGTTATGGAAATTATTTTCCCTTCTTTTCCTGAGAGGGGAAGTAGAAGACACCAGTCTGTCTCTGACAACTGCCAAAGTGGCTATTTTTTAATGGAAAGTCACCTCAGGTTGCTTAACATAGCAAAAGCTTCCGGAGAACACAGGAGCCCAATGTTTCCCTCTAGTTTTTTTGACGTCATTTGCCTGTGGGTGGGTTCCCGTCTGCCACCGCCTCTCCAACCACACTAAATTTTATTGCACAGATTTAAAAAACACACCTTGGTGTGGCAGGCCACCTAAAGAAGCAGTGTAACCCAGGAGGCCCGCTGCTAAGCCGCGGCCGAGAGAGCTTTGTTCCCGCCGCGGCCGCCGACCGTGCCAGGATCCTGTCGCGCAGAGTAAATTTGCCGTCCTCCCCCTCTCCAGGCCCCTTGCCAATAAAAGTGGAATGTTCACTTTGTGCTATCTCTTGGGGGATTTGAAGAATCAATTCTAAACACTGAGTTGAAAGCACTTATCAATCTAAGAGAGAGCGGGCAGGGGGCAGGGAGCTGACGTTTGTGGCGTGTTTACTGCACACCAGGTACTGAAGGTGGGTGCCTGGCTTTCATTCTTCCCTTTAGCACAGCTGTATAATCATCATACACAAAACTGTCAAACACTTGGTTTTTAGGCCACTGAGAACCTAAAGCTTATCAAAAAGACAGTGGCCAGGCAGTGGCCCTACACCTCCCAGAAAACCAAATGTTTGTGGGGGGGGGGGCATACTCAACACCATCCACAAAAAGCTTCAGAATCTAATTGCATACATTTGCAGTGCACACATACGAGGCCTTGGAAACACGTTTGTTAACACAAGTCTCTTGGCCTTTGGTGCTTTCCAAGTAGTCCGCTTGCTGATTGCAAATCTAGCCGCTGATATTTAGAGTAACAGGCATGTTCATCTTATTCCAGTATTTTCCATCCTATGTTAAAAATACTTTTGCCACCTCTCCTAGCATTTTTTTTCAGGTGATTAGTCTTAAAATGAATAGGTGGTAAATTCAGGAGAACTGAGCCCTGTTGCCAAAATAAGCAGCGTTCTCCATGACATTACGGAATAAAAACACTTCCTGGTCTTGGTCTCGCCCTGTTCTGAGGCCTGCATTGCCCCCACGACGGGCACGGCATTCACAGCACGGCGCATGTGTGGAGACTGCGCCACACGAACTGTGACTCAGGTCCGTCCTCAGAAGAGCTGAGGTCATGGCTATTAATATTCTGTTTCATACATGATGGTGTTTACTGCAGCAAACATGTGGTAGTCAAGGTTACGCACGTGGCCATGCCAGCATAACCCACTTTTTCTGTATGCCAGGCATTTCTATCCGCCACACACCCCACCCCCTCCTCACATTCAGCCCAAAGGTGGGTTGCCATAGCCTTAAAAAGAACGAACCAGTGAGAAAATTTGCAAACAATTAGATGCACTGTGGTAAGTGGCGCCGACTGCGAGCGAGGCGGCACCTCTTACAGTTAGGAAATCGCATGAGTGCTCTAGATTTGTTTGTTGTTATTTCCCTCCCACTGGAAGCCAGTGAGCGACAGCAACAGCCCCATGTGGTTGAAACAAGAGGTCCAAGTCTTAGCCAGGCATGTTCATCTTCTGAGACGTCTGTCTCAGAAGCCCCCGCGGATGTGGCGACGGGGTTGGGCGCAGGACTGACTGCTGCCCTAAGTCACCACGAGCATCCAGCTTCTGTTGCGGGCAGGGGCCTCCAGGGGCTCTGACGTGATGGGGTGCTGTGATACAGGCTTGAGGAAGGGGCTCACAGGTTCAACTGAGGCACATGGGCGGCTCCACGTGTGCCTCATGGGGGTCTTTATTTTCTCCTAGGAGACTGGGGAGGGCTTCCAAGATGCCTCCCAGCTGAGTGTCCAGGGATTCTGGAACCCGACCTACACCTTCCCCAACTCCAGTGCCAGCTCATCTCTCTGCCCCAGGCCATCTCCCATGTGTCACCATGAACCGCATCTGAGCAGGCCGTGGAATCCCCATGTCACTTTTCCAAGTGCACTGTTCCTCCCCGGGACTAGATTCCTTTTTCCTTTTTTTTTTTTTTTAAAGATTTATTTTATCTATTCGAAAGGCAAAGCTGGGCAAGGCCGAAACCATGAACCAGGAGCTTCTTATGGGTCTCCCATGTAGGTGCAGGGGCCCAAGGACTTGGGCCACCCTCCGAAGCTTTCCTTGGCCATTAGCAGAGAGCTGGATTGGAAGCAGAGCAACCGGGATGCGAACCTGTGCCCATGTGAGATGGTGGCACTGCAGACAGTGGTTTAACCCGCTACACCACAATGCCAGCCCCTGAACTAATTTTCTTCTGGACAGTATAAAAGGACTTCAAATCATGGAACCATGGAATTAAAAGGTGTTTATTTGGGTGCAACTTTGTGACTTTCAAAATATTTTGCACCAGAATAATCTTTTAATCCCATTTCCCATGAACGTCTTGAAGTGCCCTGGTATTCCCCACACTCTGACCTTTCCTCCCCACCATTAGGCCCCCAGCCTGCTAAGCGCAGAGGGCAGTGTCCTCTCTCTGTGCAGAGTGGCTCTGAAACAGTGCGCTGCCTCGGACCTCCCCGTGCGGGAGGGTCAGTCACGCTCCCCAGCTGTGCTCCTCGCTTCTTGGTCCCCTGTCCCGTGGCTTGCAAGACCGCAGGTGGCCTTGCAGCATGCAGGAACGCCGCTGCAGGGCTTCACGTTGAGCAAGCAAAGGCCAGAGGGGGCACCGCCTCGGGTCAGGCTCTTTCCCTGGACAGCAAAGCATCATTCGCTTGGGAGCGGTCATCTGCACTTCACACGGTGGGGTGCGTTAGCGTGTCCGCTTCTCCGCTGTTGCCGGAGTGTGAGCATTTCTGTAGATCTGTGGCAGCTCCCAGTATTTCTGCAGAGAGTCTGGATTTTGAGGGAGGGGCAGGCTCTTAGGATGAGCCAAAGGGAACTGCCCACCACTGGAGGTTGAGGATGGTTCCCTAAGAGCAATTTTATGTGGTTCAACATAAAGGTTGGAAAATGGAGGGTCAAACCCTTGTCATGATTGTTTGCCTAATAAGCAGGCTTTTTTTTTTTTTTTTTTTTGCCTGTGAATTACGGGATACATCAGTGGTCTAACATTAAAAAAAAAAAAGGATTACAGAAGATGCTATTATGACTGCTGCTACTTCTGCTATTCTTATGTCTTCTACTACTTGAAGTCACTTCAGAAATGATTGGTAGAGGTCGGGAGAACGCTAAACTGCCCTGGGAGCCACCACAGTGCCAGCCCTGGCCCCTGTACCTCCTCCTTTGGAAATGAGTGCTCTAAAGCGATCCCTCCCCACCCTTATCCTCATCTTCTCTATTTAGAAACATGACATGCCTGGCCAGTGTGGTTGCTTTCACAGATAAAGGGGTAGTAGGTGCTGGGTGGCCTCAGACAATGAGACTGTCACAGTTTCCTTTTAGAAATGTCATGGCCGAAAAAAAGGCCATTAGCTAATAAAAGGGGTGGGACTCGTAGCTGAGTGGCATTCACATCCATCCACGCTGTCACTGCCTCTCCCAGATTTCTCGGAGCAGCCCCTGGCTCCGCGTCGTAGCTGAGTGATATCATTCCAGTCATAACCTGATTTTCCAGCTGGCCGGGATGGAAAAGGGGTTTATTATTGTGGCATGTTTTTCACTGCGTCTGAGAGAAAATGAAGCAGACAGGGCTTGCTATATGACAGTACCCATTCTGTTTTTACAGGTGTGTCCGCAGGATACAAGGTACCTTTCACTTGCCGTAGAAATGGAACTCTGAGGCAAAGGCAAATAAAAGAAAGTTTTCCCTGAGAGATGATATATGCACACATAATTAGCATTGGGAATTAGCCTTGAGCATGGGTTAAATTCCAAGGACTAGGAGGCGGATTGCCCAATCACAACTCTTTTCTGTTTCTGTTGTTAGGGCTTTGAGGCCACCTTCACCTCAGTTTCTCCATGGAGAAAATGGAGACTTCCCAGGGTGTGTGTGTGTGTGTGTGTGTGTGTAACTTTTCATTGTAGTATAATCCAAGTCTCCCAAATGGTTGACAGGGGCCCAAGCACTTGAGCCATCATCTACTGCCTTCCCAGGTGCATTAGCAGGGATCTGGATCAGAAGCAGAGCAGCTGGGACTCTAACTGGTGCTCTGATACGGGATTGTGGGCGTCACAGGTGGTGGCTTAACCTGCTGAACCACAATGCCAGCCCGGATAAGTTTATCTTGGTGCAAACTAAATGTGAAGCCCGTACACAGTACTTTGATGCTGCACAGTTTCCATGAACTTTTTGAAGATCATTGACGAGCCTGGGTTTCAACATTTTCTGCGCTAAAATAAACCTATATTTTTAACTGCACTTTCCCACAAAGCTTTTGAAGCCTGCTTGTATATAAGTACTACCTTTAGCCTTAATAGGTTTTTGGTCATCTGTGCTGGATAAGAAGGGACAATGAAAAGTCTAAATGCCAGGCAGCATCAATCCAGGATGTCACATGTCTTTGAGGTTCCCTTAGTTGCCCATGGCACAACCTCCATGGTTGGAATGCCTCCTGTCTCGAGAGATGTAACATGTGTCCTCCCTTCCTAAAGTATTTGCATTCTAAAAGATGATGCAAAAAATGATCTGGGATGCTTTGGCTTACCTTGTATGACCCAATTCTTGGTCTAGCCTCCACTGCAGAATCGGAAAATCCTGACGGGGGTGGGGCAGCACTGTGTGTCGTTGATTAAACTGCTGCCCGGGAGCACCAGCGTCCCATATGAGTGCAGGTTTGCTCTGCTTCCAATGAAGCTCCCTGCTAATGCACCTAGGAAGGCAGTGAGAGTGGGCAGAGCGCTCGTGCCTCTGCCACCATTGTGGGAGACTCAGATGAAGCGCCTGGGCTTATCTGTTGTGGCCATTTGTGGAGTGAACCAAAAGATGGATGGTTTTCTTCTCTCTCTCTCTCTGCCCCCTCTCTCTCATTAGCTTTGCCTTTCAAATAAATAAATAAATCTTAAAAAAAAAAAAAAGAAATGCCAAGAGTCATCGCTCCCATGCTGCCTTATAGCAAGCGGTAACTCATAGTGTAAAGTGGCTATGACACATCGCCTTCCTCGGGAGAAGGGTCAGTGTTGTTGGCCAGCACCTGCACTTCTGGTATGTGGAACACAGAAGGGGTGCTTGGAGTTGTGGAGATCAGTCCGCAGCCGTGAGGTGGCAGGCATGAGGACGAAAGTGGTCATGGTGAGGGTGAAGAGGGCAGAAACCCCACATCTCTGCCTGTGTTCATGAGTCCCTGAGCCAACCCTGAGGCCCGCCCTCCTCCAGAGCTCTTGTATGTCTTTTCTGTTACCTACAACTGCATTCATCCCAAACTGACCCCGGTGCCTTTCACATCCAGGGCTGGGAGCATGGGCAGGAAGACTTGTGTGGAAGGAAAAGGAATCCCTGTGGTCCTCCCCCGCACTTTGCCCCTGGGGAACACATCTGTCGAACAGTGGCATGCAGAGAAAGGGAGTCAGCTGTGGCTGTCCGGGAAACCTGGTGAAGAGAAAGGACACAGGGCTAGTCATTGCAGATGGAAAGGTTTGTTAAAACCAGAAGGCTTTGGAGAAGCAAACTTGTGATTTGTTTATTTTTGTTCGTGGTGAGGTTTATTACCTTTTAAAGGGGTACGCTAAGTTGAATCCCTGTGACAATGCCCATCTGTCGCCTACTTTCTGGGACCACCCTGGAAAATGCGAGGCGCGTTGTTTCACTATCTCCATGAGCACTGTCTAGGCATGGAGTCATCATACGAGATGAGGAAATGTGCCTATTGTTCTTAAAAACCCAATTACTTCTGAACCACCACTAGCCAAGTGACCCCTTAGCCTTAATGCCACTTGTTAATGCAGACGAGTACTTTCAAAAATTAAGAGAGACATAAGCAGCCACTAAGAAGATCTCTGAGCGGATAGAGATAACTGGAGCAGGCTAATCCTTTTAACAAAGGTGGTGACAGATATTGTGACTGCTGAATGCTGCCTCACAGCCAAGGGAGAACAATCGGTGAATTCATTCATTTAGTTTGCGATTTTTTTTTCTATTTACACTTTAAACAAACGTGCCAGCTGTTTGCTCAGTTAACAAGCTCTGCCTTCATTATAATCCATTAGTGGCTAGTAATAATTGAAACTGTGTTTGGACTTCAAAAATACAATAAGCCTAATTAATTAGACCCTTAGGAAGATGGAACTTGTAGTGACCAACCTGAGCCAGGCTCAAGTTTGCGTCCTGGCCCTCTTCATGAAACAAGAGTTGGCCAAATCATGTTCTAGCCATAGCTAAGACTGACAGTAGGATTTTCCATAAAAACTAATCAAGAGGTTAAACCCAAATGCCTACAAGGGATCAGGCAGAAAATATAGATCAGGAATGGATAGAGCATCCTCTAAGAAACACTGGATCTCTGTCTGTTTCCGATGAGGGCATGGATATGAGAAATATCTCATGTTTCTCTTAACCCTAATAATAGGAAAGAGTCACACACATGTTTACAAATGATGAGTTGATTCAGTAGTGGTGAGGAGACAGGACAGGGTTGGGGGGGGTGGACCATGGCAAACTGGAGGTCCCAGGCACCCTCTGAAATGAACACCTCCTGTTTAATTGCAGCTGCTATGTGATAGTGTAGGCTTAGTGTGGCAAAAATCTTTCACATTTTCAAAACAATTGGAAAATCCAGATTTCTAGATAAAATGCAGAATAAAGAATAAATGAACTTCAGCAAAGAATTTTTGTTTGCATTAATGCCATGCAGTCCCCACTGCGTGGCTCAGCAGCTCTCAGAACAGAACGTGAGAGCAACCTCAGCATCACTTGCAGCAGCAACATCTGCATCAAAATGCAAATTCTCGGGCCTCGCCCAGGCCTGGGGCTGAGGTGGGGTTGCCAGGTGTGGCAGTACCGCAGAGCACACACATTGAAAACGATTCCTTGTTTATTTGACAAAGTTAACTGGGGTGTCCTGGGTTTTGTTCAGCAGCACTGCCTGCTACAGCCAGTCACGCAGAACATGTGCATGAGCCAGGCTGTGTTGTGTTGGAACCGGCTCTGGCAGGGACTAGCCAGGGGAGTTCAGGCCAGTGATGCACTTCTCCGTGGCTGAAGTTAATTGGTACGGAAGATGGGGATACCCACGATTTCCCCCTCACAGGGCTGTTGTAACAAAGGCGTTAGCGAACACAGGGGACCTGGCAGTTTGCTTAGGGGAGAGTCGGCGATGCCTGAGTGTTCAGTGTCGCCATCGTTTCTCCCCGTCTCCCTCACCGTCATCACTGCTGCCCCCACCCCACTGTCCAGCGGTGTTTGGATGCACCTTCCTTCCGTTCTCTTCTCCTGGATCTTACTTTGATTTTATTACAAAACCAATTCTGTTGCCCTACTGCTCCCCAAGCAGTTCTAGTGCTTGTCCCTACCCAGAGGGACCTCCTGCCTTGAAATCTAGCCTGCAGTGTGGCTGTCTGGCAGGGGGAAACCTGTGCTTTGTTCCACACCGACTCTGCTTTCAAAACTCTGTCAGCAGACAATGCCTCTGCTAGGTTCAGGCCTATTGCTGTTTAGCCTTTCTGCTTCACATGTGCCCTCCCCAGCTCCCCGCAGAGACATAATTCTGACCCCATCTTGAGTCTTCCAAGTGCCCAACAGGGCTTGGATGCTTGGCCTTGGCTATGGGAACATCCGTGCCTCCCTCGTGAATTAAATTTCCGAGAAGTATTTGGGAAATCCCCGCGACTTCTTTTTCTAGACGAGAAACATGGAATGGCTTGCTCTGTGGATCCAAAGGGTGTCTTTCAAAGGAACCCGGCAGAGCATTCTTGCTGAGGGTGGCACGCTGCCTGAGCGTGTCTCTTCATGAAGCAGATTTCCAGGCTCCCACATGGCCGTAAATGACAGACTTTTGTACAGGCAGCGAAAACCAACTCGAGGAGCTATGCTGGTACTCTGTTGCGCCATTTTACTGCTGTTCTGGGAATGAAGCAAAATACATTATTTTATTAAATAAAGATTTTTCCCTGTATCGCAGTGGAGGCTAATTTTATTAGCTCTTTTTATGGGAACAAACATCATCGCCCTGGTTGGGGAGGACGGGGCGGGGGGGAGGAGGGGGAATGAGGGAGTGGAGAGAATCACATTTTGTCATCCGTGAGCTCCAGTGGAGGCTGCCAACGTGTTTTAATTGGTAATTACTCACTTACCAGAAGAGTTCGCCAGATCCTACAGAGAACACACAGCTTCTAGTTCACACGTAATTTCGAGAAGCTTTGAAAGACACGTTCGACTTCCATGAACGTTTTTCACGCAGTGTGGGTGTGGGTGTGTCTCTGGAGTCCTAGGTGTGTCGTCACCAGAATATTCGGTAACATCAAGAAAATGTTATTTCTTTGTCCTTATCTGGGAGAATCCAGGATCCTTGTGCAAAACACATACTTTAAGATTCGCAGAGGGAAGAGAGTACAGACCTCGTTGGAAAATTCAGTCAAAGACTGCTTTGGCCTCTGATTGCTAAGCTCCACAACACTAAATATCCATTTTCAGCTTTGTTGAACTTTTTAGATGAATATAACCACCCAATACCAACCTGTCCCGGGCAGGCAGGGTAGCCCAAGCAGGGTGTGGGCAGCTCTGGACGGTTGAGCATGCAGCTGAAGTCCACACAGTGCGTTCTCGGGACGTGGTCCCGCCCGGAAGCTGGGAAGTGAGGGGTCTGCCGCCCAGCTCAGTGAACACCTTGGTGAGCCAGAGGTGGCTTCTGCGCTTTCTAGAGTCATCGGCGGCCTGCGTGTTTTCTAGAGCTGTGTTGTAGCAGGATTCTCCAACGGAGAGGCGGGACACGGAGTTCTGTGGGCAGAAAGCAGCGTGTATTCAGGACCTGGCCTTTATCTACCCTTTCACTTTATATTCCGCTGTACAATTTTAGCGCTTTCCCTCCCATGTATGGTGAACTTTACATTGATTGGGTAGTTTAACACTAAACGTTGCACATGGGCAAGTAGATGCGGAAACTTCTTCGCTTCTATTGTTCCGGGAAGGCCCTCTGCCAGTGTCACTGCCATAAAGCTGTTTGTCCCATTAGCAGTCATCCAAGGCCTGTACGAAACCAAACTCAGCAGTGTCTGGTGTCATGTCCCCTCCACCCTCTCCTCACAAGCCCTCTGCCACCTCCCTGCTCTGCTTTGGAGTACTCCCTGTCTCCCATGAGTGCCCACAATGCACCCTGGGAGAACTCAGGTATCATCCATGTGTAATGAAACCACAAGCTACTTATGCCAAGACAGTTTACAGATGAAGCCAGAGATTATAAACCTGGAATTCCTTTGCCATGGCATCAAAAATTGTTTTAACCGAGTTTTAAAAAACCAGCAGATAGAGGACTTTCTGTCTCTGTCTCTCTCTCTCTGTGTCTCTCTCTCTAACTCTGCTTTCAAAAAATAAATAAAAAAAAAATGTGTCTACTTTGCCCTGTCAACGTTGTTACCTGTGGCCCTACCTTACTGCTTTATTTCCTCATCTTGTTAGCCTCTTCCTAGGCTGCTTTTCTGCATCCCCTGTTTTATCTGCGTCTCTCCTTTTGTCATCCCTGTCTCCTCTCTTCCTCCTGTTGCTACCTGCTTAGCTGCTGGCTCATCTCCCTCATCTCCTGGACCTCTCTCCACGTCTCCTCCCCCCATCATGTCTTTATCTGCACCCTCCATCTAATGGCCTCCCCATCTCCTTATCTAATTTCTCTCTTTATCTGCTTTCCTCCGTATTTTCATCTACTTCCCTCATCTTGTTCCCTACTTCCCTGTTTTGTTATCTTCTTGGCTCCCAGAGCCCTTTGAGTTTGTGGCCTGTTTTAACCCATCTCTGCTTGATAAGAATATCAAACTTCAGCAAAAATAGGTGGGGGTCAGAGGCAGACTGGTGTATCGCCCTTCGTGGGCTTCCTGAGTCGTAGACTAGCTACTGACCAAAGCTCCCTTGTGGCTGTTTGCCTACAGCATCTTTTGTTGTAATGCGTTATAGACTGAATGCAGAGGATGGAAGTATACAGAACAAGGCACTGAGTTTGGAGAGCTAGGCTCTTCGGGGGACATCAAGAGTGGAGTAGAGATGCTCCCCCACACTCTGCTGCCTTTTCCCTTCCTTCCTTCCTTGCCCGCCTCCTGCCCGGGGAGAGGCCAAAGTTTGGCCGATCAGAAGGCTTAGTAACCTTGGGTCCCCTCTGGATGTGATGTAGATTCAGGAAACAAGGTCGCAGGGTGTGCCTAGTGGCTTCACTTTAGTAGACTCTGAAGGTGGAGCTCCTGGGAGAGCAGAGATCAGTGCTCCCTGGCCTTGAGCTGGCGCCCAGGAAGCCACGGGTTCTGAAGCAAGGCTACAGAGGCATGGATATGTGAGTTCAGATGTTGGCTCCTGGCCGGCGCCGTGGCTCAACAGGCTAATCCTCCACCTTGCGGCGCCAGCACACCGGGTTCTAGTCCCGGTCGGGGCGCTGGATTCTGTCCTGGTTGCCCCTCTTCCAGGCCAGCCCTCTGCTGTGGCCCAGGAGTGCAGTGGAGGATGGCCCAAGTGCTTGGGCCCTGCACCCCATGGGAGACCAGGAAAAAGCACCTAGCACCTGGCTCCTGCCATAGGATGAGCGCGGTGCGCTGGCCGCAGCGCGCCGTCCGCGGCAGCCATTGGAGGGTGAACCAACGGCAAAGGAAGACCTTTCTCTCTGTCTCTCTCTCTCACTGTCCACTCTGCCTGTCAAAAAAAAAAAAAACAAAAAAAACAAAAAAAAAAAAAACAGATGTTGGCTCCTGAAGCTCCCTGGTGGTCTGGTGGCTAGGGTCGGGTGATGCTCCCTGGTGGCCTGGTGGCTAGGGTAGGTGATGCTCCCTGGTGGCCTGGTGGCTAGGGTTGGGTGATGCTCCCTGGTGGTCTGGTGGCTAGGGTAGGTGATACTCCCTGGTGGCCTGGTGGCTAGGGTAGGTGATGCTCCCTGGTGGCCTGGTGGCTAGGGTAGGTGATACTCCCTGGTGGCCTGGTGGCTAGGGTAGGTGATGCTCCCTGGTGGTCTGGTGGCTAGGGTCGGGTGATGCTCCCTGGTGGCCTGGTGGCTAGGGTCGGGTGATGCTCCCTGGTGGTCTGGTGGCTAGGGTCGGGTGATGCTCCCTGGTGGCCTGGTGGCTAGGGTAGGTGATGCTCCCTGGTGGCCTGGTGGCTAGGGTTGGGTGATGCTCCCTGGTGGTCTGGTGGCTAGGGTAGGTGATACTCCCTGGTGGCCTGGTGGCTAGGGTAGGTGATGCTCCCTGGTGGCCTGGTGGCTAGGGTAGGTGATACTCCCTGGTGGCCTGGTGGCTAGGGTAGGTGATGCTCCCTGGTGGTCTGGTGGCTAGGGTCGGGTGATGCTCCCTGGTGGCCTGGTGGCTAGGGTTGGGTGATACTCCCTGGTGGTCTGGTGGCTAGGGTTGGGTGATGCTCCCTGGTGGCCTGGTGGCTAGGGTAGGTGATGCTCCCTGGTGGTCTGGTGGCTAGGGTAGGTGATACTCCCTGGTGGCCTGGTGGCTAGGGTAGGTGATACTCCCTGGTGGCCTGGTGGCTAGGGTAGGTGATGCTCCCTGGTGGTCTGGTGGCTAGGGTAGGGTGATGCTCCCTGGTGGCCTGGTGGCTAGGGTCGGGTGATGCTCCCTGGTGGTCTGGTGGCTAGGGTCGGGTGATACTCCCTGGTGGTCTGGTGGCTAGGGTTGGGTGATGCTCCCTGGTGGCCTGGTGGCTAGGGTAGGTGATGCTCCCTGGTGGTCTGGTGGCTAGGGTAGGTGATACTCCCTGGTGGCCTGGTGGCTAGGGTAGGTGATACTCCCTGGTGGCCTGGTGGCTAGGGTAGGTGATGCTCCCTGGTGGTCTGGTGGCTAGGGTCGGGTGATGCTCCCTGGTGGCCTGGTGGCTAGGGTCGGGTGATGCTCCCTGGTGGCCTGGTGGCTAGGGTTGGGTGATGCTCCCTGGTGGCCTGGTGGCTAGGGTCGGGTACTCTCAGACACTGGCTCCATTACTTGCCAGCTGTGTGACCTTGTGCTAGTCCCCTCTTCTCTCTGCCTCACCTCCTTACCTGTAAAGCAGGATAATGAATCCAGCTCTCGAGGTTGTAGAGAAAGTACAATGACATATGTAGAATGCAGTGCCTAACATAGCCAAGCTAAGGCACTGTGGATCTTTGTGTTAAGGAATGTGCAGCTTTCTACGGTGGTTGTGATGGCAATTTGAGCCAACATTCATCTAGGTAAATGAATAGTTGTTTCACTGTCTGCTTGTTCTTCAGAGTTTTACAAGAAAACTTAACACTAATACCAAAGGTAGCAAGTTTTCATCAAGTTTTTAGAACTGAAGTCTCTGGGGTGGGTGTTTGACACAGTGGTTGACAATGCTTGGGCTGCCTGCGTCCAATACCACAGTGCCTGAGTTTGAGTCCCAGCTCCTTCCCGATTCCAGCTTCCTGGGAAGCAGCAGTACCTCAAATACGGGTCCCTGCCATCCACCTGAGGGACCTGGATTGAGCTCCAGGCTCTTCGCTGTTGTAGGCATTTGGGGGATGAGCCAGAAAATGGGGGCTGTCTCTCTCTCTCTCTTTCAAATGAAATGAAAATAAATTGGTAAATATATAAGTCATTGGTTAAAAGAAAAAAAGAACTGACTTTCAGGCTACTGAAAGTCCCAAAAGAATATTCCCTCATCTCCTAAACCTCCAGTTTAGAGACTCCGCTACTTGGCCATAATGAAATGCCAGATGAAGAAAACACAAGAAGCCTGTTTCCTACTGAGCTGTCTCAGAGCCGGAGGGGAGCGGGGTTCTGCTGGGTCATCGAACCCCCCCACTTCACCTTGAGACAGCAGGTGCACTGTCCGTGGTGGACTGGAGCTGGTGAAGAGCAACCTAAGTGTCTCCTTTTGGAGGTGACGGGCAGGAGCTGATCTGTGGGTGCATTGGCGGAGGTACTGGCATCCATCTTGTGACCTGGGGCAGGAAAGAGAGAACAGGCTGGGAATCTCAGGCCAGTTGCCCAAATTAGATCACAAGTAATTAAATCATGCAAGCAGAAGTTGCTTTCTCACAATTTTCATACCCCTAGATCTATCCAGCTGGACTTTGGCAGAAAAGAACTGGTGTTCCTCTTTCTTGGTGCCTCTTCCTCTCCTTCACGGGATATTGGACTGCACGTGTTGTTGCAGTCGTTAAAAACACTGAACCCACAAGAAGTTCAAGCTTAATAGATACGAGCCTAAGTCTGTATGACACCTCCTGAGTTTCTTTTTTTACTTTTAAAGGACTTATTTATTTATTTATTTGAAAGAGTTACAGAGAGGCAGAGAGTGAGAGAGAGAGAGAGAGAGGTCGTCCATCTGCTGGTTCACTCCCCAGATGGCCACAACAGCCGGAGCTGCGCTGATCCAAAGCCAGGAGCCAGGAGCTTCTTCTGGGTCTCCCACGTGGGTGCAGGGGCCTAAGGGCTTGGGCCATCTTCCACTGCTTTCCTAGGCCACAGCAGAGAGCTGGATGGGAAGTGAAGAAGCCTAGAGTTCTGTATGAAAGTGGATTGGTTCCCCGTGAGGGGCCTTGGGATCTGCTCCAGGACAGTGATGGTGGTAGTGGGGGGGGCTGGGGGCTGTTCTTAGCCCAGTGCAATTTCCTGTTCTCTCAGTTCCACTCGGGCAGCCTGCTCTGACCGGCTGTAGCCACAGCCTGTAGCTGGAACTGCTAAGTGCTGCATCACTCCCTGAGCAGCAAGATGGGCCACGCTGGTCAAGTCTCCCTGGAAAAAGCAGAAATAAATCAAACACCAGCTCCTACTTAAGATCTGATGAAATTCTCCATTTCCGTTCCAAATTGAATTCCTCCCGAAGGGTCGGAGCAGCTCTGGGGAGTAATGGAGGCGCTCCTTCCTCTTCTGCCCAAAGCATGTTTCAAATTAGGCGACGTGGCATTCTAGCACGGGCGGGTAGGTAGCATTAACGAACAGTCTTGAGACACCGTCTTCAGACCAGACGAGATATTTTTAATCTCGAGGAGCGGGTGGCGGACATACAATACGCTTGGCCTCTGCGGAGGAGTCCGCCTGTACCACGCCGGTGGTCTCCGGGGAGAGAATGAGAACCTGTGGCCTGCTGGGACTGCTCGCCACCCACCCTCCTCCTCCCCCTCTCACAGCCAGGGAGAATTTGTGCTGGAAGACTCAGGCGAGAGGGCTTGTACTTTCTGAGATGGAAAACATCACCTCCCCACCCTTGTCTTATTTAGGAAGTATGATTAAACTGTGTGGTTTTTTTTTTTTTTTTTTAAAAAAAGGAAGGAAGAGACGTTTTTTAGGATGAAGATGTCACTGAAATGATTAGTGCTCCCCTGCTCTGGGACGGTAATCAGTGGATAGTTTAGCATCTGCAGAGGCCACTGACCCAGCCCCTTTTCACAAGGGGAAAAAGAAAGACACCCCCCCACCCCCAGTCTTCGACAGACCCTGTCAGAGCCAAGACTGATCGGCCACTGGCTGGCTGCTCAGGCCTGTGAATGGGATTCTGAGAAGGCGGGAATGTGTGAGGAGCCCGGGGTGGGTGAGCCTTGTAAAGCAAGGTTAAGGTAGGAAAAATTCTGTAAGTTCATTCAGATGGGAAGGTGGGCACAAGGTAGGTGATCTGTCGGTGAAGGGATACTTACTACTCCTTGAAGTAAGCCAGAGAACTTTATTCTACTTTTCTTCACTCACTGTTGGAGAAAAGCAGTTGAGAGAGAGAGAGAGAGAGAGAGAGAGAGAGAGAGAGACACACACACACACACACACACACACACACACGTGTCAAGTTTCTCCTTGAGAAATTCTGACATTTGGATTCAAAAAGAGAGAAGGAATTTCTCCATGAAAGAATATTCCGTTGGTTCCTTTCTGTTCGAATTCTGTTAACAGCCCTTGAGAAGAAGTTATCAAAACCTCACGCCATGTTTTTCATTTTGTTTCAAGAAGGACGCGGTTTCCTGGTAACAGGGAAATAACCCGAGCAGACCCAACAGGTAAAACCCAACCTGAGCAGGCTAAACAGGCGGCTGGGCGTGCAGAGCCAGGGTGAAGCTGCACGGTGCTGTTCAGGGCAGGTGCTCGTGTTGTCCACCACAATAGGCCATTTCTATCACGTCCAGCGCCCTTCCGTCCCTGCCATCGGGGAGGATGTGTGGGCGTCCGTCTTCCTCCAAGTACTGTAGGAAGCACATTTGTCCTGAGCTTGGAAGAAAACGTTGAGGATGGGAAGTGGGAATCTGAGTTGAATTCTAGCCAAGCTGGGGTTTGTCCCGAGCCCCAGCAGGAAGCACGGGAGCCCCTCCCCCCCCCGGGGGGGGGTGTCCCCAGAGCACTGAGGTGGGCCTGGGAGGGTCTGGTTGGCAGGTAGCAGTGGAAACAAAAGGGCAGGAGGATGAGCGGCCGCTCTACTGCATTCCTTCCGCCTCCCCCCCAGACCTGCATTTGCATAATCGGCCTGGGCAGACATGTGGGGGGGCTTTCTCCCGAGCAGCCAAGTCCCAGTCAGCAGCCCGTGAGCAGACTGGCCGGCCGGCCTCTAACCCGCGTGGGCTCACTCGTCTGCCTCCCTCTGGCTGGTGGGCCCTTCCTCGGCGGGCTTGTCTTTGAGCCTGTTTATAAGGCCTGAAGTTACTTCTGTTTTGTTTTAGCCCAAAGGGTGAACTGCTGCCAGCAGTATGTCTGGAATGTTATTTACTCGGTACATTTCTGTGGCTTTTCTTGTAGCACTGCACATGCCAGAGCCAGGGGTCATTTACTTGAAAATGCCAGGTTGCACTTTGTCTCCTCCACAGGCAACTTTCTCAGTAAGGGGAAGCTGAGCTCCTTGCCTCCCTGTTTCGTTTGCTCCCTCCTCCCTCTCACCCTCCTTCCCACCGCCATCCCTCCTTACCTCTACTCTGCCTCCATCCCCTCCCTCCCTCTCTGCCTCCCTCCTCTCTCCTCCTGGAGTTAGTGCCCTGACCTGCCTTGATGCCTGCTGCCTGGCACCCCTTGGTCCTAAATGCCCCGACTGCACTCGGAACTTCTGAGGCTCCTGGTGGACCCTTTGGCGAGCCTGGCACATGCCTTCTCATTTGTGCGTCTGCCCTGTTATTATTTCACATGAAAGCTGTCTGTTTTGGCAGCCGGGACTCCCGCGATTGCAGCTGGGCTCTCTGAGCTGAACTGGGGGGATGTTGTGCAAGGGAAATCTAGGTGGGGTTTTCTCTAATGGCGGCCGTGGGGGTGGAAGCAACGTCTGCAAAGTAGTCTTGGCCCGTGCGGAGCTGACGTGATGGCAAACAAAAGGAACCGGTGTGTATGGTTTCTGAAGTCGGAGGTTTCACAACCACTTTTGTTCGATTGATGGAGACGAAATCTTTTTTTTTTTAAAGAGCGAGTTCTTGGTTAGGAAGGCTGTGGACAAGTCCTGGCTAAAATGCTCGGCACTGAAGGCCCTGGCATAGGAGGTCTTGTGTTCACCTCTCTGTCTTCAGTCCCCCTTCCTCCCATCTCATGCATGCAATTTTAATCGGTGGTGTTTGGGGTCTTAAAACAAGGTATGGAAAATGAGATTAGCTAAATCTCTCCATCTGGTGCCAGCCCCGGGGCCGTTTGCACACCTGGGTGGGTGACTCCCTGCCTTCCCTCTCTCTCTGTGGCTTTGTTTTGTCGTGGGAATCTCTAAGCGCCTGCGGATACTGGTGAAAATCCCTGTGTTCCAGAGACTCAGCTTTCATCTGGGTCTCGTGGAAAAATGCACCTAGCCACAGCACCGGTGCTTAGCTTGTTCACTCCGTCGCCAGCCCCAGTGTGAAATGGAAAATTTTGGGTTCCGTTCTCCTCAGCCTGTCTTTCTGCATGACTTCTCAATCTGTTTGTAAGCCGCTTGGGTTTTTTGGCTGAAGGGTCTTCTTTGATCACTCTCCCGACAGCATGGGCTTCTCGTTCTCACACCTGCTCTTCTTTTACAGTCCCAATTTCAGGGTAAACGCTTCCATTGCCTTGTAATTTTTTTTCGGTGTAAAACTTTAGTGCAGGTTCTTATTACAGGTGACTGCCGTTTGATGATGGAGACAACCGCTGGCAGGAACAGCGACCTGAACGGCTGCCAGGAACGTAAACGGCCACTTTATTTATGTCTGAAAACATCCCAGCCGCAAGCCGCTGGGTCATGATCTAGCTTGCACACAGTAATGACAGGCTGGCCAGGCTGGGGAAGCCGCCCCTTGGGGCAGCCACGAGGACAGGCTCTAACAAGACTCCTTGTGTTTTCTTCCCCATTATCCACAGCCCACACATCATCTTCCTCTCCCAGAGCACCTTGACGGGCAGCAGCCATCTCTGTGGGACCCGCCTCTGCCACGAAATTGCCCACGCCTGGTTTGGGCTCGCCATCGGGGCCCGCGACTGGACAGAGGAGTGGCTGAGCGAGGGCTTCGCCACTCACCTGGAAGATGTATTCTGGGCCGAAGCACAGCAGGTAGAGTGGAGGTGACCCCAAGCACTTCACCACCCAGAGCAGGTCTCCTTGTAGTCCTTGGCTCCTCCAGCAGATGTGCCCCGAGTGCCTGCCGTGCCCGGGGCTCTGTTTCTGCTGGGATAGAGAGCCGGGCACACAAGAGAGGGAAGCCCTTGCCCCTGCTGTGGTTTGCAGGCCAGAGACAGCAGAGAGAACAGACAAATGAGGCTGACCCACATCCGATGGCCAAGGGTCCTGGCAAGAAGACGAGCTCCGTAGGGCCTGGTAGGGAGGGCTCCCTGGTGAAGGGGGCCTCTGAGCAGAAACGTGACGAGAAGGCCGTTCTGCAGCCGAAAACCCAGCTGTTCCTTTGGGTTACAGTTGTGACAGTGACGCTGTGTGTTTAAATCATGAGATTAAAGTTTAAATCAGGAGTCATGATCTCAGGTTGCACAGAGGAGAAAGCAGCCCGTGTTGTCCATTAGGGAGCAGTGAGGCCAGAAGCCAACTGGTAGCTCCTGCCCGGCTCTCACTGTTGCCCTGTTGAAGTGAGGGCTTGGTAGAGCCTGGGTTTCCATTTGTTGTTTTAAAGGGAATCCATAATTCTGGCTTTTTATGCGCAGTTTGTTAACTTAAAAAATAGTATGCAAACTAAGCTTACCCAAAGCCAGAGCTGATCAGCATGCCCGCAGGCTTCAAGCTCAACTTCAGAGAATTGGCCGTCCCTTCTCAGGGGGAGATGGCAACTAAATTGCTTCCTGCTTACTTCTGGTTGCACATATTTGGGTCACTTCTTTTCCTTGCCATCCCTACCCGTCACACAGTGGACTGTTGGGTGTTTTCCACGACCCCCAAGTTTGTGCGTAGTGGCATGATTTTGTTCAGAGTCCTTCTATCTGCATTTCACTAAGCAGGTCGAAGTCACCTGGGTAGCCCAGACTCGACTCCCCACGCACAGTTCAGCACCAGACTCCCCCAAGCTTTGAACTGCCGCAGTGCTTAGTGTTCCCCCTTCCCCCTCTGCTTTCCTTACCCCCACAACTGGACCGTGGCCTCTGCCCAAGCCTCCCGCTCGTCCTCCTGCCCTCTCTGCACTGTGCTGTGGCGCTGGCCGTGTGCTGCTCCCCTCCCCAGCCGCCCCGCAGTCCTGTGGAGAGAGGCCACATGGGAAAAGAGGCCGGGCTGTGGCTCTGAGCAGCCTTGGAATCCCAGCTCTGTTGTGAGTAAGGGGGTTGTGCAGCCTCCTTGAGGCTCCGTTTGTGGAATCGATATCAGGATGCTTGACCTAGCATGCGTGGGGTAAGGTGCGTGGGCTTGACACAGTCCCAGCAGGATACCCCTGTTCTCTTCCTCTCCATATTTCCTCCCCAGCCTGTACACAGTAGGCACCACCATGCCACCGTCAAAATCTCTTTCCCGAGGGAGCGTCTATTCTGGGACAGTCGGATTTGTGCCATTCTTGTGCCAAAGAGTGCTCCTCCTCCCCTTCCCTCGCCTGCACTTCTAGGCAGTGGCTCCCCTCTCTCCTTGCCTGGGGCCTGCCTCTAACCGCCTTGGAAAGGCCCCCGGCCACCGCCAGAAGCCAGCCGAGCTGCCTCTCCCAGCCGCACACCTGCTGTGTCCATGCTGGGCTCCATCTGTAGGGATGAAAGGACGGGGAAGACACAGCCCTGCCGTAGCCTAATGGATGAGAAGATGAGAGCAGCATTCAGGGGAAGAAGAAAACAAGTTAGAAACGAGGAGCAAACACCAAGTGATCATGGGAGAGGTCAGATCTGAGCCACCCCGGAAGCTGTCATGGAGGAGGTGGCTCCTGGCAGGGACTGAGCTTCGCCACCACTCCCTTCCCCTCCTCCTGGTGCAGGGGTCAGCCCCCTTGCCTCACCCCTCAGGGGCTGTATGCTATGTCCTCAAGATGGGAGAGTGTGAGCACCCTGAGGCAAAGTGGCCATTCCAGATTCCAGCGTGGAGTCTGGGAACATTTCAGAGCGCGTCCGCCATTCTAAGCTTTTGCTGGTGCTGGTAGCCTGGGAGGACCCACATGAGACCTTCCAAGCAGGAGAGGAGGGCTCAGAGGGGTAGGGCTGGGCGGCCGTGCCTGCTCGGCAGCAGACTCCATGAGGAGGGAGCAAGGGGGTGTTGGAGTCGCCCTGGGCCTCGTGCACAGCAAAGGGAGCGTGAACTCTCAGAGCCAGGGAGTGGGGACCTGGCATCCCGCTCAGGTGCAATCCACAGGGGCCCGTGAGTCGAGTTAGCTGCAGTGTTGAATCATGTAGCTCGCCATCAACCTGGATGAAGTGTGCACTCATCTCAGATGTCACGTCGCTGCCATGATAGAATGCCACACGCTGACTTTCTCACACTCGTACAAGTTGGAGGTCTTGGACCAAGGCGCCCACCATGGCTGGTGTCTGGCGAGGCTTCTCTCCCTGGCTTGCAGCAGCCACCATCTCACTGTGTCCTCACATGCCTTCTCTCTCTCTGCGTGCAGAGCTCCGGGGCCGCCTTCTCTTCCTATCAAGACAGCAGTCCTATTGGATCAGGGCCTCACCTGTATAGTGTATTTTACCTTAATCACTTTCTTCAAGGCCCTGTCTCCAAGTACAGTCGCCCTGCGTTGTCTTCACCATATGTATTTTGGGGGGACGCAGTTGGGTCTGTAACAACAGGTGCACCAAGTCTGTGATTGCCTGGCCCCTGGCCCTCCCAGGGTGGTAGCTTGCACCTGGCCCGCCTGCCCTCTTCTTTGCCATTCTCTGATCAGATCATGCTATGCCTGCCATGCTCGCCTGGGCTTCACACACAGGAGTCCTGATCCCTGCCTGACCCTGCTCTCCTGCAGGCGCGGCTCGGGTGCCGCCACCTCCTCAGGCCACCCCTGGTTGGTGAGCAGGCGTCTGGGTTCTTCCCCCACCTCCGCACTCTGATGTTCCTGTATCTTACCTGCTGCCCCGTCTCCCCTCCATTCTTCGTGGTAGACGTGTTGTCCACAGCATCCCCAGGGCTTGCAGAATGAATGATTGAGGATTGGCAGGAATGCCTGCAGACTCTAGACACTTCCCCCCGCCCCATGGCGGGGGGGTCTGCTGCCCTGCCTTCCATGTCCGTGTGACTCAGTGGGGCAGAGTGCTGGCCTACTCCCCACCCCCACCCCAGAGTCCAGCAGTCACTTTTCTGGCTGTACACAGTCATCTGGGTGGCGTTAGCCAGCTTCACGCCAAACAGCCCTGCACAGAGCTGAAGGTTGGGATAAATAGGAGGGAAATGGAGGGAAAGAGCGGGAGAGGAGGCTGGATGGAATCAAAGTGGACTTGAGCCCTCGGGAAGCCTTTTCTCTCCTGGCCGGTGTGAGTGTGGGCAATGGGTGGGTTCCAACAAGGGGAACCCTCTGAAACAGGCAAGCCAGGAGCGAGCAGCTGGTTTCTCGAAGAGCCACGGGGTGCCTGAGCCTTTGCCGGGGAGCCAGGGGAAGGCAGGGGAGCAGGCCACATCGTCCGTGCTGGGACAGCGTGAGCTGCTCCACGGGGCAGCGCGGGCCCAGCACAAGGACGGTGAGGACTTTGTTTTGTTCACGTGCGTCTGTGTGTCTGTGGCCCCAGCAGCTGTCCCCCGACGAGGCCCAGGAGCAGCAGGAGCTGAGGGCTTGTCTGCGCTGGCATCGCCTGCAGGATGAGCTGCGGAACTCCTCCGAGGAGATGCAGGTGTTGAGGTAAAGGCAACATGAAGATCTTGTTACCTTCTTCTCATTGCCTCCCCACCCCTCCCCTCCCCTCCCACCCCCTCCCCTCCCCTCCCCTCCCTCTTTTTCCTTTTCCCTCCCCTCTCCTCCCTTTTCCCCTCCATTCCCCTCTCCTCTCCCCTCCCCTCCCCTCTCCTCTCTTCCCCTCCCTCTCCTCTCTGCCTCCCCTCTGTCACACCCAGGCCATCCGATGAAATCTGCCGTTTTCCTGTCTGAGTGAGATTGGGCTGGGTCACTCAGCCCCGCGCTCAGGGGTGGGAGGGTCGTATTTGAAGCCTTTCAGGGTGTGGGGTTCTATTTGCTTTCTGACATTTTCCTGGTGTCTCTGTTCAGGAAAAAACTAGCATGAGGCCATTTCCGGGACCAAGTTCTTCGTTTGAAGTTCTAATAGTCACTTTATGTGGCGGCTGCTGACGTGGAGAAGGTTGGGGTTTGGCAGCCCGGCAGACAGTAACCCTTTAAAGCTGAAGGGGGAAAAAAAAACGTTTAGGAAAATATTGATTGCTAAGTGTTTAGTGGTAACAGATGTGTGAGTCAATGGGGCTTTTGTTTCAGATGTAGCCCAGCAGGAAGCCAATACCACTGTTCTCTCTCGTGCAGTGCGGGAGGATCCCACCCCAGGCTCCAGAGTTTTGTTTTTGATTGTGGCTTGTAGCGCCGGTTGGATCCCTTCTTGCCATTTTCCATTTCTCACCACCTCGGCTTTGCCCCTTTCCCTCACCAGTCTGAGAGGCTGCTCACCTGCAACCTCCTGCCTCGGCCCCAGGAGCACTGCTATGGGAACGGAGGCTTCCTTCCCATCCCCCTGTGCCGAGAGTCAAAGTCAAGTGTTTGGAATCTGCAGTCAGCCAGGTGGGATGGGCAGGTGTCCCGGAACTCCCCCTCTCCTTACCCCACTGTAGGTGGCCCCCCTGAAGGCCAGGCTGCCTGCCTGGGCAGAAGCCCACCCTGGACCCTTCTGCTGTTGGGTTGTTTCATTTTTAATTTATTTTATTTATTTGAAAGGGTTACAGAGAGAGGTAGACACAGAGAGACAGAGAGATCTTCCATTTGCTGGTTCCCTCCCCCGATGGTTGCAAAGGCCAGAGCTGAGCCCATCTGAAGCCAGGAGTCAGGAGCTTCTTCCGGGTCTTCCATGGGGGTGCAGGGATCCAAGGACTTGGGCTACCTTCTACTGCTTTTCCAGGCCATAGCAGAGAGCTGGATCGGAAGTGTAACAGCCAGGGCTGGAACTGGTGCCCACTGCAGGCCGAGGCTTTAACCAGTACACCACAGCGCTGGCCCAGGGGGATTGTTTTGACATAAACACTCCTGCTCCTCCTGAGGGGGCCTGAAGCATACCTCACAGAAAGCATTCCAGAGGCCTGCGCTGTGCCATAGTGGGTAAAGCCACCGCCTGCAGTGCCAGCATCCCAGGTGGGCACAGGTTCAGGTCCTGGCTGCTCCATTTCTGATCCAGCTCTCTGCTATGGCCTGGGAAAGCATTAGAAGATGGCCCAAGTCCTTGGGCCCCTGCACCCATGTGGGAGACCCGGATAAAGCTCCTGGCTCCTGGCTTCGGATCGGTGCAGCTCCAGCCATTAGTGGCCATTTGGGGAGTGAGCCAGCAGAAGGAAGACCTCTCTCGCTCTCTCTTGCTCTGCCTCTGCTTCTCTGTAACTCCACCTTTCAAATAAATAAATAAATCTTTAAGAAGAAAGAAAGAAAAGAAAGCACTCCATAGCTCATGAGCCCCAGGGAGGGATGCTAGCTGGTGCTTTTGTGCAGTGCCGCTCCCTGCCCATGGGGAAGTCCCTGGCTTGCGTGTTTGCACGCTAACCATGGTCTCCCGCGCTGACTCATCCATTGTTTAGGAGACTCAGCTCCAGCGGTAGGAAGCACAGCAGGGCAAGGCCCAGAGAACTGCGGTCCCACCCCCGCCTCTGTTCCCTCAGCCGGCATTTATGGAGATGGGCAGGGCAGCTACCCCCATGCCGGCTGTCACAGAGCCTCTGCTTGGCCAGGACCCTGTTGCACGTCCAACCTGGTCACAGGCAGTGAGTGTCACTGTGAAGGCAACGCTGTGTGACTCCTACACTAATTGGAGAGGTCTTTTCCTAACGAGGCTGGAGAATGCCTCCTTGTGAATGAGATGGGCGTCTGCACAACCCGGGCAGAGGGAAGAACCAAAGGCCCTCAGTCCGGCCTGCTCTGGGGCCAGGAAGGGAGTGTTGGATGGCTAGAAAGGGGACTGATGGCAAGGCTGTGAGAGATAGGCAGGAGGCAGGGCACAGGAACCTCACTCCAGAGTCTATGGATGCTGCCATGAGCTTTGAGCAGGAAGGGGCATGGCCTGTCTGGTGTGTTCACATTGCTGCTCTGCTTCTGTGAGGAATGGGTTAGCAGCCACAGACAAGAATGCAAAGAGGCAGAGCTGGAGTGTTAAGAGTAGATCATGGGCCTGTCTCTCTTGGGGCTGTGGGGTCCCTTTTCTCCCTAGCCAGGGCTGGAGGCCGAGATTAGCCCGGTGGAGGCCATCATCGGGACTGCATGAGCTGGGCAGCCTCATTTTCCTACCTCATACATCTGTAGGCAAAAAGAAAACAAATGAGAAGTTCATTGAGGAGCAGCAGGTTAAGCTGCCAGCTTCCCATATGAGCACCTGTTTCAGTCCACTGCTCCACTTCCAATCCAGTTCCCTGCTAATGCACCTGGGAAAACAGCAGAAGATGGCCCAAGTGCTTCAGCCCTGCCAACCACATGGGAGAAGGAGATGGAGTTCTGCGCTCTTGACTTCAGCCTAGGAAGTACTGGCCATTGTGGCCATTTGGGGAGTGATCCAGTAAATGAAAGACACCCCACCCCCCTGTTTTTCCCTCTCCCTTTAATCCTGCCTTTCAAATAAATGAAATAGATCAGAGCTGTGCCGATCTGAAGCCAGGAGCCAGGAGCTTCTGGGTCTCCCACATGGGTGCAGGGCCCAAGCATTGGGGCCATCTTCCACTGCTTGCCAGGCCATGGCAGAGAGCTGGATCAGAAGTGGAGCAGGTAGGAGGAAACGGCACCCATATGGGATGCCAGTACTGCAGGCGACAGCTTTACTTGCTACACCACAGTGCCAGCCCCATCCCACTTTTAATTTTTACAAAGACCTAATTTCAGCTTACTTAATGATTGTAGAGTTAGCCCTACACTAAGTAAAAGAGTTCAACTAATATTATAAAGAACAAAATACTGTTCCTCAACAGAAGAGACAAGGGCTGTAAACAATCATGGAGTCTCAGAATGTCCTTTTCATTCCAATACATTGCATTTTTGGTACTCTGTTAGTTACCTCTGATCATGGAAAAATGATACCTGTCTTTTTGGGACTGGCTTATTTCACTACATATAATGGTTTCCACTTGTGTCCATCTTGTTGCAAAAGAAAGGATTTCATTTTTTTTTTTTTACAGCTGAGTAGTACTCCATAGTGTACATATACCATAATTCTTTTATCCATCAATTGGTGTGTGAGCTCCCCTCTCAGAGACGCAGTTTCTCCCATGAAAAGGCCACTTCCTTGTCCACATCCTGAGTCACTGAGGTGCTTCTGGTTATGTGTGACCTCTGTTGTTTGGGGGGCTTAGGAACATCACAGTCTTAGCTGTTGAAATGTGCTTCTTCTAGCTTATAAGCGAGCTAGCCTGGGAAGCCAGCTCACACGGAGGGGAGCCTCACCTCTGGCTTCTGAGGGTCAAGTTTTTGTTGTTGTTTTTTTTCTTCTTGTGTATAGAGTCAGGAGAGAGAACACTATTTTTAGAATGTTGTGCTGAAAGCTTATTATGGCATTTGCTTTTCTTTGTCTTGGTATTCAGAAATTGTGTTTGCCTAAATTTGGGCTAAGCATGAAATGACTGCCTGTGGAAGACTTAGTGCACATCAGTGTGGAAAATATTGTTATCAGATGCACTCACAATGAGAAGGAAACGGTTCTGAACCTGCCCTGAATGATACAGTGTGGCTTTGTTTGGTTTACTCGGAGTCCCCTAGAATTCTCCCCTTAAATGGGCAGAGAACCTAGAAAGCCTTGCAAGTATACGGAGCAGAATTGTAAAGATTTGTTCTCAGATTCTGGTTTGTTTTAATACACAAATGAGACCTTGGAAAGGAAGTTCTTTAAACTAATACAGTGATCAAGGATGCCTTTCTTTCGCTTTTCTCTTTCAAGACATCTCACGGTCTTGAAATCATGGACCAAGAATGATTGCACATCTCACTTTGTGTCTTGACAGACTGCTGTGTGCTGGCAGGCACAGTGGAGTCTCTTCTTCCTGCACGTGGTTGACCACTCCCTCCTTCTAAAAGCCACTTTCTCCTCTCCACTTCTTTGTCACTTTCTCTTCAACTTCCCTGCATTGCACTGCCTAGTCCCTTCCCCACCTCTGCTGCTGCCAATTTAATATTCTTTCAAGGCTCAAAAAGACTGAAGAGTACACAGCTGGTAAAGCACAGAGCAGGATTTAAACCTAAGGATCGAAACTCTCCTCTTTTCTCTATACTGTATGTCTGCCTTCAAGGAAGGGACCCAAATACGAATGCACTTTCCCAGCACAACCAGATCATAGGCCAGGTTTACTAAGTCTTTGTTTAACAGCTTAAGCAAAACAAGAAATGGCAACCAAATACACTCACATGCACACACATGGGCAGGCGCTTGGCCCGGTAGTAAAGACATCACTTGAGACACCCACATTTCATACTGGAGAGCCTGGGTTTGCATCTTGGCTCCTCTGCTTCCTCTCCAGATTCTGGCTAATGTATCCTGGGAGGCAGCAGGTGATGGACCAAGTACTTGGGGTCCCTGCCACCCATGTGGGAGACCTGGACTGAATTCTGGGCTTCTGACTTCTGTCTGGTCCAGCATCAGCTGTTGCAGGCATTTGGATAGTAAATCAGTGGATGGAAACACATTTCTTTTTCTCAAATTCCCACCCCCCCATCTCTGTCTCTGCCTTTCAAATAAAAATAAATAATAAATAAATATTTTTGAGAATACTTCATGTATCTTGAACTCTGGGAGGGCATCCAATTAATATAGAAAAGTATCCTTGGACCAAGCATCTCTCTCTTTTTTTTTAAAGATGTATTTATTTATTTGAGAGGTAGAGTTACAGAGACAGAGAGAAAATCTTCCATCTACTGGTTCACTCTGCAGATGGACACAACCACTGGAGTTGGGCCGATCTGAAGCCAGGAGCTTCTTCCAGGTCTCCCACGTGGGTGCAGGGGTCCAAGCACTTGGGCCATCTTCTGTGGATTTCCCAGGCCATAGCTGAGAGCTGGATCGGAAGAGGAGCAGCCTGGATATGAACTGGTGCCCATATGGGATGCCAATGCTGTAGGTAGAGGCTTAGCCCACTATGCCAGAGCACCGGCCCCAGCATCTATATTTTAACACATGAAAAAGTTTGTCTTATTATTTCAAAAAATAGTGGGGAAGAAAGAAAACTTAGATACCAGAGAATGACAGAGTGAGAAGAGAAAAATTATGTTTGGCTTGGACTTACTAATTTCAATAAGATTTAAAACAAGATTTATTTGTTTCTATGAAAGGCAGAGTTACAGAGAGAGAAGGGGATAGACAGAGAGAGAGAGATTGATCTTCCACCTGCTGGTTCACTCCCCAAATGTCCACAGTGGTCAGATCTGGGCCAGGCTGAAGCCAGGAGCGTGATCTGGGTTTCCTTTGAGGGTGGCAGAGACCCAAGTACTTGGGCCACCTTCTCCTTTCCCAAACACATTAGCAGGCAGCTTGATTGGAAGTGGAGCAGCCGGGACTTGAACCATTACTCACGTGGGATGCCGGCTCTGCATCCCATGGTCAGCAGCAGCTGAACCTGCTGCTCCACAATGCCAGCCCCTCATTTCAATAACTTGTAAGAGCTGTTTTCTCTCTTTGCCATTCACACATTCCACGTTGAACCATGGATTTCATCAAAATGTTCTTAGACTAACTTTATTGTAAGTTTCGTTCAGATCAAACGTGTCCTGGATTGACTTCTTTGTGCATTTCATGCGGTTACCCATCTCTGTGTTTGCCCAGCCTTCTCAGCCTTCCTTGGCTGGGAGCCTGTGAGATAGCTGCAGACTGTCAGGGGTCACATCAATGACAGCGTGCCCTTTCCGTTAGCTATTTATCAAATATGTCTTTCCTGTACACAAGACCCAGGGGCTCTGCAGGCTCCCCCTCTGGTTGTCGCCACCTCTCCGTCAGCCCTGCCTGGGTGCCACCACTCAGCTCTCTCGTGTGGTCCTACCCCTGCCTGCAAGCTCCCCTCTGGTCCTTGCCAGACACTAGGTGAGGGGGCTCCCGCAAGGCTGGCTCTTGTCTCTAGGGTACAGCTGGGGCCCAGCGGCTCCCCACAGCGAGGACAGAAGAGCTACAGAGGCAGGGTCAGAAGAGATCTCTGTCGGCTTTTATTGCTTGTGATTTATCATCCCGTCTGCTTTTTTCTGGATTGTTTGGGAAAGCCAAGGTCATGCTGAGAAAAATGTTAGAATGTATCCCGTGAAGGAGGTGCTGACAAGTACACTCTGAGGCAGCGGCTTCTCTCGGCGCCTGCCTCCATCGTTGGTGCAATGCTAGACACACAGGCAGACATCTTTGTCTGCCTCACTGCCTGGTCACGGAAGCGTCCCGTAACTAAAGGGGAGAGCCCCACGGGTGTACCTCTACCCACGAGCCAAATAAAGCATGCGTGCTTGTCTGTGTCCTGTGAACATGCATGGCGCCTATGCACTGTGTGCTCCTCTTTTAACTCCCAAGGCTTTTTTTGTGAAAAATCTCTCACGCATAAACCTTCTCCATCACACTTGAAATTTTCACTTCACAAGTTTTCCTCAAAACTGTTATTTCAAGTCCCCGAAGAACATAGCAACCTTTTCCCCACCCACACGCGGGGACAGTTCCATCGGCAGGGACACAAACCTGCCTCCCGGAAAAGCCCCCCTCCCTCGCTACCGTCACACGCAGAGGTCCAGCCTTCCCTTCCCGTGCCCCCACGAGAGCCCCCACGAGGGTCTTCCTCAGACAGCTCCCTGCTCCTGTGCTTCTTTTGCCCTCTGCCTCATGAAAACTGAGACCAGCACCCCGGTCTCCTGGGATTCCGGTGGACATCCCCATCTACTCTGCCTCTCAGATAGCCTCCTCTCCACCTTCCTACCACTCGAGCCAGACTCCCTATTTCCAGGGTGAGCTGGGAATGAGTGTGCCTTGACACCGATCACAGAGCTTACCCCTCTGCCATGGGGAGCGACAGGAGGGAAGAGCCACACAGGGAGGGGAGAATGAAGCTCTCATCACTTTGGACCGTGGGCTGGGACAGTCGTTCCCTTTGGAACTCCCACAGGCGTCAAAATAGTGACTTAACCTAGAGCAGCTGCCTAGTCACCCTAGTTTTCTAGAGCTGGGTGAGGGGTGCTGATCACCCACAAAAGCAGGCAGTCAGTCTTTTTTAATGATCGGGGTGGAAGCCAAACATATCTTTGTATTTTTATATAGTACTTGTACCTGAATTTAATTGACTACTTTAAAAAAAAAAAACAACTTATTTTCTAATTTTAATTTTTATTTGAAAGGCAGAGAGACAGAAAGGCATAGAGGGATCTTGTCTGCTGGTTCATTCCCCAAATGTCTGCATCAGCCAGGAATGATCCAGGCCAAATCCAGGAGCCTAGAGCCCCAGGGCTCTCACATAGGTGACAGGTACCTAGGAACTGGAGCCATCACCTGCTGCCTCCCAGGGTGTGCATTAGCAGGAAGCTGGATCTGAAGTGAGGCAGCTGGGACTCGAAGCAAGCACGCCAATATAGGATGCAGACATCGTGAAGCATTGACTTAACTACCACACCGCCTAGCTCTGCCTCTCCCAGCCACCCCAATTGGCTACATTTTCACTGACTTATAGCATCTTATTCAAAGTTGAAGGACTTCAGTCAGTCTAAGGGACAACCTGGGTATTAAAGGGGGAATTCTTAATTTACTTTGTGTTGAGCAGACTCCAAGTGCATTGGTGTGTTGTCCTGGAGACCACTGTCTGGCGTGCCAACCACCGGTGGCCCTCCCTTGTCAGCCCCTGTCCTGGATCATCAGCCCTTCCCCGTTGGCTGGCAAACATGCTCCCATCCTTAATCTCTGCTTTGGATGCTGCAAGATTCATGTACTCATCACAGCATGGTCATCCGCCTCCCACAGTCTCCGCACTCTGCTTCCTGCCCTCCCCGCGATGGCCCCGTGCCCTTCCGATCATGATGCTGTAAGCACATTACAGTTCTGAACTCCGCACGGTGTGGGCCCATCAGTAGCATCTCCTTTCCCAGGACTTGTGTCACCTGTCTCTCACAGCAGTCCTCCTCCTGCTTCTTCCTGTCCCTCTCTGCCGCTCTTCCTCCATTTCCTTCGCAATCTTCTCTTTGTCTGCCTCGGGGGCCTCCACTCTCGGCTCCACATCCTGCCAGAGAGACGTCTGTCTGAGGCCCCTGTCTTAAGTAGAATTCCCCTGAAGCAGACCCTGAGACAAGAGTTAGGTGAGAGAGATCTCCTAGGAAGTGTGCTCGGGAGGGGAAAACAGGGCAAGAGAGGATGACAAGAGGAGGGCGAGCCAGGGTGCCCTGATACCACGGCCAGTCACACATAGCCCCACCCCCTCCCGAGACAGGACCAGTCACCCTCGGAGTTACCCCACCAGGGCAAGGGACCCTCAGAGTGTATGTAGCCCTGCGCTTGTCTCACTGGTTGGAGAAATGCACATCCCTGGGTACCTCCAGCCCTTTGTGCTCCCAGGCAAAGCAGGCTCAGGCGACCTGAGGGCCAGCTTCTAACAGAGCTGTGCAGAACTGGTGGGTGCAGGGCAGGGTGGGCATTTGACACAGCAGTCAAGGCGCTGTGTGGGACACCTGCATCCCATAGTGGATTGCTAGGCTCCAACGCCAGCTATGCTTCTGATTCTAGCTACCTGCTGATTCACATCCTGCCAGGCAGCAGGTGAGGGTTCAAGTACTTAGGTCTCTGCCACCCATGTGGGAGCCCTGGATGGAGCGCAAGGCTCCTGGTTCTGCCTGACCCAGCCCTGGCTGTTGTGAACATTTGGGGAGTAAATCAGAAGGCGGAAAATTCTCTCCCCCGCCCCCGTCTGTCTCTCCCCTCCTTCCCCCACCCCTCTGCCTTTCAAATCAAATAAAAACAAATTTCAAAGAAAAGAAAAGGGCCCCAGAGGACCTGGACAGGGCCTGGCACTGGAGGCTCAGCAGTCTCTGCCAGCGCCATCCGTCGTCCAGTGCAGAAGTGAGTGCTGAGTCACTGACATCTCTTCCTGGTTGCCCTCCCGCCTCTCACACTAGTCATCGCCTCTCCGCACCCTCAGCTGCTCACCTCTTGTGGTGGTGGACTCATCAGGGGTGATACAAGTCCACACGCTCATCCAGGGTGGAAGCCTGGAAGTTCTAACTCCTCCCCACCCTTCGCTCGACCCCAGGAGCCATCACAGACAACTGCAGTTTGACCTGCTAAGAATTTCCCCAGTTCAGCCCTTCTCCCACCCTAGCACCATGTCGTATGTCTCTGTGTTTAGCGCTTCTTCATCACTTGCTTACACCAACCCAGCAGCCGCCAAGTTGTTCTCCCCCCTCTGATACTGCCCTTCCTCACTGCCACCAGCAAATTTTCCATCGCTTCCTGATTCTGCCACCTTCCTGCTGGAAACTCTGAACGAGCTCCCCATTGGAGCAGGCTTTTGGTGTAGGATTACCGCACTGCTTAGGACACCGGCCTTCCAGATGGCAGCAGCTGGGGTTGAGTCCCAGCTCTGCTTCTGATTCCAGTGTCCTGCCAATGCATCCTGGGAGGCAGCAGGTGATGCTCAAGTAGTTGAGTCCCTGCCACCCTCACAGAACACCTGGATTGAGTTCCTGACTCCCGGTGTTGGCCTAGCCCAGCCCTAGCTTTGGCAGGAATTGAGGGAGTGGAACCAGCCAATGGGAACTCTCTGTCTGTGTCTGTGCCTCTCAAGTAAAAATAAGTAAGTAAGCATTTAAGAACAAAACAAAAACCTCAACTCCAGGCTCCTTAATGTGGTCGCAAGACCCCCTCACGACGTCACTTCTCTGTGTGTCCCAGTCTCATCTGCTGCCATTCCATGCTTTGCCTCCCACACATCCAAGTGGAAGCCTGCTGTGCTGGTCAGCTCCGGCTCCCGTACGTGATACCACAGGCTGAGTGGCATAATCGACAGAAACTAATTTGCTCGCAGTTCTGGAGCCTGGAAGTCTACCGTCAGAATGCTGGCAGGTGTGGGTTCTCCTGAGGCCTCGCTCCCCTGCGTGTGGACGGCTGCCTTCTCACCATGTCCTCCTCACGTGGTCTTCCCTCTACACGTGCCCATCCCTGGTTTCTCTCTGCACGTGCTCCGACTGGATCAGGGCCCAACCAGACAACCTCATTTCAACTTTCCTACTCCGTGAACTTTGAAAGGCCCTGTCTCCAAACGCAGTCACATCCTGGGGGTTGGGCTTCACCATATAAAGTATGAGGAGGTATATTTCAGACCGTAAGTGCTGCCATCTGCCTGCTTTTTTCTGCCTCCATGCCTCTTTAAATGTTGTCTCTATTTAGAATATCCTTCCCTTGATGCATAATTCCATTTCATTATGACTCAGCACAGATATCACTGTGTTCTTAAAAAAAATAAATAAATAAACCTCAGGCCCCACAGCTGAGGTTTGGATGTGCTTTGAGTGAGTCCCCCAGTGTTGGAAGCTTGGCCCTCCATGCGGTGACACGAGAGGTGGTGGGACCTCGAGGAGGCAGTGACTTAGTGCAAGACACCTGGGCCACTGTGGACGCTCCCCTTGGCATGGGGGTGGACTCACTCGCAGAGTGGGCGAGTTCCTGCAAGAGTGGGTGGCTCTGAAAGAGCAGGCTCGCCCCTCGGTTCTTCCTGGCTGCCTGTCTCACCATGTGACCACTCTTCCGTGCCCTCCCACCTCGAAGTCCTCACCAGAGCCGAGCAGAAGGTGACGTCATGCTCTCGAACCTCAAAAGCGGTGAGCTAAAGAAACCTCTTTCTCATGAATGCTCGGCCTCAGCTCTCCTGCTACAAGGTAGCCCGTCGGCCTGCGGCCAGCTGGTAGTCCTCCTAGACTCTTCTGTTATCGCCACTCTGGCCTGGCGACTGTGGTTTGATAACTATATTTAGGGTGAGCCATATGAGACTGTGAATATTTGACCTTTTATTAAATGTATTTGTTTATTTATTTGAGAGGCAGAGAGAACAGGAGAAAATGAGACGGATAGATCAGACTGATGGGCTGGTTCATACCTCAGATACCTGGGATTGCTGAGACCAAAACCAGGAGCCAAGAACTCCATCCAGTTTCCACACGTGGGTGGCAGGAACTCACTCACTTGAGCCACCCCTGCTGCCTGCCAGGGTCCACATCAGCAGGAAGGAAGCCGGGGTCAGGTGCTAGCGGTGGGTGTGAAATCCCAGCATTCTGGAGTGGGACACAGGCATCGTCACCGCCAGCTTCCTAACAAGTGGGCCGAATGACCGCTCCAATATTCGGAGTTTCTGATCTAAAGAAGCAGCTTGCTCCTGTGTGCTCACCCAGTACGTCCTTCCTGCTTGACCATCAGCCTTTTCTGCTGTAGGACCATGTCCTACTTACCCGTGCACCACAGCGCTTAGCAGTGAGTGCGTCTTCAATAAGTGTTGAAGAAATGAGCGTCATCCACACGACCTCTGACCCCGAGGGCCTCGTACATATAAATGTGGAAAGTTGAAATATTGGTCACAAGACAGTAGACAGATACAGCCTTGGCTGCATTCTCTGATTCTAGGAACTGAGAGCATAATATTGGTGGGCTTAGCATGTGGGGCTGCAGCTGCGATGGCGAGAAAGGAGAGCACTAAGACCGTGACAGGGCTCCAAGCCTGGCAACAGGAAAAGGCACCGAACGTTCCAGTCAGAACGGACCTGCTGGAGGGAGTGCTGTATGTAAGGAAACAGTGAGGCAGAAGGTGGCCAGGTGAGGACAAGTTGAGCCATTGAGTTCCTTATTGCCAAAGTCAAGTTTGCATGTGATCGCCCAGGCAAGGGGGAGCTCTCTTAAGTTCCAAGAATGACATGATGAAAATGGAGTTCTGGGAAGATTCCCCAGCCTTTGGGGTAACGCACCATCAAAGAGACACAGTCTAGGCCAGATGGGTGTCAGTGACTGTATCAGGAACATGGGCCGCCGTTCAGGAGAACTTGGTTGGCCCTGAGGCTCTGAGTAAGTTGCGCATTTGGGGCTATTTAGCACAGACTGAAATGTCAACTCAGCTTTTAAGAAGGCTTCTAGTAATAAAATATGAAGCTATTTCTGATTGACCCATTAAAAGCACTGGTTAAGTTCATGGGCTTCGTGAACTTTCTTATGACCTTGAAGAGGGTGAAAAGCAAACAGCCCCTGGCCCAGGTCTGGCTGATCCTGCCTCTTTTTTTTTTTTTTTTGGGGGGGGGGGGGTATTTATTTATTTGAAATGCAGACTGATAGAGAGAGAGAGAGAGAGAGAGAGAGAGATCGTCCATCCATTGGTTCATTCCCCAAGTGGCCAAAATGGCCAGGGCTGGACCAGGCCAAAGGCAGGAATCTGAAACTCCATCTGGGTCTCCCATGTGGGTGGCAGGGACCCAAGTACTTGAATCATCTTCTACAGCCTTCCCAGGCACTTTAGCAGGGAGGTGGATGAGAACTGGAGTAGGAGGGATTTGAACCGACGCTCTGATTCGGGATGCCGGCATCAGTACCGCCACACTGGCCCCATCCTGCCTCAGTTGAGAGAGACGTCATTGGGAGGCAGTCCCAGAGCTTGTAGGTCTTCAGGTCTCCTCACAGGATGATACCACAGGGCTTCTGAGAGCAAGTCTGGAAGCCCAAACGGCCTGGGTCAGAGTCCAGACTCTGCCTCTTGCTGTGAGGCCTTGAGAGAGGTCCTCAACCATATGAACTCTAAGACGGAGGGCAGCAGCATGGTTTCCACCTCACAGGTGGGTGTGAAGAACAGATGCAAGGAATACGCACAAAGCACCTAGAACACACGTATTAGCCTGAATCGCAGGAAACAGCCATTTTAATGCATCTAAAATAAATACTGGCAGTGTCCATGGTTCAGGTCAGTACCCAGCACACATTAAGATTCAGTGAGCTACATCCTTTGGCACCTGGTAAATGTTGTCAAACAAGTGACAGAGAACACAAGACCGGCCCTGCCCCTGCAGCCAGCCCCACTGTGCTTCTCTGCTTCTCTGCTGTCCTCTGCCTGCCCTTGCCCCATCTCCTTTCACTGCTGCCACCCTCCCCTAGGACCGCACAGGGCACCCTGCTTCTGTCTCTTTACCAACCAGGGCCCAGAAACACCTGCTGTTTCCTCTGGCAAACATATCTGTCAGGATGTTCAAAAAGTTAGTTTTACTAAGAAGTTAAAAAAAAAAAAAAAGTGGGCAAGAAGAGAACTTTTTTTTAAAGGGCAAGAATGGTTCCCAATTAAAAGGACAGGATTAAAGGGGGCGGGGATCCGAGAGTTAAACGAAGATGCTCACATTAATAGCTTGAGGTAAACATGGAGTTGGCAGCGCTTCTAAGACAAGTGGAATTCCCCCACCCTCCTGCAGCAGACGTCCTTTTTTTTTTTTTTTTATTTGACAGGTAGAGTTATAGATAGTAAGAGAGAGATGGAGAGAAAGGTCTTCCTTCCATTGGGTCACCCCCCCAAATGGCCGCCATGGCCGGCGCTGCACCAATCCGAAGCCAGGAGCCAGGTGCCTCTTCCTGGTCTCCTATGCGTGTGCAGGGGCCCAAGCACTTGGGCCATCTTCCACTGCCTTCCTGGGCCACAGCAGAGAGCTGGACTGGAAGAGGGGCAACCAGTACTAGAGCTGACATCCATATGGGATGCCGGCATTACAGGCGGAGGATTAACCGAGTGAGTCATGGTGCTGGTCTCAGACTTCTTTCTTGACTACCTCTCCTAAGGGCCACCCGAGTGTCCCCTCTGGCTGTGCTATGGAAAGCTCTGTGGTCTGTTCCTAATCTCACCATGGTCCTGAGAAGAAGGAAGCACTCGCCTCTGTGGCCTTCGAGAGCTCTGGCCATGGCCGCGGGCCTGTGCCCTTTCTGTACCTCGGAGTCCCTTAGGTCCCTGTCCCACACTCTGCGTCCCTTAGATCCTCGGGGTCTCCTCCACCCCTCCCCCCAGTTCCTTTTATTTGAGCCGTATGCTCTAGCAAGCTAGCTGTGAGGGGAATGAAGACCCTGTCGTGATGGAGGGAGGGTGCCGTACCTCTGCTAGCATTTTCTGCAGAACGTGAGGGCCGCCAGCCAGCCAGAAACAGACTCTGCCCTTTCCTGTTGCAAAGGCCGACTCCACCTCCTGGAGCTGCCCACTCAGTTTCTGTTTCCTGTCGGAGGGACATCCTCAAATAACCTTGCCTCCTCATTTCTCCAGACCACTCCCTGGTTACTAATCACTCAGGTATTTCAATGTGCGGGATAGAATTCTCCATAGGCCCTCCATAGGAGGCTACATGGTGTTTTGTTTTCAATAGTGTTTAGTGAGGTTTTTCTAAATATAGCAAAACATAAGTAGTGGAGCAGTTCATAGTCACTTAGTTAACCATGGTTTAATTTTTTTTTTTTTACCAAAAATATAAGTACATAATCAGAAAACTCAGTTTAGAAAACTGTAAAATAACATCTCCATCAGGGTAGTCTGTTATCCTAAGGTAATCATAGCCGGAATTTTCTTGTGAATCTTCAGAAATTAGGTCTTTTATAACTGCAGATGGACACTTCCGTATTGCTCCCTATGTACCACTGATTCACTGTAACATTACTCATATTTGCCTATGAAATATTTCCTAGAATTAATTCATCAACAAACACCAGCCTATCCCAGCCCACTCTTCCTTTGCCCATTCTGAGGATGGGTAGGTACTCAGCCAGCAGAGCAGGCTTATGCATAGGAGTCATATGCAGCTAAGGAGTATTAGTTTCCTCGCACACAGTGAGTGCTGGCTCACCTGATTAATCCTACCCTGACTTTGTTCGGCCTGCGACCCATCTTCCCACCATTTGGCTGAGCTTTGGCCAATAGTGCTGACTCAGAGTGACTGGCAAAAGGTGCATGAGTGTTCTTCCTGACCTGCTGCAAAACCACAAAAGAAGAAGAACACCTTCTAGAAGTTAAAATCCAGTTTGACAGGAGTTCTGTCCCTTTCAAGCCCACTGTGGAGCAGAAAAAGAATTTAAAAACAAGGATAATGCTTTTATTCAACGTTACACTGGAGGCCAGAAAGCAAAATAAAAGGCATCCAGAAAGAAAAGGAAGAAGTAAAACTATTCTCTGTTTGTAAATGGCATAATCTTATATTTACAACAACCCTAAGGAATCCTCAAAAAAATTAGAGCTAATAAACCAGTTCAACAAGATTACAGATTACAGATTACAAGATACCAGATCAATATACCAAAATCAGGTGTGTTTCTTATACTAGCTATGATTAATCTGAAAATGACATTCAGAAAAATTCACTTACAATAGCATCAAAGATGATAAAGTCTTTGGGACTAAGTTTAACAAAAGAAATGTAACACTTATATACTGGAAGCATATCTAATTATGTGGAAAAATACCTTGCATTTATGGATTGAGACTTTTAGTATTGTTAACATGGTGATAATCTCTAAACTGATATTTGGATCCTCAGAATCTCAATTGCAGAAATTGGCAAACTGATCCTAAAATTCATACAGACATACAAGGGACCCAGAATAGCCAATACAATCTTGAAAAAAATGAAATGAGGACTCATATGTCTCAATTTCAAAATTTATTACAAAGCTACAGTAGTCAAGATAGTATGGTACTAGCATAAGGATGGATATATAGATCAATGAATAAGATTAAAAGTCCAGAAACAAAACCTTACACGCATGGCTAGTTGGTTTCCTTTTTTTTTTTTTTTTAAGATTTATTTATTTGAAAGGCAGAGAGAGAGGGAGGGAGGGAGGGGTAGAAACAGAGATCTTCCATCCACTGGTTCACTCCCCAAATGGTCGCGAAGGTCAGAGCTGGGCCAATCAGGAGCTAGGAGCTTCCTCAGGGTCTCCCACATGGTGCAAGAGCCTAAGCACTTGGACCATCCCCTGTTGCTTTCCCAGATGCATTAGCAGGGAGCTGGATCAGAAGTGGAACATCCAGGATTCCAACTGGTGCCTGTATGGGATACTGGCACCACAAATGGTGGCTTTACTTGCTACACCAAAGTGCTGGCCCCACCAGTTGGGCTTTGACAAGGTTCCATATCATTCCTGGGGTAAACAACACTATTTTCTACAAATGATGCAGGACAACTACGTATCCACATGCAAAAAGAATTAAATCAGACCCTCTGGTTCACACAGCATACAGAAATTTGCTCAAAATGGACCAGCTTTATGTGTATGTAAGAGCTAAAACTATAATGCTAATAGAAAATAAAATGAGGGCACTTAGAAAAGTTTGTGGAAAGAAGACTTAAAATTATTTTGATGCAGAAGTATTTGAAATCTATGCATATAAAAAGTTTATGGAAAATGCGTGTTATGAAAAAACTGCATGAATTTAAATTTCTTGTGCCAGAACAAAATAAACATATTTAATTACATTTTCCCTGAACTTGTTAAAATATTCTCATGTAAATGTAACTCTTCATAATGTTGGATTAGGTAATAGTTTCTTAGATATGACACCTAAAACATAAGCAACCAACTGGGAGTGAAATTGATAAATTGTCATCAAAATTAATAACTTGTATATCAAAGGACTCTATCCAGGAAGTAAAAAGACAGCCTACAGAATGGGAGAAAATATAAGCATTTGCAAATCATATATGTGGTAAGGGACTTGTATTTGGAATATGTAAATCGTTCTTGCAACTCAGCCATAAAAAGACAAATAATCCAACTTAAAAGTGGTTGAATGCTCTAAATAAACATTTCCTCCAAAGAAGATATGCAAATAGCCAATAAGCATGGAAAAAGATGCTTGATGTTATTAGAGACATCAGGGAAATGTAAATCAAAGCCACAATGAGATATTACTTCATATCCACTGGGATGACTATAAGGAAAAAGAAAGACGCAATATTAGTGAGGATTTGGAGAAATTGGAACACTTGTACACTGCTGGTGGGAATGTAAAGTGGTGCCACAGCTTTGGAAACTGTCTCACAGTTCCTCAAGAAGTTGGGCATCAAGTTACCATACAAGTCTGCAGTTCCAAGCTGGGTGTATGCCCAAGAGAAATGAAAACACAAGCTCACAAGAAAAACTTATCCAAGGGTGTTCGTATGATTCATAATAGGCAAAAAGTAGAAGCACCTCGAATGCCCATAAACAGAGGAATGGATCAACTAAATGTGTTATGTTCATCCAATGGAATATTAATCGTCCATAAGAATGAAGTGCTGAGAGCATGCTACAGCATGGATGCATCTTGGAAGTATTATGCTTAGGGACAGAAGCTGTACACAGAAAGCCACATATTGTATGATTTGATTCCATTGATAGGACCCACCCAGAATAGACAAATCCATAGGCACAAGGAGATTACTGGCATCAGGAGCTGGGAGGAGGTGGGGAAGGGAGTGGGGAGTGATTGCCAGTGGATTCAGGGTTGCTTTTTGAAGTGATAGAATGTTCTAGAATTAATTACTGGGGATGGTTGCACAACCTTATGAATATACTAAAAATCACCAAATTATACATTCTTGAATGATAATTTTTATATGTGAATTACATCTCAGTTTTTAAAAGACGATTTATGAACTCAGTGACCAGTCTCTACAATCTCATAGCGTCTCAGTAGCCTAGTGGAGTTGACCAGCAATTGCATGAATGAAAGATAGAAGAAGGAATTAGGGCAAGAGGCAAGTGATTGGGCGTGGTGTCCTTTCCCGAGCTGGATGCCAGGAAGACATCTCGGTAGGGTTCAAGGTGTAACAATATCACATAGTGATAATTCACTGCCATGAAATCCTCCCTGTAGTAGAAGTAAGGATGCACAAGAGTGAGTGTTAATTTCTTCCACCCTATGCTGTGCCTTGCGTTTGGTGGTGGTTCTGTTGCCAACATAGACAGGTCCTTTTCTTTTTCCAGGACATGAATATGGCATAACTGATATTTTTGGCGATTTCTGGCTCTTTGCTTTCACAATGTTGTAGTGAATAGTCTCACATTCATTATTAGCACATATGAAATGGGAAGCCTAAAATAGTACCCCGTTACCCAACAAGACTGAGAAAATGTCTGCTGTCCCAGCTCCTCATCCTCTCATGCATCCTGGTGTATGTTAGACTGAACTCCAGCCCCTGCTGCTGCCACTGCCATGCTCCTGCCCGGGGTTGGACCGTCCTCCCCCAAGAAGAGAACAGTCCTCCTCAGCTCCTCCTGAGTCGCAGGCGTGGCCATCCTTCCCATCATCTCAGCACACAGTGCCACACATGCTGTGGGCGTTGAAAACGTGCTTCTGGCCTCCTCTTGTGAAAGCAAGCCAGGATTTGCCTCTTTCCAGGATGAAGTCATGATTTTTATTTTTATTTTTTTGAGGCAACAAAAAAAGTCTTCCATTTTTACCCTTTTTAGTTTTGCTTCCTGAAATTGTCACAGATGGTCCTCTGTATTCCTGTGTTCTGAATATGTGTGGCAAATTGACAACCTGAGGTCTGTCATGATCACCTTAGTCCTGAATAAAGTCAGCAGTCCCTTTTAACATGGCTTTCAAGGCTGCAAGTTCATGTGCCTGTTCCTCCGTTTCCCAAAATAGAACACTGTCTGAGTATCATAACACTGTTGAATTGCTCCGGTCCTAGACCTGACCCTATATGTTAATTCTATTTCCTAATATATATAAGTGTTTTAATAAAATTCAGTTCAGGTTCCCCCAAATTTAGTTCAGGTTTCTTACTTTCCTCTCTCTTCTCCTCTCCTGTCAAAATCGCTCTTATGATTTAGTGAGTCCAAGACAACATAGCAAACCTATTGACTCCACTGGAATGATGAATAATGTTTTTGCTAAATGCTGCAGATTAAATATATTCTGGGTTAACTGATCTCTTAAAAGTATAGATATTAGGGGTTAGGCATTTGGCACAGCAGTTAAACCACTGCTTGAGGGGCCAGCACTGTGGCGTAGTAGGTAAAGCAGCCTCCTGCAACACCAGCATCCCATTTGGGTGCCAGTTTGAGTCTTGGCTGCTCCACTTCTGATCCAGCTCCTTGCTAATGAGCCTCGGAAAGCAGTGGTCGATGCCCCAAGTGCTTGGGCTGCTGCACCCACAAGGGAGATCCAGATGAAGCTCCTGGCTCTTTCCTTCAGATGGGCCCAGCCCTGGCTGTTGCGGCCATTTGGGAGTGAACCAGCAGATGAAAGATCTCTCTCTCTCTCTCTCTCTCTCTCTCTCTCTCTCTCTCTCTGTTTCTCTCTGTCTCTCTCACTCTCTCTTTCCCTCTCTATGACTCTGCCTTTCAAATCAATAAATAAACCTTAAAACAAACAAAAAATTAAAAGCAGTGCTCAGGATGCCTGCATCCCATATCATAGTGCCTGCGTTTGAGTCTCAGCTTTGTTCCCATTTCCAGCTTCCCATTGATGCACACCTATGCACACCTTGGGGGGCAGCAGGTGTGATCCCTGCCACCCAACTGGGAGACCTGGATTGAGTTCAGGGCTCCTGTTCTGAGCCTGGCCCAGCCCTGTTGTGGGTATTCAGAAGATTAAACCGGTGGATGAAAGATTGGCTCGCCTCTCCCTTCCCCTCCGCCTCCCCCCGCCTCTTTCCAATAACAATAAATAGAATTTTTTTTTTTTACAAAACATAGATATTAGGATCAGAAAGAACCTTAAATTTTTTTTTTTTTTTCTTGACCTTCTACATACCTGATGGCAGGCCACCCAGCTTCTACCTTCGTATTTCTGGCCTCCCATCTCCCTGTGGAGTAAATAGCAGATTCCCTGTGGGAATAGCCTGAGCTATTAGATCATGCTGGAATTTGCCCAACCCTATCTCCAGCACTGCACAGGCTATGCCTTGTTCCTACCAAAATAGTCCACATATCCGAAGACCATTGTCTGTCTTTTCCTGGCCGCCGGGTCACAGGATTTTTTTTTGGGAATCTGTCATGCATACTGAGTGACTAGGAGACCAGTCGCCTTCTCCTGGATCCTTTGTTGTTGTCTTCGTTGATAATGATCTTCCCCAGATGTGGCACTTGGAGTGAGCACAGTAGCCTGGAGCTACACCTGGGAAGAGCACAGTGTTTCCCTGGATCTCCATTGTCAAGAAAAGGAAGGGACAATGTTGATTGAGTTGTAGTCTCTTACTTGTGCAGCTTCTTTTTTTTTGGGGGGGGGGCGATTTATTTATTGGGCCAGCACTGTGGCATAGCTGGTTAAGCCGCCGTTTGCAGTATCGGCATCCCATATGGGCACTAGTTCGAGTCTGCTCCACTTTCCAATGCAGCTCCCTGCTAATATGCCTAGGAAAGCAGCAGAAGATGGCCCAAGTGCTTGAGCCCCTGCATCCACATGGGAGACCCAGATGAAGCTCCTGACTTCTGCCTTCAGCCTGGCCCAGCTCTGGCCATTGCAGCCATTTGGGGAGTGAACCAGGGGGTGGAAGATCTCTCTCTTTCTCTCTCTATCCCTTTCTGTAATTCTGACTTTCAAATGAATAAATAGATCTTTAAAAAAGAAAAGAAAACTTGAAAGGCAGTTATGGACAGTTATGGAGAGAGCTCTTCGGTCTGCTGGTTCACTCCCCAGATGGCTGCAGCAGCCTCTGCTGGACCAAGCTGAAGGAAGGAGCCTGGAACCGCATCCAGGTTTCCTATGTGGGTGGCAAGGCCCCAAGCTCGTGTGCCATCTTTCCCAGGAGCATTAGCATGGAGCTGGATCAGAAGCAGAGCAGCTGGCACGTGAACAGGCACTCACGTGGGATGCTGGCGTTGGAGGCAGCAGCTTAACTTGCTGCCCCACAGTGCTGGCCCCTGTGTTTGATTTTTAAACCCCGTGTTGTACTCCCTTTTCCTGGAAGTTTTAATACTGCACATCCAGTGATTTTTGTCTTCTTAGTAACATTGATTGAGTGTGTCTGATACACCAGATGCTGTTCTAAGCACTCTTATGTATGTTATCTCATTTGACCTCCACAGTGAACCTGTAAGTACTTGTACCTTAGTAGCATCTTCCTCTCCAGCTTATGGGTGAAGGAAGAGGTGTGTAAAGATACTAAGCAGGTGGCCACCTTCCCATGGCTAGTAAGTGGCGGAGGCAGGGTGAAAGCAGAGATAGGTCTAACTGTCAAGCGCAGGGCTTAGCGTCTGCACTTGGTATTGTCCTTCAGGACCCTGCATCAGGTACCCATTCCTCCTGGTGGTCCAGCCCACCATTGTTCTTGTTGTGGAAGTCACATCAGTCACCTCTTGTGCATGTTGGAGTTTACAGGTGATTTAACATACTAAGCATTTCTCATGGGCAAATGGTTAGCTTCCAGAACCTTTATCCCTGTTAGATATTACCTTGTTACTAATGGATCCTCTGTTCTGCCTATGGTTGGGTTCTTGATCACAGATGCTGTTTGTCAGTCAAGCAGCAACACCCTCAACCTTGGCGCATATGCAAATTTGTTAAATCAATAAATTGGTATTCCCTGGGCACAGCCCTAAAGCCCTCCCTGTGGGCTACAGCAGATACCCAGCATAAGCCAAGAAACACCTACCATATGCTCACCACCACGTTCATTCTGCCAACAGCCTTGCAGAAGTCACGATGCCACAGCGACTCTCTGGAACTGGTTGGCCATCAGGATGTAGGCTAACTCCTGTAGTTCATCATGTTCACTCCCAAGTGTCACAAGCTGTCTGTCCAATACCCTCATCATGAATTTCGCCTGTCCTGCTCTTATCCCCACTTCCTTGGCACATCAGAACATGTGTCCACCTCCATCAGCACCTTTCCCATTGTCTCTGTGGTGTGACACCCTGGAGATCAGTAATCGCCAGTGGAGGTTTTTCAGAGCTACGGCCTACCCTCCCCTGGGCCTGGAACAGGTTCTGCTTTGAAGAGTGAAGTAATGCTTTCTATCCATGCCAAGCAGCAGTTCCCACATCACGACTCTGGAGCTTGACAGTCCTCCTCGTGGGCAGAAAAGCTGAAGCGAAGTGGGGGTCAAGTATTCCTTTCCTTGCTTTCACCTCTCGATGCTGGGTCATGCTAAGGCTCCCATCATCGCTTCACAAGCCCCTCACGTCGTCCTGGGCTTTCTCCAGCGGCGTCCACTGATTCTGAATTTTCCTCCCTGGCAACAATCTGCCAGCTTTCATATACCTATCCCAAGTGTTTTCCTTGTTTCCATTGCTCGCCCTTTCACCCTGTGCACATGTCCTCAGAAAGTCCACCCTTACCAGAGACCTCCTGGACGGTCACATCGGTGTCCTGGCTCCCCACTGTCCTCTTGGTCTCTTTTGGAAATGCCTCCCCAACATCTCTCGCTCGGTCTCATGTGGTGACTCGCCCCCGAGACCGTTGTATTAATCTCTTCCTTGTCTTGTCTCCTTTGGGGATTTTGCTCCTTACAGAGGAATCTCTGATGAATGGCCCTGCAAAAACCTGAGGACATTTTTGGATTCATATTAATGCTGACTGCTTTTCCAAAACCCATCTTTCATTTCCCTATACTGCTTATCAAAATTTTGGGGCTCCGTTTGCCTTTTCCACAGCTCCGCTGACTACGGGGTCTGTGCTCCGCTTTCCTCAGCAGCTGAAGTCTCCCTCTGCAGGTCCTGATCACTGGCTCCTTCCATCATCAGCGGGGGTGGGGGAAGTCGGGGTGGGGGGGGACGAGACTGTGCGGTCTTCATTCTTCTGCGGTTCTTCCAAGGGATTTCTCCTCTGTCTTAAATCATCGGAGCACTCGCCTTTTCAACACCAGTGATATCCTGCAGTGTCTGCTACAGGATCATGGTCCCGGTGGGGGAAGCCCCTCCTGCTGCATAGCTGTTAAATCCATTTTGAAAAACACATACACTAGCCAACCGCCAGTAGCTTCAATACAGTACAAATCCATTAGTTAAGGGTACTCCCAACTTTTCTCCAGTTGCCTTTGGTTGCCCTGTAGAAGATGTTAGTGGAAAGTGTCCATTATGTGCATTTAAAAATGTTTATTTGTTTTATGTATTTGAAAATCAGAGAGACAGCAACTTCCTATCCACTGGTTCATTCCCCAGATGCTCAGGAGCTGGGAACTCAATCCAGATCTCCACGTGGGTTAGGAATCCAACTGCTTGAGCCATTGCCTGCTGCATCCCCCGGTGCACACAAGCAGGAATCTGGAATCAGGAGTGGAGCAAGGGCTGGACCCAGGCACTCCAGGATGGGATGTGGACTTCCCAAGCAGCATCCGGACTGCTGCACCAATGCTTCCTCCTCGTGGTGTCCATTTTATAGATGGAAAAATTGTTGCAAAGACCAAATAGAGGATAGGGAATGCCTGTACTTACTTACTTTTTCTCTCTCTCTCTTTTTATTTGACAGGCAGAGTTAGTGAGAGAGAGAGACAGAGAGAAAGGTCTTCCTTCCGTTGGTTCACCCCCAAAATGGCCGCTACAGCTGGTGCTGCGCCTATCTGAAGCCAAGAACCAGGTGCTTCCTCCCAGTTTCCCATGCAGGTGCAGGGCCCAAGCACTTGGACCATCCTCCACTGCCTTCCCAGGCCACAGCAGAGAGCTGGACTAGAAGAGGAGCAACCGGGACTAGAACCCGGCGCCCATATTGGATGCCGGTGTCGCAGGCAGAGGATAAACCAAGTGAGCCACGGCACCGGCCCTTCTCTCTCTCTCTCTCTCTCTCTCTCTCTCTCTAAGATTATTTATCTTTATTTGGAAGGCAGAGAGAGAGGGAGAGGGAGAGAGGGGGAGAGAGAGAGAGAGAGAGACAGAGAGAGACAGAGAGAGCGAGAAGTCTTCCATCCGCTGGTTCACTCCCTAAATTGCCAAAATAGCCAGAGCTGGGCTGATCCAAAAATAGGAGCTTCTTCTCAGTCTCCCACGTGGGTTCAGGAGCCCAAGGATTTGGGCCATCTTCTGCTTTCCCAGGCCGTGTATAGGTGACAATCTGGATCAGAAGTGGAGCAGCCGGGACTCAAACCAGCGCCCATATAGGATGCTGGCACTGCAGGCGGTGGCTTTACCTGCTATGCCCCAGCTCCAGTCCCCACCTGTACTTTCAATATTGTGCCAGGGCCGGTGCCATGGCGCAGTAGGTTAATCCTCCGCCTGCAGCACTGGCATCCCACATGGGCTCTGGTTCAAGTCCCTGCTGCTCCTCTTCCCATCCAGCTCTCTGCTGTGGCCTAGGAAAGCAGTGGAAGATGGCCCAAGTGCTTAGGCCCCTGCACCCATGTGGGAGACCCAGAAGGATCTCCTGGCTCCTGGCTTTGGATCAGTGCAGCTCCTGCCATTGTGACCATTTGGGGAGTGAACCAATGGAAGGAAGACCTTTCTCTCTGTCTCTCCCTCTCACTGTCTGGAACTCTACCTCTTAAATAAAAATAAATTTTAAAAAAATATCATGCCTCTGTCTTCTACCCAGGGTTTTCATAGTCTCTTCACAGAGTGACAGAGACAGCAGGATGAGTGTGTGAGGAATAGGCCCGGGCCTCGCTTACTGAAACTTAAGGCAGCGCTTGCAACTTGTTTCTGATGATGATGATGATGATGATGATGATGATGATGATGTGACAAGCAGTAGGCTTAATGACCAATTCTTAAAGGGTTTGCATTAAAAACCAGTGGTCTCTGGGACAGCGCTGTGGCGCAGTGGGTTAAGTCTCTGACTGCGGTGCCGGCATCCCATATGGGCTCTGATTCAAGTCCCTGCTGCTCCTCTTCCCATCCAGCTCTCTGCTGTGGCCTGGGAAAGCAGTAGAAGATGGCCCAAGTCCTTGGGCCCCTGCACTCACTTGGGAGACCCGGAAGGAGCTCCTGGCTTCAGATCAACCCAGCTCTGGCCATTGCAGCCATTTGGGGGAATGAACCAGCAGATATCTATCTTTTACACTCTCTGCAACTTTACCTCTCAAATAAATAAATAAATCTTAAAAAAAAAAATCAATGGGTCTCATAGGGGAGAGTATAAGGCTACATTTGTTTACAGTTGTGTGTGTGTGTGTGTGTGTGTGTGTTAAAAACTCCTTATTTTGGAGTAACTTTAGACTCACAGGCAGTTTCCAGCATAGAGTGAGTTCCTGCTTCCTCCAGTGACACCATCTCAGCTGCCGTGTCTTTGGCTGACGCTCCCTAACCCCAGTCATAATCTGTTATCATTATAATTGCAGTATTTGTCTCGTGCATACTGAGTGCCAGCAGGAACTCTAGCTGATGAGATACCAAAGTAACTGTTCTTTGTCCTTGTTTGCAGAAGAGGGGAACTGGGCTTCCCTGGGTCACCTGCAGAAGTCAAGCTTCAGGCCCAGGCTCTTACCCAGCATGCCATGCTGCTCCCCCTTGGGTCTCACTGGTGCATCCATGAACCCAGTAGTGTTGAGGGGAGGGAGGCCCTGCTCCCGGGCGAGGGTAACCCGACTCACAGACACACAGACAGGGATGTTGAAATGCTGATCAGTTTCCTCTGTGTCATTTCCGGGATGCTTGGGCCCAGTCTCGGGCCCAGCAGTAGCAGGTTCACAGCTGAAGATATCTCGTGGCTCTCACTTTGACTGCCAGGGAGCGTGAGATGGGGAAAGCTGGCGGGCAGCCTGCCTGGACTGGGGCAGACCTAGCCGGCAGCCTGAGCACCTCTCGCAGGCGTTTTCCCGGAGCCCAGTCTTGGTGCTGGTGCTGCACCATGGGTTCTCTCTGCAGGAGGCTTGATTCCAAACCAGATCCCTGTGCGGTAAACACCCCTGCCACCCGCCTGCACTGTAAATATCCACGCTGCCTCTCCCAGGGCCCTAGGAGAGGAAAGCAGAGGGGAGGGGAGAGGTCACGACAGTGTCAGTCGTTGCATTTGGTGCCAGGTACAGCAGGAACAGACCAAGGGCGCTGCAGCCCAGACGACCTTGGTAACCTGATCCCTCACATTCCATGTGTTCCAGCCATGAAAATAAATACCAGAGCACAAGGTCTAAGAGCCAAGGAGCACTTGTGCTTTTTCGAAACGCGTGCGCAGGATCTGAGCCTCATCACAGACCTGCGAGATGAGGAAGATGACCTCACCTCCAGGGAGGACGCCGTTTGTCTCCCGTCCTCCACTTGGTGTTCGGCATGGCCACTGTGGGAGCCTGGATGCCTGGGAGGCCTTTAGAATTGTGGGCACCTGGGCTCCAGCCTGGCCTCTGCTCTGACCTGCCCTGGGGTCTTTCCTCGCACTTTCTTCTGCTGTTAAGTGAACAGACACAGCAAGCACTTGACTCATCGGGTTCTTGGGAGGGTGGAGGATGCACCAGGCAGAGCTTGACAGGGAACTGGCGTGAAGAGCAACCAGGAAATGTTAACTGTTGGTGCTAGGCCAAGTCTCCATCCGTTAGGGATGAATCGGGCTACTATTAATGGACTGGTGAAGCAACACTCAACAAATGGGGGTTATGTTTCTCACACAGTAAGAAGTTGGGAGGCAGGAGCCTAATGATAGCATCAAAGATGATTTACCTTCTTGAATTCCCTTCTGCCCTCCACAGTAGTTTGGTTTGCTGCCTCCTAGTTACAAGATGGCTGCTGCAGCTCCATCCACTGTGTTTACAGAGAAGCACAGTAACAAACATTAAACACATACACACACACACAACTTTTCCACAACCCCACCTCCTGCCCCCAACCGCAACAGACAGCTGTTTTGTCCCTGGGCTGGGCTGTTTGCAGGTGTCTACAAGGGACTCTTGGAAAATGAGCATTTAGCTTTTCAAACATAATTGTGCAGGTGGCAAGGAGAAGTGAGCATGGAAGTAGACTGGGTTAATTGGATTTGGAAGTCCTTTCTGCATCTCACATTGTTGTCACTGGTGTTTGGGTGCAGAGTGCCCAGTCAACCCCAATGTTCACAACAGCAACACCCATGTCTAGAGTGTCTTCCTTTTGTTCTCACTGCTTACTGTGTCGTGGGCATCTCTTTCTTTCTTTATTTCTTTTTAAATTATTTATTTGAAAGGCAGAGTTAGAGAAACAGAGAGAGATCTTCCATCCACTAGTTCACCCCCACCCCCAAATGGCTACAACAGCCGGAGTTGGGCCGATCCAAAGCTGGGAGTTTCTCCTGGCTCTCCCACTTGGATACAGGGGCCCAAACACCTGGGCCATGTTTATCAGGCACATTCGCAGGGAGCTAGATTGGAGCAGCCAACCAGGACTCAAACCGGTGCCCATATGGGATGCCAGCACCACAGGCAGCGGCTTTACCCATTACGCCACAGCACCCACCCCTATTACTTTGTTTTTAAACATTGACTTAAATTACTTTAAAAAATGTATTTGCTTGAGAGGCAGAGAGAGAGAGAGCATGAGAGAAAGCGAGAGAGCCAGTCTACTGACTCATTCCCCAGATGCCCACGAACACGAGAGTTGGGCTGAAGCCATGATCTAGAAATTCAATCCAAGCATGTAGGTAACAGTCATTACCCGCTGCCTCCCAGGGTCTGCATTAGCGGGAAGGTGGAGTCAGAACCCAGAGCCCTGTATTGAAACTGAGTACTCTGAGATGGGACATCAGTATTTTAACCAGTGTCTTAACCACTAGGCTAAACAGCCACCTCTTTTTTTTTCTTAACTTTTTAACTGAAATATAACATATATACATTTAAGGTGCACAGATCTTTACTAGATTGTTCAAAGAATTTTTGCTTTTTATCTCTGTGAAAGCATGCTCCCATCAATACATAAACATTCTCAGCACTTCCATAACCTTCCGCTTCTTCCCCCGTCTGTCCATACTCCCTCCAAATGTAGCCATGGTTCTGATCTCTCTCACCATAGGTCAGCTTTGCCTGGCTTCGGACGTCATCAAAATGGAATCATCCATTCGTATGTACTCTACGTGGCTCTGTCTCTGTCACCTAGCTGTGAGATTCATGTTTGTTGCTGCAACGTGGTAGCGGTTCACGTGTCTCCCATGCTTTCTGTCTTTTGTGCTTTTACACATAAAAGCCACCCTGGTCGATTTCTCACAAAGTGTGCCTGCACACTGTTCTCCTGCGCAGCACCAAGTCGACTTTAAAAGGCATCTCTCAGGGACTTGTATGTTTGCCCTGGATGCTGTCAGCATGAAAGAATTCTCTTGAGCACTTCTTCATTTGGAGCTGGTGGGAGAAGAGGGGAAGGAGAGGGACGCTTTGGGAAGGACATTTTTAGGCAAAGGGAAAGGCAGCCACTGAAGCATCACTGGGGGCGGGAGCCTGCAAGCCAGCCTCTGCGCACATCACGTGGTTCTTGTGTGCTCCTCCCTTTCCAGCGGCCTCAGTTCAGAGCTCAAAGACATAAAGACCTCAGCGTAGCCCTGCTTCCTCTCGGGGCTGGGCAGCGTGGTTGGGATTCAGACTGGCTCTTGAGAAGCCTTGCCTCCCCCCAGACTCCGGGCGATGGGCTTTCCCCATGAAAGCTGGGGTGCCTTTCGCGATGAGAGCACCCCACTGCAGGATGAAGTTAGGAGCAGCAAAAGAGGGTGATGCTTTGCAGTGGGGTCGTAAATGCAGACGAAAGGAACGAGGCAGCCTCACAAGCGTGGTCGTGTGTGTGAGTCGAGGATCGAGCAGGAGAACTGAAACTGTGCAGGTAGCCCCAGGGGCAGGTCTCAGTCATCTTATCGCCCGGTGTCTGCTGCTCCCGTGCCTTGTGTCTGCCGGCATAACGTACTACGATATTTGGCAAAGACCCAATCGGGGATTCTTTGTGCCAAAAGAGTTAGAGTGTTTTATTAAGTTATGAATTTCTGTATCCCCAGCTCTCCTTGCAATATATTATTCTGGATATTATTATTTTCCCTAGGACCTGGGAAGATAGGTAAGGTTATTCTCCTTTTACAAGTGAATAAATTAAGGGTTAGAGAGTTCAAGTACACTGTCTGTAAGTAACAGGAAGAAAGAAGTCAGGCTGGTATTCAGAGCTAGCTTGCTCAGATTCCCAAGACTGTGTACCTTGTACTACACCAAACCACCTTTTAACTATCTGCTGCCTTTCTCATGCGCCCACGCTCCCATCATGCCCATCTCCTCTTGCCTCAACACATGCTTCTCAATCGTTTGTCTTTTTGTGTGTATATATTTTTAAAAGATTTATTTAGAGGCTGGCGCTGTGGTGTAGTAGGTTAAGCTGCCACCTGCAGTGCCGGCATCCTGTATAGATGCCGGTTCAGGTCCCAGCTGCTCCACTTCGGATCCAGCTCCCTGCTAATGCTCGTGGGAAAGCAGAAGAAGATGGCCTAAGTCCTGTGGCCCCCACCACTCAAGTGTGAGACCCAGAAGAAGCTCCTGGCTCCTGGCTTTGAGAGGGAGAGACTGAGAAAGAGATCTTCCACCTGCTGGTTCATTTCCCAAATAGCCGCAATGGTCGGGGCTGGGCTGGGCCAATGCCAAGAGTCTGAAACTATATCCAGGTCGTCCACGTGGGTAGCAGGGGTCCCTGCCTTCCCTGGAGCAGGAAGCTGGTCGGAAGTGGAGCAGCCAGGACTCACACTGGCACTGTGACACAGGATGCTGGTGTTGCAGGCAGAGGCTCAACCTGCTGTGCCACAGCACCAGCCCCCAGTTGTTTGTCTTAAACCAGTTTCAGAACAGGTGAAAGGTGTAGCATCTTTCCACGTATTTTTATTTTAGTTGTTGAAGCTTCACTGTAACACCCTGCATGATTCTTTTCCAGATGCCTCAAAGGATATGTTATATTTTATTAAAGGGAATTTTTTTTTGACAGGCAGAGTGGACAGTGAGAGAGAGAGAGACAGAGAGAAAGGTCTTCCTTTGCCGTTGGTTCACCCTCCAATGGCTGCCGCGGTTGGCGCACTGCAGCCGGCGCACCGCGCTCATCCGATGGCAGGAGCCAGGTGCCAGGTGCTTTTCCTGGTCTCCCATGGGGTGCAGGGCCCAAGCACTTGGGCCATCCTCCACTGCACTCCGGGGCCACAGCAGAGAGCTGGCCTGGAAGAAGGGCAACCGGGACAGAATCCGGCGCCCCAACCGGGACTAGAACCCGGTGTGCTGGCGCTGCAAGGCGGAGGATTAGCCTGTTGAGCCACGGCGCCGGCCTATTAAAGGGAATTTTAAAGATATTTAACACTAGAGAGCACAGTGGGAAAGAGCCAGTGGGGAATACAGAGGCACTGGTTTCAGTCCTGGCGTTGCCACAGATCCAACGAGCTGCGAGCCCCGAGCTTCTGGGTTTCGCTCGTTTGTGAAATGAGAAGCTTGAAGTGTGTAATCGCTGTGTCCCCACCTGTTCTAAAAACGTCAGCTTCTATGAATTTTGTTGATAATTCAGAAACGGTTTAGAGTGTTTCTTAAAGGACCCCTGATGATTAATTACAAATCCAGAGAAGCAGATGACTCTGAGATTTTATATCAATTCTTTACTCCTCCAAGTTGAGCTACATTTTCCACTGCATTTTCCTGTCTTGCATTCCCACCCCCCAAAAAAGGTGTAGGTTCTTAAATAATTCATATTGGACTTAGATTCCTTGAAGACCTGGCAGGCTGTAATGTTGGATAAGATAACATAAAATATTGCCAGTAGCCTACCTCAGCCTGCCAACCCTCCTTGTTCACTATAAGGATTTATAATGTGGATGGTTTTCAGTTATACCTGGTACTGTGGGAGAGAATTAAATGCTGTCGAGCAACTCTGAAACTAAGAAATACATTGATAGTATGGTCTCATTAGTAAAGAATGCGCTATACTTAAAGAAAACGTTACTGCATCGTTTTAGACCTAGTAAAGAGAAAACTGGCCACGTGAGTGAATCAGGAGCATCTGTCATCAAGCATGGACTCAACCCAGAGAAGATCTTCATGCAGGTGCATTATTTAAAGGTACGTGCATGTCGCCATGGTGCGGGGTTTCTCAGGTGATACGGTTAAAACCAGGAAGATGAGTGACATGGCAGAGGCCAAACAAAATACCATCATCAGGGAAGTTACGTGATTGTCCGACAGTTAAAGTACTTTACTCCCCCCCACCACCACCACCACCAGATGCCGCCATGTTGGGAAGGGTGAGTCAACAGAAGCTGAAGTAGGCCCTGCCCTGTAGCTTCCTTCTCCCTGGCTCAGGTCAGCTTTGAGGGACAGAGCACTCACATCGCTGTCAAGTTCTACCCCAAAGCCAGGAGTAACAAGGAAGCCTTTGAAGTTGTAAAAGACACATGGTAGAAGGAGAGGGGCCAGGCCTGTGTTTCCTGCTAGCCCACGATGGGCACGCAGGCTTCACGTGAGCCAAGTCAAAGCCGAGACAGTGGTAACATCAACAAGGAGATGGAAGCTGGGTACAGAGTGCGTCCCTCGCCTCCAGGCCCAGTCTTCGACAGGAGCTAAAGGGCAGCTGGGACAGGTGAGACGGCATATTCCAGTGTGCCTGGTGCAGCAGTATGTAGATAAATTTGACTGGGTGAGTATTTTCCTGACGAGCCCAAGACAAGCATCTTTTCTCTCTCTCTTCTTTTCTTCCAGGGCTACTTCCTCCTTCGGTTCCTTGCCAAGAGACTTGGAGACGAGACCTATTTTTCATTTTTAAGAAAATTTGTGTACACATTTCATGGGCAGTTGATTCTTTCCCAGGTAATGTGCGGTCCTCAGGAATCCATGGTATACATTTGGAGGGGAGGTATGGCATGTGGGACGTAGATCGTGCAAGTATTTAAAAAGCAGGATAAAAGCTTATGACCAAATGCTGACAGGAACACGGGAAGTTCACGAAGTGGACACAGTGAAGTGTCATTCCAGGAGGATGATCCCCCTGTAATTTGGGGACAAGCTCTAACCTAAAGCTATCTTATATACAGCGGTGTGATAGTTCTCCCTTAAGTTACCTTAGGATTGAAACCAAAGTCTTGCAGTCCCCTCCACCTGGAACTGTGTTTGCAAGGTTTCTCCCTCTCCCTCTTCTGTCTCAGTTTGAATGCCGCCACCTTGGCACCATCCCGGCTCAGCAGATAACACAGCCAGACTCCTTTTTGCCCTTGTCTCACCTGCACAGGCACTGTCATTCTCCACAGCCATATTTTCACTTATGTGCCTCCTCTCTCCTCATTAGGCCTTAAAAAATTCATGAATATGTAATTAAAAGGTGAATTCATTTCCATGTGAAGGATCTTGAAATCCGTGTGTAGTTTTCATAATATGCATTTTCCTATGAATTTTTTAAAAAAAGATTTATTTTATTTAAGAGAGAGAGGTCTTTCATGTGCTGGTTCACTCCCCAAATGGCTGCAATGGCCAGAGCTGAGCTGATCCAAAGTCAGGAGCCAGGAGCTTCTTCTAGGTCTTCCACGTGGGTGTAGGTGCCATCTTCTGCTTTCCCAGGCCACAGCAGGGAGCTGGATTGGAAGTGGAACAGCTGGGACTCGAACTGGCACCCATATGAGATGCCGACCCTTCAAGCTGGGGCTTTAACCCACCGTGCCACAGTGCCGGCCCCAACCAGACCAACCTTTCCTCTACTGGCTCACTCTCCAAATGCCTACAACAGCCAGGGCTGGGCCAGGCAGAAGCCAAGAGCCAGAAACTCTGTTACGGTCTTTCACATGAGTGGCAAGGACCCAGGTGCTTGGCCATCATCCTCTCCTTCCTGGCACGTGAGCTGGGAGCTGGATTGGAAACATGCAGTAACTAAGACTTGAAGCAGACTCAGATACGGGCTGCAGGCTTTAATCCGCTGTGCCACGACACCTGCATTTATTTATTTTTTCCTTTTGAGACCCTCCGTAGAAGCTCCACAGACATGCCTTTTATTTCACCAGTACTCAGGACGTGGCTGACCCACGGTGGTTCTACTGAGAACATGTGATAAACAAATGAAAAGCAAGACCACTGAACTATTCAGACGGCCTGGCAGTAAGCCCGTCAGCAACACGCCCTGTCCACTCCTAAGAGTCAGGGGCCGAGCAGCTCAGAGCAAGGAAGGGACGGGGGTTGCGGGGCTCTGATAACAGAGCCTCTGAGAGCCGAGAGGGATGATGCGTCTTGAGGAGAGGTCAGGCCATATTTGACAGATGTGTTCATAGACAGCTGTGTGCCCAGCAGTAAAACACATCCACGTGGGATCTGAACACTTAGGGAGGAGATAGCCTGAGGGTAACCAGACCCAGTGGCTGTTCTTTTTCCTTCATTGGGGTGGGGGGGATGAGAGGGCGTCTCCCTAACTGCGTTTGGAAAGGCCATTTGAAAATGGGTTCAGAAGTCTCACATGCCCGGTCGACTGGCGAGTCTGAATTCCTGCTGCTCAGAACCACTTCGCGCCCACGGGCACTGACCGTGACTGCTGGATGTCTGAGGTCCTCGTCCCGTGGGTCTCTCAGCACTCCCTCAGCCAGGTTGCTGGATTCTCCCTGTTGAGCAGTAACTCTGTCGTTTCTCCCCAACGACTTTCCTGAGGTAAAATTTGCATACTGTGAGATTCACTTTTTAGAGGTGTGCAGTCGGTGGTGGTTAGTGAATTCACAAGGTCGTCACCATTACCTAATTTTAGAACGTTCCCTCATCCCTGAAAGAAACGATTAGCCGTCACCTCCCTCTCCACCACCCCCACCTCCATCCCCAGGCAACCACTGATCTACTTGCCATCTCTGTGTTTTCCTGTTTGGACATTTCATTTAAATGAATCATACACTATGTGGCCCTTGGTGTCTGATCTCTTTCAAGTAATGCGAACTTTTAAGGATTATGTCAGTACTTTATTGCTTAACTTTGATTTTGGTTTTGTTAATTGTGATAAAAAATATGTAATGTAATTTACCATTTTAGTTTTTTTTTAAAGGATTTATTTATTTATTTGAAAGGCAGAATTAGAAGGAGAGAGAGAGAGAGAGAGGTAGATATATCTGTCTTCCAACTGCTAGTTCACTCCCCAAATGGCTGCAACAGCCAGGAGCTAACAGCTTCATCCAGGTCTCCTGGATGGGTGCAGAGGCCCAAACACTTGGGCCATCTTCTGCTGCTTTCCCAGGTGCATCAGCAGAGAGCTGGATCGAAAGTGGAGCAGCCAGTACTCGAACCTGTGCCCATATGGGATGCTGACTTCACAGGCAGTGGCTTCACCCCATCACAACATCGGCCCCCATTTTAGTCATTTTTAAGTGTTCAGTGGCATTAAATACATCACATGTTTATGCAGCCTTCAACACCATCCATCTCCAGACCTTTAATTTTTTCGCCAAATGAAAACTGTGATCCCATTAACAGGGAACTTCCTTTCTTCTCTCTCCCAGCCTCTGGTAACCAGCATTCTCCCTTCTGTCGCTGTGAATTTGGCTACCACGGGCTCCTCCAATAAGTGGAACCCTGCAATATTTGTCCTTCGGGGTCTGGCTTGCTTCACCTAGCATAACGTCCTGTAACGTCATCCGTGTTGGAGCAAGCGTCATCATTCCCCCCTTTTCAAGGCTGAACAAATCCGTAGCATGTGAACCCCACATGCATGCAGTGAACGTTTGGGTTGAGCATGTCCGTGAACATAGGACTTGTTTCTACCTTTTTTTCTGTGGTGAATAATGTTCCTGTGAACATCAGTGGACAAATTCCTGTTCCCGTCCCTGCTTTCAATTCTTTTTTTTAAAAAAAGATGTATGTATTTATTTGAAAGTCAGAGCTATGCAGAGAGAGAAGGAGAGGCAGAGAGAGAGAGAGAGAGAGAGAGAGAGAGAGAGAGAGAGAGGTCTTCCATCTGCTGGTTCACTGCCCAATTTGCCACAAAGGCCAGAATTGCACCAATCCGAAGCCAGGAGCCAGGAGCTTCTTCTGGGTCTCCCCCGTGGGTGCAAATATTTTCTCTCATTTTATGTGTGTTGTCTTTCACTTTACTGCTGGTGTCCTTTACAGCATGAGCGACTTTAGTTCTGACCAAGTCCAGTTTACCTGTTTGCTTCTCCTTTGCTTATGTTTTAGGTGTGTCAGATCTGAGAAACCATGATTCACTCCCATGTTCACTTCTAAAAGTTCCATAGTTTGTCTGTCTTTCTCTCTCTCTTTCTCTCTTTTATTTGAAAGGTAGAGATAGAGATAGATATAGAGGTGGAGATGGAGATGGAGATGGAGGTAGAGAGAGAGACAGAGAGAGAGATCTTCTGGTTTACTCCCCAAATGCTGCAACAGCTGGAGCTGTGCCGTTCCAAAGTCAGGAGCCAGGAGCTTCTTCCGGGCCTCCCATGTGGAGGCAGGGGCCCAAGGACTTGAGCCGTCCTCTGCTGCTTTCCCAGGAGCATTAGCAGGGAGCTGGATCAGAAGTGGAGTAGTCGGGACCCAAACCAGCACCCCTATGGGATGGGCCGCCTGCTGCGCCAGCTTTTCCCGCTATGCCACAGTGCCGCCCCCTCGTAGTTTTAGTTCTTACATTTAGGTTTCTGACATATTTGGAGTTGATTTTTGTATATGCTAGGAAGATGATGGCCCAATTTCATTCTTTTGTGTGTGAATATCTAGTTGCCCCATAACCATTTGTTAAAAAGAATATTTCCCTCCATGGAATCGTCTAGATACCCTTGGCAAAAAAGCCAATTAACCCCAATTAGTATGTATAACTTTTTTTTAAAAAAAGAGTTATTTATTTATTTGAAAAACAGAGTTAACAGAGAGAGGTAGAGACAGAGAGAGAGGTCTTCCATCTGCTGGTTCACTCCCCAAACGGCCTCAATGGCTGGAGCTGCACCGATCTGAAGCCAGGAGCCAGGAGCTTCCTCCAGGTCTCCCACACGGGTGCAGGGGCCCAGGGACTTGGGCTATCTTCTACTGCTTTCCTAGGCCATAGCAGAGAGCTGGATGGGAAGAGGAGCACCCAGGACTAGAACCAGTGCCATATGGGATGCCGGTGCTTCAGGCCAGGGATTTAACCCGCTGTGCCACAGTGCCGGCCCTGAGTATTTATTTCTGGACTCTCAATTCTGTTCTATTGATCACTGTTTTTATACTTAACACCAATAGCACACTGTCTTGATAACTACAGCTTTGTATTAAATTTGGACATTATTGCTTTTCAACAGGGTGTTATGCCACAGTGGGTTAAGCCACATTGGGACACCCACCTCCCCTGTTAGAGTGCCTGAGTTGAGTACTGGTTACTCCACTTCCTATCCAGATTCCTGCTAATGTGCACCTTGGAAGGCGATGGATAACGTCCCAAGTAGTTGATTCCTTGCCACTCATGTAGGAGACCTGGCTGGAGTTCCTGACTCCTGGCTTCTGCCTGGCCCGGCCCTAGCCGTTATGACCATTTGAGGAGTGAACCAGCAGATGCAAGATCTCTCTCTGTATCTCTCCCTCTTTGTCATACCATCTTTCAAATAAATAAATAAGTGTTTAAAGAAATCCAAGCAATACAGAAAAGTACAAAGAAGAATGTAAAATATCAATCAAAATCCCACCACCTAGAAATATTTATAATTAATATTATATGAATGTCATTCTCAGAATCTCACCATTTATCTCTTTCTACTTACTGTATATATACATCTGTGTGTGGCTATGTTATGGTCTTTTCTATACACATATGGTATCATTAGAAATAATTTTATAAAATAGAATTATATGGATTTTTTGATGAAATATTTTCCTTTTACTACTGCTTTAACTTTTCTTAAATGAAAGAGGAAAAAAGCTTAAACTGAAATGAAGATAAAGAACTTCCTGAACTTCAGATAACTATAAGAAAGAGATAATTTCTTAAAATATTCTGCTATGGTTAAGAAACATTACTAGGTGCCCGTGTTATAGCCCATCTGGTTAAACTGCCGCTAGCTTGTGACAGCTGCCTCTCGTATCAGAGTGACATTGAGTCATGGTTGCTCTACTTCCAATCCAGCTTCCTGCACATGTGCCTGGAAGGCAGCTGAAGGTGACCCAAGTGCTTGGATCTCTGCCACCCAGGGGAGACACGCAGATGGAGTTCCTGTCTCCTGGCTTCAGCTTGGCCTGGACTTGGCTCAGACTTTGTTGTTTCAGACTTTCAAGTAATAAATAAATCTTAAAAAAAGAAACATTACTAAAAAATTGTTTTAAGATGTTGAAATTGTCATTTTCCCTCTTAACCTATATCTTTCATATTTTTTCAAAAACACCAGCTTGTTCACTACTATAAAAAATGAGAAAGACAGCAATGGTGTACTTCTCTCCCCCAATTCTGTGTTTTTCATAATCATTATCTCTACCTAGTTAAGGTTTATTTCATTTACAGTATGTACTGTAACCACAATTTTCACAGCTGCATAGTCTTAGCTCTGTTTTAGGAGATTTCCTTATTATTAACCACAGACTTTTTTCCTTGCTTCTATATGTAGTTATTAATATTTTATTTTGTTCAACTCTTTGTTGGCTGAATTTCATTACCAATTGATGTTCAAGTTGCTGACTTGAGAATTTTGAGTTTTTCCTACTTGACAGTGCTTGCCTGCTGTCTGTACAGACGGTAGTCTCGGGCCGCATTTTCATTCCCGCAGAACTTTATACACATTGCCTAACGGCCTTCTGGAGTTATATACTGGTGTGGGAACTTTTTGAGTCAGCCACCTTCCCCCCTTTATACGACCTAAATGATGGAGAATTTAAAAAAAATTTTTTAAAGACTTACTTATGCATTTTGAAAGGCAGAGGGACAGTGAGAGACAGAGAGAGAGAGAGAGAGAGGTCCTCCATCCACTGGTTCACTCCCCAAATAGCTGCAGCAGCCAGAGCTGAGCTGATCCAAAGCCAGGAGACAGGGGCTGCTTCCGGGTCTCCCACGTGGGTGCAGGGGCCCAAGCACTTGGGCCATCTTCCACTGCTTCACTGCTTTCCAAGGCCATTAGCAGGGAGCTTTTTTTTTTTTCTTTTTAAGATTTATTTATTTATCTGAAAGTTAGAGTTACACAGAGAGAAGGAGAGGCAGAAAGAGAGAGGTCTTCCTTCCGATGGTTCACCCCCCCAAATTGGCCGCAACGGTTGGAGCTGCACCAATCTGAATTCAGGAGCCAGGAGCCTCGTCCGGGTCTCCCACATGGGTGCAGGGGCCCAAGGACTTGGACAATCCTCTACTGCTTTCCCAGGCCACAGCAGAGAGCCAGATTGGAAGTGGAGCATCTGGGTCCCAAACTGGCACCCATATGGGATGCTGGCACTGCAGGCCAGGGCGTTAACCTGCTGCGCTATAGCGCCTGGCCCCCAGCAGGGAGCTTGATTGGAAGTGAAGCAGGTACATGAATTTGTGTTCATATGGGAGGCTGCATCACAGGCAACAGCTCTACCCACTACCCATGCTGTGTGGTGTCACAGCGCAGGACCCCAGAGTTCTTCATCTCTGAGGTTTAGTAATTTCCCCCAGAAAATGGCTTTGCATAGGTGATTCTGTATCCTCTCCCTCACCACCACTCCTGGAAAACAGTAAGTTTTCAGTCTTAGCTTCTATGCTCAGTAACATTATCTTAGTTATATCTTTGACCACATCCCCCACCCCACCCTGGCAGGGTTCTAAATTTCAAGGTTGCCAGTTAGCCCCTCTTTGTATCATACTTCCTTTACTGTTATTTCTCTAATGTGTGTTCTTTCCTTTGCTGTTTCTATTCCATGAATGCTCCCATACTGGTCTTAGTCTGGTTCTTAATTTATTTCCTTCACATAGAAATCAGTCTTCTCATCTCATGTTGTTGTTTTATCATCCCATCTTTGAACTTGCATTTTATTGAATTTATGCTCTTGTTATGTATTTTGTTAACTTATTTTATAGTATAAAACATTCATGGAGGATTTTTTTCCTGTTCCTTGGATTATGTTTTCCTCAGAACTAAATTTTATGTCTCATCTCCTTTCTTTCCGTTTATCTCTTCATCTCGATTGTTCCATTAGTTTGCTTATTCCCAGCATGGTAGCACAATCCTAATCTTTTATTTATTCCGATATGTATTATAATATTATTGTCGATCCTTTCTCAACTCCTCTTCTGCTTATTTTTCTTCCCCTCTTAAATATAGTTTGAAACTTAATTATTACCCATGAAGAAGGAAGAGGGGATGGTTTCACTGGCGTTGTATGTAGTCTTTGTTGGGAGAATTTCACTTTATTATTCTTTATTTTTTATTTTCATCTTATATCAGAGGCAGAGAGACAGAGGGCCATCTTCTACCTGCTGGTTCATTCCCCAAATGCCTACAACAGCTAGGGCTGGACCAGGCTAAAGCTTGGAGCCTGGAACTCCACCCAGATCTCCCACATGGATGGCAAAGGCTGAAGTCCTTGAGCCATCACCTGCCGCTTCCCAGGGTACACATTAGCAGGAAGCTAGATCAGAAGTGGAATAGCCCAGACTTGAACCAGGCACTTTGATATGGGGTACACATGTCCCAAGCAGTGACTTCACCACTGTATCAAACACCTGCCCCCAGCTCTGCTACTCTTGAAAATTCACCAACATTCTCATGAACCAGCATGCGTATAGCTTTTTCCATTGCAGGAATAGGAATGCTCTCAATTAATATTGTTCCCTCAGTTCAGGTTGGAGCCCTGGATCCGACGGTCCACCTAAGAGAGACATCCTTGGGTGTTTATTTCCCATGTTTTCCTCATCTCTCTCCAACAGGCATTTCCAGTCCCTCTATAGGCAGAAAAGCAGAAAGACAAAGATGTTCCTGTTTCTTTTCAAATGTGTGATATTTGGGAGAATTTGTGGGGTGTGGGTGATTCATCAGCACCATTCTGTTAAGCAGAGCTGGGGGAGGTGCGGAGGGAGAGCAGGAGGCTGTGTTGTAATCTTATGTATCTCCCCCAGGTACCTGCTTCTACAGTTAATGCCAGAGGTTGTATACTTTTTTCTTGTTTGGATGTATTTTCTGGTTTTTACAAATGGTTTACTTGCATTTCTAGTTATCGATGGGGGCGGGGGGAGTGTGATCCAGTTCGTTTCCTGTGCAGTCCCTTGATTTCCTTCTTTTTCGATTTGCTTCTTAGATCATCCCCTTTGGGATGCTGCACCTGTCCAGCAGTTCAGCAGCACCATCTTTATGCCCCTATTCAAACTCCTTTCTTTTTTTTTTTTTTTTTTTACTTTTTTTTTAAAAATTTTTTATTTATTTTTCCCCCAAAAGAAACCTTTTATTTAAGGAATACAAACTTCATGCATTTCATAAGTGCAACTTTAGGAATATAGTGATTCTTCCCACCATATGTGCCCTCCTATCCACTCTCCTGCCCTCCTCCTCCCTCCCTCTCCCATTCCCAGTCCCAGTCTCCACTAAGATCCATTTTCAATTAACTTTATACACAGATGACCAACTCTGTACTAAGTAACAAGTTCAACAATTTGCATGGAAGAAAACAACAAAAACCACATAACTAACAAACAAACAAAAAAAACTGTTCTTTAACAGTTGAGACAAGGGCTATTCTAAGTCATTACATCTTGAAATTAATTTCACTTATCTTACAGTTCAGTTATAGACTTCATACACTTCATAATTACAATTTTAGGAACATGGTGATTCTTCCCACCATGCCCACCCTCCCACCCATACTCCCAAACCTTCTTCCTCCTCCCTCTCTTATTCCATTCTTGACTTTAGCAGTGACCTATTCCTAACAGTTCCATCTCTTCCTGGTTCTTCCCCTGCCAATCCCGTCCTGGCTTCAGTATTCTGACTATTTGTTTTGCCTCTCCAGCCTCCTCCTCCCCATGGCCGAGGTAACTATTCATAAATCATCTGACAGAAAGTGCCAGTCCTGTGTACTTGTCAAGTTAGTGTCAGTTTATCCAGCAGAATATTCATGCACCTGCTTTTTATTGAATACTCTTACCAGGACTAAAAAATAATTGCCAAGTTAGTCATGTGCCAAAATCAGTGTTAGTTTTGTTTTTTGTTTAAATTGTAATGTTCAATTTAATGTTATTGGGTGTTAATCAAAACAGGCTGTCTAGGAACTGACCTTATTAGCATATATATTGTTAGGAGAGTAGAAACTGAAAAAAAAGATTCCCATGGAATGGATTTTCTGAGTGGGATAAGGACCTGTAAGCACTGTGAAGGAGTCAGATAAAATTGCAGCCCACCTCTCTCTCAAAACATTTTTGGAGGGCCTCTCATTTTATTTGTTTTCAGGCTGCCTCCGAGGTGAAAAACTGGGCCCCCTACCCCGTGTTGCTAGCTGACTTTGTCCATGATCCCTGTCCAATTAAGATTTCTGAGTTGCTTTCACAAAGCTGCCGGCCCACTGAAGGGAAGAGTGAAGTCAGATGAAAGAACTGAAGGGAGGTGGTGAGGGAAGGAACGGCGGCAGAGACGTTTGTCTTTTCACTTCACTGTGTTGTGAAGAGTGGGGAAACGCTCCCGTCACCAGTCCACTCAGAATTCAGGATCCTTGTGCTCTGCACTCCTGCAAAAAGGATCCAGCTGTAACTGGAAAATGCAAGAGGGCAGAATTAAGATTAACTCTGCATTTCCTGCTTCCTATGCAATTAAATTTCCCCCCTTGCTGTCGAGTAACTGTAATGATTGCTCCACATAATTGAGCATAAACTAGAAGGCAAAACAGGATGAGGTGGTATGGGCTATAAGGAGATCATTAGCTGAAATTTGTGAGAAGTTATGATTCTAATACTTGGATCTTCAAGAATCAAAAATCCTGACAATAAGTCAATGAGAAAAATAATCTACTGGGGCAGTGTTATGGTATAATGGGTCAAGCCGCTGCCTGCAAGGCAGGCATCCCATTATGGCACCTGTTCAAGTCCCAGCTGCTCCACCTCCAATATAGCTTCCTGCTAATGCACTTGGGAAAGCAGTGGAAAATAGTCCCAGTCCTTGGGCCCCTGCCCCCCATGTAGGAGACTTGGATGAAGCTCTTGGCTTCTGGCTTCAGCCTGGCCCAGCTCAGGCCATTATGGCCCTTTGAAGAGTGAACTAGCAGGTAGAAAATCTCTCTCTCTCTCTCTCTCTCTCTCTCTCTCTCTCTCTCTCACTGTAACTCTGCCTTTCAAATAAATAAATCTTTTTTTTTTTTTTTACAGGCAGAGTGGACAGTGAGAGAGAGAGAGACAGAGAGAAAGGTCTTCCTTTGCTGTTGGCTTACCCTCCAATGGCTGCTGTGGCCGGCGCACCGCGCTGATCTGAAGGCAGGAGCCAGGTGCTTATCCTGGTCTCCCATGGGGTGCAGGGCCCAAGCACTTGGGCCATCCTCCACTGCACTCCCGGGCCACAGCAGAGAGCTGGACTGGAAGAGGGGCAACCGGGACAGAATCCGGCACCCCGACTGGGACTAGAACCCGGTGTGCCGGCTCTGCAAGGCGGAGGATTAGCCTGTTGAGCCGCAGCGCCAGCCCAAATAAATAAATCTTTTAAAAAAAAAAATCTAGGGACTGGTGCTGTGGCACAGTGGGTTAAAGCCCTTGGCCTACAGTGCCAGCATCCCATATGTGCACCAGTTCGAGTCCCAGTGCTCCATTTCCAATCCAGCTCTCTGCTATGGCCTGGGAAAGCAGTGGAAGATGGCCCAAGTCCTTGGGTGTCTGCACCAGCAAGAAGCTCCTGTCTCCTGCCTTCAGATCAGCTCAGCTCTGGCTGTTGCAGTCATTTGGGGAGTGAGCCAGCAGATGGAAGACCTCTTTCTCTCTCTGTAACTCTTTCAAATAAATAAAATAAATCTTTTTTTTTAAAAGTAATCTATTAATATGTTGAATTTTTCAGAGTAATCCATTAATCTGTTAGATTGTGATAATTTGTTTTCTAATCCAACATTTTACAAAATAATTTTTAAAATAATGGCTTTAAGAACCTCAAACAAAAATACATCTTTTCATTCTAAATACTAGTCTTTGCATTTTCCCTCCTCTATACACTGCAGGTGTGAGGAAGGGCTTCCTCTGTGAAATTTTATTCAGTTTGGGGCAGTTTTCTCTCCATTTTCTCTGCAGGCCCCATTTTTAAAACATTAGGTTTGTTATTCTTTGTATTGTTTACTGTGGTGGAAACAGCAATGGACAACAGCAAGTCTTGGATGGAGAACAGAGGTTGCAGGAAATCAGTCTCTCATTAGTGCTCCCAGTAGGGAAACTTGGCCTCCGCACGAAGCTGGCCATAACTACTCCTAAACAGAGAAATGGGGCTGCTGGCTTTGCTAATGCAGCCGTGGCTACGCTTCCTGTGATGATAGGAAAAGGGCACCTTGTCAGACCAACTGTTCTCGGATTTCTGTGCCTCCGTTACTCCGCCTGTTTTGTAATGGAAGGCCTGTGCCTCTGCTTCCCCCTCACACTCAGAGTCACGTGGAGCTCTTTGGAGCTGCTGACAACTCTGGACATGCAGACGCTGCCCTCTTGGGAGTGACTGTCTTATGGAATTCCCATTGTTTATATTCCTGGCTTACACTTGGAGGCATCTGTTTTGAACAACTACTTTCTGTTCATTAAGAGAAAAACTTCAAACGCAGATCTTATTTGCTGTTTAGTATCATCAAGTTCCAAGAAGGTTAAATATTGTTTTTAGTTGTTTTCTGTTCCATATTTACCAAAAATGTATCTTATCAAATCAGATGATGAAACTTGGTGGTAGGATTCCCCCACTTAGCAGATAGAAACACAGAGCAGAAAAATACGGTCAAAAATGAATTTCAGATGAACAACAAATATTTAGTGCAATTATGCCCGCAATTTAAGTGGCATCCTATATTTTCTTTGTCAAGCCTAAATTAACACCAAATCAAGATTCCAGAGTTAAATGGGCTAGGGAATCATAGGTCACAATATTGAAGATACAAATTGGATATAAACGAATGTTCCCATTTGAACATTCTATAAGTCTTATGGTAATGTGGTCACGTTTTAAAAGAATTCTTGTGTTTTAGAGATACTTGCTGAAATATTTGTTGATGGTTGTGTAATATTTGGGATTTACTTCTAAATAATAAAGGAAGCAGAGAAGAGAGTGGAGCAGGATTGAATGAAGGTTGATGATCCTATTTTGTCTGTTTTTTATTGTGTTGGAAATTTTCCACAAGGAAGGAAACTGTGTGGGTGAGTGTGTGTGTGGGTGAGTGTGTGTGTGTGAGTGTGTGTGTGTGCGCGCACGTGCACGTAAGCCCTGTCTTCAGGTTTAAAGAACCCATCGTGAACCTCTCCACCACGCAGCAGCACAGGATTTGCTTAGTGGCGTGCAAAGAGGCTGCAGGTGGAAGGAGGCTGGGGAACCACGTTCAGAGTTGTGGACCACGCTGTTCCTAGGAGGGTGTATTTACCCTCCTGGTTTTTGACTTTTCCTTTCAAGAGAGTCGCAAGGTAGCTCCCAGCCTCTAGGAGTTCAGATTGCTCAGTGTGTAACAGAGGATGGCTAGGTAAGGCTTCTAATGGAGAGGAGATGGCTAAATAGAGAGGGATAATGCTCTGTGAAAATAGCTCAATGCACAATGAAATAACCTGTTGGATTGGGTCAGAATGACGTTACATTCTAGTTTACTTGAGGTCTTTACAAATCTCTGAAATGATTGTACTGAGATCCTAGAAAACCAATACATTGAATATGCAAGCGAATAAGCCATTACCGGGCTGGCTTCCCTCACAGACGTGCTGTCGGCAAATGGGAATGCTCGGTCTGCAGCATGGCTCTGGACAGCCTGATTCACTGATGCGTATCTTCAATGTTTCCCTTTTTGTCTTATTCCAGGATTTCCTTCAAATGTTGTTGGAGAACATCCCAGAAGAAAAAAGGTAAAGACCAACTTGGGAATTAAGGGCCTAGGTTTACCTGTTTTTTAAGATTTATTTATTTGAAAGGCAGAGCTAGGGACTGGCATTGTGACATAGCGAGTAAAGCTACCAACATGGGCATCCTATATTGGCACCAGTTTGTGTCCCAGATGCTCCACTTCAATTCTAGCTTCCTACTAATGGCCTAGGAAAGCAGTGGAAGATGGCCTCTGCCACCCACATGGTAGACCCAGATGAAGCTCCTGGCTCCTGACTTCAGCCTATCCCAGCTTCAGCCGTTGTGGCCATTTGGGGAGTGAACCAGTGGATGGAAGATCTCTCTCTCTCTGTGTGTGTCTCTGACTGTCTGTCTGTCTGTCTGTCTCTCTCTGTAACTCTGACTTTCAAGTAAATAAGTCTTAAAAAAAAAAAAAAACAGAGCAATGGGGGGCAGAGTTTGGCAGGGAAGGGTAGATCTCATTCATCTCCCGTTTTTCTCCCAAATGGCCGCAACAGCCAGGGCTGGGCCAAGCCAAAGCCAGGAACGAGGAGCTCCATCTTGGTCTCTCACATGAATGGTAGGGGCTCAAGTACTTGGGCCATGCACTTTAGTAGCAAGATGGATTGGAAGTGGAATAGCCAGCACTCAAACTTGTGTTCCAGTATGGAATACTGGCCTCACAGGTGGTGGTTTAACATGCTGCCCCACCCCCCACCCCCATCTCAATTTTATTTTTAGTGTTACAAATGACTTCACCATCATTTGGCTTGTTACAAGATAGAAGGTTCAATCTTGCTCTCTTAATAGAGGCAAGGTCCTCACTCAGCCAGTGGGAGTCACGGGATAATCAACCAAATTTTAGGGTGACCCTGTGTTGATATTGGGATTCCCAGAGTCAGGAACCCTGACCATGGTGTAGGAAATAAGCCAAAGACTGTGGTCTCAGCTGTGGAAAAGAATGGAGGAGAGGGAAGTTCTAAATGTTAGGGGGGGGCTCCAGTTAACATGGCTCTCTGAGGAAATGCTGTTTGATGGCAGGTGTGTTGTATGAAAATGTAGTGTAGTAATCAGACCTGGGATTTGAAGTCAGGCTCTTCCGCGGGTTCTGAACGCAGCTCTGCACTTCCCAACTATGAGATCCCAAGCAAGTCACTTTTTCTCTGCAAATTTCAGTTTCTGGCCCCGATGGCAGAGTTTTAGGGAGGATTAACAGAGCTAGCGTATCTTTTTTAAAAGGAGGTGCTCAATTAGTGGCTTAAACGATTATTATAGTCATCTGTGCATCAGGTGCTGTAGACGGGTCTGTGTGCAATAATCAGCCCTCACTACAAACCTCTGCATCACCACCCCCATCACCACCACCATCACCACCACCACCACCACCATCACCACCACCACCATCACCATCACCACCACCACCATCACCACCACCATCACCACCACCATCACCACCACCACCACCATCACCACCACCATCACCATCACCACCATCACCATCACCATCACCACCACCACCACCACCACCATCACCATCACCACCACCACCATCACCACCACCATCACCACCACCATCACCACCACCACCACCACCACCATCACCACCACCACCACCATCACCACCATCACCACCACCACCACCATCACCATCACCACTATCACCACCACCATCACCACCACCACCATCACCACCACCACCACCATCACCACCACCATCACCACCACCACCACCATCACCATCACCACCACCACCACCATCACCATCACCACCATCACCATCACCACCACCACCACCATCACCACCACCACCACCATCACCACCACCATCACCACCACCATCACCATCACCACCACCACCATCACCATCACCACCACCATCACCACCACCACCATCCTCACTACTATCATCCCCATTGCCACCACCACCACCACCATCACCACCACCATCACCATCACCACCACCACCACCACCATCACCACCACCACCACCATCACCATCATCACCACCACCATCACCACCACCATCACCACCACCACCACCATCACCACCACCACCACCATCACCACCACCACCATCACCATCACCACCACCATCACCACCACCACCACCATCACCACCACCACCACCATCACCACCACCATCACCACCACCACCACCATCACCACCACCACCATCACCATCACCACCACCATCACCATCACCACCACCACCACCACCATCACCACCACCACCACCATCACCACCACCACCACCACCATCACCACCACCACCACCATCACCACCACCATCACCACCACCACCACCACCATCACCATCACCATCACCACCACCACCACCACCATCACCACCACCATCACCACCACCACCATCACCACCACCACCATCACCATCACCACCACCACCATCACCACCATCACCATCACCACCACCATCACCATCACCATCACCATCACCACCATCACCACCACCACCACCACCACCATCACCATCACCACCACCACCACCACCACCACCATCACCATCAGCACCACCACCATCACCACCACCACCACCACCATCACCATCACCACCACCATCACCATCACCACCACCACCATCACCATCACCACCACCACCACCACCATCACCATCAGCACCACCACCATCACCATCACCACCACCATCACCATCACCATCACCACCCCCATCATAGTGATTACTAAAAGCCAGTGCTTACTGGGAGTTTACTATATTCGAACACTCATTTCATCCTCCAAACAACACTATTTGGTACATTATGTTTTAATTCCTATTTTACCGAGAGAAGCACTGAGGTGCCAAGAGGATGAGTGGCAAGCCCAGGCTGAAGTTTGAGCCCAAGCCGTCCGGCCCTAGCATCTGTACCCCTGTGTGCTGTGTTACAGAGGAGGAAACAGGCTCCCAGAGATTGGGTAGCTTTCCCCAGATACCTCAGCAGTAGAGACAGTGCAGATGGGAGCTAGCTCTGTCTGACTCTAGCCCATGCTCTTCTCAGCGCATTGCTCAGTATGGACCCTCTGCCCTGGCGAGGAAGGAGGTGCTGATCCTTGCAGGTGTCCAGTTCTGCACTGACTGGGTCATGGAGGAGGTGTAAGATCTATGTCATGGGTTTGACATAGGTCTTACACCTGTCCAACCCTGTCCTTCTGATTTCTTAGCTTGAATTCTAAAAGTGAATACCCTGACACATAATCTATTTTAATTTATGTATATGAAAGGCAGAGAGAGAGAGAGAAAAAATCTACCATCTGCTGGTTCACTCCTCACATGCCTGTAACAGCCAGGGTGAAGCCCAGGGGCTGAGCTGGGAGCTCCATCTGCGTTTCCCATGTTGGTGCCAGGGACCCAACCACGAGAGCCATCCCTTGTTGCCTCCTCACGGTGCACGTAAGCAGGAGCTGGAATTGGGTGCAGAACCAGGGCTTGAACCCAGGCACTCGGATATGGAGAGTAGGCACACAACATACAACACAGAATCTTTTTTTTTTTTTTAATTATTTATTTGATAGGCAGAGTTACAGAGAAAGAGAAACAGAGAGAGAGAGAGAGGTCTTCCCACTGGTTCACTTCCCAAATGGCTGCAACAACTGAGGCTGGGCCACGCTGAAACCAAGAACCAGGGGCCTCTTCCAGGTCTCCTATGTGGGTGCAGGGGCCCAGGGACTTGGGCCTTCTGCTGCTGCTTTCCCAGGCACATTATCAGGGAGCTGGATTGGAAGTGAAGCAGCCGGGACTCTAACTGGCACCCACGTGGGATACTGGCACTGCAGGCCATAGCTTAGCCCCACTATGCCACAGTGCCAGCCCCTCCACACAGCATCGCAATCGTTGAACCAAGTGCCCTGTCTTTGAAACAGACTTTCTGATGGGCAGACCAGTACTGACATTAAAGGGGGGGGGGGGTCATCTAGGGAAATTCAAAGTGTCTTTGAAGAAAAGGTCACAATGCTGTCTCCTCCTTTCTGACCCTCGGTTTTAGCTGTTTGTATGCGTGTCACAGATTTCCAAATGTGGAAATGAATTCTCTGAAGCAGACAGAGACTGAGGTTCATGCAAGGCCAGGCCCCTCCTGCTGATGAGCCTGCCCTAGAGGCAGGGTAAACTGGGTAAGGAGGAGGTATCAGGGCTTTTGCTACCAGGAGATGGCACGCAGACCCAGGAGAGGATCCAGGGGCTGTAGGATGCAGTTTTCCTAAGCATTGCCTTGCTGCCTGGCCTTTTTTTTTTTAAACTCCTCCAACTTTACCTTCAAATTCTTTCTCAAACAAGTAGAAGTGTTTTTCTTCTTTGTTGTTAATAAGGTGGAAACACACACACACGCACACACGGTAAGCCTGTGCGTCATGCAGAATTAACATACCCGTGTTACTTGATCAGTTCCCTGGGTTCCGCCCCTCCCTGCGCATGCCCACTGGTGCTGAAGGAAGGCCTGACTTAGCGAGCTGCCTGAAGGGAGGGAGGCTTGCTCAGATTCACCAGGTGTGTGTGTGTGTGTTTGTTTTCCAGCCGACTTGGGTTTTCTGTACGTAAACAAATCCCAGCAGCTGTGGCAGTTACTCCTCATGAACAGTTTCCTGGAAAGATAATATATTTTTTTCTCTTTTCTTTCGTACCTGTCCCAGAACAACTTTTCAAGCCCTCTGCTAGAAGAGCTGTTTCCTTAGGAACTAAAGCAGAGGGAAAGAGAGAATTCATAGAACCCTCTAGGCTGTCCCGAAGTCGCTGCTGCGTGGTAACTGTGCATTCTTTCACAAAGACTTTCTTGGGGCATAAACAGAGCAATTTCACTGGAGGAACAAAGTGCATTTTTGGGTTTGGAGGCCTTCTCTCTTTTAATCCTTTTCCTAATAAGGGTGTGGAGTTCATGCGGATGGCCCCTGAGCCCTCTGGCTCTGGGGGACCTGGATTTTATCATTGTGAGTATTTATTGAGGCAACACACTGGGCTTGTTGTGATTGTGGAAGTTTAAGAACAGCGGTCCCTGTCTTAACACTGGCCTCCAGCCTCCAGCCACCAGCCACATGCTCCTTGGTAGGATACCTCTTACAGTTAACATCATGTTTTTGCCAGTAGGTTTAAGCTGCTTTAAAAAAAATTCAAAGTTAAGATGATTTCATTCCTCCAGTCAATCTATTTCAGCAAGAATCCCAGGGTGTATTTTAAAACGTGAACATTTTCTTGCCTGCTAACTAATCTCAACAATCTCACCAGGCTATTAAAACGGACTGTTTACCCTATTACCTATGTCACATATTGTACCAATTGTATCCAGGTCTCCAATGGCCCGTGCCTACCCCCTGGAGCCTCTGATCGCTGGCCTCTGTTGCAAACTGATCTTCCGGCACATCTGTTAGGCACTTGAGCTGCTGTGAATGGCACAGGCTCTCAGCACAGACCTGCCAGCTCACATGCACGGGCTCACTTTCTGTGTCACGAGGCCTTTGCCTTGTTTTCTGGCTTTGAGCATTTATTTAACATTCTCTATTGAGCATCTGCCGTGGCAGGCTCCAGGCTGGACACTGGGGACCAGAGAGAAGGAAATCCCATGTCCAAACCTCTCCTGATCGACTCCTGGAGACGTGGATGAAAGAGGCCATTAGAACTCCCTGGAGGATGTGTTCTGATGAAATTCCTGTGGGCAGAGAAAGGGCCCCTCACTCAGTCTTGGCCTTGAGCCTCCGTGGCAGAGGCACGGAAGGGTCTGAGGAAAAGGGTGCCATTGGCAGACTGGACAGATCCCTCTGGGGCAGTGTGGAAGATGGCCGGGGCCAGTGAGGGCTGGATCTCTTAAAAAACAGCAGAGCATTTTGGTCACGCGACCTCGAGAGCTGGAGCTGCAACAGAGATGGTGACGGCAGCAGCGGGCTTTGTGAGTAGGAACGGATCTGAGGGCTTGGCTGACCGATTGTGAGAGCTGAATAGAAGAGTTAGGCATGAGCCTGACCTTTCTTTCTTGGCCACTCAGTCACACTCTGAAGTCGCAGCGAAAAGCCACAGGGCAGGTGTTTGTCTTGGAAATCAGCGTGGAGCAGAGGGAATGGGAAGGCGGAGATAAGGGCAGAAAAACAACGTGTTTAGAGAGAAATTCAGACAGATCCTGGGTGCCAGGCGTCCCTTGTTAGAGAGTAGCCTGCCGAGGACCTTATCCAGCACTCCTTGGCCTGCTGGGATTCCAGTGTTATCAGCAGCTTCTGGTTCCTTCTTCTCCCACCAGTTGGCTGTGTTTGTGTGTACATGTTCATGTGTTTGCTTTAATCCAATACCTCCCTCCTCCAGGGAGCTGGGGAGTACTCGTATCATAAATGTTATGTCAGCAGTCTTCATTATCTACCCAAGCGCAAACAAAACTTGTTTTGATCAAGAAGATAATCAGGTGCAAAGCTCTGAGATGCACACTGTTTATGTCCACTTGCAGAGAGGGAACCTAAAATTGTAAACTACTGGGGGGCATTTGGCGCAGCCATGAAGTAGTGCCTCGGACAGCCGCGTCCCCTATCAGGGTACCTGGTTTGAGTCCTGCCTACTCTGCTTCCAGTCCAGCAGTTGATGGCCTAAGTGCTTGGGTTCTGCCACACATGTGGGAGACTCGATGGAATTCCTGGCTCCTGGCTTTGGCCTGTCTCAGCACTGAATGTTGTTGGCATTTGGAGAGTAAACCAGCAGATGGATGATCTGTCTCTTTAGGCCTTTCAAATAAAAATGAGAAAAAAAATTAAAATAATAAATTACTAAAATTTAAAAATACATGCAGGGGCTGGCGCTGTGGCACAGCAGGTTAAAGCCCTGGCCTGTAGCACTGGTATACCATATGGGCACTGGTTCAAGTCCCAGCTGCGCCACTTCCAATTCAGCTCTCTGCTATGGCCTGGGAAAGCAGTAGAGGATGGCCCAAGTCCTTGGGCCCCTGCACCATGTGGGAGACTGGGAAGAAGCTTCCAGCTCTTGGCTTTGGATTGGCTCAGCCACTTGGGGAATGAACCAGCGGGTGGAAGACCTCTCTCTCTGTCTCTTTCTCTCTTTATCTACCTCTCTCTATAACTCTGTCTTTCAAATAAATAATAATTTAAAAAAATGCATGCAGAATTTAAGTTGCCTTCCAGAACAAGGGCATTTTCTGTTTCAGCCGTAGGCCCTGGGGCTTCCACTGCTTCACCCCTGTCTGGTGCCTGGCACTGCAGAATTCTTTAGGTCTGTGTCTGTCATTTAGTTCATGTGAAAGCTGCTGGAGCCATGTGCTTTCCTTTAGAAACACTGACAGAATGTGCACTTTGGAATTCTCGGGAGGCCCAAGACAGGAGCTAAGAATGATAAACACTTTTCTCTTGATCAGCAACGAGCTGCTAGGCCCACGTAACGGAGACGGCGACTCTGTGACTCCCCCTCGTCACCCAGCCCCAGAAATCAACCGAGAGAGCCAGTACAGGCAGGTGTGATACCATTTTCACACGAGCCGTTGTTTATTTGTACTTCCTCAGACATCACGGACAGAACAACTGGTCACTTTCTCAGCTTTAAACCCAGCTTATTTTTGTAAGCAGCATCATGCCAGGGTGGCCACACAGTCTCCCTGCTGCCTGAGCTGAGTAGGATTGCGTTTATAGCTGAGAGAGGCCGTTGAAACTCAGAGTGGGCCTGTAGGAAGCAGGAGCACAGCAAAGGAACAGCCAGCCGGAGGGTAAAACCACCTGCTCTTCCAGGTCCCCCTCTCGGAGGCCTGGCTGTCGGGGATGAGGTGGGAAGCGGCGGCTCGCTAGTACAGATACGCAGGACGTGCAGTCTTGGGTCTGTGTACTGTTAGCTGTCTGTATAAAATCAATTTCCATAGTGCTCAGACATGCAGAAGAGTGATTTCCTGTAAGTCCCGGGCCCCAGCTGATGGAAATGCTTCTGCTTGCCTGTTGTGGTTGTCTAAGCCACATGATCTCAGAGGGAAAGAATTCACCACTGGCTTGGACTCCGAGCGTCTTCATTTGAAAAAGTCAACTTTTAGCTTACCCGCTACTAAATATCCAAGCCCAGACCCAAAAATCCACCTGCGTTGGCACCCCAGTAATGACGATCAAGGCATAAAAACCTACATATCTGTTATCTGTATTCCTAAACCATATAGCCCATTTCTTTGAAAATTAAACATTTTCCTGAAGTCTGTAACATTTCCCTGGCAGGTGGGGCCTCAGGGAGGAATTTTCTTTAGCATCTGAAGTTGATGCATCCATCTTCCTCTCCTGGGTTAGTGGCTCGTTGTCCGTGTTAGCAGCCCCCATATGGGCACAGTGCACTGACTCCGGGAAATGAGGAACCGGGATTTTTCTGTAGCCCTCCATCCAGGCTGACTTTGGCCAGAGTCCTCCTAGGCTGCAGTTTCTCCATCTGCTAAAACGCCATGCCACTTCACAGCGATGTTAGGAGGAATGAAGTGATAATGAGTATAAGATGCTTTCAACCCTTCCTGATGGAAAGCGATCTGAAAACACGTGTTCTCTGCACTCACTTTTTAAAAAAAAGTTTTTTTTTTATTATTTTTGACAGGCAGAGTGGACAGTGAGAGAGAGAGACAGAGAGAAAGGTCTTCCTTTTGCCGTTGGTTCACCCTCCAATGGCCGCCACGGTTGGCTCGCTGCGGCCGGCGCACCGCGCTCATCCGATGGCAGGAGCCAGGTGCCAGGTGCTTTTTCCTGGTCTCCCATGGGGTGCAGGGCCCAAGCACTTGGGCCATCCTCTACTGCACTCCTGGGCCACAGCAGAGGGCTGGCCTGGAAGAGGGGCAACCGGGACAGAATCCAGTGCCCCAACCAGGACTAGAACCTGGTGTGCCGGCGCCGCAAGGCGGAGGATTAGCCTGTTGAGCCAGGGCGCCGGCCTGCGCTCACTTTTTGCTCCCGGATGCAGCTGAATGGTGAGCGCTCCTGCCCCTTACAGCGGTTTCCCCACCTCTACAGAAATGTACAGGCAGAGCAGCTGCTGTGGGGAACGGGCCGGGCCGCCGTCAGCGAGAAGAGGGCGTCGGCGTTGTCTCGTGAAGCTTACGGTGGGCGAGGAAACCAAAGCTGGGGCTTTGGAGCTGGCCACTCAGCTTTGAATCCCTGCCCTTGCAGCAGCGCGCTGTGGGAACCTTTATCTGTTCATGTCAGAGTCGGCAGCGACAGTGCTGTTCTCGTACAGGTATTGCAGGAATGCAAAGTGTTTTTTTTTTAAGATTTACTTATTTATTTGAAATTCAGAGTTACATACAGAGAAAAAGAGAGGCAGAGAGAGAGAGAGAGGTCTTCCATCCGCTGGTTCACTCCCCAATTGGGCACAATGACTGGAGTTACACCAATCCAATGCCAGGAGCCAGGATCTTCTTCCAGTTCTCCCATGTGGGTGCAGGGGCCCAAGCACTTGGACCAGCTTGTAGGCCACAGCAGAGAACTGGATTGGAAATGGAGCAGCTGGGACTTGAACCGGCGCCCTTTTGGGATGCCGACACTGCAGGTGGCAGCTTCACTCACTATGCCACAGCTCCGGCCTCTAAAGGTGTTTTTTGTTTAATTATTTATTTGAAAGGCAGAGTGACCCTGGTTCTCTGCCCAAATAGCCTAACAGCGGGATTTGGCTAGTCTGAAGCAAGGAGCCAGAACTCCATCCACGTCTCCCACATACGTGGCAGGAACTCAATCTCTTGGGTCCCCTCCCTCTGCTTCCCAGGTGTGTTAGCAGGGAGCTGGATTGGAAACCCAAGGGCCAGAACTTGAACCAGCGCTCCAGTATGGGGTGTGGGCATCTCACCTGGTGGCTTAACCTGCTGCACCACAACGCCAACCCCTGTTGTGAAGTTTAAATGAGATCTGTGTCTGTTGTGTCTCTACATAGCAGTTATTCAATAAACAGTCGCTACTGCTTCCATGCCTTTTCTTGAGGTTTTTGTTTGTTTTATGTTTAGTGTCACTGTATTATAGTATCTCCGTATACAATTACTAAACACTGGCAAAGCAGAATCTGTCCTAATTGGTGATGAACTAACCTTCAGAGTTGGTCATGGACTGCCAGAGTGCATACAGAGGGTGACAGGGCCACAGCATGCACTGTTCCTAGCCCTGCTGCAGGACCGTGCCCACACCACTCCCACCTCTCCCCCTGCCCCCTCTCCTACCTGGTAGGCTCCTCCCAGTGGCTCCTGCATAAACACATTCGGCAACCTCCCGGGGTCTGGTCTCGCTGCCTTCAGCCTTTCTCTTGGTTATTCTTCAGCAGCCATGCTTCAGATCTCTCCCCGAGAAAGCCAAGGCCCAGTAGGCCCCCAGGGTCCTCAGAGGACACCCTGCTAGTTTCTGTCCTCCACTCCCTGTGTGTGCCAGGCCAGCTGGGTGAGCCGTGTCCAACAGCTGCTCTGGGATGTCCTGCGTCTGTTCTCTTTGCCCTGTGTGTGCTTCCTTCGTCTCTAGGGTCCTGCCCCGTGGGGCAGCACAGCATATCCATCCTCCCCACACAGTGTCAAGTTGATGGGTCTCTCCTGAAGCCACCCGCCTTCTACCTGTGCAGTCTGAAGCAGGTGCTGCTTCGTGCACACCCGTACTTCTTCCATACTCCCATGCGCATCTTCACCGGCACTGGGAGCAATCTGACTGGTGTCTGTCCTATGTCCCAGTGTCTTCTTGAGTTTTTCGTCTCAGTCTGCCACAGACCCCGTGCCCGGTGGACCTCCACTGCACATTAGCCATGGCGAGAAGTGTGCCCATGCTCAGTGCTCCGTGGTGAAGCTTTGGGGCCTCACTCAGTGACATTCCAGGACTTAACTCCCCAGCCCCTCCTCCATGCCCCACAGAAGTGCCTGCAAGCAAAAATTCCCCAAAGGAAATTTATGTCCGTGTCCTCGGAGTCACTCCTCTGTGGCAGTGCACAACAGCTGTTCACCATCTTTTGTAAAATCACCCAAAAATGGCAATTAAGTCACTCCTCAGCCTTCTCTTCTGCGGGATATTTAATCCCCGTCCCCTTGACCACCCCGCTCCCTGCCCCCTGTGGATCCAGTGTGCCTCCCGCTTTGATCATCACTGCTACTCTTTCTAAATCCTCTCTGAATTCCGCCTGTCTCTCTTCAGTTGTGCAGGGTTTGAGAAGACCCAATTTCCTGGAATGCCAAGGCACAGCAAAACTTGGTTCAGAAGTTGGGGTTGAGGGGGTGGACATTAAGGACAGCGGTGGAAACCCCTCCTGGGATGCCTGTGCCCCATGCTTCAGTGCCTGGGTTCGGGTCCTGGCTCGCTCTCTCTCTCTCTCTTTCTCTCTCTCTCTCTCTGATTCCAGCTCCCTGCTAAATCTCGGGAACAACAGGTGATGACTCAAATACTTGGTTCCCTGACACCTACATGGGGGTTCTAGCTGGAGTCGCTGACCTGGCCTAACTGCAGGCATTTGGGGAGTGAACCAGCAGATGGAAGATCTCTGCCTGTCTTTCTCTCGAACTAAAAGAACTTTCCTGAGTATCACTTGAAGGATGGGTAACAGGAGCTTTGGCCCTAGGCTTCCGGGTGCAGGAGTGTCCGTCTCTGGTTGGAAAGGCTGTTACTGGAGGACTTTTCTCTGTGTGTGTCTAAGGACCCTGGAAACTGTTTTATTCTCGTGTGAGGCTGGAATGTAAGATGGAGTTTCTCATCTATACTGAAGGCTGGATTACTCAGCTGCAGGCCTGTCTTCACTGGCATGAGCGCTGACGGCTCCCCCCGCCCCGTGCGTCCGTCCCTGTGTCTGCCACCACTTCTCAAATCACGGGACACTTGTTTGGTGGGGCCATCAAGTTCCTGCCCTCGCCCCTGAGCAGCCCAGGGCTGTGAGCTGTTGTGGGGGGCTCCGGGACCACTCTAAGGTACCTGTCTGCCCTCCTGCAGGGCCGGGGGCCCCGTTTCTTCTCTGACCACTTCGGTGCTGCTTCACTCCAAAGCGGCTGGTCAGTCTCACTTTCCTCCTCCTGGAAGAACGGTTCATGGGCATTCAGGGCATTGCCAGCCCTTGTCCCAGGTCAACCCAGCTCTGAGAAGAACAGGGGTCTTACTGAGGGTACTTGGGAGCTTCCTCCTCTCTTCAGGTCTCTCTCTCACACACACTCCAGCAAAGAGCATGCACCTACACCCTCACAGCTCTCAGGGGCACTTGGCATTCGCACTGAGATCCAAGCTGTTTAAGGAAAACAAAGCAGTACTGGGAAGACATGGCTAGTGAGTCCACTGAGGCTGGGGCCGAGGAGGACCTGGCAAGGCTGTCGTCTTCTCTCTGCCCTCTCCCCGCCCCCCAGTAATCCCACAGAGAGCCGTCATCTCTCATAGGAATTCAAACCCCTGCTCTGTGTAAGCCCTGTTGCCCTCCAGGTATTTTTTCCGTTCTGAAATAGCACTCGTTGGGACTGGCCATGTGGTCTAGTGTGTTTAAGTAGTAGTGGGTTTTTGTAGTCTGCCACGCGAGCACCCCATGTGTGCGTGTTCTGGCTGCTCCGCTTCCGATCCTGCTCCCTGCTAATGAATTAGCACTCATTGCCTGCCTAAACAACCTCTGATTTTGGTCTGGCCAAGGAAGACCAGGTACACTCCCCAGTGACAGGGAGGGAGGAGAAAATCCATCGGTCCCCTCTCTGTCCACTCCCACCCAAGCTGACTCCTCCCTCAGCGCCCTCAAGGTGGGGGTACACCTAGCCTGCCAGCACCTTAAAATTCAGAAAGCGTTAACGTTCCTCAACTTCTCTGATTCCAAAAGAGAGGGAGGGAGTATGATACCATATTCACATAATTAACACACACAGTGCAGTATGTAATATATAATTGTTAGAAAGATGCTGAGCTTAACAACTTGGAACCATTTTACTGGGAACGGCAAATATGATCTTAAAAAAGGAATAATGTTTATTGAGTCAACAGTGAGATGTGCTTTGTTCATCGGAATAAAAAATATCATAGGAATAAAAAATATCTGTAGGGATCCCCTTTCAAACCAGGAACCACTGTGAGTGCCAGGATTTGATCTAAGAGAGCATGGGTGTGGTGAGGGGACAGTTACAGTCAAGTAATCAGATAAATCACAGTCACCAACAGGAGTGGGTTCGTGAGGCGGAGGCCAGGAAGCACAATGTGTATGGCACATGGGGAGGCTTGCGAGGGGCCAGGTGGGCCTCTGGTCAGCAGAGACCTGCCAGGAGCACCAAGAGCGGGGTGGGCGGGGTTTGCTTTAAACCACTTTAAGGAGGAAGCCGGATAGTCCCTAAGGTCTGCTAACCCTAAATGTGTTGGATACAGGCAGAGTCAGACAGAGAGAGAGACAGAGAGAAAGGTCTTCCTTTTCCATTGGTTCACCCCCCAAGTGGCCACTACAGCCGGCGCTGCACCGATCCAAAGCCAGGAGCCAGGTGCTTCCTCCTGGTCTCCCATGCTGGTGCAGGCACCCAAGCACTTGGGCCATCCTCCACTGCCCTCCTGGGCCACAGCAGAGAGCTGGACTGGAAGAGGGGCAACCGGGACAGAGTCCGGCGCCCCTACCAGGACTAGAACCCAGCGTGCCGGCACCACAGGCGGAGGATTAGCCTAGTGAGCCGCGGCGCTGGCCGGCTACTTAGTAATTTTAAGGAGCAGTCAAGACAGCAGGGCATGAAAGCAAAGTTCAACGGAGGCAACCCTGGTGGTTCTCCTGGAGCAGGCTGTAGCCTGCGCGGTGAGAGACCAGAGCAGCCATGCTGGTTCTTGCAGCTGAGCCCCTCGGCGCCCTGCTCATGATGTGCACATAAGTGTCCATGCCCATCATGGCCCTGAGGTCCGCATGTGCTGCTGGTGCCTGGAGTGGTGCCGTCAGGGCTGCTGAGGGGAGCACAGTGCAGCTTTGTAATCCTCTTGTCTTGCTGTTTCACTCCTAAAGGCTCGGGTTGTCTGTTGAGAGCATCTTCCAAGACTGGCTTGAGAGTTCTGGGATACCGCAGGTAGGTCCGCTCGGGTTAACCGCCACAGGAGCGTCTGTAACGCTGGTCTTTATCCTCTCAGCTGTGCTGTTCTAAGCCGTGTGTATGAAAGTAATGGCCTTGCTGACTGGGAGTATCTGTAATCCAGGGAAATGCTGGGCTCCCTGCCACCAGGGACTTGGCGCCTCTGGCCACTCTTCCAGATGACCTTGGTGCCATCGGTGGGCGGGATGGCAGCCCCCGAACTCTGGGTTAAAATGAGGCCTTGACAAGTGTGGGGTGTACTTTGGGTGGAGTCAGCAGGCAACAGTGTAATGGCCCCAGTGGGTTCAGCGGTAAGGCCTGCATCTCGTCTCTCTGGTTGGAGCCAGGCAGGTGAACCGGTTTGCTACAACTTCTGCGTGACCTGCGGTAGCCACAGTTTCTGTGCCTCACCTCCACAGGGCACCTGCCCTGGACTCCCTCCCCTGATTCGGCAGCAGGTCCCTGCTCAAGCCGCCTCACCTACATGACCCATTTGGAGTCACTTTTCTCCCTTGGTGACCTGGCCTAGCTCCTACTTAAGATTTTGTTCTCTTTCAGTCCACGAGTGACTGAGGGACAAACCTCCGTCTAGCCAGCCCTGGCTCTGTGGGCATCAGTCGCCTTGATATGTCCCCTTGTCTTCCACTTTCCCCACGTCCTGAGCCTCCCAGAGCCTGGGGACAGCTGAGGCCCCCTCTCCAACTGACCCTTGTAGTGGGCCTTGGTGTGCAGGGGTGGACCCCGGGGTGGTGAGAAACTCCGCTTTGGGCCCGCTCGTTTCTGGTTTCATGTGGTTACATGAGCTTCCCCTCGGGAGTGTCTGAATGGCAACGAATGGCTGTGACCCATGAAACGAAGGAACAGGAGGGACCGATCTCCATTACGCTTCCATCCCTTTGCTCACCTCTCTGTCCTTTCCACCCCACGAGGGGACGATGTCGCCACCATTAGCTCGTTCCTGACAAAGGACACTTACCTGCAGTTCAGGAATGCACGTCACCCATTCAAGTTACTAGTTTGGCCTGAGCTTTCTGGGAGCAAAAAAAAAAAAAGAAGAAGAAGAAAATCCCGAGTGTTAACAATAAGGAAACAAAACAAAACAGAGGGTGGGACAAAGCAGCACCTGGCCTGGCTGGGAGGCGGCGCTTTCAGCTTCCACGTTGTGGTTTCTTAGAAGGTGACCTCCAAACCAGACCACTCCCTGGGTACAGAGACTCTGGGAAAACAAATTAAGGTCTATCTGGTCACCGAAAGCTGAAGCCTGACCCTGCGTGGTTCAGATTGGTGGAGGGAGTCAGATGGTATGGTGGTGTTCTCAGAAGCCGCTTTCGCTCTGTGTTCTGAAGCCAGACGGTCAGAAGGCTCCCAGACATTCTTGGTGTGGCCTGGAGGCCGGGAAGCAGTGGGAGCTCAGAGAGGCAGCTCCCAGATTTCCTGGACTGGAACAACAAGGCTGCTGTTTGCGGCCGTGGCTCCCGAGGGAAGGGGAAAAGAAAGAGCCCTTAATTGCGTGCCCGGGAACAGCAGGCACACCCCACTTGGGTTGTGGCACTGCCATTGACCCTCTCAATGCCAGCATGGTCTGTGATCCCCCCCGAGGAGGAGGAGGCTTTGCCACCAGCGGGAGACTTGTGCTTTTCTTTAAAAGGGGCAGCGGGACGTGAAGGGAGAGCTTTGCCCCTGAGCCGTACATTTTTTTTTTTTTCCAAGGGTCTAGTTGCATCAGTGACAGCTTAGAGCATAGACAAGAATCTCCGCTATAAACTGACGAAACCTGCTGTCAAAACAGCCAGGTGCAGTGAAGCCGAGCGGCTATAAATTGTCTTTAAAACCCAACTGGTATTTCCGTGGGTGCTTAACTGTTCAGTAAAAACAACAGCGCCACACAGAAAAGACCCTGATTTAGTGCGTGCCTTCCCCTGGCGAGTGAGCACATGGCATGTTTTCATCTCTTCCACCCCGTTTTCTGCCATCATTCATGCGGCGGCGGCGGGGGATCTGCCTGCCCTCAGCCGCTTTCGCACCCCGCAAGCGCTCAGTCTGGTTCCCTCTTCCGTGAAAGGCCCTGCCGGGGAGGCTGGGCCCTTCGGCTACAGGAGCCCTGCTGTGAATGGGACACCTTGTTCTCGGACCCCATCATTATAATATAAAGTTACCAGTGTGCTTGCCCCGGAACGACAGCCAGAGCTCTGAAATCGCGCCCCGCACTCTTTGTTCTGGCTAACATTCCTGCCTACCAGCCGCGGGGCTCACTCACGACAAAAGGGTCACGTTCTACTGGTGAAGTGTTCATTCCACAGGTTACAGAGGCCTTTTGTCTCCTCTCGGGAGGCTAGCTTTGTGGTTGGCCTCAATTTTCCTTTTTGGCCACATCGAATGGAAGCCATAAAAAAAAAAAAAGTGGAAATAGCTTCAGCATCAATAAAAGTAAGCATGAGCCCCGCAGAAGCACAAGAAATTGGATCCCAACCTCTTAAAGCACACCTCGATCCCTAACCTTTGGCCGTGCAAAGATTTGAAATTGATTGTTCCCATTAGTGTAATAGATTACTTCCTTTCATGACGTGCTGTCCCCGTGATGGAGCTATTACACATCACTTGGCAATGTAAAAAAGTCGGTAAATAAAGAATCAAAAAATGACCCAGAGATAATTTGCGGGGGAGGGATACTGTTATTTCATATAATTAGTATTTCTGTGAGTTGGATAGATCACTCCATGTAAACCTAGACTATAATACACTGGACATTCTTTTTTGTTGTTGTTAATTAAATATTATGGTTTTTATGGATATCACGTACTATTTCAATGTATGTACACAGCGTCAACTGTTCGGATCAGGCGGTCGGTCATTTCCATTTCTGTAGCCCCTCTCCTCCAGTTCCGTACACAGCGTGGATAAATGATGATGGGGAACTCCAGCCGCCTCGCTGTGCTGTGCAGCACTAGGGCTTGTTGCTTCTCGCCGACTGTTGTGGTACCCATTATGGAACCTTCCTCTGTCCATCCTCACCCCCATCCAACATCATTTATTTTTATTTTTATTTTTATTTATTTGACAGGTAGAGTTATAGACAGTGAGAGAGAGAGAGAGAGAGAGAGAGAGAGAGAGAGAGAAAGGTCTTCCTTCCGTTGCTTCACTCCCCAAAGGGCCGCTATGGCCAGCGTTGCGCCGATCCAAACCCAGGAGCCAGGTGCTTCTTCCTGGTCTCCCATGCAGGTGCAGGGGCTCAAGCACCTGGGCCATCCTCCACCCCCATCTTGGGCCACAGCAGAGAGCTAGACTGGAAGAGGAGCAACCGGGACAGAGTCGGGCGCCCATATGGGATGCTGGCGCCGCAGGCAGAGGATTAACCAAGTGAGCCATGGTGCCGGCCCCCCAACATCATTTTTTGATATACATTCTGCCAGTCATTCTTCTGGATGTGTAAATACATATTTTTTCTTTTTCTTCCTCTCCATTTTATTTTTAAATTTGAAAGGCTGAGCGAGAGAGAGACAGGAGTTCTCCCATCCAGTGGTTCACTCTACAAATGCCTGGTTCCTGCCAAGTGGAAGCCAGGAGCCCAGAACTCCATCCCAGTGTCCCATGTGGGTATAGGGGCCCAAGCACTTGGGCCATCTTCTGCTGCTTTCCCAGGTGCCTTAGCAGGGAGCTGGATTAGAAGTGGAGCAGCAGAGACAAGAACCAGAGCCCATATGGGACTCTATTATTGCAGGTGGCACTTAACTCGCTACTCCACACTTCTGGCCTCTCCACTTGTAAAAGTAAAAATAATGTGTTCTCTGTAGCAAGTTCAAAACAGAGAACATAGAGGCCCTTGCCCCTTCAGAGGTAACTCATACCTGATAACAGCTTGGTGTGCACCCTCCCGTGTTTCCGTGCTGTGTGGACTGTAGGTGCGTGTCCTTTTTAAATCAAATGGGGATCTTATCTTCCAGACTTACATTTTTTTTTTTTTTGACAGGCAGAGTGGACAGTGAGAGAGAGAGACAGAGAGAAAGGTCTTCCGTTGCCGTTGGTTCACCCTCCAATGGCTGCCGCGGACGGCGTGCTGCAGCCGGCGCACCGCGATCGTCCGATGGCAGGAGCCAGGAGCCAGGTGCTTTTCCTGGTCTCCCCATGGGGTGCAGGGCCCAAGCACCTGGGCCATCCTCCACTGCACTCCCGGGCCACAGCAGAGGGCTGGCCTGGAAGAGGGGCAACCGGGACAGAATCCGGCGCCCTGACCGGGACTAGAACCCGGTGTGCCGGCGCCGCAAGGCAGAGGATTAGCCTGTTGAGCCACGGCGCCAGCCCAGACTTACATTTTTTAAGAATATATATTGAGGGGCTCGGCGTCGTGGCATAGTGGGTTAAACTGCTGCCTGCAATGTCGGCATCCCACATGGGCTCTGGTTTGTGTCCCGGCTGCAGCACCTCTGATCCCTGCTTATGAATAGGAGAGAGCAGTGGAAGATGGCCTGAGTCCTTGGACCCCGCACCCACTTGGGAGACCCGGATGAATCTTCTCACTCCTGGCTTCAGATCTGCCAAACCTTGAACGCTGCAGCCATTTAGGGAGTGAACTGGCTGATGGAAGATCTTGCTCTCTCTCTCTCTCTTTCTGTAACTGATTTTCAAAATAAATAAAAAAACCTTAAAAGAATGTATCTTGAGTGGTTTCCCATATCCCTAATATAACTCAAGAGTGGTGATTTTTAGTGGCTGCATTGCCTCCCAGAGAATAATACCATAATGCAATGTACTCAGCTCTCCCATCCAGCTGTGCCTTGGTATCCTCAGGGAACTGGTGCCAGGACACCCTACAGATACCAGGATCTGTGAGTATTCAGCTTCCTTATTTGAAAGGTATAGGGTTGTATGGAACCTGTGCTTCATTTTTTTTAAAGATTTATTTATTTCCCTGAAAGCCAGAGTTAACACAGAGAGAGAAGGAGAGACAGAGAGACGGAGAGAGAGAGAGAGAGAGAGAGAGAGAGAGAGAGGTTTTTCACCTGCTGGTTCACTCCCCAGTTGGCCACAATCGCTGGAGCTGTGCCAATCCGAAGCCAGGAGCCAGGAGCTTCCTCTGGGTCTCCCACGAGGGTGCAGGGGCCCAAAGACCTGGGCCATCTTCCACTGCTTTCCCAGGCCATAGCACAGAGCTGGATCTGAAGTGGAGCAGCCAGGTCTTGAACCAGCACCCATACGGGATGCCGACATGGCAGACGGTGGCCTCACCTGCTACACCACAGCACCGTCCCCAGAACCTATGCTTTAAATCATCTATAGATTACTTAGAAGACCTACTTCAATGCAAATACTGTTCAAATATTTGTTACACAGGGAATAATAAGAAAAATTGCTACATATTCTGTGCAGTTTTTAAAAGTTGTTTTCAATCTACAGTTTATTGATTTCACTGATGGAGAGGGCGGCTGTGCATTATTTCTAAGAAAGTTGCGCATTCTGTCAGCTCTATAAATAGATTTTTGACTTATTTTTATGGCTGCCCAAACAAAGGCTCCCCCCACCCCATATGCACATGTATGCGGATCTTCTTTTTATGCAAATGCGTTAGAAATAGCTTTCCTCTGTGCAGCCTTCCTCTACTCTTTGCTTGCACTGGTACAGAGCCCTGACTCCTCCTGCACCGTGGATTTCCTTCCCGCCCTGCGCAGAGTCCCGCGGTCCTGGGCGCTGCTGATTCAGTTTTCTGCCTCTCCACCCTTTCCTGGCACCTCCCACTGCCTCTTCACTGCCTCTTGCTTGTGTCTGTGCTGTAGCTCGTTTGTCTTGTGGGTGCCAGTCTCTCCCTCTTCCCATCCATCACTGACATCACTACGAGTGCTGGTCTTCCCCACACAGCTCACATCACCCATTCCCTTCACCTGAAACTTGGCCTCGTGGACCATGCATTTAGAATGAGCTGGTTGGCCGGCTATGAGGTGCTCAGCGATACCGCCCCAAGCTCCCCTTTTCCACCTCATTTCCCAGCGCTCCAGGCACACGCGCAACTGTACCTACCCGTCTCCAGCACTGGGAGCCTCCCGACACCAGCCTCCCTTGGTGCACCCCGTGTGCTCTTCTTGGAGTGCTCTCCTTCCTCTGTGGCTAGCTGGCATCATAATCTGCTCGCGGCGTTTGTGCCTGCTTCTGCTCCCTGCTCTTCCACCACTCTCAGGATTAGGAATTACGTCTGACTCGTCCTCGTGGTACCTGCTCTGATGCTCACCTGTGGTGGGCCTTGGACACAGCAGCCAAATGCCACACCTGGTGGTTAAGCAATGAGGTGTCTCCAGTGCACCTATGGAGCTGAATTTTTTTTCTTTAATCTCAAATTGAAATTTAAAATCTAGTAATTCAGTTGTTGTTTGGAATAACTGGCGTATGTGCATGCATCTACATTTCTCCAACTGTAAATTTTTAGGAAATAGGAATGTATACACTAGGAATTTCTGATTAAAATTTAGCATCTGGGTCAAGATGGAACGTGAAAACTTACCAGATTTAGAAGACTTAGTCCAAAAATGAAGGTAGATTATTTCTTTAAGTTTTAAATATTTATTGTATGTTGAAATTATAGTATTTTGAATGCAGTGCAGGACAGTTGTGCAGTCAGTCCTCTGCATGTGAGTTAAAAGTATTTGGGGAAAATACATCTATATTGACCGTTATACACCTGTTTCCTTGTCATCATTCTCTAGGCGATGCAGTCTAACAAATATTTACATAGCAATTGTTGTATCAGTAATTTACAGATGATTCAACGTATACAGGAGGATGTGTGTAGGTTATGTGCAGATGTGACATCATTTTCTAGAAGGGGCTTTAAGCGTCCAGGATTGGCTATCCACAGCAGTCAAGGGCAGGATGGTTGTCCTGGAAGCAGTCCCCCACAGATGCTGAGACACAACCATATACTCAGGATATATAGATAGATAGATAGATAGATATAAAGATTTATTTATTTATTTGAAAGTCATAATTACACAGAGAGAGAAAGAGAGGCAGAGAGAGAGAGAGAGGTCTTCTATACACTGGTTCACTCCTCAATTAGCCCCAATGGCCAGAGCTACGCTGATCCGAAGCCAGGAGGCAAGAGCTTCTTCCAGGTCTCCCACATGGGTACAGGGGCCCAAGGACTTGGGCCATCTTATACTGCCTTACCAGGCCATAGCAGAGAGCTGGATCGGAAGTGGAGAAGCCAGGACTTGAACTGGCGCCCATATGGGATACCAGCACTTCGGGCAGTAGCTTTACCTACTATGCCACAGCACTAACCCCATCAGTATATTATTAGAATTAAACTTACCTGTGGCTTTTTACTTTAAAATTGATTGATTAACTTGAGAGGCAGAGAGACAGACAGACAGAGAAGCTGAGTTCCCATTCCCTGGTTCACACCCCATTCCCTGGTTCACACAGCAGCCAGGGCCTGTCTGGACCAATGCCAGGAGCTGAGAACTCAGTCAGGTTCTCCCACGTGGGCAGAAGGAGCCCAGTTACTTGAGCCATCACTGCTGCTCCCAGGGTCTGCATTAGCAGGAAGCTGGAGTCAGGAGCCAGGCCTGGGGCTCAAACCCAGGCGCTCTGGTGTGAGATGCAGGTGTCTTAACCGCTAGGCCCAGTGCCAGCCCACTTCTTTTGAAATGTGACAACTAGAAAATTTAAAATGGCACATACAGCCTGAATTGAACAGAGCTGCTCCCAAGCTATTGATTGAATTAAAATCTTAGGTATAATGTGTTAAGAATCACCCACAGACTAGATGTGATTGAAATCGGTGTATTTTTGTAAAACATGTGGCTAGATAGAGCTGGTCGGTCCATAAACACTCTTCAGCTTGCTAAAGTGTCATAGATGAGTATAACCCACAGGTGAGGGTCAGGTGCTGGGCTCGCTCACAGGAGGCTTTCAGAGGGTGCAAACGAATTGCCACCCTGTGTCAGGTCTTGGTTTCAGCTCCCAGTAGGTCTGTGTCCCGAGGTTCTAACAAGTGGATGGCCACCTCAGGTGAACCTCCCAGCCCTTCTGCAGCTAGGGCTCCTCCTTGGGGGAAGGGCTCATCAGCTGTTAAATAGCACGGTCATAGGCAGCAGCGGTGGGGCGGACAGAGAGCACGTAACGCGTCCCGGAAACAGGCGGGAATCAACTCAAGTTCCCAGACTTGCTTCTGAATCCCAGAATCTGCAGCCGCAGATTATTTTTTCGTCTTGGGAAAGTGCCACTCCTTTCCAAGCAAACACCTGCACGTTGCCAAAGACTGCGCAAGCAAGTGATAGAAAAACCGCCTTGCAGGGAGAATGCGGGAATCACAAAACGGAGGAAATTCGATCAGATCTGATGCAAGAGACTGTGTCATTGTAACCCCAGTGTGCTTTCAGCACAGAGCAAACCAGCTGGCGTATTAGGGAAAGAACTTGTGGGCTTCCTGTCGCACATCTTATGTAACGCCATCCACAGCATGTGAAGGCCCATTAGGATACTCTGTGTCAGTGGTGTCTACAAGAATTCTGCGTTTAATGGCCAATCAAGAAAACTGAGACTGCTTAGTTTCCAAATTCCAGAGACACTGTGTTTTTCAAATTATATGCAATGATGAGATCTTTAGTTCTTCTATGTCAATAATAGCAGGGGATGCAATGGTGTACACTCTCTGGGCTCCTGGTAATTTCATTGTCATTTCTGTCCGGTAGTTCAGCTCACTGACTAAACAGCTTATCAGAGATTCTTTCCTTTCTAAAAATTTATTTATTTATTTATTTATTTGAAAGGCAGAGTTACAGGGAAGCAGAGGCAGAGAGAGAGAGAGAGAGAAAGAGAGGTCTTCCATCCACTGGTTTGCTCCCCAAATGGCCAAAATGGCCAGAGCTGTGCCTGTCCGAAGCCAGGAGCCAGGTGCTTCTCCTGATCTCCCATGCAGGTGCAGGGCCCAAGGACCTGGGTCATCTTCTACTGCTTTCCCAGGCCATAGCAGAGAGCTGGATTGGAAGTGGAGCAGCTGGGACATGAACCAGTGCCCATATGGGATGCCGGCACTGCAGGTGGCAGCTTTACCTGCTATGCCACAGTACATTCTTAAACGTGCACTGGGTAGGCTCTCTGGCCTCACCTGGGGCAGCGTCTGAAATGTCTCTGAGTCATCACAGGTATTTACCATGTGTTGCCCATTCTTCCATTGCTGTACTGCTTGGCAGACTCAGGAGAGCCGGGGAGAGAGTGTATTAAAATCTATTTTCATGTTTAGCCTAACTCCCTTTATCTTTGGCATCTATCACTTAGTGAGCATGTTGAGTTTGTGAGGGCTGCCGTAACAAAGAGCACAGATGGAGTGGCTCGAGCAACAGAGATTTGTGTCACACAGTTCTAGAGGCTGGAAGTCCAAGGCTGTTGTGGAGGCAGGTCTGGTTTCTGCTGAGGCCTCTCTCCCTGGTGTGCCGCTAGCTGCCTTCTCACTGTGTCCTCCGTGTGCATGTTGCACGTTTCTGTCCTCCTCACCTTGTTTTATTTATTTACTTATTTTTGAAAGTCAGAGTTAGAGAAGGAGAGACTCAGAGAGATCTTCTATCCACTGGCTTTCTCCCCAAGGTGTCCATAAAGGCCAGTACTGGGCCAGCCTGAAGCCAGGAGCTTCTTCCAGGTCTCCCACCTGGGTGGCAGGGGCCTAAGCACTTGGACCATCTTCTGCTGCTTTCCCAGGAACACTAGCAGGAAGCTGGATCAAAGTGGATCAGCCAGGATGTGAACCAGTGTCCACATGGGATGCTGGCATTGCAGGTGGTGGCTTTACTTGCTACGACACAGCGCCAGCCCTCTCATCTCCTCTTCTATAAAGACACCAGTTACAGTGGGTTAGGGACCACCCATGTGGCTGCATTGTTACCCTATGAGCCCTATCTATCTCCAATACAGTCATCATGTAAGGTACTGGAGTTTAGGATTTTAACATATGAATTTTAGTGTGAACCAGTTCAGCCCATGCCAAAGCCTATTCCCAATACAGTTCTGACTAGTTCCACATGTTTAGTAGATTCCTTCAAAATGGCTAATTAAAATCACTCAGACCATCCTCACTATTGTTTATTCCTCTGTGTATGAATATGCTATGGGTATACTTTCTGGTCACAAGTCATAGGGGCCAACACTGTGGTGAAGCTGGTTAGGCTGCCATCCGCAGCGCTGGCATCCCATATGGGCACTGGTTCAAGTCCCAGCTGCTCCACTTCTTTTTATTTTTATTTATTTATTTGAAAGACAGAATTACAGAGAGAGAGAGAGTTCATTCTTCCGTCTGCTGGTTCACTCCCCAGATGGCTGCAATGGCCGGAGTTGAGCTGATCCGAAGTCAGGAGTCAGGAGCTTCTTCCAGGTCTCCCATGCGGGTGCAGGGGCCCAAGGACTTGTGCCATCTTCCACTGCTTTCCCAGGCCATAGCAGAGAGCTGAATAGGAAGAGGAGGCTGTTCCACTTCTGATCCAGCTCCCTGCTAATGCTCCTGGGGAAGCAGCAGAAAATGGTCCAGGCCCTTGGTTCCCTGCACCAATGAGGGAGACCAGAAGAAGATTCTGGCTCCTGGCTTTGTACTGGCCCAGCCCCAGTCATTGTGGCCATTTGAGGAGTGAACCAGCAGGTGGACGATCCCTGTCTCTGTCCCTCCCTTTCTATATATAATTCTGCCTTTCAAATAAATAAAAATAAATCTTTTTAAACAAATTAAAAGTCATATCTGGTGGTATTGGCAAGAAATAGATGTCCATGCTCCCAGAGAGTAATGCTAGGTAGTGCTGTGCTATGTACTCCTGGAAGGATCTGATTTGGCGCTGTCCACATATATTGAACTCTTTGTGCCACAAAGCATAATGATGAAATAGGAAACATAATTTCCTTGACCCACAAGTGAAAGCCCTGTATGCCTCCTCCTTAGTTCTCCCTTGCAAAACCTGACTTTCAGAAAGAATCTGAATCTCATTCACTGCTAGATCCCAAGAGACTCCTAAGAATGCAACGTGGTTCGTCTCCCTCGCTGATTCGCTGTCAGTGTCAGAGCTCGGGCTTCCACAGTAGGACTGTCAGGCAGCCAGAGCAGATGGATAAGGCTTACAGGAGGCAATGAGACCTATGAGCCCAGCGCCGTCCCCCACCCTCCCATGCATGGAGCTCGTACATCTGTTCCTCATAAGGGACATGAAAGGAGCAGGCACTGACTTCATGATGCAGAAGAATTAATTCTGTAGGAAAAACAGGTACACACATAATTAAGCTAAGGCAGAAAGCGGCACGTGGTGACAAGCTAACCTTGAGAGTTCAGAAGAGTTTATTTTTTTTTATTTTTATTTTTTTTTAGTATTTATTTTATTTGAAAGGCAGAGTCAGAAAGAGAGAAAGAGAGAGATCGTCTGTCTACTGGTTCACTCCCTAAATGGCCACAATGGCTAGAGCCAGGCCAGACTGAAGCCAGGAGTCAGAAGCTTCTTCCAGGCCTCCCACGTGGGTGGCAGGGGCCCAAGCACTTGGACCATTCTCTGCTGCTTTTCCAGGTGCCTTAGCAGGGAGCTGAGTTGGAAGTGGAGCAGCCGGGAATTGAACCAGCATCCATATGGGATCCTGGCATTGCCGACCCCTTGAAGTAGTTCTTGAAGGACAGGTAGAGTTTACATAGGTGGAAATAGGGGCGATGGCTGTTAGGGGCATGAGGAGCAGCGTGACCAAAGCTTGGTGGTGGAAAACTGGGTGTGTGTGTTTGAGTGGCATCAGATCAAGTCAAATCTCACTGACTGACTGGCATATCATGATTTCGATTTAGGTACGGGGGTGATGGGGGAGTAGGTGAGGGCAGGTGTTATGGCACAGTGGACTAAGCCACTGCCTTTGATGGATCTCATATCAGAGCATTGGTTGTATTCCCAGCTGTTCCGCTTCCTATCCAGCTCCCTGCTAATGCTCCTGGGAAAGTAGCAGAGGATGGCCCAAGTACTCAGACCCCTGCTACCCCTATGGGAGACCTGGATGGAGTTCCTGGATCCTGGCTTCCACCTGGCCCAGCCTGGACTGTCGTGGCCATTTGGGGAGTGAACCTGTGGATGGAAGATCTCTGTCTTTCTGCCTTTCTCTCCTCTGTGACTTTGCCTTTCAAATAAAATAAATAAAATAAAGAATGTCCTAGTCCCAGCCATATGAAGGCAGTGTCTCCTAGCAGAGAGGTTGGGGAAAGAGACCTGCCCAGATGGCCTCACTCTCTCCCTGCCCCACGCTAACCAAGGCTATTCTGCCCTGGATAACAGAAGGATGAATGCATTTTAAATAGTGGTGAAATTCACCAGATGAGTGTGTCTTGATCACGATTTGGAGTAGCAATCATTTACCTTTGTGTTTCCTTCCTAGGAACACGTTTGCTGTCGCTGCTTTTGCACAGGGAGCAGGCTTCACAAAGGGGATTGCTTGGCAAGGCAGGGGACATGGGGACTTGAATGTGAGCCCACTAGATTCAGGAGCCGCCACACTTGCATGACAGTGTTCAGTGGCTTTGCCAGGTAGACCAGCAGCCCTGCTTGAGAGACCTCCCTGGGTGAAAGGGCACGTTTCCTCTCCGTGCAGGGACAAGGCGGGCTAGTGGAGTGGGAGCAACAGTCAGACTGACTTCTGCATGTTGGCTTTTCACTTGGAACTTTCATGTCCAGAAGCTGTTACTATTTTTTTTTTAAAGATTTGCTTATTTATTTGAGAGGCAGAGTTACAGATAGGCGGAAGCAGAGAGACAGAGACACAGACAGAGAGATCTCCAAATGGCCACACAACCCGGGCTGCACCAGGCCAAAGCCAGGAGCTGGGAGTTTCTTCTGGGTCTCTCACCTGGGTGTCAGGGGCCCAAGCACTTGGGCCCTCTTCAGCTGCTTTCCCAGGCGCCGGGAGCTGGACCAGAAGAGGAGCAGCCGAGACTTGAACCAGCACCCATATTGGATGCCAATGTTGCATGCAGTGGCTTTACCTTCTGTGCCACAGCACGGGCTCCTATATGGATATTTAAACAAACAAACAAACAAACAAAAACACAGCCGTAACTATCTAGAAGACCAACGACCTGTCTGTGCAGAGACCAGATACTGGTGCCTGTAAGGAGTAAACATGAAGCCACATGAAACAAGCACTAATTAATGTCATACAGAGGAAGTATCCACATCCTGCTAATGACAGGGGAGAACACGGCGGCGTTGGCCAGCAGGGACTAAGGCCTGCGTCCTTCAAGGTCTCAGAGTGGACGCTTATTTTTAAAGTGAGCATAGAGAAAGGCGTGTGAAGATGGCTTTCTCGGTTAAGCTAAAGAGCATCTGAGAACCTCTTCTTTAAAAAGAATAAAAATTCTAAACTGGCCCAGATGGATACAGACATATTCATGGTCTAGTACTGTAGAGAGAAATGTAATATTTGCTTGGTGGACTGAGGATAAATCTGTTCTGCCTTTTGAACCAGAAGGAAAATGAATCAGAGCCATGAGCTTTGAAAAGACTGTTTGGCTCAGCCCAGCTGATGGAAATAGTTGGTAGTTAGAGAGAAGACTGGATTCTTGCAGGAATTATAGCTCCTTGGGCCTGGAAGAGACCCTCAGGGAACCCTGGTCATCAGAATCACCCAGCAGTCTGCTGGGAGCTCTGGATCCCAGACTCACCCCATACCCACAAAGTCAGAATCTTCACAAGGGAGAGCTGGCGCGCTGGTTGATAACAAGCCATCATTGTGTCACACCGTGGAACGCGTCCTAACAAAATAAGCTTCGTTACTAAGTACAGTCTACACTCTTGGGACCTCGCAGCGTCATACTCTTCCTGAGTGATCCCAGTGTCTGCTGTTGCAGTTGAGTTTACTTGTTCCAGCCCGATGCCAAGCCTGATGCTCCAGCCGGGTCAGGCAAGGGGCATACAGAGCTGAAAAGGCCGCCGACTCTGCCCAGGTCTGTGAGGACATCCGCAAGCCAGCCATTGGGCAGCAAACACAAATGAGGCCTCTGCCCCACAGCTGGGGACCTCGGAGGAGGAGGGGTGGCAGAAGGCCGTGTGCAGAGCATGGCTAAGGAAACAACGTGCTTGGAAGCAGGAGACTCGGCTGCTGGGCTACACTCAGCCCCAGGGTGGTCGGCTCACCCAGCGAGGGAGCCAGGGTGAGGGACCATCCTCAAAGTGTCCAGCTGGGTGGGCTACGTTCGCAGGCACAGGCATTACATGGGTTTCAGGCTTTTATGTGTTTTGCAGCCTTAGAGAGATTTGCATCAGGGAGGCCTCTTGTAGCCCTCATACTGGGCAGTCCCATTTAGTAGGATTTCCTTGCAGTGGACCTTCATCTGTGTCATAGCCAGAGCTCCTTAGAAGGAAAGAGAAGTGTAAACCCTGCATTACAAAAATTGATCAGCATTAGAATATCAACCTTGGGCCAGCGCCGTGGCTCAATAGACTAATCCTCTGCCTTGCAGCGCCAGCACACCGGGTTCTAGTCCCGGTCGGGGCACCGGATTCTGTCCCGGTTGCCCCTCTTCCAGGCCAGCTCTCTGCTGTGGCCTGGGAGTGCAGTGGAGGATGGCCCAAGTCATTGGGTCCTGCACCCGCAAGGGAGACCAGGAGAAGCACCTGGCTCCTGCCTTCGGATCAGTGCGATGCGCTGGCTGCAGCGCGCCGGCTGTGGCGGCCATTGGAGGGTGAACCAACGTCAAAGGAAGACCTTTCTCTCTGTTTCTCTCTCTCACTGTCCACTCTGCCTGTCCCAAAAAAAAAAAAAAAAATCAACCTTATGGCAACAGCAGAACCTCTGACTCTTCTTCTGAAGCAGAACTGCCCTCATTCTCTCTCTCTCTCTCTCTCTCTCTCTCTCTCTTTATTATTGGGTTGAAGGCACAAGCTGGTGGACTCTTCATCAGAAACATATTTTCTGTCTGCATTGTGCTCTTCCTATCCCCTTGCAAAGTAAAGCCCCGAGAGGCAGCAGTTCAGTGAGCTGGACACAGGGGTGCCCCTGGCCCTTGCCTGTTCGACACTGCACAGCCTCGCATCCTGGCGTTAGCATCAGCAGCTCCCCCGGCGGCCCCTCCGCCGTGCTCTCGGGGAACTGTCCCACAGCCCCTGACGCCAGGGCAGCCTCCTGACAAGGGAAACTGAGTACCTGTAAGGCACAGGCCGTTTCTCCCTTCTCTTCTGTGGAGAGCCGTGATGTGGTACTGAATAGGGGCGTATTTAATATCCGCATGGCCTGATATTTCTTGGGTGTGGCTTCTCTCGTTGCACTGTTAAATATTAGTCTTCCTGTTATTGCAAGACTTTCAGGCTGATCTGGAGTCACAGGCTAGGAGCCAGTCTCGGACCGAAGTATTTTGTATTTTTTTCATCAGCGTCACTGTTAGTCCAGTTCAACCTCATCTCGCCTGTGCCTTAGTTTTTACAAAAACCTGTGACTATATAATAGAGGAGCATAGCAGAGAGCCCTGAGCTGTGATGCCTTTTGATGTCGTGAATGTCCATTCTTTCCTATCTTGATGCAGAGTGTGGAGCCCTCTTTCCAGGGCTTTTCAGCAACGTATGCCCCCGGTACACTTGCGCCTCTCTTCCGGGGGATAGTCCTGAGTGACAACTCTGTGTATCTTGAGAGTGAACATCTTGCGTAGGAAAGACTGTGTTTTATTGCCTCAGAGAACTAGTGTGTGTTTGTGGTGGTGGTAAGTGAACCTGTGTGGAGAGATTAGTTTATGTCTTTGCCTTTGGAAAGATACAGCCATTCGTCTTTTGAAATGGGAACTCAGTTAGATAATAAATACCAGACACCAAAACAAGCAAATGGCCAACCAGAAAGTGCCTTCGTGTGTCTGCTCAGTCACTGAAGGGATGTTTCCCATATCCTCCTAATTTGCTTTCAAAATTAAACCCCCAGCTAGAGTCCCTGGCTTCTGCCCTCGTGCTGTCCCCTGGGCTGACTCGAAGCGGGATGGCATCACAAAGCACAGCCAGGTGGCAGCTGGCCAGCACGCGTATCACAGGTCAGGGTAATGGTCAGTGACTGTCAAACTGCCCAAATGCAAATGTGCGTTTAAAGTAGGGCAGTGTTCCCGTCCCACACCTCTGCAGCGGCACTGGGCCGTTATTTAGTGGGCTCAGTAATGAGTGTGCTCTTATCCCTCGGCAGAAGGCCTCGTCCTTTGAGGTCAGTCCTCTGCCTTAGGCCTTTATGAGCTCAGTATTTCCTGCCTCCGATCCCGTCTGGTTGAAGTGGTTACCATCACACACTGCGAGCGGGCTGCAAACAATCTGAAGCCTGGAATGCCAGGCAACATTATTTTGAGGCTAACAAACAAGAGTGCAGGCTGGGTGGAGGCGGAGAGTCGGTTGCGTGATGTTTTCGCAGCTCGTGTTCTTGTGAAGTTTTGTTCAGCAAGGTGGAGCCTACGTTGGAGAAGGACATTTAGTCCATGAAATACAGCTTTGTGGTCAGCCCTGCCATCACCAAGCTGTGTGGCTGTGGATGAGCTACTTCCCTTCTCTGATACCTCACTGCTTCCTTGGGGAGTGAGGGGCAGCTGGCCTAGGCGAAGGGCAGAGCCCCCAGGAGCCTTATGTGCCAGGAGGCCTGTGCTCTGGGTACCTGCTCACTCCAGAGCCGAGGAAAGTTGGGGTTTACTTCCTTACTGTCTTCCTGTCCATCCTTGGAATCTGTTGAATTGCTCTCAGATTTAAAATTTGTCTTTGGTTGGGGCCAACTTTGTGGTGTAGCATGTTAAGCCTCCACCTGTGACACTGGCATCCCATATGGGCACTGGTTCAAGTCCTGGCTGCTCCACTTCCAATCCAGCTCCCTGCTGATGTGCCTGGGAAAGCAGCAGAAGATGCCCCCAAGTATTTGGGCCCCAGCACCCATGTAGGAGAACTGGAGGAAGCTCCAGGCTCGTGGCTTCTGCTTGGCCCAGCCCTGGCACTTGGGGTCACTTGGGAAGTGAACCACTGGATGGAAGACCTCTCTGTTTCTCTCTCTCTCTCTCTCTCTCTCTCTCTCTCTAACTCTGCCTTTCAAATAAATAAAAAATAAATCTTTAAAAATAGGAAAAAGGCACACTTATCCTTGGTTTAGACTAATAGTGGAAGAGTTTGTATATGCTTTATCCTGCTTAGTGTTTCACAGATTTACCCATCAAGATACCCTGTTTGTATTTTCCCTCCCAGGACAGATTGCTATTTGAGAGACTGTTGGGAGGGATCTTAAGTATCAGACAATCTGTAAGAGCATGTAAGCTAGCTGGGAATAGGCATTTGCTTGGAATCCAAATCAGTTGTTCACAGATATTAACATGTCTGACCAGTAGGAGATGATAAACCTTATAGCTATATTGAAATTCTAGCAGGTCAGTAATGACTGCAGTCAGTTTTACCTTGGACAGTGGTACCTCTTATTATTTTTCTTTATAAATACCCACATATATGGTTGGTCAGTTGATTTTCTTTTTATTTATTTATTTATTTATTTGAAAGTCAGAGTTAACACAGAGAGAGAAAGAGAGGCAGAGAGAGAGAAGTCTTCCATCTGTTGGTTCACTCCCCAAATTGGCCACAGCGGCTGGAGCTGTGCTGATCTGGAGATAGGAGCCAGGAGCTTCTTCCAGGTCTCCCATGTAGGTGCAGGGGTCCAAGGACTTGGACCATCTTCTTCTACTTTCCCAGGCCATAGCAGAGAGCTGGATTGTAAGTGGAGCAGCCGGGACTCGAACCTGAACACAGATGGTATGCCAGCACTGCAGGCGGCGGCTTTACCTGCTGTGTCACAGCGCTGGCCCCATGTACCTCTTATTTCTAAGACACATTTTGAGGCATTAAAGTAAAATATTCATTTACATGTTTTGCCACAGTAACCTCATGGGGAAAGTCAAGTGAGTGCCAGAGTGGAAGAGAAAGACATTGGGACCAAATGCTCTGAAGCAGTGCCTCATTTTTTTTTAAATGCTGCTTTGTATTTAAAGCATCTGAGTATTTGCTGCTTATATTAAAAAGAAGAAAAAAACAGAACCAATATTGAAATGTGTATGAGAAATTACTACAGTGATTGCTGCATATCTTATAGCAAAATGTTGCAGTGTTCCTTAAATTGAGAAAGTAGAACCTATTTGGGGTTGAAATGATCAAACCCAGATGCTTTCCTGAAATTATATTTTTGGTGCGTTTGTATGTCTGTGACAAAGTGTGCTACATGCTAAAAATATTTTCCTTTGTGGGCCAAGGGAAATTTCAAACCACACTGAGGGACACACATATCAGATGGTTTTTCTTAAGTGCGTTAGGGCATCCTGGTTGTTATTAGCCCTGACTTTACAATATGACATTATTTATGCCAAAAAGCTTCACAATTCAATTCTTCTTCAATTTCAGCAACTTTATCGGCATGAAAATGCGTGGAAGGGAGGCCAAAGTCAATACATCAGAATCTGGGACTAGCACTCCAGGGCAGCGAGTGATAATGGGATTCGGGTGGCGATAACTCCTGCATCCCCGGGGGTCTGTTTCCTGGAGGGAGGAAGTCGCCTGCTCCCCCCCCCCCCAAGTCGGCTCCTCCTGCCTCATTTCCACGTTTCATCTCTTTCTCTGTTTCTTCTCTCCCTTTTTCCTCAATGGTACATGCTGTCTCTTTTCAAATTCTACGCAAATTAAGATACATTTCTCTATTTTTAACATTTTAGTTATGTATTTGAGAGGCAGAGAGACCAAGAAAAAGGGAAGTAGGAAGTGGGTACAGAGAGAGAGAGAGAGAGAGAGACAGACAGACAGACAGAAGTAAGCGAGCGCTTATCTGCTGGTTCATTCCCCAAACGTCCGCAATGGCTGGCCAGGGTTTGGAATGGGACAAAACTGGGAAGCAGGAACCAATGCAAGACTCCCACGTGGAGGGAAGGAAGTAATTACTTGAGCAGGAAGCCGGAGCCAGGATTCAAACCCAGGCACTTTGATGTGGGACGTGAGTGTCTACTGTTAGGCTAAGCGCCCACTCCTGCGTTTGTCTTGAAGACTTGTCTTGAGTGTATTTATCACAAAGTCGTTTTCTCCACAATTCCCACTGCTCTTTCTTCCTCAAATTGTATTTCTCAGTCATGGTCATTGATTTTTTAATTGAGCAACATCTGCTTGGGTTTTGCATAAATGCTTCTAGCTACTGTAAATGGGCAAATACAAGAATATATAGATTATCTAACTCTCTATAGAATTGTATTTTTTTTTCCTCAGTCTTCCCCACTCCCAGTACACTGGAGTACCTCATTTTGCATATTAGAATATCCAGAATAAAAAAGAAGACCATCTTTTTTTCTTTTTTTTTAAGATTTATTTATTTGAAAGGCAGAATCAGAGAAAAAGAGGGAGAGACAGCAACCACACAGAAATCTTCCATCTTCTGGTTCATGCTCCAGATGGCCCCAACAACAACCCAGGCTGTGCCAGGCTGAAGCCAGGAGCCCAGAGGTTCTTTCTGGTCTCCCACATGGATGCAGGGGCCCAAGAACTTGGGTCATCCTCGGCTTCTTTCCCAGGTGCATTAGCAGGGAGCTGGATCCCAAATAGAGCAGCCGGTTTGCCTGCCCTAGACTATCATTTTATTGAGCAGGCTCTATGCTAAGTTCTTTGTGTCTAATAGCTATTTACTTTAGACACAATGCCACAAGGAAGACATGATTATTATACCCATTTTGTAGAGAAGGAGACCGAAAACCAAATCTACCTAATTTATAAGCCCACGTCCTTAATGACTACACTGGCTTTAAATGCATGTAGCTATTATTGGGATTTGTGATGTTTCTGCATCTAACACCTGGACATGCCAGTACCTTAGAGAACAATGTAGAAATATCAAATTTCCTTTTATGACATTCTTGTAGCAACAGTCAGCTCATTGTTTTGAGCAGGACGGGGCCAGAAGCGGAATTATCTCCTTTAGAACGAGGCAGAGGTGAGAGGGAACGTGCTTCCTCATGTCCTCCGGTTCTCCCTGCAGGGGGCACGTACTGGTTCGTGGTGGCTCAGACGCGCCGTGGGCCTGCAGGCCCCCTCCACGGCACCAAGCCTTTGTCAGGTTAGGCTTTCCTTATGATGTCACAGCTCAGTTATTTTTGAGACCTTTAAAAAGTTGACTTAGGTTCAAAACACCAGACTGGTTTCTGTTTGTGCAGGGAAGGGTGAGAGAAATTCGCATGGACTGGTTGACTCTGCGCCTGTCGCGTTCTACGTCATTCCAGTCATCCTTGCCACAGCTCTCTTTCCACTGCATCCGCCCAGAGAGGTTGAGTGAACTGTATGCCCAAGGCCACATAGCTTCTCAATGGCAAAGACAGAGCATGCCCAGGTCTGAGTTCCCAACTGCATATTCCCCACTGTGCCAGGGCTTTGTACCAAGTCAGCTAAGCCACAGTCACAGGACGGCACTGAAGAACAACAGCTGAATATTCGATTGTATGTTAGCAGTTTCCCCACGTCCTTGAACTTCAGAGAGCAAGGTAGTGAAAATGAGAAACACTCACAGAGAAGGCAAAGCAAAACAGACCATAAAATAATACTCAGAAATGACCAGAAGGTTGTTAGGTTTAATAGACCCTAACATTCCTAATATTAATATGAATATAAATTAACTGGATGGATTCTTAAATCCCACATATTAGGAGGTGTTTATGATAAGTCTAATAAAGCTCTAATGTTCTGTGCGGTTCTTTTCCAACTATCATACTGGTGAGTACAAAAGCTGTGTTATGTGCAGAATGGCTGGGTTTATCCCTGGTAGAAAGAAGTTATGTTTGGTATCTAAAGAACAATGAGAGTTTGCTGCTTGGCTGATCAATGCTGGATCAAGTTCACATTCCCCGGTTCCCACTCTCCCACCTACACATTCAGCGGGTGGGAGTAGAGCAAAGAGAGGGAGGACAGGTCCTTTTTCCACAGCCAGAGAGAGAGAGAGGGAGAGAGAAGGAAATAGAGAGGGAGAGAGAGAGAGGGAGGGAGAGAGAAGGAGGGAGAGGGAGAGGGAGAGGGAGAGGGAGAGAGGCAGAGGAGAATGCGAGTTCGGGCTTTCCTAATATGGACACAGCTGGGACAGGGTAGCGTTAAACATTGATTTAATCCACTGCTGAAGAAAACATCCTATGAAAAGTAAAGGGATTAGCAGCCAATTAATTCCAACCTTCCCATTGTTTTCCTGGAACACCTCCTTGTATGGAGCTAAATGTCTGGTGAACAAACACTCCGGAAAATAGCTTTCTCTCATATATTATTTATATTTGGGGCAGTCACCCCACCCCCAAAATGTGGTAGGTGTTACTTTTCCTCACTCTGTGTGTGTGTGTGGTGAAAGAGATTCTTACCTTTTCATAGCAGTAGGATGATTCAAGCCTGTTCCCCTTGTTTGTAAATTGTACTTCATTAGACTCCTTTTGCAGGCCGGATGACAGACAACCAGTGTGCATGCCAAGGTTTTTAAAAATAGACAAGCCAGGGCCATGGGCTCCTCATGCATCCCCTCCTCCAAAGCTGTCGGCATGTCCGGGTGCACACATTTTCAGATACCACACCCACCCCCTCTCAGGAAATAACAAGAGGATACCTAGACATGGTGTTTGCTCTTGAAGCTAGCAAAATAGCAACATGTGAGGTGTGTGTGTGTTTATTTAATTAGTAGCTAATATATTTTATAAGGCAAGATGCCACAATGTATTTGAGTATTTTCTAAATAAGGAGGCCCAGTTGGTTAGAAAGTGCCCAGGACTCAAGGAAGTCAGCATGGGACGGGACCACATAGCATAAGGTCTTTTCACAGAGTGTCCCCTAATTCCGGTCACCAGCCTTCCCCACACACAGTGTTTGTTTCAAGGGAATGGGTGACAGCCATCATCAGAATTAGAACAACGTCTGGGCCGGCACTGTGGCTCAGTAGGTTAATCCTCCGCCTGTGGCGCTGGCATCCCATATGGGCGCTGGTTCTAGTCCCTGCTGTTCCACTTCCCATCCAGCTCTCTGGGAAAGCAGTGGAAGATGGCCCAAGTGCTTGGGCCCCTGCACCCATGTGGGAGACCCGGAAGAAGCTCCTGGCTCCTGGCTTCGGATTGGCACAGCTGTGGCCGTTGTGGCCATCTGGGGAATGAACCAGAAGATGGAAAACCTTTCTCTCTGTCTCTCCCTCTCACTATCTGTAACACCTTCATGCTTGCAGAGTCTCAGGTCAGCACTGAAGCGCATTCCCTTGAAGACAGGATCACTCAAGATCCAGAGTGGTTCTAACCATGGTCCTAGAAAAACAAAACCAGACCTAAAATGTCAAATACCCATTCATTCATGCCTCCACTTCTGGTAGTGGGTTGAACTGTTCCACTTATTTTCATGCATGTGCTTAACTTCCCTTGCCCCAGATTTTTTTTAAAGATTTATTTATTTAATTGAAAGAGAGAAGGAGAGGCAGAGAGAGAGGTCTTCCATCTGCTGGTTCACTCCCCAGATGGCCACACGGCTGGAGCTGAGCTGATCTGAAGCCAGGAGCCAGGAGCTTCTGCTGGGTCTCCCACATGGTTGCAAAGACTGAAGGACTTGGGCCATCTTCTGCTGCTTTCCCAGGCCATAGCAGAGAGCTGGATCAGAAGAGGGGCAGCCAGGACTCGAACCGGTGCCCATATTCCCATATGCTGGCACTGCAGGCAGTGACTTTACCGGCTACACCACAGCGTGGGCCCCCTTAAGTGTAAGCTGTAGAAAATGATACCTGGGCCAACCCGGCATCCCCTCCTGTCCAGCACTGTGTCCACTGTGCTCCCAAGGACTCACGGTAACGGAGCACAGCGCAAGGCCCTCCTGTGTGGTATTGACTTTGAAATGTAAATACCTTCCAGACAAGTAACGTTGCTTCATAGGAACCAATTAGAGATGGAACGTCATTAAAATGACCTACATTGCGGGTTCTCGGTGCTGGCTTCACACTGGGATCCCAAGGGAAGGTTTAAAAACAGCTGATGCCTGGCTCCTGCTTCAGAGATGTGCCTGTCCGTGACCTGGACACTTGGACTGTTAGCCAGCCCGCACTCCCAGGGATTCTGTTAAAGCATCAAGAAAGGACACTACTGATCTAAAGCCCCTTCTCCCTGATGCAGTGTTAGTGCAAGTTCTTTAGGGTCGGAACGGCCTTGAATGTCAAGTTGCTGTCACACAGGTGTGGAAGGGGGGTGTAACATCCATTTTGTAGGAAGCGTCTTTCAGCAGACTCTTACGGCATGATTATATTCTGTGGGTGTGTTTTCATGTGGGTTGACCCAACCCACCAAACAAGTCAGTATTTTACAGTGAGCTGGACAGGCTAGGTGTCCCTCGCCCCTCAGTGTGCAACCGACACAGCACTGCGTTGCCAACCAGGAGCCCCAAGGACCAGGCAACACAGAGCACTGAAGGTCCGGAAGTTCCCTGAGACTCCGTTTCTTAGTGCTTGAGGTGGGCCTGTGTGAGGCACAGGCAGAGCAACTTGTGAGCCGAAGCGCTTTGGCCAGCTGTCTGCTTATGTACAAAACTGGCCCTTGTTCTCTATGCAGTGTTTGTGGTTTTTTTTTTTTTAAATCTTAAGGCACTTTCATCCAGCTTCTTGCAATATTGCATTGCTTCTCCACTCTGATTCCCTAGAACTGGATAATGACCGAGTGCGTCCTATCCTAAGCACATTCCATACATCACGTGAGCCCCCCAGCTCTTAGTGAGGTCCCACCGCCTGACAGGGACTGAAACCCAGACAGGCCGCCCCTGTGGCCCTGTGCTTCTTATCCTCAGCTGGATTACTGCCATGTCACGTGAGTGCCCTGAGGCCAGGGAAGGTGTCCTCCTCGTCTTTGTGTTGGTGAAGTCTAACGCTGTTTGCAGTAGGCACGCTCTGTTAAGCGAATAACCTGCCGTGTGTCCAGTCTCATCCTTTCTTCCTGGTTTTCATATCAAATAAGACAGAATGCTTGGTTAGCATTCTGATAATAGGCCTGTGTGATGTTTACATAGTAGTATGTTTATTTTTTGTTTTATTTTTAACAGTTCTTTTCCTTGAATTTTTTAAGTAGAGTACAATCACAGGGGTTAAACTTCCACACTTTTAGTAGAGAGAAATACTAAGATTACCAATTTTTTTTCTAAATCCTTCTTCTCTGTTTTCTGAACAGAAAGAGAAAATTAAGGAAAGAAAAATATCAAACCAGAATATATTTAATCACACTCCTCCTTATCCAAAGCAGAGTGAAGGTAGCTTCTAAAGCAGCTACACGTAGCAAGGTAGAAATGAAGAAAGTGAAGCAAGGGCTGGCATTGCGGTGCAGCGGGTTAATCTGCCGCTTGCAATGCTGGCACCTGCACTGGAGTGCTGGCTCGAGTCCTGGCCGCTCTGCTTCCAACTCAGCGCTCTGCGGAAGCACCTGGGAAGGCAGCAGATGATGGTCAAGCCACACAGGAGCCCCAAGTGGAGTTCTGGCTCCTAGCTTCAGCCTGGCCCAGCCCTGACATTTGGGGAATGAAGCAGAGAATGGGAGATCTCTTTGTTTCTCCCTCTCTGTCTGTGTCACTCTGCCTCTCAAATTTAAAAAAAAAAAAGGAATGAAGTGGGGCCGGGAATTAAGTTAGCTTACAGTGAGCGTGTGCTGGCTAAGGGAGGGCTGCAGAGCTCTGAGCTTTCTAGAAGAGTGCAGGCTCCAGGAGCTACAAATAAGCCTGATGCTCCTGATGCTGACTGATGGCGGGGAGAAGCGTCTCCTGTGGGTCCCCTCTAATGCAATAAACAGCCCTCTAAACCCATCCTTCCGGTAAACACTGTGATGGATTTTATGGGGCCGTTTCTTATAATGCACCTCAATAAAGGTTGACGGCTCCTTACCAGAACCTAGTGCGATAAGAGGAGTTTCACACGGAACCCAGAAGACGAAGTCCAGGGCCGGCTTTATGGTGGTCTGGCTTAATCCAAGGATGGATTTAATAGTAACCAGGCTAAGGCACTTGGGCTTCAGAAAGCTCTGTGAGTGTCCGGACAATTGAGGGATGTGTGTGCTGTAGGTGTGTTGTTGTTCCCTGGAGAGCTGGTAGCACCAGCAGCCTCAAATTCTCAGGGTCGAGAACTACAAGAACTGTTCCCGCAGTGGAGCTGTGTGAAAGAGTTTGAGCAATACTGAGATGAGGGTTGTGGTTCCTGCCAGGAAGAAGCCCTTCTGGCCAGTTCACTTGCAGGGCCGTGAGCTCCCCGGCAATCAGTTCTCCAAGCGTGGGATTGCTTTCTGTTTCTGAAAAGGAAGTGGTACAAGGACATCCATCAAGAGGTCCGTGCAGGGGTGAGGGGGGCGAAGCCCTCCTAGAAAGAAACTAGGCAGGTATTCATTCTAACACGGAGACAAAAATGGGCAAGAATGCAAATTAGGTGCAGTTTTTCTAAAATCAGCTCAAAAGACCAACACAGAGGAATGTTACACTTAAAAACAGTAGAACAGAAAAAAAAGGAGAAAAACAAAACAGAAAAAAAATTAAAGGCATAAACATTGGCTAACTGCTCCTAACCCTTAGTCGTTATTATTGCAGGTGAATCTTATGTTGGTTTTAAACTATTCCAGACTGGTGTGACCTCTTCCTTTTAATTCACCCTGAATACGTGTTGGCAGTAAAGGTCCTCCTAAAACTGGCGGAAGCTTCTGGAAACCTCTATCTTGGACTTCAAAGGTCTTTTGACTTCTTACAGTGGATGGTTTTCTGTCCACTGTGCCCAGGGGAGTGTAATCTGCCTTATGAGGCTGTTTGGGTCGTGAAAGGCCTCCAAGCTGACCGGGAAGGACATCCCTCTGTGTCTGCCCCATTCACGGAGGCGCAGGAAGCGCACGTGTACCCAAGATGAACGATACGCACTCGCAGCACTGTCTTTTCCTAGTGGATAGAAGAAAACTGAACAAAGGTCTTCTCTCCAAAAGCAAGCTCGAGCGTAGCGTCTAGGTTGAGTGAGGCGTCGGTTTAACGGCACGGCCTTTCCCTTAGCCTCTGAAATTGTCTTCAGCTACCACAAACTGCTTTGACAAGGTGTCTTCGAACAACCTCCTTCCAGAACTTGTGTCTGTACTAGGTAAGGCGTTTTAAAAGACAGACTTCTAATGGAAACCATCTGCTTTTAACAATTAGCTCTCGGGTGCTTTCCCCGCACTCTCAAACGCGGTGATTAGAATATTCCACCCCAAAGTACAAAGTTCCAACTTCTAAAAAAGTGGCCTCCTTCCTGTTACCCCACAACCTACATTTCACTGGTGTCAGCCCATGAAGACAACAGGTGGACAACAGGATAAGTGTGTACAGAGTGCTGACCATAAAAAAGTCTTAATATTTCCCCAGTGTCATGCACTATGTTCATCCTTCATGCTAGGCTAAATTACGTCCTAGCACCATTTTGTAATACCAGTTTAGAGATTAATATCTGAGAGACATTAGAAATTTTTCTCCTTTCTATGTTTCTTTTTTTAAAAGTCATTTTAGAAACTTCCCTACAATGTAACTGATGTCTCACATTTGCTCTTTTTAAGTTGAGATAGCATAGTAGTAAAACAAACAGGAGTTCATCAGAACAATCTTAATTTTTTTAAAGATGTATTTATTTATTGGAAAGATGGAGTTACAGGGAGGAAGAGGCAGAGTCAACAAGAAAGAAGTCTTCCATCCACTGGTTCACTCTTCAAATGGCTGCGATGGCGAGGTCTGGGCCAGACTGGAGCCAGGAGCCAGGAGCTTCCTCTGGGTCTCCCACGTGGGTACAGGGGCCATTTTTCACTGCTTTTCCAGATGCATTAGCAGGGACCTGGATTAGAAGTGAAGCAGCCGGGGCTCAAACCAGCACCTGGGACTCAAACCAGCACCCATATGGGATGTTGGCACTGCAGCCGGCGTATTAACCCAATACACCTCGGCGCCAGCCCCAGAACAATGTTTATCTTACAAGCGCTCCTCCACCTAAATTTCATGTTCCATTGTTCCGTTTCTTCCTTTTTCTTTCTGCTCACTTGCTTAATATATTTACTGAGCACCTACTAAATGCCAACGCAGCGTTTTTAGTAATTGGACAGAAGTCTAGAACAAAAGAGAATTTCTTTATTCCGGGCAGATAGACACTCAATATATTAATGAAAAATATCTATAATAACTGTGTAACACAAAGAGTGAGCCGTAAGGCCAACTATGGACCTTAATCAATAATCATTGATTGATACGACTTCCTCAGTTGCAGTGAATGCACCACGCTAATGCAAGATAGGGAAACTGTGTGTGTGTGTGTTGTTTTGAGGGGGTGAGTTATGGGAACCCTGTGCTTTCTTTTCCATTTCTCTGTAAAACTGCTCTAAAAATTAACAGTCACTTAATTAAAAATTAAACAGAAGTAATAGGACGTTCTGAGAGGGAAGTGGTATGACGTAATTTGCACTGGGAAGTGAGGAAAGACCTTTCTAGAAAGTGTTGTTTAAGCGCAGAACTGGAGGCCGGGTAGGCACTGACCTGGCAAGGAAGAGAAGGGAGGCGCCCTCAGCACAGCCCAGCACTAGGACTTGAAGCTCCTTCGGGAAGACCACGCTGGCCCCCTGTGGAAGATGGATTATGGGAGCGGTGGGTACACAGTATGAGGCACGTAGGCCAGCCCACAGCTTCTGCTTCCTGCTCACCCGTGGACCAGGAGAGCTGGGGAACAGCACTGAGATGCAGCCTTTGTTCAGTTTATGTGGGGAACCGTTAGGTTCTCCCTGAGCTGGGTGCCAGTACGAAAGGAAGACTGTCAGGGGCCGCCAGACTGGACTGCCAGGCATCAGATCCCGAGATGCTTCCACTGGCTCAGTGGGATTTACAGAATTAAGAACAGCCCTGTAGGCATGCCATTCAGACTACAACCGGGCAAACATTACAAAGGGAAATGGAAGCCCTCAAGTGCTGACCACCCCGCTGTAACAACTTTTCATACAAGTCTGCATAAGACTTCATTTGCAACACTTATATTCCTGGACCGGGTGGTTGCACTTGGTCTTGACTTTTCTTTCTTCTAAGACGTATATTGAAAAATTGTTGAGATGTCAACAAAGCGCACCCTCAAGGAAGGTCCCTTTAAGCTGGACGCCGTTCAGCTCATCAGTATTGAACGCTTCGTATCAGAGTTCCTAGGGGCGGTGAGCTCCTGAGGAAGACATTCCAGTGGGTAAAAGGGAGGCCGCTGCCGAGATTTCTATCGATTCTGGACCTGTTATTTGTAGCACAGAAACTTGAACAGCTCAATGTTCTCTTTCCACTTAAAAAACCAAGCAGCTCTGCCTCATCCACTTTACCATTTGTAGTTGTTCACCTGCCTGCATGTATGTGCAGTCAAGATGTTCAAAGCATTAGCTATTTTATGCATTGCTTTTACAGTAGGAAAATTGTATACAATGGTTGTGAAATACACATAAAATTTGCAAGTAGGCTGAAAAAAATCTTTAGCAAATGAGCATGCATTTCCTAGCACTTAGCTAATAATAATACAAAAAACGGTTACTGTATCTATTTGTATTCTTCTCTACAGCCATAATCTTTTTCTGTCCCTGCAAACACAAACACTAAGTGAGAACCTTGCATTTGCGCAGTCCCGTTGTTTATTTAGGAGACAGCCATGCATCATCAATATAATTTTAAGTGGTCGAGTTATGAATATGGAACGAGGGGATAAAATAAAGTTTTCCACTCTGATGTCTCCATTAAGAAGCTGGTCTTTGTGTAAAATGCTCCATGGCAAAGTTGATTCTATTTAAAGTAGTGAGTTTGATCTTGGCTTTGATCTAAACCTTTTGATCTTGAAAGAAAGATGGAGTAGCAATAAAGAGAGGGCAGGACAGATTTTCTTTAAAGAAATGCGATAAAGTTAAAGGGATGGTCAAGATCACCGAACACAAGTACCACCCGACCCTCACCAGCAAGCTAGCTCCACCGCCTTGCGATGCCCAGGGGAAGGTGGCGGCCAGACCCAGGGTACCGCAACCCTCCTGTAAACCTAGTGGACACTTTCTCCCTAATCACGAACACAGATCGCCTCCTGCTTAATTCCACCCCGCCGCTTTGGGGGTCCGCGCGGACCCGGCGGAGCGCGGCCGGAGCGCGGGCGGCTGCTGCCAGCGCAGCGTGGGGCCGGCTCTCCTACGCTCCCGGCCTCTCCCCGGGGGAGGTCACCTGCCACCGCCCTGGGGGCCCGGAGGGGCCCCTCAACGCCGTCTGCTTAATGGCGTCTGAGCCATTCCCGGAGAGCACTCCATTAGCAAAGTTCCTTGGCCTCGGCGAAAGCCACCGGGGCCACTTAAGTTTCTGACCCGCAGAGCGAGTTCAGGGTGGCCATGGGGCTGGGGGCGCTTTGCCAGCAAAGCCCTCTGGCTGCGGGCAGGAGGCATTTCTCCTGCCCGCAGCCAAAGGACCCCCGTCTCACGTACCCGGGTTTGGGGGGGTACCCAGGGCGGGGGTGGGGCGATAAGGCGTGTGCGCCGGGGGGGAGGGGGCGAGGGCAGGATCCCAGGAGAGAGGGGAAGATGTTTGCAAGGAGAACAATGAAACAGCCGGGCTGGGGGCTGGGGCGGGGGCGACCTGAGGGGAGGGCGGTGCGGCCGCCTATACCTTTAAGGCAGGCCCCGCCTCCGCCCCTGCGCCCGCCTGCCGCCCCGCGCCACCGCCCCGCGCCCCGCGCTGCCCGCGCTGCGCCTTAGGTGTTGCGGGCCGGAGCGCCCGCCGCTCTCCGTCCGGCTGGCGGGGCGCGGGGCGCGCGTGCCGCCGCCTCCCTCCGTCCTCACCTGCCGCGGCCGAGGTGCAGGGCGGGCGCGCGGAGTTGGTGGATGCGGGGGAGGGAGGCTGAGGCGGCAGCGGGGAGGATAAACTTGACTCTCGTCGTCTGCTTCTCCCGCAGCAGCTGCAGAGCGAGCGTCAGGCCGGGGCGGAATGCGGGCTCGCGCGGCAAGTGGGCGTCGAGGTGAGTTGCGGGCTGCGCGGCCCTCCCCTCCCAGCCGCGCGGGCGGTGGGTCCCGCGCCGCAGCCACGTCCCCCGCGCGCGCGGCACCGCCGCCGCCGACGCGCGACAGCGGCGGGTAAGATGGCCCTTGCGCACGGCTCGGGCGCGCACGGGCGCGGACCGGGCCCTGGACCGGCGGGGGCGGCCCGGGGCGAAGGTCGCTCGGCCCGAGCGCCCCGCAGACTCGAGGCGGCGGGAGCGGTGCGCAGAGCGGGCGCCCCCCTAGGGTCCCCTGCGCGGAGGCGGCCCCGCGAGCGGGCGGAGGTGCCTGTGGCTCGCCCAGGTGAAGCGGGGGAGACGGGGTCGCCCAGGGGGGCGGTTTAAAACGCGCTGTGGTGTGTTTTTGAACTTCAGGTCTCCAAATGGATTCGGGTGAACCGGAGACCCCGAAAACGGAAGCGAGGGAAACGCGCTGAGGTGTTTGAGAAGGTAGGGTCCCAGGCGGGGAGCGCGAGAGCGCGAGCCTTGGGTTGCGGGGGGGCCCCCCAAGGACTGGATCACTGCAATAGAGTGGCCTTTTTTTTTTTTTTTGAGTTTTTATTAAACTTGACAATACGCCGTGCCATCCGCCCGCGGTTCTCGCGGAGTCGGAGTGGCCGGATGGGGGAGATGGCTTGGATGCTCTCAGGAGCGCAGGACGACCTGAGCAGGTTCCCTAGGCTGCTGGAAGAGGAGTGTGCTCCTCTGGTGACAGGCGCCCTCCCCTCGGCGCCCCCGCACCTAGACGTGAAATTAGAGCCGTCTCAGAAATGGGGAGAGGAAAACTGGCGGGTGACTTTGAAAACACCTGGAGAGTTTTCCTCTGTATCTTAAAGCAAATGAGAACCCCCCCCCCCCAGGTAGAATTTCAGTATGTTCCTTTGTAGAGGTTGGGTCTGTGTATCTTCTCCCAAGATTGTATTAAGAGGTGATTTGTCACTCTGATAAATATGGTGAAATAAGGTAAGTAGTCTGTTTTCTAGAAGAATTGCAAACTCTCGAAAGAGAACCATGTTTTTTGTTTTTTTTTCCACCAGTGTTCCAGCAGATTCGATTTTTGTTGCTTTTGCATGATTCCGTCGGATTCTTGATCGCACCCGGGGATTAAAATAGCGGTGTGTTGTTTTTCTGCTGCCCGAGTGTGTGATGAATCACGCCCGGCTCCGAAGCCAAATTCTTGCTGATAGCATCGCTGCCAAGTCCTGTGATGTGTTGCCTTAGTATGGGCATTGCAGTGGCCCCGGGTGCCCCGAGCACGTCGGGATGAAGGTGGTTCCAAAGTCTCAGAGGGCAGTTAAGGATACCACAGGGCAGCTCTGCTGAGAGCCGGGGATGGGCTGACCACCCTGGCAGCGGACACTCGGTGTGTGGGGAAAGTGGTCCCCCAGCTCTGCCCTTTGAGTGTAACTTCAGCTACATGGGAACAGAAAAAGCCATCCCTTTAAACAGACTTGAGTTTTTGGATCCTACCTCTGCATGCTATGGTAGGGCGTGTGTGTGTGTGTGTAATGCTTATGGTTTAGGCACTTTTGAAAATGTTTTTGAGATGATGAATGAGACCGCAAAATATCCAAAGAAAGAAAGTCCTATCTTCCGTAGTATTTAAAACAAAGTTTGGTAGCTACTATTTTTTTTTTTTTAACTAAAAATAAGATCACTAAGAGCACAGTCTACTGGTACCCTTGTGGACTGCTGTCACTGCCCAGATCCGACCCAGAGGCAAGATCTCTGTGACACCCTTGATCCGACCAACCACAATGCCTTCTGAGAGCTGGGGACACGGGCGCAGGGACGGGGGGGGGGGGTTTACCTGACGGAGCATGCAAGTTCTTCACACAGCAGTTTCTCCTCCACGGAGGCTGTGGTGCACCTCGGACTTCTGCCCAGACAGAAAAGCCCTTGTCAAGAGAATGCGACAGTGGAGTCGATTGGGACCAATATCTGCTTAGAACTGACCGGGTTTGAGGGTAGAGTGGGAGGAGCACAAGAAAATGGGGAATTCCTGAGTCCTATCAGGGCACGGTAATCATTGGTGACCCCAGCATTTTCTCCTGGCCCTGGGCAGCACCCCTGAGCCCTTACCCTGCTGTTTTCCTCTGGGTATCCCCCCCCCCCCAGGAAGGGGGGAAGGTTTGGAGCTGTCTGAGGTGAAGGCTGGGGTATTTCAGCGCCCCAGGGCGGTAGAGCAGATCCTAAGAGGCACCCGGCTGCCCCTTTCCCTTAGGTGGTGGGGAGCTGTGTCCCCTCTTCCTGGACACAGAGTGGACCCGGTGGTAATGAGTATTCAGTCCAAGGTCACGTGTGCATAACCTTTTTGTTAGGATTTGAACCTGTTGTTAGCAGAAACCTAGGCAGTCCATTTACTGAGTCTGAAAGTTATTTATTTATTTTGCTTAAATTCCTGCCATGCCACAGTGGTAGAAGGAAACCGGCTTCTCGTTTTTCACGCATGCACTGTATTTTTCATCTGCGTTAGAAGTAGTGGTGTTTTGTACTTTCTCCCCACTTGGGCTCTGTAAGCTGTAGCCCTCTCCGGTGGGTGCCCTCAGTTCCTCTCGCCCTTGTTTCTTTGTCTACTTAGTGCTCCACGCCCACCACCTCTGTCCACACCTGCCAGCCTTCCTTGGGATGTGGGTTAAGTGGCGTGTGTCAGCCCTGTGGGGGTCATGAGAGGTTTCCCTGGACAGGGGGTGCAGGGAAGCAGAAGCTGGGGCCGACTCGGCTGCGTGGGGCAGATGGCACAGCTGTGCAGGGCAGCGGGGGCACTGAGCGAGGGGCCGGCTGTGAGGCAGGTTGGCTCGCAGGTGTTCGCCTTCCAGGTTGGAGAACGCCTTCACGGAGCTAGGTGGAAGGCACAGCACAGGCAGCCTGAAAGGCCAGCCAGGTTTTCAGTGAACTCGGACGGGGAAGCAAAAACAAACACCCTGTGCTCGGCTGCCTGTTAAAATAATGAATAATGAAATGCAGTAAATGGGGTGAGGGAGATGTTACCACCCAGATAAGCGACTGGAAGGCTCTCCCGGCCTCTCGCGGCCTCTCCTGCCTGCCGCTTTGCGTCATTCCACCCGCCAGAGAGCTGTGCTGTCCACGTGTCTTGGCAACTTCTCATTTCTCACCTTTCTAAAGATGCGCCGTTCTCTCTGACACATCTCCTCTTATCTGCTTTCACGTTCTGTTCCATTGTGTTTTGGCCATCTCTCTACGAATATAATTGGATTTTTTGATGTGTGTACATACATTATACATATACACATATCCCCCCCACACACTTGAAATGACAAAACTCACTTCGCTTCTCTTTTGCTTCTGGTCTTCTCCTTCCTTTCTGGTATCTGTCTTCTTTTTTCGTTGTTTTAACTTCCTTTTATCTGGTTCAAGTCACTTTTGCAACAGAAAACATGAGTAAGTGCATCAGGAACGACGGCACTGAGATCCATGGATCAGCCGGCTGTGCAGGCGCAGGTTAAACATCTGTGCCTGCAGCAGTGGACTGGAGAGCGTGTTTTTTAAGATAATATGTTTTACTGAGTGACTGTGGGTTGCAGAAGACAAACACACTGCTTTCTCTGTTTATGCCTTCAGCTGCTTCAAGGGTAAATACAAGGTAGGCATAGAGAGAAATTAAAAAATAATATTTTTATAAATGCATACATTTAAAATTAGGTAAAGTTTTAGTACTTCTATTAGTCTAAAGATTAGAACATAGTAAAGTAACATTTTACGGAATTTTCAGGAAAGCACGTGGATCAGGTATTCCTTTAAGAGGGAGAAGATTTTAGTTCTAGATTCAAAAGGAGAGCCTGTGCTGGTTCATGCCTATCTGATAATGGGCAGAGGGTCGTCAGTACATACAGATGCATGTGGATATGTGTCAGGAGTGTACATCGGCTTTCCTTTCCGAACTCCGAACATTCAGCAGTACTAAGGTTGGCTGTGGTTAAGCAGCGGCCCCCGCCGTGCTCTGCTCTGTCTGGGACTGCGTGGTCGTGGCCTGGGTGAGCTTGGTCAGCCTCTTGGGATTAGTCCTGACTAAACGAGCTGCACACAGCTCCTGGTAACAGCACCCTCTAAGGCTACCATCATTGTCGCTTTCTGCCAGAACCTGAAAAACTGCCCTCAAACCACTTGGTACTCATACTGTTTAAAATTGGAAATTTTCCTTGAAATGTAGAATCTAGCAGAATGGTTTTGAGAACGGTGGCCTCTCCCGTAGTTAGTGTCCATTTTAATGGAGCCAAGTGATGAATTCTGTTTACTGAGTCTTTGAGGAAAAAATACTGGCTTGATTTTCTTCCCAATGATTCCTAAATCCTGGAGCAGTTTTGCTTTTCTGTTACTTTGTTTTTCCTACACACTTGACTCTGCACCACATTGATGATAATCTTAGCTTGATTTAATAACTCATAGATCAACTTCTAGATTGTAAAATCTAACTTGTTAGTGCGTTTTGCAGCATTCGTTTCTTTCCTTTGTTCCTTTTGTAAAACTTGATGTATTGTAAGATCACCACTGACGTGTTCAGTATGACCAAGGTAGGTACAGATGTTACACTGCTTCACAAAGACTTGACTTCTGTGTCTATCTTTTGTGACCAAGGCCTGTTTCACACGCGGTTTTTGATTTTTGGAAACCACTGAGACTTAACAAAAATTAGCTGGCTCTTCCTCAGCTCCTCACAGCAGAGGGTGACGGCTTAACTCTGAAGCCATCCCGATGGCTTCACAAAGCCCGGCACCGGGGCAGAGTGTGGCGCTAGGGAGGCCGCGCCAGCAGTCCCCTCTCGCAGGAACGCCCCTGCGATCAGCCACGTGGTGGACTGGGCAGCCGCTCCGGGGCTGCTGGGTGTTGGTGGCCTTGCAGCTTCTTGAGTGGGAGGGTGGACAGCTAGCCTGTATTTGATCTCTGAGGAGGGCTCCCCTGATGCTGGATTTCCATGGAAATGCGTCACAGCTCTTGAGGCCCCCAGCCTCCCTCTCCCTGTCTGAGTGACTTTGTGTCCTGTTGTACTGAATGTGCCTTTGGATGACGACTTACTGGAGTGATGGGGCGGGGAGGCGGAATAATTTATTCCGAGTAATTATAAAGAAACCAAAGAAAAGGAGTAATTACAGTGCTGTTAATATGCAATTTGTTATTTTACTGTGGAAATATTTGGAACTTCTGGGAGTGTCTTGGGCTTATTTGTGGATCTCTTCCCTTTTTCTAATAAATCCCTAACAAATACATAATTTATTACGTTCTGTTCTCCCAAGTCTGAAATGAGATCAGGTTTCACAAGATCTCGACTTTTTGTTGCTGTCTCCTCCCCCGACCCACTCCCCTAAATGGACTGAGTAGAAATTGCCAACGAAAGATACCTTCAGTAGCCTTGGAAAGTCTGATCTGCATAACCTTATACCATTCAGTCTTCATCTGTTCTGTAGATTTATTTAATGTTTTTAAGAATCTGTAGTTTGGGGAAAAAAAAAACCGTCCTGAGAACTCCTGAGTGCTGAAATTCCTTCCCTGTTCCAACTTGCTTAACGGGGCAAATCAAAGTGTAGTCACCCACTTACTGCACGCGCTTATTCACACATTCAAAAAGGAACCTTTGAATGGATCTATTAGGTTAATACCAGCTAACACTCGCCATGTGTCGAGCCCTGCTCTGAGCGCATCGCAGCCCACGTGCAGGGGCTGTGACAACAGTGTCAGGAGCAGCAGCGTGACAGGAGGCCATTCTAGACCGCGTCAGACCCCTCGTGCGGGTGGGTGAGGTGCCGATGAGGGGGGCAGTTGCCATGACAGCGCTTCCGGACGGCGAGGTTTCAGTCAGGGTATTGGAGCTGCCAGACCACCAGCATCAAGTGCACATTGCTAACTCAGGAAAATCCCAACCAGCATGTATTTTGAAAACACTTGAAAGTGTGCAGATAATTACACTCTTGTTGATTTTCGCAACTCCGAAGCCAGCAGCCATCAACTCTTGTGTGCCGTTGAGAGATGAAAGCCATTTTCCTATAAAACACGAGAAGCCTGGGCTGGGAGAGGGAGGCAGGCGGAGACGAATTCTGTGGCTTCGAGCTACTTTTACAGGCAGCGTTAGTCTCATTCCTGTGACAGAACGCTCTCCTTGGCAGTCCTCCTCATCTCAGGCATTTTAATGAGCCGCTGCTTTCTGCCTGGTCTCATATGGCACTCAGAAGAGGCGTTATTTTTAGCAGCACCTACTGGTGTCAGTGTGGGTCAGGGCCTGCCATTGTTTCCATTCATCTGCTGTCGCAGGAGGCCGGCGCCTGCGTGGCCGGCGTGGGTGCCATTTAGCTTTCTGGGTCTCTGTGCACAGCAAAAGTGCTCAAACCCCTGAGCCCCTCATGCCTACAGAAGAACCAGGGCACAGGCGGCCTCCCAAGTGCCTGCAAAATGAGAGCAAGGTACCCTATCCACAGCATTTTTTTTTTAATAATTATTTTTTATTTATTTGAAAGAGTTACAGAGAAAGGTAGAACCAGAAAAAAGGGAGAGGTCTTCCATTCTGCTGGTTCACTCCCCAAATGACCACTATGGCCAGAGCTGAGCTGATCTAAAGCCAGGAGCCAGGTGCTTCTTCTGGGTCTCCCACACGGGTACAGGGGCCCAAGGACTTGGGTCATCTTCCATTGCTTTCCCAGGCCATAGCAGAGAGCTGGACCAGAAGAGGAGAAGCCAGGACTCGAACCAGCGCCCAAATGGCATGCAGGCTGGGGCTTTAACCCACTACGCCACACCGCCAGCCCCTACCCATAGCATTTATCTCAGCAACTTCTATCTGGCTATTATGTTTAAAACATTTTGCTGTTGAGAAATAACATTTTATTCGGTTTTAAATCCTTTCTTCCTTAGCGGTAGAGGTTATCTTTATAGTGTACTATGTTGAATTTTCTTGGTTTTAGTGTGGGTGGCCTCTTTCACGTCTTCCAGATTAAGCTGCCACCTCTAGTCCTGGCATCCCATATGGCTGCCGGTTCAAGTCTGGCTGTTCCACTTCTTATCCAGCTCTCTGCTGTGGCCTGGGAAAGCAGTAGAAGATGGCCCAAGTCCTTGGGTCCCTCCATCCATGTGGGAGACCCAGAAGAAGCTCCTGGCTCCTGGCTTCAGATCAGCCCAGCTCTGGCTGTTGTGACCATCTGGGGAGTGAACTAGCAGATAGAAGATCTCTCTCTCTCTCGCTCGCTCTCTCGCTCTCTTTCTCTTTTTTTTTTTTTTTGGACAGGCAGAGTAGACAGTGAGAGAGAGAGACAGAGAGAAAGGTCTTCCTTTGCTGTTGGTTCACCCTCCAATGGCCGCTGTGGCTGGCACGCTGCGGCTGGCACACCACGCTGATCTGAAGCCAGGAGCCAGGTGCTTCTCCTGGTCTCCCATGGGGTGCAGGGCCCAAGCACTTGGGCCATCCTCCACTGCACTCCTGGGCCACAGCAGAGAGCTGGCCTGGAAGAGGGGCAACCGGGACAGAATCCGGCGCCCCGACTGGGACTAGAACCTGGTGTGCTGGCGCTGCAAGGTGGAGGATTAGCTATTGAGCCGTGGCGCCGGCTATCTCTCTCTAACTCTGCCTCTGCCTCTCTCTCTCTGTAATGCTGGCTTTCAAATAAATAAATAAATAAATCTTTAAAAAAAAAAAAAAAGAACTTGGAGCCAGGAAGATCTGACGCTGATCCCAGCTTTGACACCTGATCGTGTACCCCTTGAGTTTGCCATTGACCTTTACTTTCTTCTGAAAATCCTTTTATTTAATGGGCCAGTTAAGCCCATTTTATTAATTAATAAAGTCAGCCATGTTTGGCCTCAATTTTTTTCATACAGGTTTTTTTTTTTTCTTTAAGATGTATTTTATTTATTTGAAAGGCAGAGTGACAGAGGTAGACACAGTGAGAGAGAGAGAGCGCGCGCAGAAGAGCTCTTCCGTCTGCTGGTTCACTCCCCAAATGGCCACAGTGGCCAGGGCTGGGCCAGGCTGAAGCCAGCAGCCTGCAACTCCATCCAGGTCTCCCACGTGGGTGGCAGGGGCCCAAACACTTGGACCATCTTCATCTGGTTTCCCTGGTGCCTTAGTAGGTAGCTGGCTCAGAAGCAGAGCGGCTAGGATTCTAACTAGTGCTCTGATATGGGATGTGGGCATTGCAGACCGTGGCTTAACCCCCTGTGATACAACACAAGCCCCTTTTCATATAGCTTTATGGCTTTTAATATTTTGTCCTGTTTCTGGAGTTTGCTCTAATGATTGCTTTTACATAATAATACTTTTTTTGTTGCTTTTGTGTATTTGTTCCCTGCTCTGAGCGATAGAAAAATTGGATACATGCCTTTTTGTGCCTCTGCTCTTTTTATCTCCCTCCGATCACGTGATCTGAAACAGTATCTGCTTCTAGATAAATACGTGTAAGATGATCAGCAAGCTGATTGTGTTTTTAATACCGCGCTTCCCCCTTTCTGAGTCATCTTCAGTGTCGAGTGTGTAGACGTGACGCGTGTCGTTCCACATCCTTCGTAGGATCGCTGGTTTTCATTCCGCAGGTACACCTAGGCTGAAGGCTCACCTCAGCGCTGGTGGGTGTGTCTTCGTCGTTTCGGTTTCTGAAGCTAGCCCTCTCGTAGGCTTGTCCAGAGGAGCTTGGGAGCGGCGGTACTCCGAGTTCTCACATGCTTGTGCTCAGTGTATGCTCAGTTCAACTTGATGTAAAATCTTTGGCTGCTGCTTGGTTTCATTGCTTTACTTAAATATCTCGAAGGTGTCACCCCTCTGTTGTTTTCTTGCCTGAAGTCCGATTTCTGGGCAGCCCCATTTCTTTCCCTCAGAGTGACCTGGTCTTCTCCCTTGACATACGATTTTTTTTCCTTCCGAGTCCAGTCATTTTACCCTAATGTGTCTCATTGTGAGTCACTGTTCCCTGTCGTCACCTACTTCTGAGCTCTGTCACACTTTACTTTTTGTGAAGTCAGAATGACTCTTTACTTTTCACACAAGTAGATTCGAAACCGAGTGAAGTAAAGCGCTTAGAGTTTATTATTTTTACCGTCCCATTATGTAATACAGAGCCTTGTGGTTGGAAACTCTGAGGCCGAGAGTGCTTTGTTTTATAGGGCAACAGACTGGAGCTGGTGTTGTCTGGAAGTGGCTGGTGGCTGGTTAGTGGGGTCAGAACTGAGCCCCATGCGAGTGGTAGGCAGACCATCTGCTCCCACTCTTGGAGGGCCACGGGGCTCAAAGCAGTGGGTTTTTTTGGGAGAGCCTCATCCAGAAAACCCCAGCCTCTTTGATTCTTCTTGTAAGCTGACCAGTCACATTGGTTTCCCATGTAGAACTCTGGGTTTGTGTGACCTCGTCTTCCGTGTGCATAGAAAAACACACAGGAAGAAATTCGAGTGTTCTGCTTTTCCATATAACAAGCAACCGCTGAAAACCCAGGCCTGCTTAATCGGCATGTTTTCTGGAAATTTGTCATGTACAAGGCCCTGTTGCTGGAAAATACCAAGGAGGCATGCGATATCCCTTCTGGCCATGGGAAGATAAAGCACACAACACCTTAAAGATCACCTGCAAAGCAGTGTGGCAGACACTCAGGCCAAGGGTATGCAGTGCATTTTTCCTGAGGCTACCTCGGACTGGAGTTTCCGGGATAAAGCCGCCCTTGACATGTGCAAGCTGCGAGTGGGACGTGTTGGTGGGAAATTGGGGAATTGAATTGGCTGGGTCCATTTTAAGGCTTTTGCCCGATTTGTCAGCACAGACAGGGGGTTGATTGATGTGCATGTAAGTCGTGGTAGTGCCTATTTGAATATGTGATTTTAAAAAAAATACCCATGGTTTGCAAGTGTAGTTGGAACCCATCACAGAAGTTCTGACACTTTATGAATCAGACCAATTTGGAAACCCAGAAATGTAATGCTCTGTGTAATTCTGAGTATAACAGGCTCCTTTTCAAATTCTGCATTTATTCAAATTATTTTCTAATTTCATTTCCCATCCCTAACATATAAAACCCTGAGTTAGGAATAGAGAATCTGGAGACAAATAGAAACCAGGCCTCAAAGCGTTTATAGATAAATGTAAACCACCAGAGAGTAGAAAAGAGAATTGAATCAGCTCTGTAGCAGAGGCGCGAGAACTGTGCAGTCGGTCCCAGAGCAGTTTGGGTCTCCATGGGGAAAGGAAGTCACGTGCTTGGGCTGTTTTTATCATCACAAGCCTAGTCTGGGCTGAATGCAGGACACAGATACTTGTTCCAGTCCATCCGACTTCGTTTGTTTTGTGTACCTTCATTCCTGTTCTCAAAATGCAAATTGTCTTCACGAGTACATATTCAAACTTCAGAATGTGTGTTCATCTCGGGCTCATTAATGTGGAATTCAAAGTCGGGTAGCAAGTTTAGGTTCCCTCTGAACTTGGGGACAGAAGGTTTTCAGTCTGTTTCCCCTCTCTACTTTTTCCCCTTTTGTTTGCCTTGTTTCCTGTCTTTTTTTTTTTAACCTCTAAACATTTGGTTTCAAGGCAAAGTGAGAAATCGAAATGAGGGGTGGTGACTTCAAGTTCAAAGGTGTTTTATAGTTCCCACCCTCCTGTTTCTGGGTCGTGTTCTGCCATTCAGAAAAGCAGCCCCTGCGTTCTCAACACCACTGATAACAGCATTTTCTCTTTTGTCTTTAAAAAAAAAAAGTAGCTATAAACCCCTTTTAACTTTCTGGTGAGGCAAAATAAATGGATTTGCCACACGCATGCACACACTCACACACACACACACATCTTTGAAGATTCAGATTTTAATGTTTCGAGAGCAGGGCAGCAGACTGACTTGCAATAAGTAGTATCAAAGAAAGCATGTGAAATGGGGGAAAAATGATCTCAAGAATGTGTGTGTTTACTTTTCTTGCATTTTTGTAGACAAGGCAACAGTAGTTACTTTATGTGGTCGTGTTTATAACCGAAAGTCATAAAGCTCGTGCGCTCATTTTCTGTGGCAGTTTGCTACCATTAGTTTGATGTCCAAGAAGAGAAAAAAAAGGCTATGAAAGGCTGGAGATGTTAGACAGGAGCCGCAGAAGAATCTGGAAGAGAAACAGCATACCTCTGGGTCTATGCGTAGACAGTTTGCTCTCTGCTTTTAACTGTCACATGTGTACCGGCTTTGGTTTTTGATGGTGAAGACCTACTCTCAACCTTTATTCCTGGCAGTAAAGTTCAAGAGTGCCGGCTGCCCCCTTGGGCAGCAGAGGACAGCGGTCCCTTGTAATGTCTTTGTTTAGCTACATGGCAAACATTTTATGTGCCGTAGCATCCCCTTCCACGCCATTTGGCGACTTGTAAGAGAACTTCTGCAGTTGTGTGACTGTCACTAGGATTCCACTTCAGAGCATCTGCCCTGCCCAGAAGGCTCCCTTGTGCACTTGGCCCTTAACAGAAATTTCATGGACACTGGACCACAGGTGGTTTAGTTTGGGATCCATCTCCTGCATTGATTGTGGTGTGTTGAAGTCCCGCCATGCTGCCTGTATTGATGGCTTGCTCTTAGCACACGGGAGTATTCTAGCGTGTGGCTGTAACTATGGTTCTGTTTCTCAGCTTTTGGTTGTCAGTCATTTGGGTTTTGTTGTTGCTGCTGTGAATAACGTCTCTGTGGGCACCGGTCAGACCGTCTCCCTCTAGACGTGTTTCCGTTTCCCTTGAGTGGATGCCTACGGTTGCAGTTGTTTGGCCACCCAGCTGTCTCTGCATACCTTCCCCTAGTGGTGTTTAAGGTGTTCCGTTTCTCTGCCTCCTTGTCGACATTTGGTATTGTCAGACTCTTGTTTTAGCCATTCTGGAGGGTGTTGAACCATGCCTTTTGATACTGACTGCTTTTATTTCCTGAGAAGGTCTGGGTAACCTGATTATGCTTTTGCCATTCACTTTAGGGATCAGAAGGCACTGGCCCAGTCAGTGGGGAATCTGAATGCCTTACCCCAAACCCCCCGAGTGAGTCACTGCACCTCGAATCCTCCCACGTCAGTTGGAGTTGTAGCAACCTGTTTGTGTTCTGACTCCCAGCTCTCGTGACTCAGAACCCACTGTGTCCTTTCAGCATTGTTAGGTATGGCTTTCTTTTTCATCTTTCAGAAATGATCCCTGCTAATCCCCTGTGGGATTGTGTCTGCTGAAAGGCAGAATGTGTGCTGCAGGCGTGTGCCAGCCTCTCCGAGAGGCTCTCCTCACCCTGCTGCCTGGCCATGTGGGGCCGGCCTTGGGCGGTCAGGTCTGGCTGGCAAAGCTGGCCCCCGGGGAATGTGCTACCTCCGTGCAGTCCTGCAGAAGAGGCGGGAGTTAGGGAGGTGGCTTGTCCAAGACAGCTGGCACTCCTTAAATAGTTCATACACTTTAGAGCACAACCTTCAAAAAAAAAAACAAAAACAAAAACACAAAACCTTGTGCAAGGCTGGTCACCTGCGGCCTGTGGATAGTAACGCCATTCACTCGCGTTCTTTCTCCTCTATGACAGCGAGACAGGAAGACATTCCTGCATTTATTTATAGACTAAAAGAAACAAAATCAGCCTTGGTGTCTTCCTGTAACTGTTCCTTGGCCAGCAGCAAATATAGCAGTAGTCCTTTTTTATGAGTTTATTATGTTCTGTCCTCGTCTTTTGGCTTTGTTCGGGGAAAACCAATTGTGTTTCTCAGAGCTACTGTGTCGTTTGGTTTACATCTCCCGTCAGTCTGTCCGTTACAGCAGAATAAATTGTTGGGCCTCCAAATTAGAAGTCCCTCCCAGGCATCTCCCAGGCTTGGTGATAAGATTGGTGCGCTGGCAGAACTTCATTTTTAGATGGATCTGTGATCATTTTTTTAATACTCAATTAATTGTTGCTTTTTTTTTTTTTTCCTTTTGCCTGAACTACTTTGATTTTGAGTTCCTTGGACGGCTGCAGGAGCTTGACAGCCACCCAGTTAATGGAAGGACTTACTGCTGGGCCCGTTGCTGCTGTCCTCACGTGGCTGTTTCCTGTCTGAGCTACCTGTTAGCTTTCATGTTCAGGGGTGGCAGCGTTTCAATCTGTTTCCGGATGGATCAGGGCGGAGTCCGGGGTGGGGTGCTCTAGCTGTCTGAAATGACTGTGTCTCTCTGAAACAGTCCTTGGGTCGTGGTGAGTTTCTCAGCTTCTGGAGCTGGGGGCAGCTGGTCTGGGGGTAGCGCGCTGCTGCACAGGGCGTCAGGGAAAAGGAAAGCATTGAGGCAGCTTCAGAGAACAAAGTCAGCACGAGCAAGACGCTGTCCACCGCGACTGGAAAAACGATCAATCAGGCGACTGGAGGAGCGTGCCAGCGAACATGAGTCACAGAAGCTACGCGGGGTCCTGGACACGTGCGTGCGTGCCGGGCCTTCAGGCAGGAAGTGGGGGAGAAGGGTGCTCGCAGGGAAAGTCCAGTGGCCGAGGCCGGAGTCCAGCGCCTTGTTTGGGAAGCTGCAGGGCTGGCGTCGTGAGAGTTGAGACAGGCCCTCCCAGCATGCCTTGCACAGGGGAGCCCCGTGGGCCCTGACCGGCTCTGATTCCTGATTCTGGTACCAGGCCCTGAACTCATGGCCCATCCCTTGCTCTTGCCAGCTGTGTGCCTGGGCAGCTCCCCAGGTAGAACCTGGAGGCAGGGCAGCTTTGGGTCCTGGGGGAGAAGTCTGTTGGGCTGGACCCTGTCGTGTGGCAGAGCAAAGTCTCCCTCCAAGGCCACCCCTCGTGGCCTGGAAGCCCCTCCGGAGGGAAGAGCTGTCCCTGGTTCATCCAGGACCTTCCCCACCTGGACTGATTAGAAGCATACTGCGCCAGGTTTAGAGTGCTCAGTTGCCCCAGGAGCAAGCAGGGGTCCTGTGGTGACACAGCCAGGGGTCTGCAAGGGTTGAGATGAAATTCTGCTTTTCATATTAAATTAGAGGATTTTACAAGGCATCGAGGACTTGAAGTATATGATGCTTATTACAGACCAAGCAGCTGTGACGTGAAATACGGTGGTGGTGCTGGTGGTTAATCACACAGACCTGTGGCCAGATAACTGTGGAATGCAGTAGGGGCATAGCGCCTTTGTCCTCAGTGTGTGCAGCTCTTTTTTTTTTATGTATGTGTTAGTATTTTTCCCCCCTGTAACATAAGGCTTCTTCCCATGCTTGTGCATATTCCTACCTTGATATGGTGCACATTTAGAGCTAAGTGCAGTTTTTCTGCACTCGGGCCTGGCTGTTTGCTTATAGGCCAAAATCAAATTCCTTTGCCTCGCCCCTCCCCTCTGCCAAAACAGTGTTGATCAAACCGATGCAGAACTCAGATTAGGAAGGAGGTGGTTCCTGAGAACTGTCCATGCTGCTGCTGGCCGGGCAAGGTGAGTAGGTATGTGCTTGTGTTTTCTGACAGATTCATAAGGCTAGTAGGGGGAGGATGAGTGGGGTTGTGGGGTCGTGGAGGCTTCTCCCAGCACCTTCCCCCTGCCTGCTGGGAAAAACATGCCCTGATGACACCCCTGTCTTGAGAATCCGGGCTTTGTGAGTCTGTGTTAGAAATTAAAGTCGGGGTTTTGGTCAGTGATTTGGATCTGCTCAGAACACCAGATTCTCCTCTAGGACCTAAGCAATGCTGAAATGACCCCCCAGCAGGGGTACGAGCGTGCCGGGTGTGTGTAGTGCGGGTGCACACACACACGCCGCAGAGCAGGGAGCTTCGGGCTGAGCACCGTCTCCCGCCTTGGACGGATGCTGCAGGGGCTATTTCCAGAGCTGGCTCTGTTTGCAGCTGACAGTGACTCACAGCCGACCAGACCAACGCCTTAGCCCCCAGAGGACTGCCCTGTGTGGAATGCAAACTCATTGTCATCATGAGCCAGCCTGGGGAGCGGCTCCATGGAAAAAGTGAAGGTGCCTCAGATCCGGCTCGGAGCAGGCGGCGGAAAATAACCGCGATCTGCCTCGTTCTGATGGACTTGATGCTCCCTTTCCTGGGAGCCCTGGGTGGCTGGGGTTCAAGGTAACAGCAGAAATCAGACTCACTACAGGATTCTCCCTCCTACAGAGTTGGCACACAGAGGGGACTAATCCCCAGCGATGACCGGGGATTCTGAACCATGGAGTCGTACTTTCTCAGCGTTTATTTTTGCTGTCACACCTGTTTTTGAGATCATGCACTATAGAGGAGAAGGGAGAGAGGAGGAGGTTCGTAAATGCGGGCGGCTGGCAGGATTCCCCTCTCCTGCCTTCACAGTGACATTCCAGGCGTCCAGAGGGCGAGGCGCACCCTTTACCTCAAGGCTGAGAGGGCAGAGAGAGCGGGGGCTTTGTCCCGTGAAACCCTGGTTACCGCCAGTCTTGGAAATGATGTTGTTGTTGCCGTTGTTTTAAACCTTTCTTTATTTATTTGAAAGGCAGAGTTAGAGGGAGAGAGGAAGGGAGGGAGGGAGGGAGGGAGGGAGGGAGGGAAAGAGAAACTTCCATCCACTAGTTCATTCCCCAAATGACCACAATGGCCAGAGCTGAGCTGACCTGAAGCCAGGAGCCAGGAGCCAGGAGCTTCTTCCAGGTCTTCCATGTGGGTGCAGGGGCCCAAGGACTTGGGCCATCTTCTACTGCTTTCCCAGGCCATAGCAGAGAGCTGGATCAGAAGTGGAGCAGCCCATATGAGGACCAGGTGCCGGGACTCAAACCGGCGCCCATATAAAATGCCGGCACTGCAGGTGGCTGCTTTACCTGCTATGCCATAGCACCGGTCCCTGTTGTTGTTTTTAAAAAGACAGTTCCTCATAGTTTATCTTAATACCATTGTAGAAACAGTGCAGAAGTTAAATGATGCAGGTGCTTTAACAACATCTCAGTTAAAAGAGTTGCTTTGTGGAGTACCTTTTGCTTCCCATTTTCCTGACTAGTTTTGTTAGCAGGTGAAATGTTAATCTTGGTGCTGGATACTTTCCCCCCTCCACCGCCCCCAAGTTCCCATTAATATCTCTCCCCACAGAACACAGTTGCATTGGAATCTTCGAGTACCCCTCCCCTCTCTGTAGTCCTTACCACGTCGAACATGTAGTCAGATGGACAGATGATGTCCCATCCTCATCCCGCACTGGCTGCTTGGCCTTGTCCAGACCAGCCTGTGTGAGCCCCACTTTCCTCACCCGTCAGGCAGTTCCCCAGTGAAGCATTCAGAAGAGCGGTCCCTGGGTGATGACGGCTCGCAGACAGTGGTTGTCTACATTAGCAGCGCTGGGCTTTTCCAGTGCCACCGTGCAGCTTTTAGTTTGTCATCAGCGGTGCATTTTCAGAACAGGAGCCTGAGAACCAACAGTGCTGACCAGGAAATGCAGCTACAGCCAGACATTGGGTGGCTTCTGGGAGCCGGCTGAAGCGTCCCCAGGGTTACAATGCCAGAAAAGGGGGCCGGCGCTGTGGCATAGTGGGTTAGGCCACAGCCTGCAGTGCCAGCAATCCCATTTGGGCACTGGTTCGAGTCTCGGCTGCTCCACTTCAATCCAGCTTCCCGCTAATGCGCCTGGGAAAGCAGTGGAAGATGACCAAAGTCCCTGGGCCCCTGCACCCATGTGGGAGACCTGAAAGAAGCTCCTAGCTTTGGCCTGGCACAGTCCCCAGCCATTGTGACCATTTGGGGAGTGAACCAGCAGATGGAAGATCTCTCTGTCTCTCCTTTTCTCTATGTAACTCTGCCTTTCGAATAAATGAATGAATCTTTGTTGTTATTGTTGTAAGATTTATTTATTTGAAAGGCAGAGTTACAGAGACAAGGAGGGAGAGAAGAGGGATCTTCCATCTGCTGGTTCACTTCCCAGATGGCTGCAATGGCCAGAGCTGGGCCAGCCCAAAGCCAGGAGCCAGGAGCTTCTTCCAGGTCTCCCATGTGGGTGCAGGGGCCCAGGGACATGGGCCATCTTCTGCTGCTTTTCCCAGGTGTGTTAGCAAGGAGTCGGATTATAAGTTTAGCAGTCGGGACTCAAACCAATGCCCATATGGGATGCTGGCACTGCAGACAGTGGCTTCATTCATTGTGGCACAACACTGGGCCCTGAATAAATCTTAAAAAAAAATAGGGGCCGGCGCTGTGGTGTAGCAGGGAAAGCTGCTGTCTGCAGTGCTGGCATCCCATATGGGCGCTGGTTCTCATATGGGCTGTTCCACTTGTAATCCAGCTCTCTGCTGTGGCCTGGGAAAGCAGCAGAAGATGGCTCAAGTCCTCGGGCCCCTGCACCCGTGTAGGAGACCTGAAGGAAGCTCCTGCCTCCTGGCTTTGGATCGGCCCAGCTCTGGCCATTGCAGCCATCTGGGAAGTGAACCAGCAGATAGAAGATTCTCTCTGCCTCTGCCTCTGTTTAACTCTGCTTTTCAGATAAATAAATTTTTTTCAAAAATCTTAAAAAAAAAAAGATGCAAGAGGAGGCCTGTGTGCTTCTGTGGCGGGGCCGGAGCATGAGCTGCAGAGGTATAAGAGGAGCACCAGGCTCCGGGGCTGACCAGGACGCTGCCCCGTGGGGTGGACAGACACTGCCTCACGCTCCATCCGCATTGGCCACAAGGCTCCCCCGAAGGAGTCTGAGCTGAAGTCGTTGGAGCTGTTTGATTGGGTTGTGGTCTTCGTGAGCTCGGTTTACAGAACATTTGGTTCTCCGCAGATGATGCTTGCCGGCATCCTGAACCGTGAAGAATCTCGGGAAGTTTTCAGAAGTGGATTTTGAGACCCCTCTCCCCCAGCACACACACACACACCCAAACGCACGCACACAGACACGCAACTCTGGGGGTGGGAGTTTACTGTAACTGTGACTCTCAGGTAGAATCGGCCCGGAATAGTTAATAAGTTCACTGAAGTGCTGACTCAGTAACAGGAACCCGCTCCCACGCTGCAGAGTGGTCCCCGTCGTCTGAGCTGTGGGTAATGGGCTATGAATGATTTAAAAAGATGTCTTGGAATGACCTTGCTTATGTAATCAAGGATCAATATTTTTTTTTTTTAGAACAAAGTTTTTAACGATAAGCTATAGCCTTCCCTGATAATCAGACATCATTTTCCCGTGGTTAAAAGGGTCAGTGGACAAAGCCCAGTGGACTGACGCTGGCTCCCTAATTGCTAAGGATGGCACCGCCACCTGCCCTCTGAATTATGAGCGTGTTTGAATTTTTTATGGGGAAGGAATTTTTCTTTTTTAATCTGGGGTAGTTTTCACATCAAATGGCGTATTAGCCAGCCAGCAGTATCAGCCCAGACAGGTGGCTGCTGCTTCTCTCATCTGAGGCCTGCTTTTACCCCATGAGGTTTATTTTTAAGCAAGAGTAAGGGATGTGAGAGAGCTGGAACGTGAGCAAGGGGCCGTGAGTCCTTGACATTCTTGGAATATTCTTAACCTCGGTGGACGAAAAACAGCAATTCCGCCGCAGGCTCCCGGGCAGGTGAGGGCAGCTCGGAGGCTCCGGAACATTCTGGCCCTTTGGTCTGAGGCACTTCTCAGTGCGGTGAGAGCGACTCCAAGGGTGTCACAGGCCAGAGGCGGTCATGGGGTGACTGCCTTGTCAACAGGGCCTGCCCCTGAGACGGGGACACTTCCATAGTCGGGCTTGCGCGTGTGCCGCCATGCCGACGGCGGAGGGAGAACAGGTCTTTGGCTTTCTCCTCAAAGTGGGGGAAAGACTCGGGAGTGGAGAGAGAGGAGGGGATAAAGACAGCATTTCTGATTTCCTGCCTGTCTTGCTCTTTCCCACAGCCTTCCACGTTTCCTAAGATGGACTCTTGTCCCACCACCCTCACCCAAGATAATCCCATGCCGCTTCTCTCGGAGTGGCCCCCTTACACTTGGGTTCTTGTTTTGTTTTCCTGTTCAAAATCTCTTGTTCAGGGATTTTTCAGGATGGTCCTAAGGTGCGGGCACCCACATCATGGTCTGCGGGCTGGGGACAGCCTTGGGGTCCTGGCTGAGGACAGTGGGAGAATGCCAGAGAGCTTGTCCTCACCCTTAGCGCTTCTGTGGCCTGATTTCCCAGCTGGGGCCACTCCGTGGGCTTGTCTTGCGCGTCCCTTCCACTTTCCATCAGCAGATACTATCAGCCCCAGCCACTGCTCCCTTGGCCTGAAGATGCTCCCTTGTCCCCAACAGCAGTATGGGATGCCGATCAGTGCCTGCTCATGGGGTCCGGGGACTGTTTGTGAGTGAGCTGGTGCGTTGGCTGCTGGGCCTTCCCTGGCCGAGTGGCCATGGGCATAGGAAGTGTTTGTCAGGAGGTGAGAGGGGAAGGCAAGGCAGGGTTTACCTGATTGTTTACCCGATGGATGTCTTCTCATGCATAATCCTCACAGTTGACATTTAAGAAATAAAATGGCTGAGGAGGTAGGTGGCTCGTGTTAGATTTTAGCTGACAGGAGCTAAGAATTTCTCTGGTATCTCATTTCCCAATTGTTGGGAGTGTTGGCTCATTACATCTAGGTCTGTCTTGCCTAGGTCTGTGTGGAAAAGTCTTGCTTTCCTAGGGCGGTGGTCACGGTAGTAGGCAGACTGCCCGTTCCCAGGCTCCGGCGCTGCCCCAGCCGGCCAGCGGCGCGCAGGAATGAGTAAGCTCCACGTGGCTACATTCTAATAGGGCCCTGACCCGGTTTGAACTCAGTAATGAGGAAAGAGCAGATTTTTTTTTTTCTGTTCCCCCTGCCTGCCTCCCTCCCTGCCTGCTCCTTTATTATCTCCAAGAGGAAATTGAATAGCAAAATTCTGCATTCTCATAATGCTAATGGACTGAGGTCATCTTTTCCACTCAGAAGGCGAGAGAGTAAGAGGCACGGCCGAGGGCAGCAGGCTGAGCCCCTCAGAGCTGCCCAGGGCTTCAGCCATGGACGGGGTGCGTGTCACTGTATGTTTCTAATGCCTGCGAGGTGTAATTTACATACTGTAAACAGTTCCCACGGAGTTTTGGTCGTTGAGCCGTCCCATTTTAGAACATTTCCAACACCCCAGAAAACCCCCTGGGACTTTTCACTGCCCTTCTCTCCCCTCGCCGGCCCCAAGGCAGCCAGTAATCTCCCGGAGCTGTTACTGTGACCTGCGTCTTCTGAACGTTTTGACTGCGGGATTGTGCGGGACGCAGCCTCCGGCGTTCTGCCTTCTTTGAGCAGCGTGTTCGTTGTTGGGGTTCGTCCTGGTTGGAGCCTGTCCCTGCAGCTCCTTCCTTTTCACTCCTGACTGGTACTCCCCTGTCATGTGGATATACCACAGCTTGTCTGTCCCGCGCTTGACGCACGTCTGGTCGTTTCCCTTTGAAGCTGTCGCGCTCCGACTCATAAAAGTTTCTGTGTTGACATTTGTTTTCAGTTCTCTTGGGTGGATTCCCACTAGTGATATGTGAGGGTTCCAATTTCTCTGCATCTCTGCCAGAGGCTCTATTTAAGGAATAACCTTAGCCATCAGGTCTTAATATATATTCTTTGGCATAAAGTAAACCTAGGGGCTATTTTGTTTTTGTTTTGTTTCCGCTACAATGTTTCTCGCCTTGTTAACACCGGGAGCTAAAATCAGGTCCTTTGATGCTCCCTGGTCTTTCACTTACAGGTCTGGCCAGCAATTTATGGAACTAATAGTCTGACATTGTTCTGTGTCATTGTTTCTTGTTTGACACTGTTGGGTGTCATTGTTTCTTGTTGTGAACCTGACATAGAAAGTGTGGAGAGCTTGTGTGTATGTTGGTGTTACTGTTGAATCATTAAATTAGTGTGCTTTGAAAAACCAGGTCTTTTTTTTTTTTTCCGTTTTAAATTGTTTTTCCCTTTCTCTGTTCTTTAAACCAATGTTTGTAACTTTGTATTTCTGATTGTATGCATTGTTTGAATATAGAGTAGATACAGATGCGTCTATGGAGCTGGGTTTATGGTGCTTGAAATAACACTGGGTGACTCCTCCGGGTTTATTTGGAAAACACAGTTAGTGATATTTGTACGAATCGGGGCTGTTTCCAAAGCCCCAGAAATGTTGTGCACGAAGACTCGTCACTGCCTGTGAACGTGGCCGGTACCGGGACTCCTGTGCGTCTTTTGGGGCTGGATCACTGAAGTTGCTTTTTATGTTTGCCTGCTCGGGGGTTTTGCAGATGTGTTTTCCTTTGTAGTGAGCTGATCGAGCCGCTCCTGTTTTTCTTTTTCTTTTTTTTTTTTTTTTTACAGGCAGAGTGGACAGTGAGAGAGAGAGACAGAGAGAAAGGTCTTCCTTTGCCGTTGGTTCACCCTCCAATGGCTGCCGCGGATGGCGCGCTGCGGCCGGCGCACCGCGCTCATCCGATGGCAGGAGCCAGGTGCTAGGTGCTTCTCCTGGTCTCCCATGGGGTGCAGGGCCAAGCACCTGGGCCATCCTCCACTGCACTCCTGGGCCACAGCAGAGGGCTGGCCTGGAAGAGGGGCAACCGGGACAGAATCCGGTGCCCCGACCGGGACTAGAACCCGGTGTGCCGGCGCCGCAAGGTGGAGGATTAGCCTGTTGAGCCACGGCGCCGGCCCGCTCCTGTTTTTCTGAACGGGTCACGTGCTCGGTCCTGGCAAAGCCCGTTCTGGGAGGGCGGCTCTTTCATGAGGGGTGAGGTCCATGCCCATTCTTCGAGCAGAAGCAAGGCCTCCGAGCACTCGTTGTGGTGGGCACATTTGTCTTTTGAGCTTGCGCTATTGTCCAGAGTGAGGCTAAGCAGTGACCAGGTAAAGAGAGCGTTCTAGAGGGGCACTTGACCGTCAGGGTCCCACGTGGTGCCTAGGAGCTAAAGTCACATCCTCAGTTTTCCTTGGATCCAGTCGCTCAGTAAGCAACCTCAACACAACTTACACAAATGATTCTGGCGTCGAGAGGGACGTCACAGGCAGGAGCTGGGGTGCTGTGGGTGTCATGACGATTGGGGCTGCTCCTGGCCATTGGTGGGCGGAGCACGTGGCACCGTGCCGCGGGCTGGGGACCATGATTCTCCTGCAGGCCTCAGCTGCTGGTGCTCCTGGGAGAGTTGTGCAGACGGGAAACCAGTGTCTGATGTTTGGGCTTAGAACCTGACTCTGTGTGATATGCGTGGATCTAATGTGCACCGAGGTTCCTAGGAAGGTAGCCGCCAGGTGAATCTGGGAAGATAGTGTTTTGTTGCATTTTTCCAAGCGTTGCTTCCCGTTTCACAAAATCTCAGAGGCAGTGGGAATGCTCGCGTGGTGTCAGAGCAGCCACATGGCACCTGCTTCGGCGTGTGCCAGTCTTTGTGTGTTTCCGGGGATTCTGCTGGCCCCTGGCTGCTTCAGAGTATTCAGGCTTCTGCTTATAGAGAATGAAATCTGTGTTAATTCATTACAACCCACTTTCCTTTTAATTCTTCATCATATAGGTTTTCCCATCAAAATTGTATGTATTATGTATGTTAGCATACTCAATTTTATTTTGAGGTAGTTTTTGTTCCCCCAAAGATTTATTTATTTATTTTGAAAGTCAGGAGTTAGAGACAGATCTTCTATTCACTGGTTCACTCCCCAGATGGCTGCAGTAGCCAGCACTGAGCCAGGCTGAAGCCAGGAGCCAGGAGCTTCATCCTGCTCTCCCATGTGGATGCAGAGCCTCTTCCACTGCTTTTCCCTGGAACATCAGCAGGGAGCTGGATCAGAAGTGGAGCAGCTAGGACACGAACCGCCACCCATACGAGATGCCCACACTGCAGGCAACTTGACCAGTATGGCACAGCGCTGGCCCCCTCAAGGTAGCTTCCAGGGAAATATTGCCATGGGCTCCAGGACCCGATGGTGTTGTGGCCCATGTTACTGAGGTTCTGAATTTGTGTGTTGGAAGAGTGACAGCTGGTGGGAGGTGGCAGCGGTGGTGCCTGGAGGATGCAGGTGGATAAAGCTTCCCGGTGGCCAGGGGGTGGGCACTGCTGTGGATTCATTCTTGCCAGGGTTTGGCCTCGTGTACTCAAAACCCCACTGGGCCGGCCGCACACTGCTGAGAGAGCTGTGCTCAGAGGCACAGAGATAGGGTGAGGAGTCAGGCTGTCGGGCCTCAGGGGTCATGACCACATCCCTGGTGGGCGTTACGTAGACACAGACAGTCTCAGATTCCCCGGCCTTTGCCCTTTCTGTCTGTGTGTGTTCCTGATGCGGAGCTGTGCCCTGCTCACACCGGAGCGGCCCCTTCCGAAGCCCACGTGTTCTCAGCAGGGTAAAGTTACTTGGATCCCGCAGGTGTAAGTGCCTTTTCTCTCTGTAAACGGTGTGCACCCTCCTGGGCTCTGGGATACCTGCCACCCATTCATCATTCCAGGTCACTCGATGCCATGCTAGTCAGCTCCCCGCCACCCCTGGAATTCAGAATTCGAGAGGCGTCGTGTTCCGCCAGACCCGTCGCAAGTGCGGGTTGAAGTCTGTGGATTTCCGGTGGTAGTTGTTGCCTCCTTCCATTTGTTCTTGATATTTTGGGCATCTCGGTGTTTTAGAAGCACCGAGCCCAGCAGCTTGTCAGAGGTGCAGGAGAAAAGCAGTGACTTCAGCCGCGTCCTGGAAGCTCCTGGGAGAGGCTTGTTCAAGGGCAGGAGGTTGAAATGTGCTTCTCACCGAGGCTTTGCCTATCCCCGCAGCGTCCCGGCCAGCTGGGCTGTCTGCCACAGGACCTGTCGGGCATGGCAGGGCGGCCTTGGCTGTGGTGCACCCAGCCGGCGCAGTCAGAGGGGCTTCCTGGGGATCCCCCTTCCCTGCGCTCAAGGAGTTGACCTCTGACTTCCAGCACCCAGCTGACCACTGCCGCTGTGGCCATACCTGGTTTCTGCTGGAGGTGACTAAGCTCTGGTTCTGTTGGGTACTTTTCTTTCAGATCAGCATATTTACCAGTTTTGTCATCACCTAGAAAGCTACTACTCGCTGTTAATATGTTAGCATTTGCCCTTTAAGTCTTTTAGGGAAAATAATCACAAAACAAGCAATAGAGTGTGTTCTGTATTTGTGACTTCTACCTTACGGCTTCCAAAGTGATGCATTTGGGCTGTTTTTATTTTTTAGATGAACTGAATTCGGTTGCTTTGGAATTCTGTTTTGGGACAGGTCTGTCCCTATCATAAAGGTGACTGATTGGCCATGAATACTGGTGTTCAGTGTTTGCGGGCAGCTGTATGTTCCCTCCGTTTGAAAGCCGTACCCTGTGGACCCGGGTCGGCCCATGTGAGCGCGGAGCAGCCATCTGAGTGCCCACACACGGGGCGCGTGGGATGGAGAGTGGAGGCCCCTGGCTGCCTCCCTCTCGCTCTGGCTCTGTGCATGACCACAGATGTGAAAGGTGAGAGCAAACGTCCTGCCTTCACTCTGTCTCCATCTCAGGGTCTGAGGGGATGCCACCAGCCCAGCCGCGTGACTCGCGTGTCCAGTCTGCAGTCACAATGTGGAGATGGTGGAAGATGAGCCCCTGTTCAGCAATTAACTGCGGGGCTGTTTATGTTCTGCTTTAAGGGTTCTCCTGAAATGGATACTCCCCAGTTATTTCTAAGAAATATGCAGTTACACAGCCGTCTCCTGCTTTCTGGCTCTTATTAAAATGCAAATGGTCTTAACTTCAAAGTAGCATAATTGAATCCTGAAAGAAGTATAACTGATACTTTGCCTCTTCCCTGGTATTTTTGTTTTATCGTCTGGCCTGGCCGGCTTTTCCGACCGCCCCGCTCTCCGAGTCGGTGAAGCCCCTGCGGGGCTGGGCTTGTTCTCAGCCTGGCGGAAAACAGGGTGTGTGTGTGTGTGTGTGTGTGTGTGTGTGTGTGTGTGGTGCACAGCTGAAACCCAGGGTGAGCCGCGCGGGCTCTGCTGGTGCTGCCAACGCGACGTGTATGTTAAATACAAATATTGTGGAGAGCATCAGTTATTTCGATTCATTAAGTTTCTCCTCAGTTACCTGTGTTTGTTACTTAGTGCATCTGTCTGCCTTTGCCCTTCACAGTTGTAAGTGTCAGGAAACTAACGCAGGCTTTCTTCTCTCCCCAGTGTCCAGTAGCAGCACACAGTTAGGACACTGGGCGTGCCTCCCAGGTACCCAGAATGCCGTGTGCCCAGCACATGCCCGCATCCAGGCCTTCGTTTTGATTCAGAGACTGAGTTGTAGAGCCTGATGACCTGTTCCAGCCTCACTGCTTGTCAGAGCCCAAGAGCCCAGCTGTGTGCCGTGTCGGGGTAGCAGCCAGCTGGGAAAGCAGGGGTTGAAACCACAGGTGTGCCCGTGTCGATGGAAGGAGTCTGTCCACTTTCACTCCACAAGGAGTTTTACCTGTGCACCTGTTCCAGCCCGGTCTGCCCCCCCCGCCCCGAGGTGGGGGGGGACAGCACACAAGCGCCCTCTGCTGTTGCTGGGCCCTGGAGCTTCGGGTCCCCCTGCCCCAGCCAGTCGTCGGCACGGCCCCTTCGTGTACCACAACTGCACCACAACTGTGGGGCTTTGATGTCCCGGGGCCCCCACCCCTGCTTTTGATTACATGTGTTTCTGCTAAAGGCGACTTTTTCCAGCGCTCACAGGGGGATGAATAAGTTAACTCAGTCCCCCGTAGCTTTTTGTACTTTGTGGTTTCTCTCATCCTCGTACATTAACCATAACATGGGAAGGGGCATGATCAGAAGGCACACGTCCCAGGAAATCAAACAGCTAACTGTGGGGCTCCAGAAACCCTCAGCATGGCTCCTCCAGCAGCGGGCCCGAGACACTCGGTCATGCGTATCTGAGAAATCCCCTCTGCCCCTGGAGGTGAGTCCTTGCTCTCCAGGGCACCCCCACCCAAAGCTGCAGGCGTGCCCCTGTGCCCGGAGAGCTGTTCTGGGCCAGACAGACCCATCGGACTTCCATCCCGTCAGGACCAGAGCAAGGCTTCAGCCTCCCAGGGAAACAAAGCGGGTCCTGTGGCGCCGTTTGCAAAACGTGCCTCTTGAATATGTTCTGTGAAAAGGCAGTTCTGCCATTCAAAGGTGTTTCTGAAGCAGAAGCCACACCGCGACGTCCAGAGCTGCTTCCCTCTGCCCTGGGCTGGGCCTGTGAGAGACAGCCATGTGTGCTATCCGAGGGTGTCTCCCGCAAAGCTGACCTTCCCCCCAGCCTTCTGTGTGCTCTGGAGGTCGCTCCTGGGCACTAGACCTCATCTTGTCACATTTCAGCGGCCAGAGAGGCAGTTTTATAACTGGCAAATAACAGGTGCCATTCAGGAATCAGTAAGTGGCACCCACATAGGTTCCCATTTGGCTGGACCAAGTCAGGCCTGGGTGATCTGTGCTTATTCCCACTCCTGTGCTTTTGCTTGTGATAGGAGAGCCTTGTTGATGAGTCGGCCCGAAAGATCCCCGGGGGTCTTAGCTGGGGGTGTGTGCACATGCACACGCGTGTTGCAGGGTGCAGAGTTCAGTACTGCGCCAAGCACAGAACACTGGAGATCATTTCAGAGTGGCTGTTTTTAGGGTAGCAGGAGATTTCCATTGGGAGCAGCGCAGAGGGAGGCACACCTGATGTGGCAGGGGAAGGTGCCGGCAACTTCAGCCAACCCAGAGGCCTAAGAATAGCTCAGCGGCTGTGTGCTGTTAATCTCGGAGGCAGTTCTCTACCGCTAGGTCATGGCGACCAGAGGCTGGCGAGATTAAGGTGTGCGCCCGGTCTGTCCTCATCTCACCCCTCCCTCTCTCTGGTGCCAGCCTCCCCTCCCTGTTCACTCAGGTGCCCTCTTGCCTTCCAAGTGTCCAATGTGTCTGCATGCTCATCTCCTGTCCCCCCGGCAAAGCCTGCCCCTCCAGCTGCCCTCTCTCCTTGTCTTTGGTGGGTGGTGGGACAGCCGGAGGAGTGGACGGGCTTCTGCAGGTGACCGCGGTCCTCTGTCCTCAGTGAGTCTTCACGTTGGAAAGTCTACCCAAAGCTCAGTTCCATAGCCAGGTTTCCCCTTTGTTAAAGGCGGAGTGCCTAGCTGCTTGTGTTTAGTGTAGCAGTTAAGACACCACATCCCATATTGCAGTGCCTGGGCTCCAGGCCTGACCCTGCACTTCATCCCAGGTTCCTGCTGTGTACACCCTGGGAGGCAGCAGGTAGTGGCTCAAGTGGTTGGCCCCTGTCACCCACGTGGGAGACCCATGTTGCGTTCCCCACACTTTAACCTGGCCCAGCCCTGGCTGTTGCAGGCACCACCCCCATTCCCTCCATCCCTTCCCCCCATCCCTTCCCTCCCTCTCTGCCTTTCAAATAAATAAAATAAATTAAAAATAAAATATTAGGTTAATTATATGGTATAAAATATATTAATAAATTCTATCCTACTTAATATGCCTGTCATGAAAAAGGTCATGTGAGATTTTTCTTTCCCCTGAGATTTATTTATTTGAAAGGCAGAGTACTAAAGGAAGAAACAGAGAGAGAGAGAGAGAGAGAGAGAGAGAGAGATCTTCCATCCACTGGCTCACTCCCCTAATAACCACAACTGCCGAGTCTGGGCAAGGCCAAAGCCAGGAGCCAGGAGCTCCCTCTGGGTCTCCCACGTGGATGGTAGTGATCCAAGTACTTGCGCCATTAACTGTGGCCTCCTAGGGTGTGCATTAACAGGACTCTGGATCGAACCTGATCGAACCTGATTGTGTGGGTATCACAAATAACTGCTTAATGTGTACTATGCCATAACAGCTGCCCCAGAAATACAAGCTTTAAACTGAGTCTTCAGCAGGATTGAGCAAATCACAATTTTTTATACTTATTTTATTTGGGGACATTACACACATGAAGGTGAAGTATGAGGGGCTGATGTTGTAGCCTTAACAGGTTCAGCTGCTGCCTGCAATGCCATTATCCCTTATGGGTGCCAGTTCGAGTCCCAGCTGCTCCACTTCCAATCCAGCTCCCAGCTAATACATACACCTGGAAAGCAGCAGCAGATGGGCCCTTTCATCCACGTGGGAGACCCAGAAGAAACTCCTGTCTCCTGGTGTCGGCTGTTGTGGCCATTTGGGGAGTGAACCAGCAGATGGAAGATCTGCCTGTCTCTCCTTCTTTCTCTCTCTTACTCTGCCTTTCAAATGAATAAAATAGATCTTTAAAAAGAGAGAGGGAGTATGAAATATAATGGCGATTCTGTATATGGAAGTAGCTAGCAAAATTCATATTGTTTACTCAGAAGTTAAATGCCTCAGATTCCACATAGTGAGCAAGTTAAATTTAGGGATACAATAAATAGATGTTCACGGTATCAGGTTACATTGCTTAACCCAGCGGGGATTTCTGATGTTTGTGTGTGCGTCTCTGTTGCTGCCTTGCTATCAGCTGTTAGCTGTGAGCCCTGAATGGTGAGAGCATTGCCTCCCCCAGGGTGCACGGAGGCCTCCTCCCTCCTTGTCTTGTCTTAGGAGTTTGGTTCTGCCCCGCAACATGCCTGCTGCTTTTTTCCCAAGGGTACATATTTAAAAGCAAGGGAATTTTCAGTTAGTTTGAACCATAGTCACGACATTGAAAAATTTTTTAATTTAAATTTTATTTATTTGAATGGCAGAGTGATAAAGGAAGAGACAGAAAGAGAGAGAGAGATCTTCCATTCACTAGTTCACTCCCCAAATGCTTGCAGCAGCTGGAACTGGGCCAAGTCAGAGCCAGGTGCTCCATCCAGGTCTCCTACATGGGTGCAGGGACCCACTTACCTGGGCCATCACCTGCGGCATTAGTGGGAAGCTGGATCAGAAGTGGAGCTGAGACTGGAATTCAGGCTCTCTGGTATGGGTGTGTCTTAATCAAGATGCCAAATGCCCACCCCCACATTCTGTTTTTTCTACAAAGCCAAGAAGTGACTATCAGTTGCTTCAACTTTATTTTTATTATACTTTCAGGTCATGGCTTGGATAGGTATGTTCCTAAAGCGAATCCTTGAAATATCTCCTCCTCCTCTGCTGTAGAGGTTGACGTGCTAGGGTAGCATCAGGATTCCGTAGGACAGACCAACGGAGTAAGTGCAAGTGGAGTTCTGAGACGCTTCATAGAGATGAGAGCACTTGAGATATGCTCCTGACAGTTTGAGATTTCTACAGGGAAGAGATTGGGAGGCTGGGCTTGAAAACAAAGGAGAGAGCGTCTCTGGATGACTTAGATATTCATGATATTGTTGCCCTTAAGTCAGAAACTCTGAGGCATCATTTGGCTCGTCAGTTTTTATGTGGACTTAAAGGCATGTGTGGGAGCTGAAGTATTCTCATGCTTTAATACTAAGAGTTAGTATGTTGTCTTTTTAATTTCTTTTAAATTTGTTTGAAAGACAGAAAGACACAGAGGTCGTCTTCATCTGCTGGTTTACTCTCCAAATCCCTGTGACAGGAGCCCAGCACTCAACCCGGATGTTCCCACATAGAGTCAGAAACTAAGAGCCAGGGGCCAGAGTTCACTCTCAGACCCAGGCACTCTGACTCGGGACTCACGAGTCCCAGGCAGTGTCCTGAGGGCTGCACCAAGCACCGGCCCTGAGAAGCTCGCTCTCTGTGCTCTCTGTCGTCAGCTGATGGCTGCTGGTTGTCAGGAGCGGCAGCGAGGGGAGGCGGATCTGTGCTGGTGATCTGAGGGATCTCCGGGAAGAGGGGCTGTTGAGACGCGGGCCTGCCAGGAGTCTCCCTAATGACAGGGTTGGGCTGGCTGGTGGGATTCTGGCTTTGTTATGAACCTGGGAGACAAGTAGGAAGATGTCCCGTGCACCTAGTGCTTCATTTCATGATTTAGAAGAAAATAGTTTTTTCCTATTTGTCACACGCCAATTTTCTCCTGAGAGGAACACTGAGAGTTGGCATTTTTGAAAACTCTGCCTTTATTCTGCACCCTTTAGGAGCAGCCAGTCTGACTCGTCAGAACACTATGAACACTGTGAAGACCTGAGTATAAGTGTCTCTGGTGGGGAGTCAGTCTGTAAGGAATTTATTTTGCATGAATGAGTTTCTGTTTTTATTTACTGATTTTTTTTAAAGACTTATTTGAGAGGCAGAGTTGCAGAGAGAGACACACACACACACACACACACACACACAGAGAGAGAGAGAGAGAGAGAGATCTGTCCACTCTCCAAATGGCCACAATGGCCAGACTGAAGCCAGGAGCCTGGAGCTCCATCTAGGTCTCCCACACAGGTGGCAGGGCTCTAAGTACTCTGGCCACCTTCTACATTTCCCTGGCTGCAGCAGCAGGGAGCTGGATGGGAGGTGGAGGAGCCTCTGGGACCCATTTGGGGCGCTGCTGTTGCAGAAGCAGCTTAACGTGCTGTGGTAGCCCCTGATTTGCCATGTTGTTGATGTTTTAAGATTTATTTATTTGAAAGACAGTCCACACACACACACACACACACACTAGCCGGGGCTGGGCCGTCTGAATCTCCCATGTGCATGGCAGGGGCCCAGGCACTTGAGCCATCCTTCACTGTCTTCCCAGGTGCTTATTAGCAGGGGAGCTTGACTGGAAGTGGAGCAGCTGGGACTGAACCTGGTGCTCTGATGCTGGATGCCGGCACTGCAGGCCGCGCCGTAACCCGCCGCTCCACCACAAAATAGGTCTTTGGACACCAGATTCAGATAGCTATTTTTGAAGATGTTGGTACTTGTCTCGTCATTCATTCCTCTGGGCCTCCACCTACCAAGTGCTTTCAGATCCTGCCCCAGGAAGAGGGCCTGGCCCCAGGCAGAACCTCCTATGGACACCTCCCCAGTTCTCGCTGCCTGGTGGTTTATGACAGCTGTAAGCGTTTCTGCCACATCTGGGGTTCTTCCTTGATGATGTACACGAGACAAGTGTGCCAAGCCCAAGTGTGCAACACTTGGAATTCTCCCATGGAACTTGCTCGCTTCTGAAAGTTTTACCAGAAGGACTTAAAAAAATTTTTTTTTAATTTTTTGGTTATTTGAAAGTGTGGAAATACTGTCTTTTGATTTTGTTTTATAAAGTTGTCATCCGTGAAGGTGGAATTTGACTGCTAGCTCCTACTTGCTTTAAATCTCTGTGGAAAAAAAAGTCTAAATTTTAAATAATTTCCTTCCTAAGAGTACCCGCCCTTAAATGATGTGAATCATAGTGAGGTGTGTGTGGGGGGGGGGGGGACGGTCCTTGGTGTTTAATCTTTTCAAAGAGTTCCCTTGCTTTTTAACGATCTTAAATAAATATTTGCCATGAAGTACAGTAGAATAGTTACTCGCTGTTAAGGAATGGGAGTGTGGCACCCCATTCCTTTGAGCCAGGGTCCGAATGGTTGGATTTTGTTTTTTGGTGGTGTGTGTTTCAGTGTGGAGAGAAGACCGTGGTTTGTTGCAAATGTCTCCTGGCCCGGCACAGCTGAGGGGTGGAGGGAGCCGGCCCTCTGCGGCAGCACTTGAAGTCGCACTGTTTAAGAGCCTGTGGGTCTCCCTGGTCTGGGATCTGACCACAAGCTCGCCTTGCCTCACAGTCAGCGCCCCGCGTGTCACCTATAGCGGATGTGGTCGTCACTGCGAGCCGGCCGGTCATGCACGTGGAATGTGCCACTTGCAGAGAATCCAGGCTTCTCTTTAAACGTGTCATGCAGAGCGGACAAGCTGTGTTCAGTTTGACCTTCACCGGCCGATGCGAAGGTGCCTTCGGCCTAAGAGTAGACCTGGAAATGGTGCAGGGCCCACAGACGCTTTTGTAAGTATTTTTCTAAAATGACCTCATTTGATTTTAAATATCTAGTTTATGAAATCTCAGGAAGGATCCTTTTTTTTTGATCCACCTTTTAACCTTCACTGTGCTTTTTAAAGGGAGGGAGGAGTGGTTTCTCCTCGCTCAACCCTGAACCATTTTATCTCAAGAATTCTGTTCTGAAGTAAGTCATCCTTTGTGTATTTAAGCCAGAAGGCTGGATTAGAGTTTGAAAGAAAATGATAGGCCGTGCAAATAACCACGAACGATATTTTTTGTCCTGGGCACCGAAAAGTTGTCAAAAACATTGCCAGGTCAGTTAGAGCTTGCATGCAGGGGCCTTCCGTTTGGGATTGTGTGTATAAGCCCAGTGTCTCAGGCACCCAAGCTCAATGGAGTCAGGTGTTTCCAGGAAGCTTAATTCAATGTCCACCCCACCCCCTCCGCCCCCACCCCACCTGCCACATTCTTGTTCTGTTTTGGAAAAGAATTCAGTTTTATAGAGTAAATGAAATAGAACTGGGTGCGATTTCTCCCAGGGGGCTGCTGGGAGACTCAGGAGAGCGCATCTTATAGGCGGGAAAGGGGGCTGCTTGCTGCAGTGGAAGGGAGTTCCTAGCCCCGGGCTACTCCTGGGGAGGGGTGGTGTGTGTTCTGCACACACGTCGCTGAGAGGTGCAGCCCGTGGCCTGTCCGAGCAAGCTCTGCATTCCACAGGGGCTCATCCAGCTTCCTTACAATGACCCACACCCCTGTTAGCAAAATGTCGCCACCAGTGTGGTGGAGGACGTTGGCACCTCAGACACGACAAAAGACCAATGTACATCAGAGGTTCGTGGGACGTGGGATTAAAAGGTAAGCTCATTTTGGTGGAAAAAAAATTTTGGAAATCCATGCATACAGGGGATCTTCAAAGAGTTGATGGGAAATGCATATTCTGAGCGGCCTCTGCGTGGATTTCAGTTTTTGCACCGAAATAAACTTAAACCTTTTAACTCAATTTCCCCACCATCTTTGAAGTCCCTTCAAGACGTGCAGGTCCTCAGATGAAAGCTACTCACTTTGGGAAATGGCTTGATTGTAAAAAAAAAAAAAAAATCTCCCACGCAGCCAGCGGTCCATCCATACCCCCTGCAGGCACGTTCGCTGCCATTTGTCCCATGTCTCCCAACATCAAAGGCTGCACATGGCCGGGCGCAGCGCCCCAAAAATGAGGTGCGTTCGGGCGGGATGGAAAAGACCCCTGGTTTCTTTCCAGTTACACCAAGTATGGTGGTGGAACCGAAGCCAACTCCCTGGAAAAGTGGACACATGAATCTTGAACGAGGGGTGGATGGGTTTGAACGCAGCCCAGACCGCAGCCGGGAAGAACACGTCGTTCCTCAGCACCTGCGGTTGCGCATGCCCGGGGCTGTGAATTCTGCGCTTTGGTTTCTAGGCAACTTGCACACATTCTAAACCTGAAAATAAACACACACACACACAAACTTGGTAAAATGATAAAAAGCCTGGTGACAGAAGCCGTTTGCCGCCACCCTCAGTAACTACAGCAAACAGACCCCGGCCGCTACCTGGTTCTGGAAGGACTCTGGTGGTCAGCGGAGGCAGTGAAGACAAAGCCACTGTAAATAGCCACTGTTGCCGAGTGACTCGGTCGCCACGGCGCCAGCACAGCGCGTGTGTGTGCGCTCCATCCCCAGGGCCCTGCGAGAGGCAGGTCTCCTCCAGGAACCCGGCTTCCCTTAAGGGAGATGGCCTTTCCCGTCTCCTGAATCAGTCCTGCACGGAGATTCTTAGAAGTTGTGTGTGGTGCTGTTCCTGCCAGCAGTGGTGTCAGTGCGGGACGGGCTGCGTGTCAGCTGTGTCCGTCTTCTGTGCACCCCTTTTCTTGTAGAAGCTCCCACCACTCATTGCTTCTCACCAACTTCCTGTTAACTTCCAGGGGGTGGGGTACAGGTCCCACCCAGAGGGTGCACCTCCATGTCTCCACTGCCACCAGGGGGTGGAGGAGTCAGCGCGGCTTCATCTCTACTGGAGATTGGGACTCGAAGGTAACGGAGGTGGGTTTATAGGTGAAGAGAGTGTTACAGGATCGCCGGTAAATGTGGCAGTCTAAAAGGATCTTGTGAGACCAGCTTCGGAGCTCTGGGTTTGAAAGAAGAGTGATTGTGGCCCTGCTGAGTGGCCAGCAGTCAAATGCAACACATGGGGGTAGGTTCAATTCCTTTAAATATTTAATAACCTAATGGCAGGCAGGATTAGCATGGGGTCAGCCCTGCCTTTTCATGATGCCGTTGGGGTCTGCGTCTTGAGCAGCGTGGATCAATGGAGAAAGCGCCAAGTGAGTGTAGTGGTGTGGGGAAGGAAACATTAGAGCCGTAAGAAGAGTCTGGGTCTGGAAGGGCGGCGTCCAGGGCTCTGAGGCTCAGCCGGCACCAGGGCTCTGACTTGGGTGCCACAGGACCACTGGTCCCCGCTGGTTGGTTTGTAGACTCCTGCAGTGAGGAAGCCTGACGCCTGCTGTCCTTACGTGTATTCTTGTGTTCAAGGACATGTTCACAAATGACTCATGTTCCTCTGACAGAGATGGAGTAGCTTAAGTTGCTGTAGCAGATTTAAAAATGATACTTTTCCAAAGAATAAATCGGTAATAAATATATTACTAATAGACCCAGTTAATGAATTCGTATGTTCTTACCTGGCTGTCTTCAATGCTAATTCTTTGTGTCTTCACTGAAAACTGGATCTGTTTAAAGTAAGTTCCCTGCTACAGTTAGATAAAGCGTTTTGCTTAAGTATGGTAGTCGCCTCGTCCACGGCTTCGCTTTTCCAAGGTTTCAGTGAATGGACTATCAGCTGCACTCTGAAAATAGTAAATGGGAAGTTGCAGAGATAAACAACTTCTAAGTTTTAAATTGCATGTGATTCTGAGTAGAATGATGAAATCTTGTGTAGTCCAGCTCCGGATCCAGCGTATCCATGCTGTATACACTACCCGTCCCTTAGTCACTTACTTGGTCGCTGTCTGGGTTAGCAGTACAACAGTGCTTGGGTTCAAGTAACCCTTGTTTACTTAATAACGGCCCCAGGGGTCAGCGCTGTGGCACAGTCGCTTGCAATGGTGTTGCTCTGCTTCCGATCTAGTTCCCTGCTAGTGGATCTAGAAAAGCAGTAAAAGATGGCCCAAGTACTTGTGCCCCTGACCACCCAAAGGGGCCTCCTGGATGGAGTCCCTGGCTGCTGGCTTCAGCCTGGCCTAATGTTGACTGTTGGGGCCATTTGGGCAGTGAACTAGTAGATGAAAGCTTTGTCTCCGTCACTCTGCCTTTCAAGTTAAGTCTTTAAAGAAAAAAATAAATAAGGAGTAGTCCCAAAATGCGAGAGTAATGATGCTGGTGATTTGGGTATGCCAAGGAGCGGTTGTGAAGTGCTTCCTCATAGGTATGTCTGTATAGGAAAAAATGTGGTGTGGGTAAGGCTTGGTATTGTGTGGTTTCAGGCATCCACTGGGGATGCTGAGATGGGTCCCTGGCCTGTAAGAGGGAACTGCTTTTAGTATTCCTCTCAAATTCTTTCAGGCAAAGTACATGAGCAGAACTAACGTACAAGTTTGCTCATTTGTTTACTGCCACTACAGACACTGTGTTTATTTCTGTTTTCAAGTCATTCGTTTTTAATGCTATTTTAAGATAGCCACTTATCACTGTGTACCATCAGCATTGCATGATGGCAGACCAAGGAAGATTGCTGACAGATTTTTTGTTCTTTTGTGCTTGTAAAAACAGCTCTCAGGTTGTTGGATTTTAGTTACTGTGTGGTGTGTTGTATTTCCCCTTCCCAAAGAGCTAGAGCAAGTTAACTGTGCTGTTTGAGTTAAATTCTGGGGACTTTGCATTGGGGCATTTGAGTGGAACCAAAGGGAAGGCCCAGGGCTCATCAGCACAAGACAGCAGGGTGGTTTCTCCTTAGCCCTGGAGGACCTGGGAGTGGAGGGGGCAGAGAGGCGCTTGGCCGGGGGACTGAGGCCTCACAGCACCAGGCAGCCCTGCTGCCCTAAGGTATGTACCTACACTGATGGCAACAGTTACAGGGACAGGATCAAACAGCCATTGCTTTCCCTTGCTTTGTAAAGCTGAACACCCAACCTCTTTATTCTGTGTTTGAATCCCCGCTCTGAGAATTATATTGCTTCTAGGAATGACTTTCTGAGCACTTGAGAGGAAGACGGGCTGTATATCACGGCGTGCAGTCCTGCCACCATGGCAGATGATCAGACACAAAGCCAAGTTAGCTCTCAGCCGCAGGACCACAGCAAAGCCACATGATAACCACCTGTTCATGAAGAACGTTGCCAAGTCTCGGGCCAAGTTCATTTTCTCATGCGCTGCCTCCCCTGCTTGAGCTGGTCTGGGTTCCAGCTCCTCCCGAGAATCTGCTGTTAAAGAGGAGAGCCGTGGCCCCAGCTCCCTCCCCTCCCATCCTCCACGCCTGTCTGTCTTTCTAACTTTGAGAGAGGCAGAAAGCTCCTACACACTGGTTCACCCCCTAAACATCCACAGCAACTGCCAGCAACTGAAGCCGAGAGCCAGGAATTCAGTCCAGGTCTCCCACTGGGTGGCCAGCACCCAACTACTTGAACCATGCTCTGCCTCCTCCTATAGTGTATATTGGCAGGAAGTTGGAGTTAGGAACCAGAGCTGGGACTTGAGTGCAGGCAGTCCCATATCGGATGTGGGTGTCCCAGTTGGCGTCTTCACCACAAGGGCAGATGCCGGCCCCTCCTCCCCTGTGTATCTGACCGGGTGTGGACTCCAGGGATGCCTGCCAGTGATGGGCAAGACCTTCCTGCTTTCCTCCTGGAGCCAGGGCCACCTACAGCAGAGGTGCGTCCGGTTCATCCTCCCTCTGATACAGGTGCAGGGCCTGAGTTTGGGATTGTCCAGTTCCCTCCACGTCTGTTCCGCTCCACAAATGATAGCAAAGGTAGAAACACTGATCTGAGTGTGGACGAGTGCTTGCTTTGGCAGCACGTATACTAAAACTGGAACAAGTGATGGATGAGCTGCAAACATCACTTCCAATCAAAGACACGGTAAAGAACGGTACTGCCGATGGTTCCTCAGTGAAGAGTTTACCTAGAAACGTGCAGCTGGTGAACTGTTTTCTCTTGGGAACATTGTAATCAGGCATGAGAAAAAGCAAGTAGTCAGGGCAGGCGTGTGGCACAGCGGATGGAGCTGCATCCCATATCAGGAGTGCCTGTGATGGAGTCTCTCCTCCAGTTCAGATCCAGCCTCCTGCCAGGGTGCTTGGGAGGCAGCAGTTGATGGCATCCTCATGGAGACACAGATGGAGTTCCTGGCTCCTCAGCCTGGGCCAGCCTTGGCTGTGGCAGGGGACTGAAGCAGTGGGTGGAAGATTCTCTCTCTCTCTCTCTTTCTTTCTCTCTTTCTCTCTCTCTCTCAAATAAACACATTAAAAAAAATAAAGAGTAATAGGTGCTGATCTTGCAGCCATGTGGATTGCCGTATATAATAGGATACTCCTCCCCACCCCCGGTTCCTTGTACTGTGTAGATACGTCATCAGGTTTTTTAAGACAGAAAGCCTTGTGCCATTTAGGAACTTGCAATGAAACACTGCGGGGTGTGGGGGGCCAAAGAAGACCCTTATGCTTCAACACTGCAGTAAAATGGCCTCATGAGAAGCTTAGTTTGTGCTAGAAAAACTGAGAACAAGGGCAGCTATTCAGAAATCAGATTGTCTTTTGAATCTATTATGTAGTAATGGAAAATTCTGGTATTGCCAGACTGCGGTTCTATACTGTGTATTCAGAGTCCTTTGGCGTGTATATATGAGGGTACCTAAAAAAAAAAAATCTGAGAAAGTGGAATTAAAAAGATGTTTATTTTAGGGCAAAAAAATTTTTAGATGCACAGTTTTTCCCAGCATGCATTTTCCGTGGACTTTTTGAAGATTTTTCGTTTGTGTGTGTATACTGGAAGAGGAGGGAGAAAGACTACTAAAAAAAAAAGTACAATAAACCAGGCTGTGATCTCACCATATGTGTTGAATTGAGCACAACTCTTCTGCATTTAATGAAGACTTTAGCCTTTAGGGGTAAATAAAACATCACTAAACAGGGATGGCCTGAATGTTCCTTACTGGCTATAATAATTAAACCCATGAAAAGGTGGTAGGGTTATGTTACTTATTAACTCGAATCGCTTTTAGATTTGATCAAGATGCAGTTGCCCATGGCGCTTTGTTTCATGTGTGTCCTTTGTTGCGCTGACACGCCGTGCCCTGGCTTGGTGGCGCTCTGAAAGCAGCCAGGCACCAAAACACCAGGCCCAGGCAGCTTGGAGACCTCCCATCCAGGCCTCAGCCCTCCCAGCCCACTGACCCCAACACGCTTTTCAGCCACTGGGGCTAGGCTGCAAATCACCCATAAAACTGCATCTTTGGGGACTGGGGGAAGGACCTGGAAGAAACCCTTTCCCTTGCAGAAGAAGGAAGCTGCTGAGTGCCCTTGTAGCTGAGAGCTCGAAAGGGACCTTAGCAAGGGGGCTCACCCTAGGAAGAACGTGGGACTCGGGTTTTTCATCTCCTTATCACTGCCATAGTAAGTGTGACTATTAGTGGCCTAAAACAGATCTGTACTCCTATGGTATCTGGAGGGCAGAATTCCAGAGTGGGTCTCACTGGGCTCGTGTCAGGGCTCCAGGGCAGAGTCCGGGTCCTGGCCATTTCAGCTTCTGGAGGCCACCCGAGTGCCTCGGCTCACGGCCCCCTCCTCACTCTCCAAAGCCGGCATATCCTGGGCACATGTCTTCTCAAAGTGCCATCTCTGGTTCTCTTCCTTCGTTTTTTTTCCTTATTTACAAGGACACTTGTGAGGCTGGCATTGTGGCATAGCAGATAAAGCCACCTCCTGAGATACCGGCATCCCATGGGGGCACCCATTTTGAGTCCCAGCCTCCTCTTCCAGTCTAGCTCCCTGCATGCAAGTGGGAGACCCGGAAGAAACTCCTGGGTCCTGGCTACGGATCAGCCCAGCTCCTGCTACGGCGGCCACTGGGGGAATGAACCAGCAGATGAAAGATGTTTTTCTAATTCTGCCATTCAAATAAATAATATAAATCTTAAAAAATGCATTTTTTAAAAAAAGGATACTTGTAATGACGTTAGACCCACCTGGATAATCCAGGCACTAAGCTGTGAAGCTCATCTGATCAGCAACGTTATTTCCAACTCCAGCCAATTCCCATTTGCTAGGTAACCCAACATATTCACAGGTTTAGGAAAGATTTATTTCATTTGAAAGGCAAGAGTTAGAGACAGGGAAATCTTCCATCTACTCGTTTGCTTCCCAAATGTCCACCACGGCTGGGGCTGGGCCAGGTTGAAGTCAGGAACTTCTTCCAGGTTTCCCACATTGGTGGCAAGGGCCCAAGGAGTTGGGCCATCTGCTGCTGCTTTCCCAGGTGCATTAGCAGGGAGTGGGATCAGAAGTGGAGCAGCTGAAACAGGAAGTGGCGCCCATATGCGAAGCCTGCATCGTAGGCTGTGGCTTAACCCACTATACCACAAATCTGGCCCCAGCTTTGTAGCTTCTTAAAACCACTATCAGGAAAATAATATATGTACACACACATACATGGTATAATAGGAGAAACTGGCATTTAGTTTAAATGGGGTTTGTTTTACTGTACTAAGATACCAGCTGCTGGATATAAAGGGAAATTTTAAGTGGATACAGATAATTTACAATTTCAGTTTTGGAGAAACTGGCATTTCTGTTTGGAGAAATGATCCAATTACCATAGCTTTATTGACTTGTGAATAATTGAGCTAATAGTCATTTGTCTTGGGAATGTTTGCGCTATAATTTGTTGTTAGCACCTCAATTTACAGGAGAGCCTCTAATAAAAACGAGAACTCTGTTCACAGAGAAACACCCTTCTCAGTACACACATCCCATAGTTGTCGCGCGTGTGTCCACAGCTGCCTCTCCCAAGCCTGTGGGTGACGTGCACCCTGGCTGCAAGGTGGCAGCTGGGAGAAGTTCCCATGGAGAGCACCCCTGCATTTGCATAAAGCTGTCATCAGCCTCCCAGTTCAATGTCCCTGAAATAGATATGACATTTACCTGTAATGGCTTTGTTCTGCCTGTGAAGTTAATGGTGTGAGGTTTAAAAAAAAAAAAGCGTATTATCTTTGAATTTCCCTTTTAAAGTTGATCCTATTTTAACAGATTCTTGTCATTGAGTTGCTAAGACTCACTGCTAATGGGCACAAGATTGCAACTTTGATCCCGCTAGGAGATAGGTTCCATTAACTCAGAGCTGGCTGTGGCGCATGCCGGGTGAGGGCGGAGGTGGGGAGTTCAGAGAAAAAGCACCCCAAATTGGAGCACCGCACGTTTCCGCCGTGCGGCGGCGGGACGAGCTTCCGAGGGAACGTAGCTGATGGCAACCCCGGGTGGTGCGGTGGTCGTTATCCGGAAGGGTGAGACTGAGAAAAGACTTAGGGGAGGAGGCGTCCCAGGTGGAGGCGGGTTCGGTGGACACTCGCCTCATGGAAGGCGAGGCTCTGTGGGTCGTGGGCGGTGGATTTGGCGACCGGGTTATATTCGGTGGGGTCGCGAATCTCATCTCCTGGGTCCCACATTTTGGACACGGTGGGCCTTTGAGCATTGTGGGGAGGGGACGCCCTCGACAAGTGGGTCGGGTCGGCTGGAGTACCCCGGAGTCTGGGCGCCCCCGGGGCCTGCGGGCGGGGTTCCGAAAGGACTGCAAGTTCCGACCCGCGGAGCGTGGGCTCGCGGCCGCCGGCGGGCCGGGGGCGGTGCCCAGGACGCGGTCTGCGCCCGCAGCGGAGCGCCCGCTCGGTGACGGGACCCCGGGGCCGCGCTGCTCTCGCCGTTGGAGCCGGGCGTAAGGGCGCTCTGGGATTACCCCCCCCCCGACACTTCCCCGCACCCCCTCACGCGGGGCTTGGGCCTCGGGCCTGCAGGAGCGTTGCGCGCGGCCAGGGGTGCGCCGCGCCACCCTCTGCGCAGAGCCAGGTACTTGATTGTTTCCTGGTTCACAGCCACCCCTACCCCCCACACCCCGGGTCCCTCTGCGCTTTTAGAGACGGGCTCCCTGGTCGGTTGAGAGCGAGGCAGCGGCCCCGGGAGACACAGGGCCGCATCGCCCGGCGGCGCCCGCGGAGTGGACGGTGTCTCCGGGAGTGGCCACGCCTGGCGGACAGGTGGTCGGAAAGGAGGCAGACGTTCCCCAGATACGGGAACGTAAAGGAAAGAAAAGAAAAGAGTATTTCGTGAGCCGGGGCCGCCGGCCTGACTCCGAAAGGGGAGGTGGGTGGGTGTGGTAATTGTAAAAGTAGCTGGAACGCATAGTCTGGAAGGCGCCGAGGAGCTGGGTCTGGGTGAGCAGGAGGTGCGGTGGAGACGGCGGTTTATCCCGAGGCCGGGTCCCCACCGCCTCGGGAAAATTGCAGACTTGACGGGCAGCTCGGGGAGCAGAAACAAAGGCTACAGTACTTGTGCGCCGAACGGTAAGGCCGACGGCTCGCGCGCCTGGCCGTGCGCGCTTGCTTTCGGAGGAGTATCTTCGTGGAGTTTGTGAAAGTCCTTCCCGCCTCTGCACGCCGCTCGTTGCTGTTTGTTTTCTAAAGCTGGACATCACGAGGTCTCCCAGCGGAGAAAGGCTCTTTTCCTGAGAAGCTGAGTATCGAGCGATCTTAGTGCTGCCGGGCACTGGGAAGCCCGCACGAAGCGCGTTTCAAGGCAGGCGTCCGTCTTGGCAGCGGTGGGAAGTGAAGTGTGGAGGGAGCTCCCTGCAAGTGCGCGCCCGCCCTCCGTCTGCAGTCGCGCAGCACGTGCGCTTCACGCACAGGTAGTGCTTGGGAGCCCCTTCGAGGGCTCTGCCCCCAGGCACCCGGCTTTCTTGGTCATAAAGCAGACTAACAGTGTCATCTTGTTTTTTAGTGCGTTGAACTGACTTTTAGGTATACATACTCGCATTTGAAAGCCTGTGCAGTTGTTTTCACTGTTTATGGCTTTCTTCTTTAACTTGAAATTAGTTGATTTTCTTGTTTTTTAAAAAAATGACGTTTAGAACTGTTGCTACAATTAAACTTTTAATTGTGTTCCTCTGTCCTGTTTAACATGTAGAGAGGCAAACAGCCTCAACAACAACAAAAATGGTGTTTTGGAAGAAAAGATGCGAAATACTAAAAATTTCCTACACTTAAAAATAGATGTTTTAGAGCATATCCTGGTAAATGCCTGGAGTGGGACTGAAAGCCATGCAGAACTAAAATGTTTAAAAAGCTAAAATCTGTAGCCAAAAAAAGAAAAAAATACACGGAGAGAGAAGACTTACATAATCGAGTTTTTGGTCAATTTTAATAATGGTTTTTGTTTTTCTCATTTAAAAGTTCGTTGCCTGTGATTTTTTTTTTTTACCCTTTCATGTAAACCTGTAAGTGGTTTGATAATTCTTCAGAATGAATGCTGATGAAAGCTGAAACCAGTGCAGGCAGTCGAAGGAGGAGAAGGCTTTTCCCTAGTTTTCTAAGCACACGTTTCGCGGGGAGAGTCCGGCTCAGCCTCAGAATTGCACTGTGCGCTGGAAACCCGGACAAAGCGTTTCACACCCTGGGCTTGGGGGCGCGTTGGAATGTTCCAGGAAACAGGCCTGATAACTCCTCCTGATGTGATTCTGTTGGGAGGTGCGCCTTCCAAGGAATGCCAGTGCCTCTCCCGTGTGCCTGCCTGCCAGGTTAACCTTCCCCCGCATTCTGGAAGCAGTCACTCACCTGGTAGTGGTTGGGGTTTTACGTTTCCTTGGCGGGGGGCCTATTCTCGTGGGCTTTCTCTGCCCGACCAACTGCTGGATGAGAAACTAGGGACCTCACGTGCCCCCGCCGGCTTGCACTTAATTCATGTGCTCTGTGAGCTGTAAGAGACTAGGTCTCCCACCTCTCGGAACCTCTTGCAGATTTGCACAAGGGGAACCAGGTGCGTGTGCGCTGCAGGAGACTTCGAACTTAGAAGTTTCTTTTTTTTTTTTTCTTTGTTGCAGGCAGCGCGGAGTGCTGTTTTCAACAGAAAACGCAAATATCCTGGTGAAATGGTGCGCACACGCTTAAACTTTTTTTTAAATACCACGTGCAGTGAAAGTCCTCGCATTCTGTAAATTAGAGGAGAAATTGCTACAGCTATGACTTGCCTTTGTTCTCAAAGCCATCTGAATTGCAGGCTGTGCTGGGACCGGTTTGTACATTGTTTGAGCGCTGAGACGAGAACTTCTAATTAGAGTAATTGCGGGGTGGGGAGCCGACCGTCCGGGGCGGGGCCCTCCGTCTGGGGTGTGGCCGCCAGCGGGGCGTGGCCGGGCGCGGCGGGGCGTGGCCGGGCGCGGCGGCCTTGGCGGGGATTGGCTGGAGCGGAGGGGGCGGTGCGCGGTGCGGCGGCGAGGGTATTAGTGGGCAGCGGGCCGGGCCAGGTGCAGGGAGCGGGCCCCGCGCCGCCGTTCCCCGGGCAAGCCTGCTGGCGTGCGTGAAGACCTGCGGGGCGGCGTGCTCACGTCCTCGCGTGCCGCCTCCACACCCCGGGCCTGCGCCGCCGGAGCTCGAGCACGGGAACAAAGGTGACCTCTTCTGGGTATCTGGCCCGCGCGCCCGTGGCGAGCGGCGGCGTTAGCGGGAAGGGGACCTGGCGTGGCTGCGCACGCCGCGCGGGGTGCTGCCGGGCGCAGACGTCTCCCCCGTGGCGCCTCCAAGGGCACGGGAGTCGTTGCGACGGTCGGTGCTTGGAGAAAGGGCAGGCAGACACCTGCGTTCTGGCGCGCCCTGGAAAGCTCCCCCCCATTAAAGCCCAGATCCGGCAGGACGCTGGTGACGCTCGCGACGGCTTCGGGCCCAAGTTGTCTTCAGAAAGCGTGCAACAGGTCGGCTTTCGTTTTCGGGGGCCGGCTGCCTGGCTGCGCCCGTCCTTGTGTCCGGGGCCCGCCGCCGGCCGCGGGCGTCCTTGGGCTGGGCTGGTGTCCGTCCCTAGGGTAGCGCTGCTCCTGGTGGGGTTCTCCGGCGAGGGCAGCAGACACAGAGCTTTGGAGTTAACTCGCGGGGTCGTAGGTTTTCTAGTGCGGCTCCGCCTTGGAACGCACTGTGTGGGGAGAGGGACTGGGGTGTGTGGGCGCTGGGTTGCGGTGGGATCTGTGAGACTGCAGAGTCAGCCGGCAGGGCCAGAAAAGCGTACTTTAAGGTTTTCCAAGTGTTGGTTATAGAAGAAAAATTTCTAAAATCTTACACTTTATGCCTCTTTTTTTTTTTAAAGTAAATTCTAAGTTAATTTGTACAAATAAATTGGACTACTAAGAGAAAGTGTAGTTTCCTGTTAACATTTAAACAATCAGAAAACTTCAAGAATGCTTTCGCAGTTTCTGTCATTCCTGAATTTTGTTCGGAGTATTAAAAGCTACTAACTAGTCCAATAAAACAATACTGCTGCCGGCGCCGCGGCTCAATAGGCTAATCCAACGCCTGTGGCGCTGGCACATTGGGTTCTAGTCCCGGTCGGGGCGCCGGGTTCTGTCCAGGTCGCTCCTCTTCCAGGCCAGCACTCTGCTGTGGCCCGGGAGTGCAGTGGAGGATGGCCCAAGTGCTTGGGCCCTGCACCCGCATGGGAGACCAGGAGAAGCACCTGGCTCCTGGCTTAGAATCAGCGCAGTTCACCGGCCATTGGGGGGTGAACCAACGGCAAAGGAAGACCTTTCTCTCTTCTCTCTCACTGTCCACTCTGCCTGTCAAAAACAAACAAAAAAACAATACTTTTTTTCCCCCCATGACCACGTGTTACAGATTCAAGATAAAGAATAGATGTGCTGAAACGTAACTTGTGTGAAATTTCCTTAGAGATCTGTTAGGGACGACCGGGGTGTGCCTGGGATTTCAGGTTGTGGCTGAGCCAGCAGGCCCCAGAGCTGCTGGGAGTTTCCACCCTGTCCTTAGCCGGCTCCGCCGGCAGTCTCCACTTTGCAGTTTTGAAGACTGGCTTCTCCCAAATGCCTTACAAGCCCTTGAATCCAGATACAGCCACAGGTCAAGTTCGCTGATGACAGGTCAGTGTCAGGCTGCCCCAGGCCCTGGGTCCAGACTGGAGCTCGCTGTAGCCCCCAGACTGTGACGTCTGCACTCCCACCACAGCCGAGTGGACACCGTGCCCTAAAAAGAGCATGTTCATGGTGCTATTTTAGTCTGCTTGTTTAGCTGGAAGTTGGTCATGGGAAGTACAGTGAATTTATGAATTGATTGTACACAGCAAGGAGCCTTGGCCGAAGCAGACCCTGCACTAGGCTTCTTTCCCTTGGTTGTTTCCCTGGCTTGTTTGTTTCACCTTGTCCGTGGCACCCATCCGCAGGGCAGCCGCCTCTCTTTTCTGCAGAACACTGGCCCTCCAGACGATCTGGTATTGAAGCAGAAGAAAGAAAAGCAGTTTAAAAAAAAAAATTGGAGAGAGAGAGAGAGAAAAAAAAAAAAAAAGGAAAACCGAAACTCTGATGTTGTTCTCTACCATTCCTTCTGAAATGAAATCTGTCCCCCCACACACACACCCCGATTATGTGAAATTCCCAAAGCGCCAGAGTGACCCTTAAGAAGGGAATGCCGTGCCCTGCTCCTCGTAAAACTTGACAGAAGTTGATCTAGGGTGCGAAGTGTCTGGCCTAGAATCCAGAAGTGGACAGAAATGGAGCACCGTGTGGCTCCTCGGCCTCACAGACGTTAAATCACTGTGTGGAGTGGATCCGAGACGGTGGAGAGCGGACCGTGCGGTTGGGTCCTCCCAGCACAGTTCTGCCCGAGGAAAACAACCGGCTGCCTTTGTCTTCCCGGCAGCCAGGCCGGTGGTTTGGCCCGGCACCCTCCTCGGCCTCCCTGCACACCTGCCCCCCGTCCCTCTGTGGTATCCGCACAGCTGAGCAGGTGTCTCATCATCAGCTTCGTGACAGAAGTCAGCTGGCACGTTGTAGACAAGTGGGCCTGGGGTCAGCTTGACAGAAAACGCAGAAAGAATCGTTAGACAGTAACGCCCGGCCAAAAAGATATTTATATCGTCTGGACTGTGTGCTTAGAAACAAGGAGAGGGACTGGCAGCCGTGGAATGTTAGTGTTTTAGACCTCAGAGTACACACCCAGGAGCGAGGCCGGCTTGTGCGTTAGGCCGCCCGCCTCGTCTCTGTGTGTGTGTGTCTGTCTGCCCACGGGATCAGAGTGGCTGGCGTGGTTCCTCCCCACGCGTGTCGCACCCCTCTCTCTTACCTCGGAACACCTGTTACCACCCTAACTCTGACATGTTTTCTGTGGCCTGCCTTTTCAAGCTGCTCATTTTGACTGACAGTCTGCGGAAAGCAAAGAGGCAGATATCTCTAGGAGATAGTATTGAGTTTTTGCACCTACTTCAGAATAGGTTGTTGGCACTCCTCCTGTACACTTTTTTTTTTTTAATTTATTTGAAAGGCAGAGTTACAGAGAGGCAAAGGCAGGCAGAGAGAGAAAGAGGTCTTCATACTACTAGTTCACTTCCCAAATGGCCACAGCAGCCGGAGCTGAAGCCAGGAGCTTCCTCCAGGTCTCTCATGCGGGTGCAGGGGCCCAAGGACTTGGGCCATCTTATACAGCTTTCCCAGGCCATAGCAGAGAGCTGGATCAGAAGTGGAGCAGCCGGGACTGTAACCGACACCCATATGGGATGCCGGCACTGCAGGCAGTGGCCCCTATTTGTTTTAACAACATTGCAGAAACCCATCATCTCACTGGTTACAGTCCATTGCCATTAAAGATGCACTTTGGTCATCTCGCCTTAAAAGTAGGAGCTGTTGGGCAGATCCGTCACTGCCCAGAATGCTGGTGAGTCGATAAATGGGAGGTTTTATTTTGAAATTCTATTTTTTGCGTGTGTCCTAGTTCAGAGTTGAGAATGACTTTCGGTCTCAGCTTTCTGCAGAAGCCGGCTCCTCACTGAGTCGTGTGAATCCCCCAGCTGCCCGCTGACTGCCAGCTTGCACGCGCTGTGACCACCATGCTCCGCACTGCTCTGGCCGCCGCACCCTTGCCTTCCCTTCCACTGTCTGAGGCAGTGAGCTGCATGCTGGGAGTTACAGCTGGCCCAGGCCTGAAGGAGCGGCCTTAGAAACCGACGTTCTATTAATAGACTCAAATTCAGTTTTGTTTGAACTCAGTTTTTCCTATCTTTTGAGCATAAGATTCTAAAGATGGTATTTTCTGCTAAAAGGTTAGGATTTTTCCCTTTGGTTAATCCCTTGTAATTGAGAGGAAAAGCCATGTTTTCAGACTGAATATTCTTAAGGATTGCTTATTTATATATACAAGTACAATGATTTTTTTTTTTTTGCAAGATTGGGATTACTTTTCCCTGGGAACACAGGGCTATATAAAAATCCGACCAAATGTTACAAAGAAGAATCTGGTGTTGATGAAGTTATTTACTAAAAGTAATCAAATTTGAGGGGCCAGCACCATGGCACAGCGGGTTAAGCCACAGCCTGCAGCCCCGGCATCCCGTATGGGCACAAGTTCAAGTCCTGGCTGCTTCACTTCTGATATAGTTCCCTACTTTTGCAGCTGGGAAAGCAGCGGAAGATGGCCCCAGTGCCTGAGCCCCTGAACCCCCATGGGAGACCCGGAAGAAACTCCTGGCTTCTGACTTCAACCTGGCCTAGTGCTAGTCTTGCAGCCATTTGGGGGAGTGAACCAGCAGTTGGAAGACAGATCTCTCTCTCTCTCTCTCTCTCTCTGCCTTTCATATGAATAAATAAATCTTTTAAAAAACCCCAAGTTTTGTAATAATCCAATTTAGAGCATCTGGAGTTACATAGCAAGTTAAGGAAAGAGAAGTGGAAATTCTGAGTTTGAATGAAGTTGCCTTTACTGTTTCTTCCCTTGGGGGGAAAAATCAAAATATTAGACAGTTACATTGTACATGACAACAGAAAAATCTGAGTATGTAACTGACACTGCTTTGTATATATCTACAAAATATTTGGGAAATTTAAAACTTTTGAGGGTTGTTTGCTCAGATCTATTTTTTTTAAGATTTATTTTTCTGAAAGGTACAGTTAGAGAGAGATCCACTGACTGATCTTCCCTCTGCCGGTTTACCTCCCACATGGCTAGGATGGCCCAGGCTGGGCTAGACCAAAGTCTGGAGCTAGGGACGGCATCCCCATCTCCCACATGGGAGGTGGGGACCATATCACCTGGGACCTTCTTCTCTGCTTTCCTAGGCGCATTGGCAGGGAGCTGGATCAGAAGTGGAGCAGCTGAAATTCTTACCAGTGCTCATGTGGGATGGGCATTGGGCCCACGTCCTATGTTTCCTATTGAATAGCATCAGCTTCAGCTTTGTATAGTACTCACGTGGGCACTTTGGGGCGCGTGATGTTAAAGCACCGTGATGCCTTGGGCTAGAGAGACAGCGGCAGGTTTCTGGGTGGCTCCTGTGGCTCACTGGACTCACTGGAGTGCGGCACCTGGCGTCCGGTTCGCTGACTCAGCACTTTGGTGGGGCATGTTCCTGAATTGCTGATGCATTTCTTCATAAAGTAGATCGTCCCTCCGTCTAGGAGATATTTGTGGCGTACTTGAAGAAGTGCATTTCAGCTCAAGCTAGAGGCAGGAAGAGGAGAGCCGCTCAGGACAGACTGCACCCTGGTATCCTAGGTGTCTGTAGACAGTGGCTTACAGTGGCTTATACCACCCAGCTCGGCCGTGGTCTGTTCGCTGCCTTCCGCCCAGTAGCAGCAGTCCTCGGCAAGCTACCAAGCCACAGCAGTAGCCTGGTCTCGTCCTCGTTGCGAGGCCACTGTGTGCCTGTGCTGACCCGTGGGACCCCAGCTAGACGTTTCCACGGTAAAGGCGCTTTCGTCTGCTGGGCTTGAGAGGGGTGTAAGTTACTGTGTAGTGGCAATATGGAGGCACTAAACACCCCTACTGACAAGTGAAGAGTCATGAAAATACATGTGCATATTCAGGGTAAGTACACTTTTGTTAAGTACACGAGGGTTAATTTAGGTGAGAGTGCCAATTCTAAGGGAATAAATCAGCAGCATCCTGTGACTGTAAGAAAAGTTGGAGGACCCTCTGATGCTTTACAGTGGTCCTGTTTCTTCAGAAATTCTTAGGAGGTAGGGGTGGGTGTGGGGAGGACTGTGGCATAGCAGATTAAGCCTGAGGTACCGACATCCCATACAGTTGCCCGTTCGTGTCCCAGCTGCTCCACTTCGATCCAGCTCCCTGCTAATGTGCGTGGGAAAGCAGTGGAAGGTGGCCCAAGTGCTTGGGCCCCTGCACCCACTGGAGACCCAGAAGAAGCTCCTGGGTCCTAAACTTCAGCCTGGCCCAGCCCTGGTTGTTTGCAGCCACTGGGGAGTGAACCAGTGGATGGAAGATCTGTCTCTCTCTTTAACTCCACTTTTCAAGTAAAATAAACCAATCTTAAAAAAAAAAATTGTTAGGCTGCACACCGATCATTCTGTTGTGGTGGCGTGAGCAGACTGCCCCTCTAAGGAGTTCACCTTTTCTCCTGGAGAAGCACAGAGCTCAAGACCGTTAGTCCTTTCCGCCCCGGCGGGCCCCACGCTCCCGGGGCAGCCTCAGGGGCCCAGGCATCTTGTAAAATACTTGGAAACTGTTCTCTTTTTTGAGTGTTCACGATGCTTCATTTTGTAACATGTGTAACAGCATAAGACGTTAGGTTACAGGACCCGGTTGACAGTAGGATTTTATTTTATGAATCTCACACCATATCAGATCGCCTGTGGATCAGGTAGTGCTTTGAGGCAGAAGTTGAGGAAACAGCAGTTCCAACAAACAATCTCCAAACGTGAGAACGATTCAGGCCAGGAGACAGCGTCGCCCTGTCTGTCGATGACGGTGTCTGTCTAAAAGTCCCCACGGTGCCACTCTGGGGAGTGTACGACACAGAAGTGCAGTACCTTTCTAAATGGTGCTGTTACAACTGTTTTCCCAAAGACAGAATGGACTTTCTCCGGGAATATTTGCTGCCGATTGTAATTTTTTCCCTCAACGTCTGACCTGTTATTCTCCCTAAAATCTTCAACAGCCAAAAATAACTGTGCTAGATGCATACCTGCAGATTGACTGATTTTTCTGTATTTTGGGGGAAAAAGCCTTTTCATTCCTAATCTTGTGGTGATGTTCATTTCCTGGCAAATCCAATCGGCAGCTCCTTCAGACGTGTCAGGTTTTTGCCACACCATGTGAATTACAGAGCAGCCTTTGTTCTCCAATTTTGGTTTTCAGGAGTAACTCAAGCCAGTCGTCCCTCCATGCAAGTCACCACACCGTAGCCGCGAGGTTTTACTGCTGTCCCCATATCCTGGTGGACGGCAGCGCTCGGCCAGAGTCCAGCCTGGGCCCAAGTCAGCACATTTGTCCGTTTCTGTCACTTAACAAATGCGTGCCATTAAGAACGGGCCAGGGACGGGCAAGAGCCGGGGGCCGGCCGCGCTGGGGTTCGGAGACTCAGAGAGGGCCGTGCTGTTTGGGGGCTGTGAGGGAAGGGAACTCTGTTAACTCAGTTAATGTCTTAATCTTGCCCCCATGGGCTGTGGTCACCGTGTGCGAACTGGCCTTCCTCGGTTCCAGGCTCCGTCTGGCGTCCGGTGGCCGGGTGTAGTCACGAGGGGGAGGTGGGAACTGTTGGCCTCTTACACCTGTGGACGGTGAGGGCAGCCCCAGGGGCCGCTGGCAGCGAGGGGGCTCCTGGGAAGGTGCTGAGATGACCCTTTTAATCCAAGAGGTGGAGGAAAACCACGCCGCGGGCTGCTGTGCCGGCCGCTCTCCCCCCTGGCCGGGACCTGCCTGTGTGGAACCCCAGCCAGCCAGCGAGTCTGGGGCAGGCAGGAGACTCTGAGGGGTCGACCCCTCCCCCGCGTCTTCTGTTTCTGTTCCATGTAAACAGTCCCTGCCGTAGTAACATAGACAAATATAGCAGAGAATGCTTTTCTGGGAGAAGAATGCTCCCCGAGCATTTTTTAACCATTTTTGGGAAGAATCGATCTTTCTGTGAGTTTCAGAGAGCCGGAGGGAGGGAGGGGCCTCATGTGTATTGCCCCCATTGATCCGCTTTTAGTCTCGAGCCAGGATCAAAGGAAATGGCATCAGGGAGGAAGCAGGCTTCCTTTAGGCGCAGATCCCAGAGTGATAATGGGGTAATAATAGAACGCACGCCACTGTCAATCGCTGGCTGCATCTGTCCCAGGCTCATTGCCTGTCTGGGGGCTGAGCAGAGACTCCTGGCTCATGGCGTGAGCGTCTGCCCTGAACCCTTGGGCCATCCCCTTGGGAGGGGCCCCTCTTGGCTTCCGGAGGGGTGTGGGCCCTGGAGCACTGGGGCCTGGTTCCCAGGGGCTGCCCGCGGAAGCTCTGCCGTGAGCCGTGTCTGTGGCACTCTCTGATCCAGGAGGTGAGCTGCGGCCGTTGCTGTGTCTTGTTGCTAATGGGAGAAGGGCTTCAGTTGTGTGGGTGGTCTTGTGGCGCGCAGGGGTGAGTGATGCCCCCTGACAGCAGTGAGAGGCTGCAGGAAGAGTCTGGTCTTGCTTGCTCCCTGCAAGGTTAGGTTAGGAGGGTGGATCTGGAAAAATGCATACTTTCCTTCCCAAGAGTCTGCGTAGGAACTTGTTAAAGCCGCTCGGGGTTGTGCAGCTTGCCTCAACTCCTAGTTGAGTTGGAAAAAGTATGAAGCAGACTGGTTTCTGTGCACATTTCTCAGCAGTTATCAGCCATGGGATCTTCGGTGTTTAGAGCGAGCGTGCAGACTCGGGAGCTCCCGAGCACCCGGTGTTTGTCCTCGGTCGTCCTCCCTGCGTGTTTCATTCCTTGTGCTCCTGTCAGTGAGCTCTGCACGGGTCCCGTGACGTTCTCTTTCAAGTACCCCCTTGACTGGCACCGCACGGCCTTATTTTGTCTTAAGTTTCCAAGGCAGATGCGTTTTAAAAATACTGAGCTGGTCTCCATATGGAAAAAATAATAGCCCGTCATGAATTCCTTGTTTATGCAAAGAAAGGAAAAAAGGCTTTCTATTCCTGTCCCTGTTGCGCTGCGCATGCGAGCACTGTTAGACCCCAGACACGCAGGCATTGCTTCTTTAAGTAATGCCTACAGGAGCCGCCCTCTCGGAGATAGCGCCCGGATCGGGCACTGTTTTCCCTGACCACTCCGCGTCCGTCTCCTGCAGCGCTGCCCTGTTAGAACACAGTCGGCCCAGGAGTCATGTGAAATTTAATTTGATTTCTACGTGGGTGGGAGTGGAATGAGCCGCACAACATTTCCCATTACGCCTGTGCCAGCTGCCAGGGCGGGTCCCCCGCCCAGAGCTGCCTCTGAGCACATTTGCTGGTGTCTCATATCTTTCAGATGCTTTGCAAACATTTTGATTTATTACACATTTTTTTTTCCTATTTCATTGTAGGCCGGCTTTACAGGGAGCAAATGTTGATTTTTAACAGGGGAAATGCACTGCATTAAAGTGTAACTGCTTACCGCGTCTTTGCATTAATACCCTTTTCTCACGGTCTCTAATCTCATTTCTGGAAACCGATGTCGTGTTCACTTATTTGTGAGTGAAAGACAATTGATTCTGTTGTCCGCCCCCTGTAAGACAGCATTTGCCCAGGGATTTTTCTCTACTTTTCTCATTGTTCAGAAACCACATGTCCCCCTTCCCCCGCTGTGGATGAGAGGTACTGGGGAAAGCCAGATGGTCCCGGTTTGCTTATGGGAGCCATTGCCACAAGTCCATCCTGAAGAGTGGCACCAGCCAGAGTGCCCTAGCGCTGTGGCCGTGCGGGTCCTTGGTGGCTCGAACCAGCCCACCCTTGCATTGGTGTGCGGCCACGCCCTGGCTGGAGGAGGAGCCGGGCCCGCCCTTGCTCTGTACCTGTCTCCTGTTAGACTGGTTCAAGATCTTCCCAGGCCCGGCTGCCTTCGAAGGTCCTCCTGTCTACCTGAAGTCAGGGGGCTTAACTGCATAGTTCCACTGCGTAAACTCTGGGGAGAACAGGAGCCCTCCAGGGCCTTCCTGCTGTGTGTCCGCCCACATACGTGCCCCTTCGGCTTGAAGAGGCTGGCCGGCGTGGCGGGGAAGGGAGGGAGGGACGGACGGATGGATGGATGGACCAACAGGTGTGAATGAGCTCAGGCGTTTTGATAGGTGTGTGTTGTAGTCATTCTTCCGTGTGGAGCTGGAGTTGGGTTGGTTGGCTAAGCCCAGTTGGGGTGGGCGTAGGATCGAGCTAGCATCCTTCTCAAGGGTCTGCGGTTTAGACCAAGTGCCCCGCGGCGTTCGCGTTCTCACAATAGACCTCTTTGTGAGCACCAGCCCCTAACTGGGAGATGCCTGCCTCTCTGCCCGTTCCTTCCCTGTAATTCTGCAAATTGGCAGGGCTGGTTCCCGCCGTATTCAGTTAGCAGGCTGGCCCCATCCCGAGCCAGTGGGGGATCTGCGCTGGATCAGGCCTTGTTGGTGCCCAGAATGGCCCTCTCCCAGAAAGCAGCCACCCTGTGAGTCAGAGGGGCTCCTCCTGTCTGTCTCCAGGAGTGCTCTTACTGGGGGGGGGGGGGGGGCTGCCACCCACACACCACCCAACCCCCGACCCACTCTGGGGGCCTGCCACGCCACATGTGGCTGGGAGTTCTTGTCCTTGGAGTGTGGTTCCCTAAAGGCACAGCAGAAGGGAGCCTGCAGGGGCGCCCTTTGGGGTGCACTCGGGGCTCAGCTGCCCTCTGATGTCGGAAGGGGAGGCAGGGAGCAAGGAGGACCCCGCGGGAGGACCCCTCCTGTTGGCAGAGGGCCAACGGGGAAGGCCAAGGACAAAGTCGGCTCTGGCCTGCGTGTCTGGAGCCCCTTCCAGGGGCTGGTGCTCAGGGTGTGGACAACCTGGGAGGCTCGCCAGAGCCTGGGGTCCTGCACCTGGCACCTTGAACAAAACAGGGTTTCTTTACTGTCAGAAGAGTAGCCTCGTGACCATAGAAAATGGTAGGCGATGTCTTTGTAGGGAGTAGCGGTGTAGTAATCTGATCCCTAGAACGTCTCACAGGCATGTGACTTCTTGGAAAGGCGACTGTTAGTAATTCTTCGGGTCCTCGTGTAGAACCTCACAGGTCAGTGCTAATGGTAGCGTGGTCTGCCGCAGGTGCCTCGGTCCTCCCAACGGCCCGAGAGAATGTGCAGGGCCTGGCTTACGCGGTGAGGACGAGCGGTGTGTGTCCCTATGAGCCTGTCTCTCTGTGGAAGTGGGGGGATGATGATGAGAACCAGAGGGGAGCAGTCTAAGAAAGGCTGTCTTTATCAACGACGTGGTGAATGTGGTCTATCAGCGGGAGGTTCCAAGTTTTCCCCTCGTGCTGAAATCATCGTGCACATTTTGGGTAAGACAGACAGACAGACAGTGAGGGAGCAATCAGGCAGAGTGCCTGCCTGGGGGCAGAGGGAGAGAACCCAGCAGTTGAAAGCATCTCTCGTGCAGTGACACAGTGACAGTCACAGTGTGAGTGCTGGCGGGAATATGCTGTGGGTGCGGTATCGGTCTCTGGGCCTGCACATTTGGGTGAGTTGACAGGGAAGTGTTGGGAATGGTGGAAGTCATGGTCATGCCTGTAAAACCTTATTCTCCTTACTTGACTGGTCCTCCCTCCAGTGGTGCCGTGCAGCGCAGTGCAGCGGTGAGCAGGTCGATGAACCCTTACCGGCACGAGTACTGTCAGTCCACACATCAGTTCACTTGTTTTTGTGCCATGTAAAGACTGTCCTTTGGTAGCACCACGTTTGACTTTGTTCTGCGAACACCCAGGAATATGGATGCACAGGGGTGTGTAGCTATGTAGGCACAGGTGCATTTTTGGATGTTATAACAGTTTGTTTAATGAAGGGATTATGAGACAGGGTTCGCGTTTCATTACTCGCCCCTTATTTCTTGGTGCGAGGCAGGTGTAGTTACAGGGCTTAGCGGTAAAGGAAATACGAGAGCTGATTCTTTGACCACACTCTCCTGTGCTTGCCTGGAACTGGAAGGCTCCTTGGGTCTGTCTCGGCTGAGTGACAGGTTTTGGCGTGTGCCTGCTATGGATGCAGGGACCTCATAAACCATGCTGATGTTTAAGGCGAGCACCGGTTTGCTCTGGGAATAGAGCTGAGAAGCCATGGAAAGCACAGTGTAGTCAGACCCCCACCAGGCAGTGTCTCTGGGGAGATGGTGTAGCCCCCCGGGGTCTGAGCAGAGTCAAGTCCACGGTCCTCCGGTGTCTCAGACCTAGGCTATTGTCCCAGCTTTGCTGGCTGTGGTCTGATGTTTGGGTCAGTCTCTCGACAACCAAATGGCATATTCACGGGCTGTCTGCTTTGTGTCCCCAGCTTCTCCCAGACCAGCTTGTCTTGCTTCTGGAGCGTCTCCTGGAGCAGAAGACGCTGAGCCCCCGGACGCTGCGGAGCCTCCACAGAACGTACCGCCTCCAGGAGCAGGACGCGGAGGTAACCGAGACGCCCCTGGGCCCCACAGCACGGGCGCGGGCACTACGGGGGCACAGTCCCACGTGTCTGCTTTCTGGGCAAAGAACAAGCGCTGTACGGAGACCGTCACCTGTTTGCTTCCCTCCGGGGCCCTCATGCATCATGCTTGTGCTTATCGCGAGAGTATTTCGAGATCCCAAGGTTTTCCCTCTGATTTTTCTTGAAGGAATTTTTTATTTATTTAAAAGTCAGAGTTGGAAAAAGAGAGAGCGAGAGAGAGAGATCTTCCATCTGCTGGTTCACTCCCCAGATGGCCGCAATGGCTGGAGCTGCACCAACTCAAAACCAGGAGCCAGGAGCTTCTTCTAGCGTCTCCCGCACAGGTGCAGGGGCCCAAGGACTTGGGCCATCTTCTACTGCTTTCCCAGGCCACAGCAGAGAGCTGGATCGGAAGAGGAGCAGCCGGGACTAGAACTGGTGCCCGTATGGGATGCTGGCGCTTCAGGCCAGGGCATTAACCCGCTGAGCCACAGCGCCAGCCCCCCCCCAATGCTATTTTAAATGTGTCGGGTAAAGTATGACAGTAGTGATTTTCCCAGTCACTGAGATGGAGCAGCTTGAGAACAGCCAGTTCTTCGTGCAGTGAAAGGTCCGGCGGCTGCTGTTTTGCGCTTGTAAAAGCCCTGTGAGTTCCGGGGCCACGGAAACTCTCGGGAGAAGACAGGTGCACCTTGTCCCCCACCTGAGCAGGGAGCAAGTGTGTGACTGTTGCTGTTTGAGGCCAGCTGTTAATATTTTTGTTTATAGGTGTTTGCAAATGCCAGACTGTTATTTTTAATTAGGCTTTCAAGACCGTCCTATTAATAGGCGTCGGGCTGTGTTTTAATCAAAGCTGAATGTCCCAGGAATGCCAAGCTCCCGTGACGAGCCCGGACAGACCAGGGCAGGGGATTGGAGCCGGCGCCAGGCACCTGTGCCTCTATGCCCGGAAGCCGAGCGGTGGTCAGCCCTGTTCCCCCCTCCCTTTTGGCACAAGATGCATCCTGTTGGCGGCTCGGAGCCCTGCTTCCTTGTCGTGCATAACCTCTGAAACCGCTTCATCTGGGGCAAGAGACCGCAGGCTGCCTGGCTCCCTTTAGTGACCGGCGCGGCGGCATCACCGTGGTCCACGCCTGCTTGGCTGGCATGATGCGTGGAGCGGTGGGCGTGGCAGGTGCGGGAGAGGTGGCCCTCAGGGAGCCTCTGCTGCCCTGAGAGGGTGGCTCTCGGCCAGGGAACACGACAGCGCTCAGATGCGGGGCACGGGGTGAGCAGGGCTCTGTTCCTCTAGACAGACTCTGAAAAGGGCCGCTCAGAAAGTGGCCACACGGAACCAAGGGTCAGGGCGCATCTCCAGACGGGGACAGCATGGGCTGGGGTAGGGGTCTGCAGGCCTCCTCCTATAGGGGAGCGGATGTTAACGGGGCAGGCCACACTGCCGCTTCCCTGTGCAGTGTGGACGCTTCATAGACGCTGCAGACACACGACAGGTGTGGCTGTGTGCCAGTTACCGTCTCTGGACCCTGCAGCTTGGAGCCTGTGTAACTGACACATCTCAAGACGCTCACCAAAGCCGCTCTCCCCCCACCTCCCCATTTTACCTTCTAAAACTATCCGAAGATTCCTACCCCAGTCCTGGCCGTGTGCTGATGGGGCCTGCTTCGACCTGCTTTGCTGACCCCCTGGGCTGGGGCCTGCAGGCTCCGGGGCCAAGCAGGAGCTGGGTCAGAGCACCCTGGTGCCATGCCTGAGGTCCCGGCGTGGTTGGTCACCCCTTCTTTGCTGACGAGTTCCCGAGGTTGGGCCAGCCACACTGTGGGTAAGGAGGCTGTGTTCTGACGCCCGTCAGCAGGAGATCAAATGGAGAATCCTCTGCCTGTATTTCAAGTTGCTGCAGATTGCATGGGAGAGTGGGAAGGTGTTGAGGACTTGACTTTGCATGGAGGAGGTAAGGACAGTCCCCTGGGGTTGTCCCCAGGGCCCTGAAGCGGCAGCAGGTGTGTACCGAGTGTCCTGTGCAAGGTGGCCCCAGAGGGCTGGCCCTGCTGCCCTGCCCGGGGTGCTGAGGTCTTGTCCACTGCAGAAGGCACCAGCCTGGTGTGCTGGGTGTCCCTAGGTCAGAGCACGGAGGGGTGCTCAGGACCTGGCGGTGGGGGCGGGGAGGGAGCCCGGGGCCTGAGCGTGCCCCGAGATGTGCAGGGAGGCCCCCTCGCTTTCCCTCTCTTCTGAGCCGTGGCGTCTTCGGTTGCTCGCGCCCTCCGCGCCAAGTGCGCTGCTCAGCCCTTGGCACTGGCCGAGCTGTGTGCCCCAGGTGCAGCGCAGCGTGGATGGAGCGGGTCAGGAGTCCCCGCCTAGTGAGAAGCCTGCCCCAAGGACTCGGGCTCCCCGGGTCAGGGGTCACCATGGTTGTGTCGTCTCGGGCTTCCAGCTCTGTTCTCAGAGTGTCCACTGCGGCCGGCCGTCAGAACCTCTGGGCTGTGCTGAGCCTTACGGCGTGGCTAACAGGGAGTTTGTGTGCCAGCCAGCCATTGGTGGGGGCCGACCTGCTGAGCACCGCCCCGAGTCCCGCCCACACCATCCCTGCCCCGCCCTGCCCCTCCCCTCTCTGCAGGGCTGCTGGGCTCCTCTCACCAGGAAGCCAGCTGCAGGGCTGATCATCCCCAGAAGCGCCAGGTCTGTCACTCACGTGGAGAGTCACGGCTGTTTAAAAGGCACCTGGCAGCCGATTCTGGACACAAGAAGTGTACTCTGTCCATTCCCTGTCCCGAGGCTCACTCTGCTGGCCGCCACGCGTGGGTACCTTCCCCGGTGCTGCCTGTCCCGTCTCCCTTAGGGCTGAGTTGTTTGTGCCGTCCCCACGTGGAGAGAGGAGGCCCAGGTGTCAGCCTCTCTTTCATGCCTCAGTCTCCTGCACTCGGGCCGCGCTCCTGGCTCTGGCTGGGCAGTGAGCTGGACCCAGTCCTGGGCCATGTTTGGACTGACCGCAGCCCACCCTGGGAAAAACTTGACGAAACTGCAGGCGCCGACTTCCCTCTCCCCCGCTGGCTGTCCCGAGTGCAGGCCTCATTGCCAAGGCAACTGGCCCGCCAGGCCCCTGCCCTGCATTGTCGGGAAGCAGCATCGTGCGACCAAGCACTGTGAGGCACGTCTTTAGAGTGGACATCAGAAAAGGAGACCATTGTGGAGGGCAGAGTGGTGTGTGGCAATTAGTGAAGTGGCTCTCCAGGGCGAAGTTGAGGAGCAGCTGCAGGTGGGCACGCACCCCTGTCTCCTGGCAGCTCGCCATGCTCAGCCTTGTGTCCCTTGTCACGACGTCTTTGGTTCTGTGGCCCCTTGATGAGATCAAGCTCAGGTTGTAAACCGGAAGGCGAAATGCCCACAAATCTTAACTTCAGCATGTGGCCTGTAAGTAGTGGGACTCCACATCGGCTTCTCAAAGTCAGGCAGCATCTGGGAGGGCACAGCTGACTCTCCGGCCCAGGATTTTCATTGCTTTCCTAGAGCGATTCTCTGCGGTCACTTTAGATACGTCTTTCTTTTTAAAACCGTGTGCCTCTTCTGATACGGGAAAGAACAGAAGTAATTCCTTGGTTCTGTTTGTGTGTTGTCTTTGCTTTGTGAAACATTGAAGCAGTATTTGAAGACATTCCTTCAAAGTCGGGAGGTCTCTGGGTATTTCTTAGGGTTCTCTGTCTGTGTCACTCAGTTCAGTGCCCCTGAAACCTTCCTGTGGAAAGCCTGCCACAGGTAGTCTCCCTGTTCCACTGCGATAAAGGGATTAAAAAAAATTTTTTAGAGCTGATATAAAACGACAAAGACTTTTTTTTTTTTTAAGATTAATACTCCCCTGTTCTGAGGTTGGGGACTGTGTTTTATTTACCATGAATTGTACAACACACAGCGGCTGGTCAGATGTTCATTAATGGAATGAAGGTAAGGAAAAGTTGAGCCATGGATGGCACAATCTAGCTAACTTTTCTTAAAAGGACCTTTTAAATCAGATCAGAATCTAGCTGCTCAAGAGAGAGAACAAGCAAGGGCATCAATAGATGGGTTTTCAGCTACAGGTTCAGCCAGATTTTATTAGGAAGTTACTGTTAACTGGCCACTTACTGTTTCTTGCTTTTTGCTTCTTCCACTGTGTTTAGCAGTTTGCCAACTTTTACAGCTATCTGAAGACTGAAGACATTATCTCCTCTAGTTGTCTGTGGCTCCCAACCATGTGTATGTGTATATGTCCTGGCTGTGTGTGTGTGTGTGTGTCCCTGTCTGTCTGTCCCAGGCTGTAAGGAATGTGGCAGAACAGTGAAATAACCCCATTTTCCCATATCTCAGTAATATTTCCTGGTACTTTTCTTCCCATGTAGCTAAGGAGCCATCTATGTCTCATTTTCATTTTTTTCTAAAGCTTTATTTATTTTGAAAGGTAGAGTTACAGGTGTGGGGGTGGGAGAGATCTTCCATCTGCTGGTTCACTCCCCAAATGGCTGCAACAGTTAGGGCTATGCCAGTCTGAAGCCAGGAGCTTCTTCCAGGTCTCCTGTGTGGGTGCAGGGGCCCAAGCGCTTGAGCCATCCTTCATTACTTTCCCAGGCACATTAGCAGGGAGCTGAATCAGAAGTGGAGTATCTGGGCCTCGAGCTGGCGCCCACGTGGGATGTCAGCACTGCAGGCAGTGGCTTTATCTGCTATGCTGCAGCACTGGCCCCTCATTTTCATTTTTGCTCTGCAGCCTTCTAAAGTGAAATCAGAGCATGGGATCCTGTCGTTGCTCCCAGGTTCTGCAGAGCTCAGGCGGTAGCCTGGTGTTTTTGTGCCGGGCACTTGCTCTGAAGTCCGCACCCAGAGCTCCCACGCCATCCTTGAACACTGGCGTCACACAGTTGTCAGCTGAGTCCTATTCAAGTGGAAAGTGTGCATTCAGTGCCTCTACTGACAAGTGTCTCCAGGCGTCTATGCAGGTCGCCTTTCTCTCCTCCGTGCCTCTCCCAGACACCCTTCCTTGCTGTGCGGACCACGGCATGAGAGGGTATGAGAGCTGCTGTGTGACACCCCAGCACAGAGCGTGAGCCTAGCCTGCTGCGCACAGGGTGCTCCCATGGGCTCAGCACCCCAGGACGTGTCCCCCACGCGTGCTCTGCGTGCAGCTGGTATTTCACGTGGATGAGAAACTTGAAAACACACAGAAGACGTCAGCTAAACCGTGCAGTGACATCAAAAGAGCTGTTTTTATGACTGCTCAGTCTGCTTGTTGCTTTGCCATAACCCTGAACCACACTGGAGCTGTGTCCATCGACAAACTGGTCGTGCCCTCCTGCCAGTGGAAACAGGTGCGCGGGTTGACAGGAAGTCCTCGTGCACTGGGGGCACCGGCCAGCCGAAACCTGTGCTCGCTGCCCTGCCTCTCGGGGGCCCACTCTCAGCACCGTTGCCCAAACACCCTTGGTCAGCGTGGCTCTTGGCGGGAGAGGGTTTTAACCAGCAACCTTGTTGAGGTGTAATTCCCATACCGTACGGTTCGCCCATTGCAAGTGTACAGTCCAGGCGTCATTACTGTATTCAGAGCTTTGCCACCATCGCCGCCATCGATCAAAGAACATTTTCATCCCCCCGCAGAGGAAACCCAGTGCTGAGTGCACACAGCCCCCTGTTCCCAGGCAGTCGCTGTTGCTCCGCGCCTCTGCCTGGGTCTGTCTGGACTTAGACTTCAGTGGAACCCTCGGCAGCGCGCGGCGCCCTGTGATCCGCTTTGCGCCCAGCGCGGTGTTTGCAGGATGGCCTGTGGCCCAGCACAGGGTTTTCAGTCCTGTGGGTGGACTGCGTGCGTTGAGCCCTTCATCGCTTGCTGGGCCTCTAGGCTGCTTTGCTCCGTAGCAGTTAGGAGCGATGCCGTTCAGGCGTTGGTGGTACATTTTCTCCTAATCTGGAATCTACTGAGAGCGGCATTGCCGAGCCACACGGGAACCACGTAACATTTCGAGGGAGGCCTGCCTTTCCCCCGGGCGGCCGCACCACTTGACGTTCTTGCCAACAGTCCTGTTTTTCCCACTTCTTCACCAACACTTGTTGCTACCTTTTTATTTTGGCCTTCTCGTTGGGGATCTCACTGTGGTTTTCATTTGCTGTTTGCTGTTGACTAGCGATACTGAGCCTCTCTTCATGTACTCATCGACCATCTGTGTGTCTTCTTTGGAGAAATGCCTAGTGGGGCCTTGTGCTTATTCGAAAATCGACGTGTGTTTTCGTTATTGAGTTATAGGGCTCGCAGTTCTCTTTCCAGAAATTCTGTTTATCATTTACTTGAAGCAGACAGACGGGACGTGTTCCCTCACTTCACTTGCAGTGGCTGGGGCTGGGCTGGACTAGAGCCGGGAGCTGGGAGCACAGTCCAGGTCTCCCGCGTGGGTGTGGCAGGAAGTTAGGCTTGGAGCCAGAGCCGAGAATGGAACCTGGGTGTTCTGATAGGGTTCATAGCCATCTTAACCACCAGGCCAATGGCCGCCTTCTAGAAGTCCATTTTTCTAGCTCCTGTGGGTAGGAATGTTGGAAGAAACAGCCGTTGAAATGAAGCGGGGGGAAGGGAGGGTGGAGTGTTGCTGTGGAACACTTGGGGTGGCTGGATGCTCCTCCTCCTCTGGGTTTCACTGGGAGTGGCTCCTCCTTGGGGAGTCTCCTCGGAGTACGTCCCTTCCCCAGCCCACCCTTGCCCCCCCGTTGGGTCCTCCGTGGCACTTGGTGCCGGCGTGAGTCTGCGCTGGCTGGCTCCCTGGGTGTCTCCCCAGCTCTCTATGGCTGGCCAGAGCTGCAGAGGGGCAGGGCTCGTCTGCTCTGTTCACTGCCAGTGCTTGTCTCAGGGAACCACCTGCTAGCCCTGTGTCATCTGACATGGCGGCGGGGCTGGGGGGCCACTCGGCCCCTGGCAAGCCCCCTCAGATAGTGAGGCTTTTTGGTTGCCCGTGGAGCCCCCACAAAGTGGAACCCATCTCTGGGGAGAGTGAGCGAAGACACCTGTGGCCCCCTCTGTCCCCATCAGAGGAGGTCCACGGGGCTGCTGTCTGCCTGCGTCACAGCTATGGCCGAGTCTCGCAGGTCTTGTTCCCGATCTCAGGCTTGTACAGGGGAATGTGTGTGTGTCCTCTGGGCAGTTCTGGTGGGGCAGGAAGACAGGCGGTGGCCGTGTTTCAAGACAGACCCCACATAGGCTCCCCATATGGAGGAGCTGGGGGTGGGGGCTGGGCTCCCATCTCCTCCTCAGAGCCACTGGACTTCAGTAGGGCGACCGGTTACTAAATAAAGTGATATCTGTGGGAGGGGGAGAGGGTTAAGGGTTTGCCTGAGATCACACTTGATCCTCCCCATACTCCCCGTGTGCCTGTCCAGTGTGAGGGGCGCTGGAAGTCAAGGCCACCCCCCCACCCGGTTCAGCACGTGGACCGCAGCTCTAAGCATGGAGGTGTAGACAAGAGCTGGGGGAGCGGCTCCACAAAGGTAATAAAAAGCCTCTCCGATAGGGATTTGCTGGTCTGGATTGAAGGGCAGCAGATGAACGAACCTCTCATTCCCACGTGTTTAAAAAATAACATTCAGATGGCAGCCGTTTGGGAGCGGGAACAGTGAAGGTGAGAGCAAGAGGAGACGGGACGGGGTCAGAGGTTAACAGCCTGCCCGCTGACGGCCCGCGCTGGGGGTCTCCCCTGGGAGGGAGCGGGCAGTCGGGCCCCACCACCCGGCAGAGGGGCCCCCGCTCAGCGGCAGTAAACCCACTTTAAAGCCAAGTTAAATCTAATTTAAGGACATAAATTGAGAAAGCAGGTTTGTTTATTGTAATGTAGACTTATTAACTTAGAAAAGCCGTGCGCTGTGGTCTTTCCTGTTTACAGATCTCAAATGGAACTCTGAATGAGCTTCAGTGGGCTGCCCAGATCATGCTCCCTGGATAGAGTTTTGTCCCCTCCACCCCCTTCAGCAGTAAATTTCAAAATCAAAAGGACCTGGGAGAAAAGGGGGTGCTTCCCGTCATAAATAGCACGGGTGGCATTCTTCAAAGCGCTTGATAGCCTCCAGCTGTGCATTACAATTTCAAAGTGGCTGAAACGCATTCGGGGGCTTCAGAAGTGGTGTGCTCATTCGGAAACCTTCATCAAGCACGTACCGTACGACGTGCTGCACGTGGAGACGGGGACGGGGGAGGGCCTGGAGGCCCCAGCCGCCGCCTCGCCCGTGGGTTGGCATAAACACACACACCAGCGGAGGAAGGCGGGGACGGGCATGAGCCGAGAGGGCCCAGCCAGAGACCCGGGCATGCTGGACACTCGGGGTGTGCTGGGTGAGGCAGGCCTTGGCCACGGTCAGCCCTGGCCCTTCCACTGCCACCCCGGGCACGGCCTTTGTGTTCAAAAGCTAAAGGCTGCTGGGATGCCCCTGAGACTGCTGTGCGTGGCACTACTGGAGCTGTCGTGGTCTCCAGGTGGAAGCGTGGCTGTGCTGTGCCAGCAGATCCGGCAAGTGGGGGAAGGGAAAGCACAAAACAGCGAGTCCGTTTGTCCGCAGGGAACGGGGGCCCAGATGCCCGGACGTTCATGGCCGTTGGGTTCTCTGTATCATCGTGTACTCACAATCTTTAGATGTTTAAAGCAGAGAGCAATGGGGCCGGTGGTGAGTGAGCCCCTCCCCTGCTCCAGGACGCCAGTGCGAGGTGCTGGGAGGTTTTCCTGGGCTAGGTCTTGATGTGTGAGGCAGGTGGCAGCCAGAACAGGCTGGGGGCTTCGGCCAAGTTACCGGAACAGATCTGTTAACGTCTTTCTCCTGTAGCGATGTCTGTTCGGCCTCTGGTGATCATTTTATGGCTCAGGCACGGCAGCTCTGGGAGACACTGGTCTTTAGACGCCCACTTCCAGGGTCTGGTGTTGGGGTGCAGTGGCGCCCCCTGTTGCAGCACCACTATGCTTCCCAGCCACCCTCCTGCTGATGTGCCTGGGAAGGCATCGAATGATGGCCAAAGTGCTTGGGCCCCTGCCATCCACGTGGGAGACCCGGATAGAGTTCCTGGCTCCGAGCTTCGGGTGGGCCAGCCCTGGCTGTTGTGGCCATTTGGGGAGTGAACCAGCGGATGGAAGACCTCTCCCTCTGCCTCCTCAATCTTCCAGTTCACTCAATCTTTAAAAAAAATTATGCTTAAGCAAAGCTTGAAAACCGCTTTGGAAAAGTAGTCTGTACAATAATAAGTAGGCTACAGGGAACGTTTTCACAATAATTTTTATTTCTTTGAAAAAGCCTTATGGGAAATACTCGAGAGTGAAGTGGTGGTGGGGAGAGAGAGTAGCTGAAAGCGCTCTTGAGAATCGTGGGCTGCCAACCACAGTGCCTTTGCGCGGCGTCTGGGACGCTGAGGAAGTGAGGCCCTCTGCAGAGGGACCCCCAGAGAAAGCCGGGTGAGGGGATTCCTTCTCCTGCCCACAGCCAGCCATGTCTGCATTTAAGAAGCTCCTGTTCAGGGCCCCCCGAGTCCCCTGTCAGCAAGCCTGTCTGTGCAGAGGGGTCGGGGTCGGGCCAGCCTTCAGGGGCCCCTAGAAGATGCCTGGCAGGCCCGTGCTGAGGCCAGCCCGGGGGCACTCACAGGGGCCACCGTGCACACTGGACCCTGTCTATGTTCAGTGACCACCTGGCACCCACATTCTGTGGTGGAGAGCCCGGGTGGGAATCCCGTTTCCCTGCCAGTGTGCACCCTCGGAGGCAGTGGTGGTGGCTCAGATGGTCCCTGTCGCCCGTGTGGGAGATCTGGATTGAGTTCCAGGCTTTTCTGTCTTTGTCCCGGCCCAGCTCGGGCTATGGTGGGCATTTAGGGAATAAACCAGCTGATGGAAGATCTGGGTCTCTGTCTGCCTTTCAAACAATATATAAGTGAAAGTTTTTTAAATGATAGAGAAATGTCAGAGTGCATCATGTAGTGGGGGGAGTGGTGGAAAGTAACTGAGCAGTTGTGTGTATGTCTGTGCCCCATTCTGTTTCCCTAATGCCTGCTGCACACCTGGCTGATGTGAATCTTTGGAATAACTGAGCCCCCAGCCCTGGCCAGAGCCCGCTGTTTGTGTGTCCTGCAGAAGGCCTTCGGCAACCCAGGCTCCGGGTGAGCTCACGTCTCGCAGCACGGGCAAGTCCTGTCTCCTGCTGGCGCTCGCTGTGTGGGACAGGCTCCACGTGGCTGGAGGATTTCCCTCGTCTCATGGGAGGCGGGCTTCTGCATCCCTGACCTGTCTTCTTCCCACCCCAGACTCTGAGACTCTCCCCTCTGCCCCCAGCCCCCCGGAGGGGCAGAGAGCTAATGGCTGTGGTGGCTTCAGAGACCTGGAATATTCTAGAGTCAGTGCCCCACGGGTGTTAAAGCATTAAGTGTAGCTGTGTGCCCGGCAAGGGCAGCTGCTGCATTGGGTCAGAGCGCCCAGGCACAGGCCTGGCTGTCCCGCGAGGGTCAGCTGCACTGTGACGATGTGGGAGAACCCAGTGACCTAGGTTGTCTTCATTGTCCGTCTTCACCTGCGTGCCAGGGGCTGTGCCAAATGCTGCCCCCTGCTGCTGGTGGTGGGAGCACTCTTGCCGTCCTGGGCTGCCCGCCCCCTGCGCGTCTGGGCCCAGGAGGGATGAAGCAAACAGATCTTGGCAGGCCAGTATCAGGTGTGTGCCGTACGCTGTCCCCGGAGCCAGGGAGGAGGCACCCGGACTCTTCCTGAACCCTGCCTTCGCCTTGGCAGACGGCCCTTTCTGAACCTGTCTTCATTAAACCACCTCCGTGGGCGCCCCAGCAGCCCATTCGTGGTGATGGTGCAGGGAACTCACGGTTGTTGGCAGGAGCACAAGCCGCTGCGGCCTCAGGAAAGCAGCGTGGCGGCGTCCGCCAACAGTGAGGACAAGGACGCACGTGCCTCCGGGAATCCGGGAATTCGGCAGAGGCCCTCGGCAGGAAGTGCTACATGCTGCCCGTCTCTCCCTGCTTCCCGGTGTTCCCCACTGCAAGTGTGAGCGGGTGTGTGTGTGGTGGGGTAGGCCACGGTGCGGATACCCTGCAGCTCTGGATACCAGGGGCGGGAGGAGGCTGCTGTATGTGTGCCTGCGTTTTCAGGTCGGGGTACAGCTCAGCGACAGCGTGCTGTTACTTGGGTTAAACAGGTGGGAAAGGCAACTGCGCGTGCCACCACGGGGTCTGGGGGCCAAGCCACTGGGATCGGGGTGGGAAGACCACCCTCTCCCCGTATTTTATACTTTGATCCAGGGAAATACAAAGAGGAAGTGGAAATGGACGTGGGCTGTAGAGCACAACGGGTGTTGATCCGTCTCTGCTTCGCTGGGTCCCCCGTGTGCCGGCTCTGTTTTCCGCCTGTCTCTGCTCCCAGCCAGGCTTTGTTCTGTCCCCCAGGAAGCCACACCTTGAACGTCCTACAGGGCACCGGCGCTCACTTTGCCCATCTGTCCCATGTACGGTTCAGATCTCCTGCCTGGGTCTGGGCCGTGTCCTGAGCTGCCTCTGGCGAGGAGAGGTTCTGTCACTTCCAGGAAGGGGGACAGAGCCGGGTCTGCCTCCAGGGCAGCCCTGTCCTGCCTCGCTGCAGCCCTTGGGAGAAAGAAAGGGGGCCAGTTCCTTAGCCAGTGCCTCTGGCCTGACTCCATGCCCTCTGGGCAGGCATCTGATGCTGCTGTCCCCCAGGAGCCTGAGTCATCTGTCTTCCAGCTCCGGGGAGGAGGGAGAGCCTGCCGGCATCTGGTCTCCTGTGTAGCAGACAGCGCAGTGCCTCGGGGCAGCCTCCACTTCCTTGGCTTCTGGCCTCCCGGGACCCCCATTCCTGGGTGCAGGAGGAGGCCCTGCGAGAGCACCGCATCTCTGAAAAGGGAGACAGGAGAGGACACCTCGGAGGGCGGGCTGGGGGGCTGCCTCCCTGCAGGTGCCGAGGGGTGTGGCTCGGGCCCAGGGCTCCTGGTTCCCGGGGACCTGGAAGGCCGGCTGCCCGCTGCCTCCGTTAGTGAGCGAGTTACAAAGCAGGGCTTCCCACTCGCAGAGCCGTGTTCCAGCCCCACTTGGCCGGTATTAGTAGTCGGGGTTGGGGCGGAGGGGGCGGCCCGGAGCTGGAGGAAGGGGCTGTGCCACCGCCCGGAGCAACCGAGGCAGATGCGCCTGCTTCTGTGTGCTGACAGGCACCAGTGGGAATTTGGGGCCCTCAAGAGTTTAGGGGGTGAAATGCAGATTTCCTTTGTCTTCCTGAGGAGTAAAGTGGGAGCGAGCGGTGCACGGGCTCCGAGCGGCGTGCGGCGCCTCCGTCCCAGCCTGCCAGGCCCTGCGCTGCTGCCGTGCGCATCGCGCCACACCATGAAAAGCCCCGTTGTTCGGCCCGGCTCCTGGCCGGCCGGGGGCGGAGGGCGGGCCCGGCCTTCCTGGCCGCCATGTTAGCCTTCCGGGGCCAGAAGACGGGCTCTCTTGTGAACCGCCACAATCAACTATTGCTCAGGGGAAGAGGAGTGGAAACGCTGACTTCACGTTGGCGCTCAAAGGGCCTCTTTCACCGGGCTGTCCCCTGGGCCGGGCCCTTGTGCTGGGGGAGGCAGACCCCGACTGCGGCCCCGGGGTGGGGTGTGCGTGCATGCGTGGGAAGAGGCCAGGCCGCAGGAGCTCCGAGCCCGGAGGGCGAGGCGGCGGTGTGGGGGATGCGCTCGCACAGGTGTAGGGCTGAAAGCAGCGGTTCTCACAGGTGGGACCCCGAGCTGAGCGCCCCGTGCTGCGGTGTGGCGTCCAGCGGCTGCCTGAGGCGCCGGCATCCCTGGCTCCAAGCACCGGTTCGAGTCCCGGCTGCTCGGCTCCCCTCGGCTGACGCGGCCCAAGCGCTTGAGTCCTTGCCACCACCTGGGACACCAGGGTGGAGCCGAGCCGAGTCCAGGCCGTGGTGGCCACTTAGGGAGTGAACCAGCCGACGGAAGATGGCTGTCTCCCCAATAAATATCTTTTTAAAATTGAATTGGGAGGAATGAGACTCTTCCCTGAGGCCCCTGGGGCGCAGGACAGCAGCGATCCCCCCCACCCCCGCTGCTGGCCGTGGGAGCTGGCCTCTGCTGTCACAGAGCTCACACACAGGGTGCCCCTGCTGGCGAGGGGACGAGGCACATGGCCGCTGTCCTGCGTGCAGAGAGAGATGGGGGGGGGTGGGAACGCCTGGGCCCTCCTGGGGTCCTTGGGGCTGTGTCCAGCGAGGGGTGTGCGAGGGAGGGGCTGGCTGCTCCAAGCTCCAGCTCCACTCCTGTGTCTGCTCTGGGAGTTTTGGGGGCCGCGCCTTCCCTCCCTTTTAGGGTCTGTTGTTAATGTGCACGGGCCATAAAGGAAAGAAGCTGCCTTCGAGGTGGGAAGGCGTGGCAGCCCCGATGCACTTCCTGTTTGCTGTGCTGGTCTCGGGCCATCAGCGCTTTGCCGCAGGGGTCCCTGAGATCCTGTGCTCCTGGAAAAAGCCTCTGGAAAAAGCCCCCTGCTTCCGAGAGTCAAGAGGCCAGCTGTGCGCCCGGCTTCTTGCCCGGTGTGGGAGCGCAGTGTGGCCCGGGGGCGGGATCTGCCCTTGGTTCTTCCTCCTGTGCGTAGGAGATTAAAGCCGAGGACCTAAAGGCCAGGCCTGACAGGGGTGGCCCCAGGCGAAAACGGTGATGTGGCTGGCATTTAATTTTTGCCACATGTGGGTTACCATTAAAAGGCCGCAGAGTAGAAGGTGGCCCAAGTCCTTGGGCCCCTGCACCTGCGTGGGAGACCCAGAAGAAGCTCCAGGCTCCTGGCTTTGGATGGTGCAGCTCCAGCCATTGCTGCCAATTAAGGAGTGAACCAGTGGATGGAAGACCTCTCTCTCTGCCTCTCCTCTCGCTGTGTAACTCTGACTTTCAAATAAATAAATAAATCTTTAAAAAAAGAAAAAAAAAAGCTGCAGAAACGACTTATCTGCAGAGGCTTTTAACGCCTGAGGGACAGCCAACCTGACGATGCCACGGTAGACTGCTCAGCGCGGGCGACTGGGAAGAACAGGGCTGGGACGGGGGCCCAAGCACAGTCCGGTGGGTGCGCCCTCCACCCGCCAGGCCCTGCTCTCCAGGGCGGGCAGCGCCGGCGTGGAGGTCCCCCTCGGCTCTGCAGGTTGTCTGTGCCCTTTGCAGAGAATGCCATGCCCTTTCCACCTGTGCACCTTTGAGCAGGCTCTGTACCGCTTCCCGTGCCCCTCCCCAGGCTCTCAGAAGCGGGGTTCGCCTCTGCTTAGGGTTGGGGGGCCCTCCTTGGCTGGGCGCTGCAGGGACAGCCACAGTGGCCTGGCCAGAGTCCCCATTTATTTACCAGTTGGTGTCTGTTGCTGTGTAGCCAAACCTTCTTGTTTAGAACTCAGACTCCTGGGGCCTGCACTGTGGCACAAAACCTCCACCTGTGATGCTGCCATCCCATATGGGCGCCAGTTCAAGTCCCGGCTGCTCCACTTCCAATGCATCTCTCTGCTATGGCCTGGGAAAGCAGTGGAAGATGGCCCAAGTCCTTGGGTGCCTGCACCCACGTGGGAGACCCAGAAGAAGCTCCTGGGGCCCAGCCTGGTCATTTTGGCTATTTAGGGAGTGAACCAGCAGGTGAAAAATCAGTCTCTCTCTCTGTAACCCTGTCTTTTACATAAATAAAATAATCTTAAAAAAAAAGACACCTAACGGGCACAGGCCCCTTCTTCCCTGCAGGTGCTGCATGGCATCAGGACACGGTTCCTCCTTTTGAAAAAAAAAAAGCTAAACTAAAATGAGGTCCCCGCGTCCGCCGTGCCTGGGTGCTCCAGAAAGCGGCTTTTCTCATCCCCATCGCTGCGGGGTCCGCGGCTGACTGGCTCTTGTCTCCCGTGTCCCCAGGTCCGGCACCGGTGGTGCGAGCTCATCGTGAGGCACAAGTTCACCGCGGCGTACGGGCAGGTGGAGCGCTTCCTCCAGGAGGACCAGGTGCGCCTCTCGAGCCGGCCATGGGCTTCCCGGGGGGGCCCCAAGTTCTCGGGTGGCGAGTTGGAAACATCTCCCATCATCCCAAAGGACTAGGGAGGCACCTGCCTCGCACCTGTTTGAGCCGCGTCCCACTAAAGCAACAAGCGAGGCACCTCTGTGGCTCCCGTGGGGTGGCCCCCCGTGGTGGCTCCGAGCTCTCGGCAGCCAGGGCTGTGACAGCAGGGTGTGCGCCGGCATCCCCTGTGGCCCGGCTGCCCCATGCTAGGTGTCCTTCTTCCACAACTTCCCTGGGAGCCCGTGTGTGTGTGTGTGTGTGCGCACGCGCGTGCCCTGTGGAGTGCGTGTGGGGGTGGTCAGTCAGGTACGCCCCTGCCTGTGCTCACCACCTCCTCCCGGCCGGCGTGAGCCCTCAAGGGAGCCAGCTGTGCAGCCTGTGGGCTGGAGAGGGCGTGGGGGGAACAAAAGGACTTTTGATGGGGTCTCGGGCCGGGGGCGGGGCAGCTGCCAGTAAGGACTCCTTATTCTCACAAAGGAAAACACGTGACTTGGTAGCAGAAGAAATGTCACATTTGCACAGTGGAGTGAGAGGTGTCGGGGAAAACCCGGGTGCGTGGGGGCCGAGGCCCTGTCCGGGAGACCGGCATCCCCGGCAGCGTGCTCCGAGCCGCGGTCTTCACCCGCCGTGGCTCGGCTTTCTCCCCGGCAGCACCTCGGAGCCCCTGACTGCTGGAGTTCTGCCTTGTGCAATCCTCGAGGTCCATCTCTCTCTTGCCCCTGCGAGGAGAGAGTGGGCAGGGCCAGTGGGGCCCCGTGTCTGGGGCGGTGCTCCGTGTCTGCTGCAGCTGTGGCCTGGGCTGTGGTGGCAGCAGCTGCCACGCACCGTGGTCTTGTGTCTTTGGCCCGTGGGCAAGTTTGGGGATGATTGGGCACCAGCTGCTCTTAGGGGACTCCTAGCTCCATAGCCACATGCAGGCTTCCCGTGGTGGCCGTCTGGGGAACCCGGTCCTCACTGGGAACACCCCCTTGTCCCTGTCGCCAGTGAGAGCACTAGGGTCTGTCAACAGAGTGGGTAGCCGAGGGTCCTGCGGGGTTCTGAGGAGGACGAGGTGATGGGGACCGCCAGGCGGCTCACAGAAGCAGGGCCCGGGTCCCTCCCCGCGTCTGGGGATTTGTGAACCAGCGTGTGTGTGTGTGTGTGTGTGTGTGCGTGCGTGCGTGTGTGCGTGCGTTGTGCACACGCGCTGTTTGCTTGCTCTGACGCGCCATGGCCTCCGCCCCGCAGGCCATGGGCATCTACCTGTACGGGGAGCTGATGGTGAGCGAGGATGGCCAGCAGCAGCAGCTCGCCCGCCGGTGCTTCGAGCTGGCCAGGGGCCGCATGGACAAGTCCTCCGCGGAGGTGGTGGCCGAGATGCTGTTCTGAACAGGTGACTCCCTCTCCTTCCCTGCCGCGTGGCTCTTAGTAGACAGTCCTGGTGGGGGCCAAGTCCTCGGTAAGCCCCCTCTGCGCCAGGACCACCACCACACACACACAGAGTCTGTGCCCGCTCGGCAACCGGTGGCCTTGGGGAGCAGGCAGGGCGGGACCCGTGCTGGCCTGGGACGTCCCCGTGCGGAAGAGCTCTGCTTGGTATCCTTGCGGCCACCCTGGGCGCTGCAGTGGGCGGGGACACCTCAGAGAGCTGGTCCAGGCTGACACAGGAGGCTGTGGCCTGGCCACACCGAACCCTGGCTGCGGCACGCAGGCTGGGGCGTCCGGCGCTCGGTGCACAGCACGCCTAGTCTTCGCTGCACGCTTTCTCCCCTGGATCGGTCAAGCTGCTGCCTCTCTGGGGCCTGGGGCCGGCCTGGCAGGTGGACTTCCCACCGTTTACTTTCCAGTGTGGGTTTGGAGACAGTCACAGTAGGAAGCTCTGTGCACAGCCCTGGGGGTTGTACGTGTGTCTCCCCTAACCATTGTTGCCTGTCTGTGTCAGTCTGTTTTCAGGGTGGTAGACGCGCCGCAGTGCCTCCTGTCTGGTTTTGTACCCTTCTACAAACCTCCGCGTTGCGGCCTGGGCGGGTGTTCACGTTAGGTAGCTTCTCGGGGTGACTCCCGGGGCTGTGTAACAGTGTGTGGCCGCTCAACCCAACGCTGAGCGCAGCCTCGTCCATCTGATGTGTCCCTGGAAACAACTGATGAGGAAGAATCCCATGGGGCAAACTTGTCCCAGCGGTCGGGGCGGGGGCTGGCTTCCCCGGGAGGGAGCGAGAGCGGGGCTGGCCACGGCCACAGCCTCCATGCCTGGGAGCGGGAATCCCCCAGCAGGCAGAGGCGTCGACTGCGTCTCCACCTCCAGTCTGAAACCTCCCTGTCCCTGCCCTTCCGGGAGGGCCCCTCTGGACCCCGTGCGCAGGAAGGGGGCGCTTGTCCGAAGGGTTCGGGACAGCACGGCCGGCCACGTTCTGACTCCCCGAGCCACCACCGCCTCGCAGAGGCCGACTGGACGGGCCGGCGGCATGGAAGGCGCGTGTGTGCGTGCACGCGTGCGGACGGGGGCCGGGCAGGCGCTGCCCTCTGGTGCTCTGGCTGCTTGGGTTCCTGGCATGCTGATTTGTGACTTAAGATTAAAATCACATTGCCAGGGATTACCACGCAACCACGACCTTGGCTGCTCCTCCAGAGACCCGCAGTCGCGCTCTCCCTCTGCAGCCCGCGCCTCTCCTAGCTCCCTGGAGACCACAGAAGCCGACAGCCCGCGGAAGCTGCTCGCCGGCCCTTTAATTAGGCCCAGCGACGACCTCTCTGACGAGGTGCAGAGCTTAGCTGATTGGTGAACAGTGATTGGTTTCCGCCTTGTTCACAGTGGCTAAGTTCTGCACCTGGAGAGAAGGTGAGATGGGGCGGCCGCAGCCAGCGTCAGCCTGGGTGTGGAGCGCCGTGCGTCCGTGCGTCCCGCAGGAGGAGGGCCGCCAGCGGGGCTCCTGGGGGCGCTGGGTTCCTCTGCAGACGTGGAACTGCGCGCGTGGACAGTCGCGTGCATCGTCACAAATGCCGAGGGGAGGCCGGGCGGGCGCCCTGGCCGCTCGCCCCGGCGGCTGGTGACCTCTCTGTGCTTGCAGCCCGGTGCCGCCGCCGCTACCGCCGAGGCCCGCCTCTCCGGGCTGCCGATTGGACCCGCCCTCCGGTGCCTACTGAGCTGATATCAGTTCTCGTTTCACACACTGGCTCAGTTCAGCAGGAACAGGAGTGGAGCCCTCCAGCCAAAGCCTCGTCGGCCCGCACGCGCTGGACCCCGCACGCGCCGGAAGAGGGGCCCAGGCGCCTGCAGCAGAGCCCGCGGCCGCGCCTCCACCTGTATGTGCTGCTGCGGTGGAGTGGACGCCAGGGCCCGCGGGGCTAAGCGGGGTCTCTCAGGGTCGGGGTGTGAGCGAGGCCCCCTCTGTCTGCCGGCCGGCCGTGAGCCGTGCCCAGGGTGGCGAGACGGGCCGGCTGCCGCCCTGTCCCCCGGTGCCAGCCCTCTCCAAGAGCAGAGGTGGCCGGCGCGCGGCCCTGGGCGCTGAACGGCGCTGCTGTTTCCTTTGCAGGGAAGACGGCCGCGCTGGTCTCTCCTCCTCGTGGCCCTGGCCGGGCCGGGATCCTGCTGACCCGGACTGCCGGGCCGCGCGGGGCCGCCTGCGGTCTCGGGGCTGTCCCCCTCCCTAGCCACCGGACACAGCCGGGCCTGCGTGGGGAGTGGCCCCCGGGGCGCACGCGGACCCACGCGTCTCTCAGGGCGCTTTCAGTCCGCTGCAGGCTCACCGTGTGCCCAGTGTGAAGATGTCTCCAGGGTTTTCAGCGTGTTTTTTTATTGTAAAAAGTACCTGGGTGAGAACCTAAACTGTGATATTATTAATAAAGTGAAATGGACTTGGCTTTTTGTTCCGGTTTGCTCCTGAACTTGGTACCTTGTGGAAATAAGGAAAAACCCGTTGAAGCAGAAAGGGCCCGGTCCTGGGGCTGCCGCCCCGCCTGGGCAGCTCCCTGGAGCGGGGGGGGGGGGGGATCGGCCCTCCCCCGAAACAGGAATGGGGGGGGCAGGACGCACGATGTCTCCTTCCTTTCCAGCACGTGTTTCTTTAAAAGCCGCGCTGGAAGCTTCCTGATCCTGAGGAGGCCCTGGCCGGCAGCTGGGGCTCTGACTTGCCCAAGACCTTGGCCCTCAGGCCCTGTCACTCCAGGGGCTCCTCAGCTCTGCGAGTGATGTGATGTGAATGATCCGTGTGTGCTTTGTGTACCATTGGTAGGAAAATGAAACTGATCAACTTGAATCGGTCTGAAAAGGCTGCTCTGTCAAGATGGTGGATACACGTGGCAGCCTCCCCCGGCGCCACTCCGCGCCCTTGGCTGCGGGGGCCAGCCAGCCGGCCTCCTGGCCCCTTGGTCCCATTGGGTTCCATCCTGTTCTTCCAAGAAGTTAAAGCCACGCCTTTTTCTCTGTGGGAAGCGCTAAGGCGTGGGCGGTGCTGCTGAACGGGTGAGGTTTGCACAGAGTTCGCTCACCGCCTTGTTCCCGGATCCACGGCGCCCAGGCTTGCTCTACCCCCTGGGCTGTGGCTGCTGGGGAGCGGCGGGCAGGGGGAGGCTCCTCGGGCCTGGATGTCCCTGTGACGGCCGCAGCTGAGGCCGTGTGGGCTGCAGACGTGACGTGGGAGCCCTGCCTGTGCTGGGGGCAGGCCTGAGGGTGGCATGCATGGTGCAGCCTGATCCTCCCCCTGCCGGAAGGCCTGGCACATAGCCTCTGGGGTCCCGGGTGGCTGCCAGTCGCCATCACTTAGAGCCAAGAAAGAGCGCCAGCTCACCTTTTGTTCTGTTTTGTTGGAGATCTACTGGGCCTAGCATTGTGGTGCACCGCCTGTGACGCATCCCACATGAGCACTGGTTTGAGTCCCGGCCTCTCCATTTCTGATCCGGCTCCCTGCTAACGTGCTTGGACCCTTGCCACCCACGTGGAAGAACCCTGGCTCCCAGCTTCAACCCAGCTCTGGTTGCTGTAGACGATTTGGGGGTGAATCAGCAGATAGGCTGTCTTCCCCTCCTTCCTCCCTCCCCTCTCCTCTTCCCTCCCTTTTCCTCCCTCCCCTTTCCTCCTCTCTCCCTCCCCTCTCCTTCCTCCCCCTCCTCCTTCCCTCCCTCCCCTCTCCTCTTCCCTTCCTCTTCCTCCCCCTCTCTTCTCTCTGCCCCCCTCCCACTCTGCTTTTCAAATGTATAAAATCTTGAAAAGATCTATTCGAAACATGGAATGACAAAAATCTTGCATTTCTTGGTTTACTTCGCAAATGCCCACAATTACCAGGGCTGGGCCACCATGTCTGGGTCTCCCACAGGGTGCAGGGACCCAGGCACTAGGGCCATTCTCTGCTGTCTCCCAGGTGCATTAGCCGGGTGCTGGGTGGGAGGCGGAGCAGCCGGGACTAGAACGAGAGCTCCAGCACGGGCTGCAGGTGGGCTGCAGGTGTCGCAAGCGCTGCTCGACTCCGTGCACTGCAGCGCTGCTGAACTCCGTGCACTGCAGCGCTGTTGTTAAGCGACTTGGCTGGTGGCTGGTTTTAGAAAGTGGCCCCCGTCCGTGGGCGGAGGGGCCTGCTGGCATCTGAGTGGAGGCAGGCCGAAGGCTGTTGGCCACATGAGGCCTTGGTCTGGGTAGGGGTGTCCCAAGATGCACTGGTTCCTGTACCTGGAGCGTGGGGAGGATGTGGCTGTGTGGACCGCAGGCTCTGCAGTGGCTCAGGGCTGTCCCTGCACAGCGCGCCCTTTCACCAAGAACATCTGCTGAGACCTCGCATCCAGGTATCTGACCTGCCGCTCCAGGTCCCGTCTGTGGTTCAGGAGGGGCCTGCTCTGGGAAGGTTGGGACTTGAACCTGCTCCAGGTGCCCCGTGGAGGTTGGGTTCCAATTCTGTGTCCGGCCCGCGGCCCTGACCCCTGTGGAGGGCCCTCGCGGAGGTCCCGGCTGCACCTGCCCCCTAGGCTGAGTGTGAGGGAGGAGGGGACAGCAACAGACCTGCCTGCCTGCAGTAGGCTGCGTGCCCACGACCTCTGGCCTGGCTGCAGAGGGGACCAGCATCTTCCGCCTGTGTGTCAGTGTGGCCCTGAGATGGCCTTCGCCGCCGGTGCCCGGCCACCCAGGGCCCTGGGGCTGCCGGCTACGGAGGTAGACTCCATGGGGTCAGGGTGAGGTGCCTGTGGAGGGGCTGGGCTTGGTGGCCCGGAAGCAGGGGCAGCAATCAGCCAGGTCAGCCAAGTGTACGAGGGGCGCGAGAGGTTGCTGCGCTGTCCCGGGAACCCGCTAGTCCGTTAACTGCCTGGCTGCTCTGCTGCTCCCGGAAGGGCTCCCCTGGTCCCAGGGGTGGACCCTGCTGTGCACGGAAGCCCAGGGCCGGGACCCCGCCCTGCACTGGGAGGACAGCCCCGGCTGACTCCACCCTGCTGGCCTGGGGAAGGAGCGGCCTGCGAGGAGCCGTGGACAGGCACACAGCTCCAGCTGATAGCTCTTTCCCAGCCCCACCTGCCACCATTGCATGGGGGCCGCATAGCTGACCGGATGCTGTCCTGTAGTGCGTGGACTGCCAGGCGTGGGCAGCCCAAGGCCCTGACCGTCCCATGTTCATGGAAAGGTCCCCGCCGAGGCTGGCGGCATTCCCGCATTCTCACCTGCTTGGTTCAGCCAGCCTGGCGGAGGGCACAGGAGTGTGAGGGCCTATGGCCCAGCCCCGCTGCCGGCCTCACAGAAGGTAGCTGGGAGCAAAGCAGGGCCCTGGACATTGTGGGCACAAGCAGCTGGGTGCCCCGCACCATCCGCCCCCACCTCCAGCCAGGGTGGAGTGGCCCGTGCATGTCCCAGGACCCCGAGGGCCGCCTGGGGGGGGGGCAGCTCTAGCGAGGCCTCTGTCCACGGATCCAAAGACTGGGGCAAAACCAAGGCCTGAGCTGAGCCGCCTCGTCCAAGGTTCAGTGTGGCTGCCAGTGCCCCCAGGGCAGTTCCTGGAGGCCACGCTGGCCGCGGGGCGTGGACACCACACCCCTTCAGCTGCGACCTGGCCCTGGCTGCAGGGTTCACGAGGCAGAGGTGGAGCAGCTATGGGGGGCCGGGCTTATGGGTCTCGTCTGGCCCCATGGTGTTGTCCAGGAGATGAGTCGGCGAGTGGGGCCTTTGTTCCAGCCCGCCTGCCCAACAGTGGAAAAAGGAGGGAGACGGCCGACAGCCTGGCCTAGAGTGGGACGCACCCAGAAAACCTGGATGAGCCAGCCCCCGCCAGGGAAGTGGAGGCTGGGCTAACGGCGTCACTTGGGTGTGGCCTGAGCTGTGTGGGTGCCCGCCTGAGCCCGCGGTGTGCAGAAGACAGGCAGACGCCGCGGGGACTGCACAGTTGCATCTCCTCCTGACCCTGTATGGAAACCCAACACTGATCTCAGGCTGGGGGTGTGGCGTGAGATCAAAGGAGCCCAGGGGTTGGCCACTCCGGAGGGTGGGGCGGGGCACCCAGGGCCAGCTCACCGGGCCCTGGCTGTGCACGTACCACCCCCACCCCACTGGCTCCCACTGCGGCTCGCTGCCCACTGCGGGAACACAGGCCTGGGACGTGCCTGCCTGCCGGGAGAGGGGAAGAGGGCCGTGTCCTAAAACTGCGCTCTGCACAGCCATGGCCCCGAGTTCTGGAAAGTTCCGTACTTCCCGACAGTCTGCCCTTCCTCACAGCGTCTGGCGAAAGCAGCTCCGTTGAGCCCTGCACCCCAGGCCCTGGGCGCTCTCTGGGGTGTCGGCCAGGGTGCAGGGGAGGGAGGCTCGAGAAAAACTTGCGTTATGGAACAATCTGCCGAAGTGGGAGTCGGTTGGAGTTTGCCAGTGGAATCACACTGCGCTGATGCTGGGTGTCAGGAGGTGTACGGTTTTTTATTTTTTAAGATTTTATTTGAAAGAAGAGTGACAGGGAGACACACACACACATCCTCCATCCTCCTCACTCTCAGTGCCTGCAACAGCCAGGGCTGGGCCAGGCTGGAGCCAGGAGCTCCCTCCGCCACATGGGTGACGGGCCCAGGCACTCGGGCCACCACTGGACGCCTCCCCAGGTGCACGAGTAGGAAGCTGGCTCAGAAGCAGAGCAGCTGGAGCCGGAACCCGTGCTCCGACACGGATGCCGACGTCGCGAGCGGGCCCTGGAACTGCAGCACCCGGGGTTCTCTGCAACCCGAATGGCGTGTGGAGGAGGGGATGGCAGCGCGACACCAGCAGGGCGCGCTTAGAATCACGGTGGCCGGCAGGAGGAGGTGGGGTCAGGGCCACATCCTCCGAGGGCACGGGCCCAGCATCTTGGGCAAGCTGTCTTTTTCTAGAAAACTCTATGTCCGATGCCAGATGGAGAGTCAGTGAATACGCAGCACAGCCCCCGTGCTGAGTGACAGGGATGAGCCAGACGGCTCCCCTCAAAACCACAGTCGGCGCCGCCGCCTGCCCGCTCCGAGCGCAGAGCAGTCCCGCTCAGAGCAGTCTTCTGTATGCAACGCCTGTTAGAACAGTTTTCAAGCTTGCACAGTGCAACGCTGTGTGGACAAACGGTCCCAACCTTGCCACCGCCCTTCCCCCAGCGCATCACTGCACACCCGGCGCCCAAGGCGGTGCACGGTAAGGTCAGGCCACACGTGCACAGAGCCGCCACACGTCCTGCGTGTGCTCCCAGCACCTGAGGCACGGGCATGGGTGCCGGCGGCTGCGCGACTGTGGTTCAGGGAATAATGATGAGGGAAGAACCCGCGCGTCCAGTACAGGTTCAACTTCGTGTTTCCTTGCAGCCTGTGGTCCAGAGCCCAGGGCTGAGCAGCGCACACAGCGCAGGGGAAATGTTGCTTCTCCCACTGACAGCCCCGTCTCAGGAACACGGAACTCGAGACGTGACACGGAGCTCTCAATCTCTTTCCTGCCTCTCCTCTGGCTCCCCCTCCCTCTTCCGTAGTTATCTCTGTCCCCAGCCCTCGTCAGCGACCACACCATGTTGCAGACACATGGCGGCGGCAGGGTCTGTGTGGGGGACCTGTGGGGTCCGAAATGGAGGAGGGTGGTCTCCACAGCTGGGGTTTTGTTACAGGATGAAAGGGTAGCTCACTTTTAAAAAATTCTTTATGCAGTGTTTTATTTATTTTTTGACGGGCAGAGTGGACAGTGAGAGAGAGAGACAGAGAGAAAGGTCTTCCTTTGCCATTGGTTCACCCTCCAATGGCCGCCGCGGCCGGCGCACCACGCTCATCCGATGGCAGGATGCCAGGTGCCAGGTGCTTCTCCTGGTCTCCCATGGGGTGCAGGGCCCAAGCACTTGGGCCATCCTCCACTGCACTCCCGGGCCACAGCAGAGAGCTGGACTGGAAGAGGGGCAACCGGGACAGAATCCGGCGCCCTGACCGGGACTAGAACCCGGTGTGCCGGCGCCGCAAGGTGGAGGATTAGCCTGTTGAGCCACGGCGCCGACCGCAGTGTTTTTTATTGCAGAGTAAGAGTGAGCCTCCCGCTTGCATTGCTGGCAGTGGCACGCCCACCTCTCCAGGATGTAGGTCTTCACCTGCCCAAACACGCTCTGCCTGTCACAGGCGCACTCGGCGCTGCCAGCCCCGGCCCCCGGCAGCCACACACACAGCCCGTCTTGCAGATTTGATTGAGCTGATTGTAGCGAAGTAACAGGAAGGGACTAGCGCCATGGCGAACTCGGCCTGCAGCCCTATGTCCCATATGGCCACAGGTTCGAGTCCCAGCTGCTGCTCTTCCCATCCAGCTCTCTGCTATGGCCTGGGAAAGCACAGGAAAATAGCTCCTGGCTTCTGGCCTTGGTTCTACCCAGCTCTGGCTGTTGTGGCCATTTGGAGAGTGAACCAGCAGGTGGAAGACCTTTCTCTCCCTTCTTTCCTCTCTGTACCTCTCAAATAGTCCTTAAAGAAAAAAATAAAATAATACAGGGGCAAGCACTGTGGCGCAGCAGGTTAATGTCCTGGCCTGAAGCGCCTGCAGTCCCATATGGGCGCTGGTTCTAGTCCCAGCTGCTCCACTTCCAATCCAGCTCTCTGCTATGGCCTGGGAAAGCAGTGGAAGACGCCCCAAGTCCTTGGGCCCCTGCACCCGCTTGGGAGACCCGGAAGAAGCTCCTGGCTCCTGATCGGTGCAGCTTTGGCCATTGTGGCCAACTGGAGAGTGAACCAGCGGTTGGAAGATCTCTCTCTCTCTCTCTGCCTCTCCTTCTTTGTGAAACTTTCAAATAAATAAATCTTTTTTAAAAAAATAGAAGTAACAGGAAATGAAGTTGCAGAAAGGAAAGAGGTGGAGGCACAGCCACACAAGGGCCCTCCTCCTGGGCCTCCTGGGCATTAGCCCCAGCAGCAGGCTCCCTCGTGGAGAAGCGGGTCTTGGAGCCACTCCCAGGCCGCGGGTCACTGGGAGGCTGCGAGGCTTTCTCCCTGGTGCCGGCAGTGCACAGCTACTCGAGCGCTGCACTGAGGGCTCCACGTGCACCTCCCGCGTCCCCGTGGACCATCTCCGTCCAGGCAGCAGACTCCACGAGTTTGGCTGACTTTGGACTTAAGTGCTCTCTCTGCAGGACCCTGCCAAACCTTGAGACTAGACGCCCTTCTTCCAGTTCTTTGGGGTGAAAACTCTCAGAAGCAGACGTGCGCAGTAACAGGACATCTCTGTGCTGGTGTCCTGTGTCCTGCCCGTTAATGTCAGACAAGCTGTCCTCCACCACAGGGGCGCAGCTCTCCTCCCCCAGTCTTTGCCTCTCCCTTGCTACTGCAGCCACACCCACCTTCTTGCCTTTTCCAAACCGACAGACACCTGTGCCAGTCTGTCCCGTCGCTGTGCTGAGTGTCCTCCAGGTCTTGGGGGAGCTTTTCACATTTCCCCTCTGGTGACCGTGTGGAGTGTCTGTGTCCCCTGCCAGTGACTGTCCTGGGATGGCGCCTCTCCTCATTGGTAGATCTTTGCAAATCGGACAGTGAGTCCTTGGCCATGCGTCACTAATGTTTCTCCCCAGTGTGCTGTTTGTGTCAAGATGTGTGGGGTGGTCCTGTGTGTGTGTCTATAGGGTCCAGTTCAGTGATGGCGATCCATTCTTTGGTTTCTCAGCTTTGCACTGTGTTCAGAAAGGGTCCCCAACCCTGCAGGCCCAGGTGCAGCAGGAAGCGGGCAGGGCTGTGGGGAGGGGGCACCTCAGGCTCCCTTCCCGCCCCCAAAGGCCTGAGGCCTCTTCTGAAGTGACCCTGCCCCACCCCGCCCAGCCCCAGGCCCCAGGCACAGGCAGGCCCCAGGCGCGGCTGTGGGCGCGGAGGCTGGTGAGGCTCTGGCTTACGCACAGGCCTGCACGCCAGACGCGCGGCGGTGTGCTTCACATCAAAGATCAGAGAATTCTTTCCACGTCTGGGAGGAGGGACATGCTGACTTCGTAAACTGCGTCTTTCTTTCTTCGAGTGATCCGCTGTCTCCCCAGGATGGCGCTGCCTTCCTCCTGTCCCCTTCTTCGTCCGCAGGGCTGCTGGGGGCTTCTCTGGAGAGCTCACGGTGCCGGAACAGACCCCCAGCCCCCGACCCCCAGCCCCCGACATCTGGGAGAATTCACTCTTCCTGCTGACTGGGCTAGGAAGGAGAGCTCAGCCTCATTTCTCAGCACTCTGGGCCCTGGTGCTGGAAGGGCCTTTATCGTATGCTAAGCTCCTGGGCAGCCTCACTTAGCAAAGGTGCCCTGGGCTGGGGGGTGGCCAAGAGCAGCTGGCAAGTGCTGTGGGGTGGGGCATGCACGTTCCCACCCAGGACCAGCCCAACGGACTGCATGTGGGGGTGAAAGGGGAAGGCTGAGCAGTGCGGATTTGGTCTGATCCTTGGCCAGACGGAGTCACCACCGCGTGCAGGCTGGGGGGCGGTGAGGGCCGGGGCAGCCCTGACCGGCTGAAGCCCGAGGTGGACGTGGTTCTGCGAGTGGAGGCGCCTGATGGGCCGTGGCGTGCACAGAGCTCTCCTGGGCAGCCACAGGCAGCACAAGGCTGCGCCCCGGCCGGAAGCCAGGCACCCGCCAGGCAGAGGAGAGGCCTGGTGTCCCAGCAGCCATGGGGAGGAGTCGGAGAGGTGAGGCCTGGGAACTGCTGACCAACCATCGTCAGGACGCAGGCTTCGGAGGCGCCGTCCCCGCGTACTTTCCCACAGGAGTCCCGTGTGTCCAGTTCTGTTAGGCTGCGGGAAGTCCGACTGCTCTTCAACAGCGGTTCATCCGGGAGGCCTCTCTGGACCAAGGCACCCAGTGGTCCTGTAAGGTGGGTTGGGCAGCAGATGGAGGCGTCTGGGGTGGGCGCTGCTGTTGCCCGCCTGGGGCCGGGTGAGCTGAGGCTGTGGGCTGTGGGCTGTGGCCCACGGTTGAGCCAAGTGCTGAAGTGGGGTCTGGCTTGCAGGAAACAGCATGAGAGCAGAACGCACGTCACCTGGTTTTTGCTGCCCTGCAGGCATTCCCGGGTCTCCCTGGTGGCAGGGAAAGCAGCGGAGGATGATCCAAGACCCTGGGCCCCTGCACCTGCGTGGGAGACCTGGAAGAAGCTCCTGGCTTTGGATCAGCACAGCTATGGCTGCTGTTGCAGCCAGCTGGGGAGTGAACCAGCAGATGGAAGACCTCTCTCTCTTCCCCCTCTTACCTCTAACTGCCTTTCAAATAAATCAATCTTCAAAAAAAAAAAAAAAAAGTGTGGCTTTACCTCAGCTCCCTGTGGACTAAAAGCAGTATCGATAGCCACGTGGGAAGGGCTAAAGTCTCTGCACTGGCCAGTGCACTGGTCATGACCAGTGAGCTGGCCCACAGACTCTGACTCGTTCCGATGTCACGCACTTTGGTTTAGTGTCATTAGGGAGGACGCGGCTGTTCCCTCACCCAGCCTTCCCTGAGTAACGCTCTCATGGACGGACGGGCCGAGCAGGTGTCGGGAACGGCAGAGCCCAAGCCTGGCCAAAGCCCTCGTCTCCTCATTTGTCAAGAGGTGCCAACAGAACTTTTCAAGGTGCTTCCTGGTTGTTCTCCAGCCCAAACAAGGAGCCTAAGAAAGCATTTCACCAACCGGTGGGCGGCCTGGGCAGGCCTGAGCCTCCCACGCGCCCACCCACCTAGCTCCTCGTCAGACTTGCGCACACAGCTGCTGAAGGAGCTCCCTGGCTAGTTTTCTTGACCCAGGGGCTTCGATGCAGAGCTGATCCCATCTGTACAAGGTCCGGTCCAGAAAGCTGATGATCTCGTGGGCCGTCTCCTCCGTGTGCGCCACCTGCAGTGGGGGCAGAGGGGAAGGCACGTGACGACACTGCAGACAGCCACTGCTGGCCAGGGCACTCAGCATCCCCACCACCACCCGCCCAGTACTCCTGCCAGCTCTACCGGGGGCCCTTGCGGGTTTTCAAGGGGGGCAGAGCCGCGCCCTGAGACCATCCTGAGACACTCAGAGGCCAGAAAGAGGCAGGGCTCCGGGGCAGAGGCGTCTCCGGAACCCAGGTGCCAACCTTGGGATTACTTGCTTGGGGAGCAAAGGCAGACGCGCGAGTCGTGGCTTGACTATCTGCACAAAGCTCACAGCAGCGTGAGAACTGGAACACACTCCACTTTCACACACAGCCTCATCTGCGCCATTTCTCGGCCAGCAACTGGTCACTTGTTCTTTACAGGCACCCAAGGTTTTCACCCCCAGTTCCTGCCGGGAGCCAGGAAGCACTGGCTAAACATAGCCTCGAGGCCCTTGCCCTTGTTACTGCCCACAGTATCTCATAGGTTAACTGCGGCAGCCCTAAGCTTTGGGCAGCGTACTCTACACGTCCATTCTGTGGCAGCCACACGTGCTTCAGCAGCCCACGGTCAGTTTCCTCTTGACCTCTGTGTTGGGCCCTCTGGTAGGCTGACCAGCTTCCCTGGTCTTGGGACTAGGCCAGTGCAACCAGGCACTTGCTGTCCCTGGGCCTCCACCTTCTGACACTGTAAAGGGACACACTGACGTCCCAGTACTGAGTACATGGCAGCAGGAGCCTGGGAGCTAAGGACAGGTGACAAGGGGCAGTGTCAGCCTTCAATGCCCTAGCCCAGGACACCGGCATTGGTGACGGCTCAGGAGCCTGCGTGCTCTCTCCGGAGCTGTGTCCGGCAGTCAGACACGGGTGCTGTGGACACCATCTGTCCTTCACGCACGACTCAACGCAGGCCTGCCTCAGATACTTTACAAGAGCTCATCTGCTGCTCAGAGACCGCATGGTTGGGCAGTGCCCCCTGCAGAGGCTCAACTCAGCCCGGTCAGGGTCCGTCCTCGCTGGCCTTGGCCGACGCCGGACAGGGTCCATCCTCGCTGGCCTTGGCTGACGCCGGGCTGTGCCTGTCCTTGCTGGCCTTGGCCGATGCCGGGCTGTGCCTGTCCTTGCTGGCCTTGGCCGACGCCGGGCTGTATGGCTGCTAAATTCATTTTAAGTTGAGCAACCACAGAACTGAACTCAGCTTCCCCTTCTGGTGTTCCTGCAGCCCTTGCTGCGGTGGCCACGCAGCAGGAGTAGGAGAGCGGGAGAACGGGCAGATGGCTCCTGCCGGAGCACTGCGCAGTGAGCGGCAGGGGCTCCGTGAAGGCAGGGTCTCTGAGGTCTGTGCTGAGGAGCCCTGAAGGCCAAGGCTAGAGAACAGCCCGCGGTGCCCACGGGGGCTCCTCTGATGCTGAGAGCCCAGACTGTGGCCTGTGCTGCCACGGGAGGCTGGAGTGGGAGGTGGAGGAGCTGCCTGCACTGCTGATGGGACAAGGGGTCAGCTCCACGAGGGCCCTGCAGGGCTGGCCCCCTCCTCCAGGAGGCCAGCACAGCTCTCCACAGCTGGTGCCATGCCAGGCAGAGAGCAGGGTGGTGGCCGGCACAGGTCCTGAGCTGCCATCACAGCCGTGCCAGGGCCCCAGGCTTGTGAGCTGGTGAGGCCCAAGGCCCTGGCCGAGCGCTGGCCCACCCTGGCAACTCAGGGCGCTTCTCGGATGTTCGCAGGGGAGGTGCTGGGAGTGAGGGGAGCCGGAGAGAGGCTGGGGCTGCAACACAGGACCCTCCCAGCTGCCATGCTGGTCTCTGTCTGGCTGCCCTCCGCCTGCTGTTGTGCCCACCATGGCAGAGTCTTCTCGTTTCCAAACATCTGTGGGACAGCACTCCGAGGTGCTGTCATTGCTAAGCCTGGGGGACCCAGGTGGCCCGGCCCCTCCTGCTGGGAGGCCAGAGTCTGAAGAGAAGCACTGGCCCGCCTGCCTTTGCTAGGTTTATCGCCTGTGTTCTCTGCAGCTGGCTCGGCTTAGGAAGGCAGGGGGGCGGCCTGGGCTTCCAGAGCTCTGAGGTCAGGTTCAGGGCAGTGACGTCACACACAGGAGCGCCTGCTGGCCGGAAGGCGCTGCCCGGCGCAGGACGCAAATGTCCCGTCCTTGCCAGGACGTGCACGCAGCTCGAGTGTGGTCTGTGTTGAGCAGGGACCGCTGGCTCCGAGCAGGAAAATTCTCCCACAGCCACTTAGGAAAACCGCGGTTTACTTCAGTCTTGGAGGTTCAAGGGCACGGTGACTGTGGGCCCAGAGCTGGTGAGAGCCTCATGCTGAGGGCTGAGGGGGCACTGCCCCGTGTGGGGGACAGGAGACCTAGCTCCTGTGGGCCCTGAGAGGTGGCACTTCATTCTCTAGCCTGTTTTGCCGTCTGTGGAGGAAGGTGTTGCGGGGCAACGTGTTAAGCTGGGGGCCATCCCCGCTGTCAACCTCAGCGTCCCTTCACCGGTGTTGGGGCAGCATCCGGGGACACACGCTGTTCATGGGCCAGGCCCTTGGACAGATTGACTGGCCCCTGCCCCTTTGACCTGGAGTGTTCAGAACAGGGACTGGGGGAAGAGGGAGACTCACCAGGGCGATGGCTTCCCGCGCTACCGCGTGGCCTGCAGGAGCCCAGAGCAGGAAGTTCAGCAAGAGGCAACGGAGGAGCGCTGGGCAGGTGGCTGGCTGGGGCTCTGTGGCACCCCCCAGCCCGGCAGCCGCCTGCAGGTCCCTGGCCGAGAGGGTAGTGCTTCGGGACAGCTGCTGGAGGCGGCCAAGTGCCGCCTTCACCTCCACCTGGGAAATGAAATCCCACAGACTCGGATCAGGCAGGGGCAGGACTTGCGTGCTTCTAGCATGTACTCGGGGCCTCTGTGCATGCCCAGGACAGGGCCGGCGCCGAGGCTGGTCAGGGAGCGGCGGCCGTGGCGAGCGCGCTCCGCTCCACACAACCCAAACGGGCGTAATGGAAATTTCCTGCCTTTCTTTCGTCTTGCTCACCAAGCAGCCAGGGCGCCATGCCAGGAATTGCTTTTTTGTTTTTTTTTTGCATGAAAGGAAATGGAGAAAAGTCCTCAGCAGACTGTAGTCAGATTTTTTATATGGTGGGAAAAGAACAAAAGGCTCCTTGAAGGCTCGCCTCCCTATCACAGCCACAAATCAATTACAGCCCCGTGCAGCCAGACCTCCGCTGCGCCAGTGTCTGATAAGAATGCAGGTCTGCCTCTGCCTTCTGCCATCTTTGGGGACACACACACACTTGTTTTGTTTGGGACACTGGAACAGTCTGTTCACACATGTTTAGAGCCCAAGCAGAGGTCACGAGTCTGTGGAATCCACATAATAACAGCAATTGTTTTACGTCTGTGGGTTGTTTCTGCATAAAAAATATTTATTTCATGCCGAGACTCTGGTGCATCAAGTTGTGACTTGGAAAAGGGCAAACACTGAAAGCCAGGGACCAGAGTGCGGCACGAACTCACGGACAGCTACGCACCACCGTCTGTGAGAGAGTCCTTGGGCCTCTTCTGTGAATTCCCATGACCGATTTTATGGATTTGTTGAGAGTGGGTTTTTTTCCCTGGAAGTTGAGGCCTCAATTCAATGCAGTCTGTCATAAGCTGCAGTACACTAGGAGTGTTGTGTGAGCGCCTCGGACCACAACACGAGACCGTGAGAAACTGCACCAGGGGGCTCTTCCACGGAGCACAGCGGCGTTCCCACAGGCCGGGCCCAGGCTACGCGCAGCTGATGCTCTCTAGGGGAGCCCACGGCTGTCTGCAGACACGGCAGGCTTTGGGAGGCTAAGCCTTTGTACCACTTCCTTCTCCACTGGCTTCTGCCCTCTGCCCAGAGCCCGCGCTCCCGGAGCCTTGCTTGTCTTCCTTCTTGGGAAGCTCCTCTGATCCTTCTTCTTTTCCCATTCTGTCCCAGACCGGCCTTCCACGGGCAAAGACTCCGACTCGACACGCCGACCAAATGCGCTCTAAGTTTTTCAGGACAAAGAGCGGCTTTCTTCCAGTTTTTCAAACAGTATGTTTTTAAACTTGAATTATAAATCTCTCTGTGCTCACAAGAAAAATGTTAGTAATCTAGAACTCTACCACCCATTGTAGATAACTAGCTTTATATCCTTTTTGCCTTTTTTCTTTCTGAACATAATTTTCATTTATTGATTTGAAAGGCACAAAGAGAGAGAGAGAGAAAACAAACCAGAGTATTCTCCTTCTCACTGGTTTACTCCCCGAATGCCCATAACAGCCAGGTTAGGCGGGGCCAAGCCAGGAGCTGTGAGTTCAATCCAGGTCTCCCGCAGAAGCATCACTGCCCACTGCCCAGGTCTGCACCAGCGTGGAGCCCCAGTAGGAGCTGGGGGTGCATTCTGAGACGGCACGCAGGGCTCCTGACTGCCACATCAGACAGCTACCCCTTCTTGTCCTTTTCTCCGTGCACAGAGAGCAAACCACACACTCGATTGGGGCACTCCGAAAAGCTCATGGAAAAATGAAATTAAAAGATCGTATTACTGTGGTACTAAACTTTTGAGAGCCATCCATGCATAGTTTTTTTTGAAGTATATACTTTCCATGAACTTTCTGAAGACCCCTCACATACAATGTTCTGTGTCTTACATTTTTCTCTTCCCAATATACCATAAACAGTTTACTGTTTCTGTAAAACATGTTCTTCAGTAACATGGTTTGCTTGGTAGACTGCTACCCCATGGTAGGATCTAGCACAATTTAGCCAACAGTCTTTTGTTTTTTTTTTTTCAGACAGGCAGAGTTAGACAGTGAGAGAGAGAGAAAGAGAGAAAGGTCTTCCTTCCATTGGTTCACTCCCAAAATGGCTGCTATGGCCGGCATGTTGTGCTGATCCAAAGCCAGGAGCTTCTCCTGGTCTCCCATGGGGTGCAGGGCCCAAGCACTTGGGCCATCCTCCACTGCACTCCCGGGCCACAGCAGAGAGCTGGACTGGAAGAGGAGCAACGGGGACAAAATCCAGCGCCCAACCGGGACTAGAACCCGGGATGCCAGCGCCACAGGCGGAGGATTAGCCAATGAGCCACGGAGCCAGCTGCCAACAGTCTTACTATTGCAAGTTTAGGCCATTTCCCATTTGTGCAGTACATAAACAACACTGTGACAAATATTCTTGTACATGGATATCTTTATAGATCCTTATTTCCTTAGGTTAATTCCTAGAAATAAAAGTATGAACCCTTACCTAACTAAGTCTTAAGAGTATATGGGGGAAGGGCACTGTGGCACAGTGGGTTAACGCCTTGGCCTGAAGTGCCAGCATCCCATATAGGTGCTAGTTCGAGACCTGGCTGCTCCACTTCCAATCCAGCTCTCTGCTATGGCCTGGGAAAGCAGTGGAGGATGGCACAAGTCCTTGGGCCCCTGTACGCATGTGGGAGACCCGGAAGAAGCTCCTGGCTTTGGGTTGGCACAGCTCCAGTCGTTGCAGCCAATTGGGGAGTGAACCAGTGGATGGAAGACCTCTCTGTCTCTCTTTCTGCCTTTCCTCTCTTTGTGTAATTTTGACTTTCAAAATAAATAAATATTTTTAAAAAAGAGTATATTAGGGAGCAGTGTTGTGGTGTAGCCGGTTAAGCCACTGCCTGTGGTGCTGGCATCCCATAAGAGGGCTACTCCACTTCCCATCCAGCTCCCTGCTAATGTGCCTGGGAAAGCATTGGAAGATGGCCCAAGTGCTTGGGTTCCTGTACCCATACGGGAAACCCAGAAGAGGCTCTTGGCTCCTGCCTCCTGGCTTTGGACTGGCCCTGCTCTGGCCATTTGGGGAGTGACCCAGTGGATGTTTCTCTCTCTCTCTCTCTCTCTCTCTCTCTCTCTCTCTGCCTTTCAAATAAAATAAACAAATCTTTAAAAAAGCAAAGGGTATATCTAAACATAGAGCGTTTTTGGTTTTCATCATGATCCAGTTCAGTTACTGAAAGGATGTGAACACTGGCAGGCACGGGAGGTGGTGAGCCAGGGAGAGGGCAGATCTTCACACAGGGGTCAGGACACGTGTGTTCTTGCCTGTCTCTCACTTCCAGGACAGCCAGAGCACCAAGGCAGCTAATGGACTGAGCCTGGCTCAATCACGCCTTTTCCGTACGGCATGGGCACAGACGCCGTCAGGTTCCATCCACACTCTCAACAGCTCTGCTTTAACAGTTCACATCCTGTTTCTCAAGTCACCCACCAGAACATCAAGGCAGAGATCGACTGGGTGAACTAGGACAACCCCCTCCCCCCAGGATGTCACACACACTCCTGCCCCAGGTCAGATGCTGGGGAGGAAGGGGTTTGAAATCACTAATATGGAGACTGGCTCCACTCACAAGGCAGATGGCTACTCTGACAGAAGAGCTAAGAAGTAATGGACAGATGGCACCAAGCTATGCTGAATAGGTTAACCCATTTTTATCCAAGATGCCTAAGCATTTCCTGAATAAGAGCTACACATGAGTTTTATATAAATAAACATTAGCTAATGAAGAACTTTCTAGAAAGTAAATCTTATTGGACAATTTATTTCTCTATACTTCCAAAGTGAATCTCTCCTCGTCAGTGTCTGTGATCAGTGTGGAATTTGACACACACCTAGCAACTCCGTTTACACAGAGGCAGATAGGAAATCCATATAGAAGGGCTTCAGACATCACAGTGCTTCAACATCATAATTAGTATTGTTAAAAATAAGACGAAAGATATAAACCAGGGCTTTCCCTAATTAGTTCAATGTGGTTTTTAAAGGGAAGAAATAGAAATTTTTCTTCTTAATCAGATAGCAATCTTCAAATATATATGTGGATTATGATAATTTCTAAGAAATGTTTTGGGGCCAGTGTTGTGGCGTAGCAGGTAAAGCTGCTGCCTGCAATGCCAGTATCCCATATGGGCACCTGTTTGTGTCCTGACCGCTCTACTTCCAATCCAGCTCCCTGCTCATGGCCTGGGACAAAACAGTGGGAGATGGCCCGAGTGTTTGGGCCCTAGTCACCCACGTGGAAGACCTTGATGAAGCTCCTGGCTCCTGGCTTCAGCCTGGCACAGCTCTGGCTGTTGTGGCCATCTGGGAAGTGAACCAGTAGATGGAAGACCTCTCTCTCTCCTGTCTCTCCCCTCTTGACTTTCAAATAAACAAAGAAATATTTATGTTAAAAAAAAGTTTTGTTTTTGATCCCAAATAATCACCAAATTTCAACTTTTAAAAATCCAAATCTTTTTCCTTTCCCCTGCCATGCAAGCCTTTAAGCAAATGAAATACACAGACAGAAAATACAAACCAAATAGAAGCCTTGTGCATAATAATGAAACCTCTTCCCTTTCACTATTAGAATCAGCAGTTTGAAAAACCAGCTAGCAGATGTCCACAGGAGAGGTGCGAGTGCCTTTGCTCCGAGCATGGCCTCCAGGAACTACTGTATCCTGCACGGAACGGCTGTCTCGGCCAGATGCCGGCCTGTACGTGGCTGCTCCGGGGTTTAGGAAGTGGCCAAGCCGTCTTTCAGAAGCTCAGTGGTTAGCATCATGTGACTGCTCAAATAAGGGTCTACACACGCCTGGTAACGTGAGCATCTGTCGACTGCTCCGAGGAAGCCGTACGTCAGGAGGAGGCAGCCCCGGCTGGCTAGACACCCAGGCTGTGCCGCTGGACAGTGCTCTTCAGAGGGGCCATCTGTGCCTGCGTGGCATCCCCTGGAGGACCAGGACAGGGACAGACTGGACTCCTGAGCAGAGTCAGACCAGAGGAGCCCAGGACAGGGGGCCGTACCTCCCTCCTCGGTGCTTCCCAGCCACCTGTCCACAGCCTACTCCGTGGAGGCAGAGGACGCCCCACCTGTACGCCCGGCCCATGCACTTGACATCCAAGGCCATCTGTGTGTGACCGGGACCTGACGGCATGAATGCCACAGCTCACACACCTAGGGAGTCAGTGACAGGCAAACCCTCTGAGTCCCTCCCCGCACTACAGAGCGCCCAACCCTGGCACGCACAGGGGAACTGCTACCTACCATGGTCTGTGCTCTCTGCTGACTCCCATCACAGGGGCTGTGGTAGAATGCCAGGAGCCACATGAGGGCCTCAAGGGGCTCAGCTTCTGACCTCAGCAAGTGCTCGGCCGCCATGTCAGCCCATCCTCCAAAGTGGGTGAACAAAAACCAGCTCTCAAAGGGTCCTCCGAGAGACCTGGAACAGAGCCAAGACACATGGCAGCTGGGCCGCCTGACAGCTTTTTCCTTTAGGTTCTTTACCGTGTGTGAGCGCTCGGTTTAAATTGTACTTAACCACTGAAATATGGCTGACAGAGCATGCACGTTAGACTGAAAGCCTGCCCGTGGCCACTCCTAACCCAGCAAGGTGCAGTGGAAAGGGTGGCTCTCAGAAACACCCCGCGTGTCGCGAGGACTTGACACTTCCATCTTTACCTCCCGGTGCCTGAAGGGAGCACAGGCTTTGGGAGAGGAAGACCTGGGCCCGTGGCCAACCAAAGTGGAGGATGAGAGCCTGCAACACGGCCCTGCTCCTGCATGGCCTGCGCAGCTGCACTGCGGAGGAAAATCCCAGCCACCAGGCGCCACCCAGGCAGCTCCAGAGCCCGAGGGTGCACACAGAGGCCCCGTGGGGCCCAGGAGACCGGCTCTGCCCTTAGGACAAAGGTGCTGTTTCCTTTCTGGAGAGACGCATGGTTCTGGTTGATATTTCAGCAAAGTCATGAATTCTGCACGTGCCGTGTATCCTATGAGGACACTTCAAAAAATATACAGAAAAACAGAATTTTAGGAGTTTATTTTGGTGCAAAATATTTACGATCTGTACACAGCTTTTTTCATAATGTGTTTGCCACGTATGCACACATCTAAAAACTTCTGCACCAAAATAAAGTCATTTTCTAACTCCATTTTCCACGAGGGTCCTGAATGGCCCACGCGCTCTTGCCTGTAACCGCATAAGCATCAGCTGAAAGGCGAGGGCTCTTCTCGTCACACTGGAACTCAAAGCTGCAGGATGTGTTAAAGGGCACAGTCTGCACAGGGTAAGACCCCCAGGCACAACAGAGTGGCTAGATGAGAACCCTCCTCCTGGCCTAGAGCACGTGGCTGGGCCAGGAGTGCGCCAAGCCGGAACAGGAACATCTCTGAGGGACCTGGCTGCGTGCTCCTCTGGGATTCACAAGCTTAGCGCTGGCCTCACTTCCCGGAGGACGAGTGATTACACGGAGCACGCGCGATGACAGAGGAGGAAAGGGAGGAAGTGGGTGCCCCCACCTCATCCCTCGTCCCGGGGAGGGAGAGCCCATGTTCCCGGCATGCTGCAGGTGGTGGTACAAGGGTGCCCGTGGCAGGAGAGGCGCTGCCTGTCTCTCCCTGCTCCTGCGCACCCGCACCTGCAACCCGCCCAGACAGGCCTGGGCCTTCTCTCTCTTCTGCGAGCGCCCTCCCCTCGCAGAGACGGCACGCCGGCGTGCTCTGGCCGGGCTCGGGGACGTGGCCACACACATCCCCGGGGAAAGGTGGCAGAAGCAGCACAGGAGCCGGCCGCAGGGGCTGATCTGGACAGGGAACAGCAAATCACGCACACTCCAAACGCAGGACCGGCAGGAAGCCCAGGAGCCTAAACGGGAATGCTTTCAGCAAATATCACGTGCAGGAGAGCACCTAATACCACAATGTCAGAAACTATTTACACTGGGGTGGAGTCTCCAACTGCAGAGCTAACACCCAAGAGGAGGAGAAACACACACGCCACAGTCCTTCCTGCCTGTCTCCTTGCCTGGAAAGGCAGAGAGCAGAGCGCATGACTGTGTGCCCTTTCTAATCTGCAGGGCCCGGGGCTCCCAGCAGTGGGCAGTGCCTGTCTGGGGTCCTTTCTTCTCTATTGTTAGGCCTGCACCTTTCTCCTAACCTCAGGCATCACTGAGAAGGGCCCCCCTCGTGGCATTCACGTGATGGCTGGCACGTGATTCTGCCCACCCAAAGCCATCCCTGCAGCCACACTTGCTGCACGTCTCTCTTGGTGCTGGCGCACACCTGCAGCTGTGTGTGTGCGTGCGCCTGGGGCCCACAATGCTGCTGCCTGTCAGCCCTGCCCAGAGGGGAGATGAGGATCGAGGGAAAGCCCGTGAGAGGTGGCCCCAGGAATGGCCAGGGTTGCTCACCTCTGCGCCTGGTCTTCCATCAGCTGCCTGAGCAGCTCAGATCCATGCTCCAGCAGCTGGTGCCAGTGCTCCTCTGGGGCATCTGCGGGGGAGGGGAGGCAGGGGGCATGAGGCAGAGCCCCACCTCTGGGATCCATCTGCAGCTGGGACTGGCAGCTTGGGGGAAAGCCCCTGCCCCTGGTCCAGGGCTCCACACCACTGCTTCCATCTTCCCCAGCCAGGCTCCCTGTGCTGCCTGGGGCCAGATGCCCACACTAAGCTGGGGCGCAGCCCATGCCTGGCTGCCCTGTGTCTCTGCACTCCTACCTGCCCTGCCCTCCGCCCTCACTCACTACGGGGGATTTCAAAATACGCGGAGACAGCAGTAACAGCCTGCAAGGAGTGGGGAGTGTGATGAATCAGTGTAACCTTCAGGTTTACGGTAATGAAGAGGCCAAGGGAAAAATACAGGGGCCTCATACAGATGTCTTTTCTTGAGTTAGTTTCTCTGGTTTCACAATTATCCCGAGGTCTTAAAACACATCTGGGCAGGCAGGTGTGTGCAACTGGCAGCCACGTCTGACAACAGATTCTGCAGTCAGATACACAGGGGCGACGGCGCTTGGGGCGCAGGGGCCGCTCCTGGGCCCGTGTGTCCATACGTGGTCTCCCCCTGAATGTGGCCTGAACCCGTAACGCGCAGCCTTGAAGGATTTTTCATTTTCTTGTTTAGCTGCTGGACGCTCAGGTCTTCGCGCCCTCCGGGATTTCACAACTGGCACAAATAAGCTGGTGATGAGACGAGGGCCCTGCGCAGAACACTCTCCAGGGCGCAGACGGGGTCCTGTGGCAGCACGGAGCCTCCATGCCTGCGCCGCTGGTTGGCTGGAGGGCATGAGTCGAGGCGATCCCACAGGGGAAGGTGGACATGGCTGGCTCGAGGGCATGAGTCGAGGCGATCCCACAGGGGAAGGTGGACAGGCTGCATGCTTGTCCACAGAGCGCCCTGGTCTGGACCACAGGTTTCCAGACGTACAGAATCGCACCTCCAATCTGTTTTCTGGACTCGGACGGTTCTGCGTAGGCCGGCTGCGGGCGCCCCTGGTCTGCTCTACACCCAGGCAGCCCCGGCTCTCCTGCCTTGTTACTAAAGTCCTCCTGTTGTGTCCCCACAAGGGGACCTTCACGAACCCCACCAAGACCACCCCCCCACCTCTTGCATCTGAGAGGCTGGGGTCGGAGGGGTGATGGCTGGGCAGAAGCCTCCATCTTCCAGCAAAAGGAAGAGAAATGTAGAAAATATTCTGAAACTGAACTATCTGCTCTTCCCAGATGAATCTCCTCACTCATGTCTCAGGAAAACAGGAGGCCAAAAACGACCTGTGCCTGGCCCTTCGCCCCTCATCCGGCCTCTGCTTCCCTGGCCGGACAAGACTCCTGCTGGGTGTGCAGCCTGCGCTGCGGGCCAGGCTCTAGGGAAGGGGCCTTGTTCCCTGTTCAAGTGTCCCCCAAACAGGAGCGCACAGGGTGTCCATGGGTCGGCAACCTTGGGGTGAGGGACACGGCCTCTGCAAGGCGCCTGTGGTTATGCATCCCACTGACTTCTCTCAGGCCCGTCCCGTGGCTGGCTTAGGAGAAATTTCCCCTAAAATTCCTGGCTCCATCCATCACTTTATCTGTCCTGCAACGAGGTGGCATGAGGCAGAAAGAATGAGAAACAAGCAAGTGTGCTCCTGACTCAGACGGGGCTCGGCCGCCGCGGGCACCTGGGCGGAGCTGGCTGGCACAGTAGGGCCTGTTACGTGGGGGCAGGCCATCAACCCTGCAGCGGGGGCTGTGCGCCTGCGTCTTGTTCCCCTCCTGGTGCTACGTGATCACGCTGCAGTCAGGCGGATGCACCTACCAGAGTCCACAGGACGGGAGACCCTGAGACCAACAACCCCCTTCTTCCCTCCCGGGACAGACACGGAAGTGGGAGGGGAGGGCTGTGACTGCTCAGAGCTCCTCCCCCGAAATCACTGAGCTCACCTCTGGGGCGCTGCAGCAGCGCCGCGGCCAGGGCTGGAGGCGCGTAGGGAAAGTAGGTCTTGAGTGCAAACTTCGGCTGCGGCAGCAGGGGAGATGCAAAGCAGCAGGAGAGTGAGTCTCGGAAGGAAAAATGCAAAACCATGAGCCCTCTTCCCCAAAGATGTACTATGCTAACGTGCTCGGAAGGCTTTTAAACTGTTTTTTTTTTTTTAAATATGCTTCCAATACCCTTATAAATATTTTCCAGAAAGATGAAGCTGTTGAAAGTCACCTTCTGGAACTTAAGACCAATAAAGTCATGCTCTTGCTGTCTTTATACGAATTCCTGACCTCTCGCGAACCCAATTACACACAGCATCTTGTGTTGCAGTGAGAGGCGCCGAGCAGGGATTCCGGCTCGGTTCTGAACAGCAGAGGCATGGAGGGCAGCGTGCCCACACCACAAGGCCGGAGAGCCGCAGGGCCCCGTGCCTGAGCGCTGGGGCCCTCCGTAGAAACCCAGACGCCCAGAAGGTGCGATGCGCAAGGCTCCCAGTGCAGTCTGGTGCGTTTCGGTAAGCTGGAAACCCTCGCGAGCACGTCCCGTCACAGGATGTGGGAAGACGCGCAGACTCACAGATGCACCTGAAGCCCCCTGCAAAGGGGAGAGCTAGAGGGCCACCACCGCCTGCCTCACACCAGGACCTGCGCCTCGGCCGTGCCCCCGGGGGCACTGCTCTCCAGCAAGAGCAACTGCGCACCTAGTCCAGATCCGCAGTGCCCGAGGACGGAACGGGCAAGCCAGTGCTAGCGGGCAGAACACTCCCCAGCCTCCTCGGCCCGAGCTAGGTGTGTGCCAGGAGCCCGAGGGCGAGGTTTGCCGGGGCCAGCTCCTAACTGCGAACACCAAGAATGAGAAACACCTGCTGAAGTCTGAGGGGGCTCGGGCACAGCAGGGAGGCAGCTCTGCTCTCAGCAGTCAAACTACAGACAGCACGGGGGAGCCCACCCATGGGCCTTCCAGGAAGACGTGGGCACCGGCCCCACGGACACACCGGGTCTGCGGCAGCGGAGACAGGCCAGCGGGAATGCTCCAGGGTGGGAGCCTCCCTGCAGTGGGCCAGCAGCCCTGGCAGCTGCCACCTGCCTCTGCTGAGGGGGCCCCTGGATCCTCGGGTTCCCCGTGTACCTTGCATGCACCCTCTGGTCACTGCCGTCCCTGTGCCCTGGTCTCTCAGCACCTCCCATGTGGGTCTCTGGGAGAAATGAGACCCACTCGTTCAGCCCCGTGTTTTGTAGTGGGTGGTGTCTCCTGCTTAGCACCTCCCATCGAGGCTCCAGGGTGCCCCTTGTGGCCTGGGTCGGGGCGGAAGAGCTCACCCTCCAGGAGCCCGTAGACCCGAGGCAGACAGAAACTGCCGTGGTTAGTTTCCACCTGAAACAGCTTCACCTTTGCTGGGCATTTATTTAGACGCTTCCTTTGTGAGCAAAACAGGCCATCAGAATCACTGACAACAAAGTCCTCTTTCCTGGCGATCGGTCAGCACCCCTAACTACCTCTCTTTCTGGAGAGGGGATGGGCAGGAGGAGGAAGACGCGCGACAACAGACCTGCTCGCCCTCTTCCTCCAGAGCTTCCACGAAGCAGCTCGTGAACACCTGGAGGGCGGCTGCTACCTCCGGGGCTCCATCGGTCTCCAGGAGCGCGCACCTGCACGAGGCAAAGTCAGAGCACGACAGGTTAACAGTGACCCAGGCTGCGAGAGGGCAGGGAGCTGACCTGTGCCTCTGCCTGCCGGTGGGGTGCGCTTGGATTCCAGGCCGCACTCCCGTCCCAAGTAACTGCCTTTAGCCTGTAGTGCGGAGCTCCTTCCTGGTCCTGAAGCGACTGAGCAGCACACTTCCCTACCTTGGAGGGTAGCACACCCTGCATGGGGACACAGGGCAGCAGGCTCTCCGCTCTCACCAGCCTTCCACCTCGCAGAGTTGGTTTCCAAACAATGAACTTTTCATTATACTTGTTTAAGCAAATTAAAAAAAAAAAATCAACCCACACTTGGCTAGCCTTAAGCTAGGAACACATTCTGACTCCTCTTGTCTAAGGTCATCTAGCCTCAGGCTGGCTTGTTTCATGGCCAACCTCGTGGTGAGTGTTATTGTCAGAGTCCCTTTCCCTGGAGTCTGCTGCCTGCCTGGAACCTCCACGGCCCAGCGTGTGCTGGGAGGAGGGCCGTCCCCGGCTGCCCCTGCCCCGAGTGTCCAGTGAGCTCCTCCTCTCTTGCCAGCTGTAAGCCCAGTGCCTTTCCCAAGAAGCACCCGTATTTTCAAACACAATCAATGTGCTGTGAGATAACATGCATGGTTTATTTTGCCTTTCAGGACAGCTCCATTACGAATGGCTGGCTTTCTTTACTTTTGGCTTCCCTTAGCTTCCAAGTCCTTTAGGAGGTTCGGTCAGCCCCCATGTGGCGAGGGCAGTGTACTGCTACCCTTTCTGCTGAACTGAGCATCTCAGGACAAGGACGTCAAATTCAAGTCTGCTTTTCTGTCATTGGTAGACACACACGGACTTTTTGAGATTTTTACCCCTAATGACCACCATCTCAGAGGGCTAAGAAGGACTGAGACCCGACCCCCGCCTGGCAGCGCCGGGGGCGACCGCAGGCTGTGACTGCTGTTTGGAGAGGGAGTGGCAACAGCGGCTCGCCTACCTGAACATCTCATCCACGACCCGGAACACGGCAGGGTGGCAGGCGGCTCGCGGCTGGAAAAGGAAAGCAGAGCATCACGGGCAAGTCGCCAGTCGCAGCCCGTCCAGAGCTGCCGTGCCCGGGAGGACGCCTGGCAGGGCCCTGTGGACGAGCCTGGTCTCCTCTCTCTCCTGGACGGCTCACGCGAGCCAGAGGAGAATGAGTGGTACGGGAGGCCCTGCCTTGACGGCGCCGGCTGTCCTAGACCGCCTCTCTCTCTGGCCTCCTCAAACGGCCTGCATCTCCCCGCTCCTCTCACCAGGAAGTGAGCACGCAACTCTTCAGAATTCCTGCGGAAGAAACCGTGAACTCCTAACAGCCCATCTTAGCGCAGTATGCATTCAGCAGCTTAAGTTATTCAGGATGGAAACAGGGTTAATAAAGGGAAAAAGGACACCATTATGAATGAGCCCGCGTGTATTTTTCGACAGGTTTTGATGACGTACATCTGCAGAAGCCTCCTGTGGCCTGCGCTGCCCCAGGGTCCCCATCTTCCTGCTCAAGCTCAAAGCTCAAGGCAGGTGGATCTCACGGTCATACTGGACCGCAGCACCACAACCTCAGGGGACAGGGCTCTACGGGGAGTTTCTTGCAGTAACAATGCGCTCACTTCGACTACATTTGGGAAGCATATTTCATAGACCTCCCCCTCACGAGAAAGAAAAAAAAGGCAAACCCTGCTGCGAGTTTTCCAGACCGCACGGAATCAGAGCAGGGCTGGCGCCTGCGTCCCAGGACTCGGCGCCCTCGCCAGCCTTTGCGCGGCGTCCCGAGTTGGAACATTGAGCGCTCGCCATCTAGCGGTGGCGCGCCAGTACTACAAGGCGCTGCCAGAGGCTCAAGGTGGAGCGCCAAATGATACGATGATCTTTAAATCATTGGAAGGAGAGAGATTTGTGATTTGCAACTTAAAATTTCCTCCTCTTTAAATACAGTAGTCCACACTCCCCAATTCCTCTCACTGGTGTGAATCTTTACTTAAAAGAGACCCACTTCAAATTCTCACAGGTAAATCACCTGCTCAAAAAAGGAACTCAACAGTGACCATGCAGGGCGCTTCCTGGCCTTGATCTTGGGCAAATCAGCTCATCTCCCTGCTTCTCAGCCTTGCAGTGAATACTAACAGATATTGGGAATCACTGGGTATTTACCCAGAATGTATTAACAAAGTTTCTTTGTGTTCATAATGGAAAAAGAAAACCAAACACAGGGAAAGGAAGCTGCATATTTTGCAGAAATATGATTGATTTCCGTTTACCAGAATTTTCTGACGTTTCATATATAGGCAGTATGCCTCTTGAGTGTTTAAGACCCAACAGCATGGCTGTGTGCTCACTGGCAGGCAGACACACAGAGCCTGGAAACGCCAAGGACAAATAAATAAATAAATAAATAACCAACCAAACAAAAAACCCCACAAAGTTGAAAATGGTAAAATAGCACCACTTCCTTGTGTTCTAAATTGTTCTACCCCAGGGCCTACTCTAGGTTGGGTGCTGAGACTCGGTCAATACTCCATCAGGGGCCCTTCCAAGTGGCAAGAACAAGAACGAACCAACAAGTAGTTTAGGAAGCAAGTAAGACATTCTAACGTTGTCAAAAGAGAATGAGAGTTTGCACAGGCTTGTATGCAGTGTTTTCTAGCAAAAAGCTCCATCAGACCATCAAAACATCTCCAGGCTGCATGGGATCTGTCTGTTCCCCCCATGCAGAGGGATGTCCGCTTCTTCCTCCCCTGAGAGTGCAAACCCATGCTGACTCCTGGTGCCTCCTACTGCCCATTTTAGCTTTAAGACGGGGAGCTGGCAGGAATCGGGGAGCCCTGCAGAGGCAGCAAGGGCACAGAGCGAGCTGTGAATGGCTCTTTCTCATCTTCACTCTCTTCTGATGGGCTTTAAAAGAGACTCTTTATTCACGAGCACATAGTTTCAGGGTCAGTGAGTCCCCTTCTGGGGACTGGAGTGCTCCCAGGTCAGCCATGTGTCTCGGCGACATCAAATCACAAAAGTGTACGTCAGCTGCTTTTCTTACCAGGAGAGTCTTCCAGGAGAGTCTGAGGTTTGAGATGTGCTTCCTTGGAAGCCCTGTCTTCCTCTGACGACATCAGCACATCTAGCAGTGCATGAGGAGGCAAACATGGAGCCCTGCTCTGCCGGGCTGGGCTTGTGAACAGGCCAGGGCAGTGACACACCAGCGGCGCACTGGGCAGCCCCCTCCCCTCTAACAGTCAGTCCGGTCCTGTGCCTTTTCCTTCAACTACCCAAACCTGCCCTGTCTCAAGCTCTTCTCTTCCACACCTGGCCCACAGATTTCCAAGTACCGATGAGGTTCTGAGAAGTCATGTTATCGGAGGCCATCAAATAGGGATGGAGGGGTGGAAGGCCTTCCTTTGCTCGGGGATCAGACTGTCCTGTTGGGTGTGCAGCCCCTGCAGATTCCCCACCAGTCCCCAGTTTGCTCCCAGCTACCCAGATCCACACTGCCTGTCCCCTCTGCCTGGCAGGACAACCCATTCCTGCCCCTCGACAGAACCAGGCAAGGCCAAGTGAGCAGAGGACCAGCGCACAGTATCGGCGCTCCCTGCTCCAGGTTTTGCGGGAGCAGCTGACTTGGCCTCTCGTGTCCCCAGCCCTGCCTGGGCATCTGTTTCATCCGTTGCTTCCCTCCCGCCTCCTCGATGACTAGCACAAGCCACTGGCTACTGACAGGGGCCTGGGACACGGAAGAACGAGAATTCTCAGGAAGAAATCTTTCCTCTTCTCCCTATCATTTTCTGGTGGGGGGGAGAGCAGGTAGGGATAGAAAGGGAGAAACAGAAAACAAATCAGCGAGAGAAATGAGACCTCAAGCCCTTTTCATCTGCCACCCTTCAGAGATAGTTTCCCTAGAATTAAGGAACGAATGGGCGCTTGTCTGGCCTGCAGGTAAGATGCCAGCAGAGACACCTGAGCCCAGACCGGAGTATCTGAGTGTGGGAGGCAGCACTCAGGGCTCAGGTAGCTGAGTCCCCGCCCCAACAAGGGAGACCTGGATCACAACTGTGGCTCTGGTTGTTGTGGGAATTTGGGGGAGTGAATCAGCAAATGGGAGCGCGCTCTCTCTCTCTCTCTCTCTCTCTCTCTCTCTTGTCTCTTTATCTGCCTCTCAAATCAAGAAATAAAAATTTTTTAAAAAGTTAAGTGGTACCAGCATTGTGGCACAGTGTGTTAAGTCACAGATGTGACATGGGCATGCGTATCAGAGCACCTGTTTGAGTCCCGGATGCTCCACTTCTAATCCAGCTCCCTGCTGATGCATATGGGAAGGCATAAGATAGTGGCCCCAAGTGCTTGGGTCCCTGGCATCCACCTGGGAGACCTGGGTGGAGCTTCTGGCTCCTGGCTTCAGCCTGGCTCAGCCCCAGCTATTGTGGCCGTCTGGGGAGTGAACCAGTGGATGGTGGATGGAAGATCTCTTTCTCTCTCTCTCGGTCATTCTGCCTTTCAAATAAATTAATCCTAAAAAATTAAAGAGAGGAATGGATAAGAGAGGAGTTGAAGTTCACTAACTTTGGGATAGATTCTTTCACATGTATTTCAATGCAGAGTAGCTGAAATGTTTCACTCAGGAAACGAAGAAACTGGCTGAGCAGAGCACTGCCTCCAGTTTACACCCCCCCCCCCCCCCCAGCCAGGTCCCACTGTGCAGCTGGCTGTGCGGGGGAGGCCCTCATTGTTAGCTTTGTATGTAAAGGAAAGGGCAACTCAGTTCACCACAAAATGACTTTCTTCTTTAACGAAAAAAAACTCTCCCTAAGACTCATTTCAACAGTAAACCCCTTTACTGAGTTGAGTCTAAGAAATCTTCTTATATAAAACGTTCCCATCGAGTAAGGCAGCTTCACAAACACGTATTTTAATGTATTTTATATTGTGCATTTATGTATTTTTGATTATGCCCTTTTTTTCTGTTTTCAAAATACTAAACCTAAGAATGTAAACATCCCTTTTACATTTTAGGACCTATTTTGTTTCAAAACATTCAAGTTCTTGCAACAAATTTGAGCTTGGAAAAATTATTCTTTCCTTTTAATCTTTACCAGATGTTGTTTATACGACAAGTAATTTTTTTTCAGTACTCCATAATGCAATTATTGTTTAATTAGTGATAAATCTGTCATTCCTGGGCTTAAAAACTTAACAAGTACCAAATGTACTTCTGTGGTTTAAGCTTACACACATTCTCTGAGAGGTAAGACCCAGAGTCGGAGGTATGTATGGGAAGGCATGGAGTGGCCAGCTCTGGACGCCAGACAAAAATCCCCCAAATCCACAGCCCTCTACTCACCTCCCGCAAGCCGCTGCCCAGCTGGCCAGCACAGCCTGAGCAAGGAGAAAGCTCTTAGGCCCTTGGCCCCTCCTGCTCCCCACTACAGCCTCTGAGCTCCTAAGCCCACCAGTACTGTTTTTGTTTCTTGTAGTTGTTGGATTTTTGGTTTTCTTCCTCTTTCCCTTGATTTCTGGCTGGTAGCAACCATCCATGCATCATCTCTAACAGAAAAAAAAGAACTTGCAATCTGGTGTGTGTGTGTGTGTGTGTGTGTGTGCGCTTCTGTTTTGTGTTGTGTGTGTGGTGTGTGTGTCTCTCCCCACCCCCCTCCCTGCAACACTGGGGGATCTGCTGCCCCCCTGAGGCCGCCACTAGAAAGTGCAACTACTGTGGAAGCTGTGGCTCCTTGGGCTAATTTTAGCCACAGACAGGAGTGGCCACCACACTTTCCTACTCGACCCACCATCGCTAAATTATCTCCTTCAGCTTTTGCTAAATTACATGCATCACATTAAAGAGCTCAAAAAAGGAGATGTTTAAAAGACTGAAAATGAAAAAGCAGGAAAAGAAAACCCTGGAACATTAGTGAAACGAGACTCAGGGCAGAAACCCGACAGCAGCAGCCGGGATGCGGAGTTAGGTCGTCAGCGTGACAGTTTTGCATAAAGCAAGCTTCACCCTCTTTCCCAAGTGGCTGTGCCTGCCGCCTGGAGACTGAAGCCAGAACTCATCCTAGCTCACATCTGGAGGCGCTAGCTGGATGGTCTTTCATACCTAAGCTCTTCTTAGATAAAGAAATCGTTTTAATTGACCTATGAAGACTTGTAGATAGGAGAGAGAAAGAGGAGTATTATCTGAGTATAACAAAAACAAACCCAGCCCCGCCTCCTCCACGCCTCCCCCTGGCATTCCTCCTCTGCTCTCTCCTCTTGTTCTTTCAGGGGAAAATCTGCCTGCGGAGGCGAGGGAGGGCATGGGAACCGGGGTGCCCCGGCCCTGGCACGCAGACGGCAGTGAGTGCAGGGCCACCCTGCCAGCCCGCCCGCACTTGTCATTCAAATGTGGACTCCAAACAATAGCTTTCTGGGCTCCACAAACAGGATTGTAACTGGAAAACAACATCCTGGGAGACTCCAGTGCCAGGAAAGCTGCATAATTAGCAAATGGCTTTCACTGCTTTCGGGACATCAGTTTTTAAGGTCAGGCCCGAAGCTACGGATTACGGTCTTCCAGTGCCCGCGCTGTCAAGGGAAACACAGACGGTCTGTACGGCAAACGACAGGCTGGGGTTAATGCCTTCATTTATTCAGGGGCCACCAACTGTGGCAGGCAGCCCTGCTCTGCCCTGGAAATCAAAGGGTGCACCTCAAAAGCAAACAAGATCTGAAAGCTGATTTTTACTTTAGAAGTCAAATGCATGCATATAGCAAGTATGCACCCAAATAAACTTACCTTCTGATTTCATTTTCCATGAACTTTTTGCAATACCCTCCCATGAGTTTAGAATTCAGGTGACAGTAGGCTACTCCCCATCACTGACGGTCTTATTCAACCAGGCCTCGGAGTCCCTGGGAGGCCAGACCACATTTGGGAGGTCACCTCACTTAGTACAACCTGTACCACAGTTTCATCCCCTGTAGCTGCTGCATTTTGGTAACTATAGAATTTCCAGGACTCATTCTGGACAGTCCCAAGGGATGGAAATGTAATTAACAGTGTTCCATGTGAAACACGAGTTACGCAGACCATCACACTTTAATTACTCTCCGAATCCAAGCCTAACGTAAGAGGCATCAGGTTTCCTCACGAGCAGAGTGCAGCAGTCTCAAACTGAGTCTTGAGATTCTCTGATACTTCTGCCTGGTGCTGTCGCTGCACCGAGATAAATGAATCAGATGATGCAATTAGGAAGCAGGTTCTTCAGGTTACTCCTGTAATCACTCAGCCTGCTGGGGTTTCTGGCACTGTGGGCCGGCCGGGGTGCCCACGCCAATCAGAGGCTTCCAGCTCATTGTCTGTATTGTAATTACCTCCTTGAACCACGAGGCACAGAGAGGTCACATCCTGCCAGTGCCACAATAAATTAAACCAAATAACACCCTCTCGAATCCCCCTTTGACCATAATGGGAGCTCTGACTCTCCACACACATGATCCTGATAGACGCTTTTGTAAATCAACTGACTTTGAAGCTGCCTGACGAGGGGGAGGTTACTGTAGACCAGAACCTGGAGACCGAAGATGAGACCACGCTGCCGTTTAATGGGCGGGCCTGCTGTCTCTCTCCATCACTAACGTGCCACTCAGGCCTGACGGTTACACATGCAAAGGACAGGGAGAAGGTCCAGGGAGGAACTGCCGGGATCAAAGAGAGGCTGCAGGAAAGTCAATGGGACTGGAATTTTTCAATTGAGAGAAGACTCGAGGAAAATTTATTAAGTACCCCGGAAGCAGGAGATAGCCTGGTTACCATATTTTGCTACTGACAAGGGACCATCGAAAATTAACGTGAATTGCAGCATGCATATTTAAGTTCAAAATTAAGAGATTTACCAGATAATAAATGTAATTTATTACCTTATGTTACCTAGAATGGGCTGCCTGAGGGCTTCTAAAGGTCTTTATTTTCAATTGTACTGAAACCACTTTTAAGTAAGGTGCATTCTTACTTCTTGTCTTAATATGCAGCTTTTTTGAATGATAAGGTGAAGGTGTAATTATTAAAAAAAAGTCTCCTCTGCACTCTCCTGGTCTTAACACATACCCATCTTGCCTTTTTTCTCTCTCTATATATATTAGTCAGTCTTTCTTTGCTATACCAAAATCCCTGGGGCAGGCTAACTTTATAAAGAAAAGAGGTGTATGTAGCTCACAATTTTGGTGGTTCAAGGGCACAGGGCAAGCATCAGCTCAGCTCAGCTAAGGCCCCCACGGCCGTGTCACATCATGGGAGGTATGCATGTGGAAGAAGCATCCCACCTCAAAACAGGAAGCCAGAGAGGGCTAGGTGGGGCCAGGCTCTCGTGAGCATGGACCAGGTGCCATGAGAAACACCTGAATCCCTATGAGGGCAGTGCCCCCAGTGACCTCTCTGTGGGCCCCACCTTGCAACATCACCACACTGAGAACCAAGCAAGGGATACCACTTCCAACCACAGCATAGCAAACACTGTAAACTTTCCAGTCGGCTGGCCTCCATCTGTGCCACCAACTTAGAAACCACAGCAGCCCGACCACCACCGACGGCCAACTCTATCCACCGCTGCCTGGATGACAGGGGCCATGACACAATGGCGAAAGCTGCCAGAGGAGGCAGCTGACTCAGTTGTGACTCCTTAACACCGGCTCCACGTCACAAGAGAAAGAAAAGTGGGGCTGGCGCTGTGACGTGGTGAGTAAAGCCGCTGCCTGCCCTGCCATCATCCCATATGGGCGCCGGTTCCAGTCCCGGCTGCTCCACTTCCCATCCAGCTCTCTGCTGTGGCCTGGGAAAGCAGCGGAAGATGGCCCAAGTCCTTGGGCCCCTGTACCTGCGTGGGAGACCTGGAAGAAGCTCCTGGCTCCTGGCTTCAGATTGGCACAGCTCTGGCATTTGCAGACACTTGGGGAGTGAACCAGCAGATGGAAGACCTCTCTCTCTCTCTCTGTCTCTGCCTCTCTGTAACTTTGCCTTTCATATAAATAAACAAATAGTGAAAAAAAAAAAAAAAGAGGAAATTCTCGATGAACTAAATGCACACGAGGCATCAGGAGGTAGGGGCTGCACAGCCAGCCTCAGTGCCTTCTTGCGTCCTGGGCAGAGGTGGACACCTCCTCCTTCCCAGTTTCCTCGCCAGCACCTAGAAACAGGTGTTCACTGACACTCTTGGAGTTCAACAGGAAGAGACTCTCTGTGTAAATCCCCACAGGCTATGAAAGGCTGTGAAAGTCTGTAAGGTTCTTAGAAGACAGATGCCGGGACCAAGGCCCCTGCAGGGCTTGGAACTGGTGTTTTCAAGGCACAATGGTTCTTACAAAAATGCACACCAATTCTGCGGACTGGCCTCCCGTAGCAGAAAACATCTCACTAGTCTCTGGGGACGGCCTCTGAGCCTGGGCTGGGCACCTAATGGTGTCCCTCATTGGGTCCTGACTTCACAGACTTGGGGATGGGGCACAGGGGGGGAGAAGAAAGCTACTGCATGGAGGAGGTACCAAGGTTGGCAGGCTTACCTACAAGAAGAAAACTGTAAAGGCCTTTCATTGTTTTTACTGTTTTAACCATTTGTCTAGGGATTTGTCTCATTTCTCTTCAGTATTTTAGTTTTTCTCTAGTGAAGAGCTAAAAGTCTATTCGGAATGTTTTGAATTGATTCCTGCTCTTCCTCATATGTAAGTTTTAAATTTTTAAAAATGTGCTTTTGGGGCCTGTGTTGTGGCATAGCAGGTGAAGCCTCTGCCTATGATACTGGCATCCCATACAGGTACCAGTTTGAGTCCCAGCTGCTCCACTTCCAGCTCCCTGCTAATGCACCTGGGAAAGCAGAAGAAGGCAGCCCAAATGCTTGGGCCCCTGCACCCGTGTGGGAGACCCAGAAGCAGCCCCGGAATCCTACCTTCTGCCTGGCCCAGACCCAGCGGTTGTGGCCATTTAGGGAGTGAACCAACAGATGGAGGCTCCCTCTCCCTCTCCCTCTCCCCATCACCCGCCACCCATCTCGAGGTAGGTACTCTGTAAATAAATATGAAATGCATGGTTATCTGTGAAGGGTCACTTGCACTTCTGTTTACATTCTCCTCCTTTTTCTCTGACTAAAAAGAATGATTTCTCAGAATCTCCTTTAAGGATTTGTTCATCAGAGCCCAGCACATACCAGCAGTGATTCTTTTATGAAGCTTTCAATCTCTTGCAGACAGTTTCCCTCCCTGGAGATCAGTTTCTCAAAAAGACGCAGTACTGCTTTCTCAAGGCTGGGAAGGTGCCGGAGCCAGAGGCAGACCACAGCCGACGTGGGGAGAGAGATCTTCTTCCTTTCAACAAGAATAAACAAACTTTTAAATAGAAATGAGTTGCTGCAAAAAATAAAAAAGAGATTAAGAAAATTCGAAATGTTGGGGCCGGTGCTGTGGCACAGTGGGTTAAAGCCCTGGCCTGAAGCGCCGGCATCCCCCATATGGGTGCCAGTTCGAGTCCTGGTTGCTCCTCTTCCAATCCAGTTCTCTGCTATGGCCTGGGAAAGCAGTAGAGGCTGTCCCAAGTCCTTGGGCCCCTGCACCCGCATGGGAGACCTGGAAGAAGCTCCTGGCTTCAGATTGGCACAGCTCTGGCCGTTGCGGCCATCTGAGGAATAAACTAGCACATGAAAAGACCTTTCTCTCTGTCTCTGCCTCTCTCTCTAATTCTCTTTCAAATAAATAAAATAAATCTTTTTAAAAAATTCGAAATGCAATCACCAATCCAATTTATGAAACTTATCATGGTCATAGCAGCAGTTGATATCTATAGTATCAGTATTTACGAAGTACATTTATAAAATAATGCAGATATGCTTCCACTTCAACTCACCTTAAGAAATCAGAGAAATGCTAAAATAAGATAATACATAATGATGGAAGAAAAAGTGAGAGGAAATGAAATGGACAAGGACGTGATATTCAGGTAAACACAACCCTTGACTGAAGCAAATGCACCACATGGTTTAGATTATGGAATCAGACCCAGGTTGTCGTCCCAGGGCCACCACCTACTAACCATGGCATTAGTGGACCTCCAAGCCTCAGTACATTCATCTGCAGAACAAGCGTCCCTCCCGCCCCAAGATGTTGGAAGGATCCAATGCAGTAACCCACATACCACTGTATTAGTACAGTGCTTGGCTCCTGGTAAATACTGAGCAACTGTAATTCAGATCTGCCTTACACAGTGGTCGGTGGCTTAGCTGACACGCAGTGAACCTTAAACATGGTGCTCCATTGATCTATTTGCTGTAGCTATGCTTCTACAGGGAGATGTTATTTGGAGGGGCTCTGTGCCTGTGAACCAGGGTTCCACTCTCCCTTCTGGATGGGGACGTGAGGGAGCATGCATTGAACTACGACCCCTGGTGAAGGCTCTGGGATGGCCTCAGAGCCGTCCCCCGAGGGCCTCCTGCATCCCAGAGTAGGTGCTTCCAAGGGTCTGCCGCAGATGCTGACTGCTACCGACGAGGACAACTGAAGACGGGCCGAAGGTTCCCCATCAGCCAGCAACCCCTTCAGTGCTGTCCCTCACCACGGCTCCTGGCTCCAGGGCAGGGGAGCAGTTCCCTGTGGTCTCACCGTTTCCTCTTGCTGTAGACCTTGCGCTGGACTGACTCTGGGGCCAGAGGAGGTAGGGAAGAAGCTGAGGAGTCGGGGGCTGTGGAGGAGGAACGGAGGGCACAGTCTACCCCTGAGCCTCCTCTGACCTCACCTCCTCGCCCTGAGCTTCCACTCACCGGGGATCCCTGGCAGAGCCCCTCCCCCATCTTCTCCCACCCTTCCTAGCTGGAGCCCACAGCTCCAGTGTTAGATGCACTGCCTGCTCAGCTGAGAGCAAACCACTTGTGAAGGGCTTGCTACGAGTTCAGCTGGGGCATGTGGACTGAGAATAAGGCACAGCAGAGCAGTGTCCATCCATGCTGGAAACTCTCTCCAGGGAGAGTTCTGAGCTGAAAGGGCTCTTCAGGAGGCGTCGGCCAGCAGGGAAGGGGACGAGAATTCTGAGGGTCTGAGGTCCGGGCGGGGAGAGACGGCAGAGGAAGGAGGATGATGCAGGGGCACACAGCAGAGGATGGGTCACCAGAGCCTGGGAAGAGACAGAAGCCAGGAGGGCTGCTGGGAGAAGAGACGCCCGGGAGCCGCCAGGCGCAGGCAGACCCTGGACGGAAGCAGAAGGGGCAGCCAAGGGAGCGAGCCGGGCAGTGGCTGCTGCTGGGTAGGACGCAGAGGAGCCAGAGGGGCAGGTGGGCTGGAATGTGCTCGTACTTCAGTCCTCTGACAGCCCTACGCACCATGTCACCCGTACTGCTCAGGCTGTGGGGGTGGAGAGGGACTGAGGACACACAGGCGGTACCATGTGAAGCCGGGCCTCTGCCCAGGGCTGCAGGTGAGGCTGCCACCTCTGTAGGAGAGAAGACGCGGGGAGGTGGCCTGGGCACAGTAGGGTGCGCTCTGAAGACAAGCCTCTCCCCAAGTGTAGGCCGCCAGCCGCAGGCGCCACAGCCACCGAGCCTTTCCAGGAGTTCCTCACAGCTATCAGCGGGGACTAGAGCGTTTCTTGGAGAGTAGGGCCAGGGGGTGGTGGCGGAGGGGGAAAGGTGTTTGTGGCCTCCATCGTGGACCAAGCACTCGGAGGTGTGGGGGGGCTGGCCTGGCTGCTCTCCTCCCAAAGAAGGGCATCTTCTGTCCTGCTTTCCTCACCCCGTGTCTTTCTTCAGGATTCACAGAAGAAAATATGTCCATTATTAGAGAAGTGTCTCGCCTCTGTGAAAGTTCACTTTGCACAGGCCTAAGGCAGGAAGAGCTGTTAAGAAAACATGGATTTTTGCTTGTGCATGTTTGTCTACACTGCCACATGTCTCCACAGCGACCAAGACGTTCTGCAGCACTGGGGACAGCATCATTGAGCAAACAGATTGGTGGAGCAAAATGGTAGTTCCATCAACTACGTGAATGATGGCACCTCCTGCAGCAATATTAAAGAACAAAAACTAGAGAGAACCACAGTACGCATCCATGGGGGCAGGGCAGAGCAGAGCAGAAGATGGCCCACTCGTGTCTTGCAGTGTGTTCCCATCTGTAAAGTGTGTTGGCCCTTTAACCCACGAGGCCTGCCCGAGACACCCCAGGTAAAAAGCAGGCCCCAGAGGGATGTGGAGGTGTGCAGCTGGCTTTGCTTTAGGCAACCCAAAGGTAAGAGAAAACTGCTTTCCACAGACTTGTCTGCGTTTACGAGAGTGCAACAGGACGATTTCCAGAACAATGGGAGCATGATGAGGAAGTTAACACTTTCTGTACACACTCTTGGAAAGCACTGTTGGGCCTGATAAAAGTGTATACTCTGCAGAAATTTTAAACAGTCAGTAAGTTAATAAAGAAAAAAGCCTGTTTTTAGGGACACAGAGGGGTCATTCTGTCCTAGTAGTGTTAGTGGTTAACAGCTCTAGGCTGTCCTTTTCACATGCTATACTTGTCAGGATCAGAATGGTAGTGTCAACGAGGCGGGCAGATTTAAAACCTGGCTCCTGCAAATGCCTACCTGCTAATCACAAGGAGTACACTCGTTGTATTTCAGGCAACTGGTAGGGCCTATGGGCTTTATGTGTAATGCACTATAATTTCCCCCTTTGAAACAACGCGGAAGAGGCTCCCCATCAGTGCTCCCCCACAGTTGCAGGTGTGGTGCGGGAGAAGCCTGGGCAGCATGCCCCCCCACACACCTGCTGCTGGGCCCCTACTGACAGACACCTCCTTGACACACAGGAAAGTCTGCTCTGTTCCCCCAAAAGACTCATTTTAGTAAGGCCTGTCCCATGAAAGGAGGGAGCAGGTAAAGGAACTGAGGTGGTTGCTTAGTGAATCATTTTGGCTCCACATTTTTAATACTATATATATAAAAAAAAAACCAGAATGTGGCATTAAAGTCTTTGCAAGCAAGGTTCCTGAAAAGGAGGCAATTGTCTGAGGGCAGAGCTGGGCCTGCCTCCATCAAGACAAACGTGCACAAACAAAAATCCACATTTTCTTAACAGACGGAGACCAAGGGCTGTTTGGGATGCTAGAGGAACCCACAAAAATTATAATCAACTTTTCTGGAGAATTGGTAATTCCAAAGAACTGGAAACAATATTCTCCATTACACACCACAGATGCTTTTACATGATAACATGATCCTAGAGAGAGCGCTAACAATATTGTACAGACACCAACTGCTCATAGCAGAGTGCAACCACCACCGAGCAGGTGGGAGTTCCTGTTTGAAATGAGCATCAGGGCGGACGCAGTTGCGTGAGCGATTTCTGCTTCCCTCCGTGCGATGGAGCAAGGCTTGTTCCTCTGCCACTCAGCCGCGCAGGTTCGACATTTTTTTTCCTCCCCATGGTTGAACTGACCAAAGCAATGGTTATGGAGAAGCCTAGTCCCCTGCTGGTCGGGCGGGAATTTGTGAGATAGTATTACACTCTGCTGAACCAGGCCCCAGACATGCTACACAGATTTTATGGAAAGAACTCTTCTTACGTGCATGGGGGACTGGATTCAAAAGGCAACCAGCAGATGCAGTCTATGGACAGAAAGAAATCCGTAGGAAGGTGAAGTCACAGAACTTCACCAATTACCACACCAAGATCTGCCATGTTGATGCTCATGCTGCTCAAAATGATGGTGCGGTGGTCCAGGTGATGGGGCTGCTCTCCAATACTAACCAGGCTCCAAGGAGATTCATGCAGACATGTGTCCTTGCTCCTGAGGGTTCTGCTGCAAATAAATTCTATGTTCACAATGATATCTTCAGATACCAAGATGAGGTCTTTGGTGGCTTTGTCACTGAGCCTCAGGAGGAACCTGAGGAGAGGCAGCAGACACCTGAGGTGGCACCTGATGATTTGGGAACTTTCTATGACCAGACTGTCAGCAATGACTTGGAAGAACACCTAGAGGAGCCCGTTACTGAACCAGAACCAGAACCAGAACCTGTCTCTGAAATCCAAGAGGAAAAGCCCGAGCCAGTATTAGAAGAAACTACTCCTGAAGATGCTCAGAAGAGTTCTTCTCCAGCACCTGCAGACATGGCTCGGAAGTACAGGAAGACCTGAGGACACTTTCTTGGGCATCTGTGACCAGTAAGAACCTTCCACCCAGTGGAGCTCGTGTTGTTAAAGTTCCAGCTTCACAACCCTGTCCAGAGTCTAAGCCTGCATCTCAGATTCCACCGCAGAGGCCGCAGAGGGATCCAAGAGTGAGAGAGCAACGAATAAACATTCCTCCCCAGAGGGGCCCCAGGCCAGTTCGTGAGCCTGGAGAGCAAGGTGATGCTGAACCCCGAAGAACTGTCAGACACCCTGACAGCCACCAGCTCCTCACTGGCAATCTGCCTCACGAGGTGGACAAATCGGAACTGAAAGATTTCTTTCAGAAGTATGGGAATGTGGTGGAAAGCTGCCCAGTTTTGGTTTTGCTGTAGTTGATGATTCTGAGCCTGTTCAGGCCCATCATGTTCAGAGGCGAAGTCCGTCTGAATGTGGAAGAGAAGAAGACGCAAGCTGCTTGGGAGGGAGATGGTCACGATGACCGCCTGCGGGGACCTGGGGGCCCTCGAGGTGGGCTGGCTGGTGGAACACGAGGCCCTCCTCGCGGAGGCATGCTGCAGAAGCCCGGATTCAGAGTGGGAAGGGGACTGCTCCACGGCAGTGAAGTGCCCGTCACTGATCATCACACAGCCGTGCAAACCCCAGCTCCTGCAGAGTGGCGGATTTCTTCAACCAGCCTTTTGTGGAGTATGACCTCGTCTGTTATGAACTGCTTCCGTCTGTACAACTTCACTTCTCTTGTGTGAATGGCGTGCGCTCCCTTTCCTTCCTTCTTCCCTTTAGCCCTTCACTTCCAATTTTGTGGAATGATATTTTAGGAGTAATGCATTTATAAAGAAGAAAAAGACAAAAGACTGAATTTCCTTGCTTACACTTTGCATCTACAGACTGGATTTTTTTAAAATAGCCATTTCCCTAAAGGAATGTGTCTTGCTTATTACTGACATTTGGTATGTTTCATTCATTGGAATATTTATTTTCTACATGTTTCAGAAACCTGTGAGATACAGGATTTGATAAATATTTTGAAGGCAAGAGAAATCCAATTGTTCTATGAGAGTCATGACCTTCTGGTGTAGAAAAGTAGCCACTGGAAAATTTAACAGGTTTCATTTTCTCTAGTATGGCGAAAAACCGAATAAAAGGTGTTAATAGAGTTAATTTGTTTTGGTATGTGATCACAAAACAATTCTGAAACACTGTTTCTACCACTAAAACTTAAATAGTGAGATAGGTTTTAAATGTGTAGTATGCAACTGATGAGCTTTTCTTGAACTGTTAGAATTTTTTTGAAGTAGAATTTTTTTCATGTTTAATTTGTATATGTAAAAAAATAGAGAACAAAAACAAAAAGTCCTGAAATCCAAATAACAAAAAACCAGAGCAAAACTGTTGTGCCTTCTCTTTGATTCCAGTCTTGACAATTGTTTAAACAAAAATAAATTTTAAAAAATTCTAAAAAAAAAAAAGAAATCCGTATCAGTGGATTTTCATTTGAAAATTTTTTCAATGACTAATGTTATGGCCATATCTCAAGGTTTTGTTTTGTTTTTTTTTCTCTTCCAAGGACATCAGCTGTCTCAGTAAATAAATTAAAACGGATATTTTAGTAACCACTAATCTAATTCTGTTCTATCCCTTTGTCTTTGGTACTACACTACCTTTTCTTCTTTAAACGCTCATCTACAAGGAGCCAGCACTGTGGTCCATGGGTCAAGCCACTGCTTGCGACGCTGACAGCCTATATCGGAGTGCTGGTTTGAGCCCAGCTGCTTCGTTTCAGATCCAGCTTCCTGTTAATGTGCCTAGGAAGGCAGCAGATGATGGCCCAAGTCCCTGGGCCCCTGCCACCACATGGGAGACCCAGACAGAGTTCCTGGTTCCTGGCTTCATCGTGGCACTTAGGGAGTGAGCCTGTGGATGGAAGATCTCTCTTCCTGCCTTTCATATAAATCAATCTTAAATTCATCTACATTATTTGACACCATTAAAGTACTGATTTTTCTTATCTATACTGAAAAAAGACCAAACAAGGGGCATGGATGAAAGTTAACCTTTTATTATTGGTATTTTATTTTCAGAGCCTTATCTTTCCAATTTGTAAAATGGATATAGCAATAGTGAGGATATTTTGAATAATCTGTAGCTCCTAATGTTAGTTCCATTAGCATTTTTTGTAATTTGATATGCAAGAGCACACCAGATGAGTAAAATGCTCACCAGTAAATTATTCAAGGAGTATAAAACAGTTCTCCTCATAGGACAGTGAATTCTTTTCTCAATAAGCAGCTTTGGAAGACATATTGTCTCTTTCAGTAATGGGAATTGAACACATATTTGGCCTTGATTTAGTGATCCTTTTGTCAGGAGGAAAAGAAAGGAGAAGAAAAGAGCATGAGGAAAATTAATACTGAATATTACCAAAAATACAATTATCAAGGTAGGTGTTTGGTGCAACAGTTAAGCCTCTGCTTGGGATGCTCACACCCCGTACCAGAGGGCCTGGGTTCAAGGCCTGGCTCCACTCCCAATTCCAGATGCCTGCTCATGCACATCCTAGGAAGTAGCAGGTGCTGGCTCAAGACTTGGGTCCCAGCCACCCACGTGGAAGACCTGGATTGAGTTCTAGGCTCCTGGCTTTGGGCCTGGCCTATCCCAAGCTGTTGCTGGCATTTGAGGAGGGAATCAGTGGGTAGGAGACACCAGTTTCTCTCTCCCTTTCAAATAAATAAAAAGAGTAGCAGCAACATACTGTCGGTTTTGAATGTTGACACTGAGTGCCAGGCACTGTGCAGAGCATATTACAAGCATTGACTCATTAAAATCTAGGGTGAACACACATCCCAGTTTCCTGGGATGAGTTTACATCTGTTGTCTGAAGCTCATTTCATGCTTAGAAGTGCTGCACTCTGGATTTTAAGTTACATCGTCCCCCTGTGGAACTCTCATAGATACCCAAGGTCAGCAGGTTGGGCAGTCATCCCTTTTACCGCCAGCTGTCTTTACTCACAGAACACTTCTGACACCAACTGCTTGGGCTCCTTGCACCCCCTCCTCTCTGAACATATATCCTCCGACCAATTCTGAAGCTCTCTGGACACCAACCAGGTGTTTAAGAGTTGAATTGCATTTTGAACTAACTACCTGGTGTTTGCACAGATTCCACAAGCTAAAGTCTCAGTCCCATGAGACAGCCAACTGGCTGTATCCATCAGAAGTTTCCCTGATTTCCTCTTCAGGTTTGATAATTTGCTAGAACAGCCTACGGGACCCAGGAAGACACTTGATTTGCTGTTACCTAGTTTATTTTTATTTATTTATTTATTTTTTACAGGCAGAGTGGACAATGAGAGAGAGACAGAAGGGTGCCGCTGGTTCACCCTTCAATGGCCGCCACGGCTGGCGCACCGCGCTGATCCGAAGGCAGGAGCCAGGTGCTTATCCTGGTCTCCCTTGGGGTGCAGGGCCCAAGCACTTGGGCCATAGCAGAGAGCTGGCCTGGAAGAGGGGCAACCGGGACAGAATGCGGAGCCCCGACCGGGACTAGAACCTGGTGTGCTGGTGCTGCTAGGCGGAGGATTAGCCTATTGAGCTGCGGCACTGGCCCTGTTACCTAGTTTATTACAACACAGGAACGGCCCCTGGAAGAGATGCACAGGGCCAAGAGGAAGGGGCTCGGGGGGTCCAAGCCCTCTTCCTGGTGCACAACCCTCCCAGCACCTTGATGAGTTCCCCACCTGGAAACCCTCTGAAGCCTGCAATTCAGGGGTTTAAATGGAGCCCTTGCTATGCAGGTGTGATTGATTAAATCTCTGGCCACTGGTGAGCAGGCAGACTCCAGCGTCAAGGAGTGCCGCTGTGAGCTCTAGCCCTGCGTTCACAAGGTGGCTCCTCTGGCAACCAGTCCCCATCCTGCAGCTGTCTTGGGCTCACCAAGAGTCCCCCACCAGCCTAGATTCGGGCATGACTGAAAGGGGCTTATCGTAAATAACAAAAGACCCTTCTGTCACCTCTATCTCTCAGGAAATCCGAAGGATTTAGAGGCATGGACAAAGACCAAATGCAGATTTATTACTATATCACAGTCATATGTTCATTCTTTCTTTCACTTATTCATTGGCTCATTCATTCCAGGCACGGAAGAACACTCTCCATCAGTCATCCAACTCCTCAGTATTCTGAAGCCATGGCTCTGGCTTTCTCCTCCAGACTCACAGAGCACCTCCACAGGCTCCAAGAGAGGCTTTGCACAATCTGCAGGCTGCAGGTGGCTATGACGGCAACCCCAGGGACAGACATGGACAGTTGGGCTTGACATTTAGGCCAAGAAATTAAAAAGTTCCTCTGGGTTATCTAAACCGCGGGGGAGCGGGGGGAGGCAAGCATCTGCTGCTTAAGAGAAGACAGGCAGCCCAATTCTGAAAGTACATGACTGTATCTGGAAGCCAAGGCCAAGGACACCAGCCAATTATAAAACAGACAAAATTCCACTGGTGTATTGTGGTAAGCACATAGTTGGAAGGCTAAACACAGGGCAGGGCACATTGGTCAAAGAAAGAATGTGGTTTCTAAATGACCAGGCAGCACACTGGGGAAGGGGGCTGGCGTGGGGGAGGTCATCTGCACTGACTGAGTGAGCGAGCCTCCCTGTGTCAACATGTGGCCAGGACGCTCCGTCCGTGGGAAAGTGTCCATGGAAAGGCTCCAGCCCTTACGCCACTGCTTGGGGAACTTGCTGAGCTGAAGCCACAGGAATTGGACACACTGAAGACCACCCAGCATCTGGACAGCCTGTTCCCTATGGATTAGCAGACATCATTTTCCAAACCAAATAAATTTTATTAGTTGTTGAGGGAGAACATGCTATCACAAGTGAAACCGAGAGGCAGGGAGTGCAGGCCTGTGTGTGGAGCCTGCCCTCGCGTCCTCTGGGCCCCGCGGGCGGAGGGCAGGCCGCTCCTCGCGGAGCGCCTCGCTGCCCTGCCAGCCAGCTCTGCCACAGAGCTTTCGGGTCTCACAGCGGATGCCAAGGGACGCGGTCCTCTAGCTTCCCCTGAACGCCACTCTTGCTGAGAGTAGACGGGACATAAGGCTGCTGAGGCTGCGTTCCGTGGTGGAATGCATCCCCAGAGAGATCAGAAACGGAGCCGTCACGGGGAAAGGCAAGAACACTCGACTCACGAGTACATACGCAGCACGGCTTCTGTGGACTGAGAGACACTTCTGAGGCCAGCTGATGCGGTAAGCAGTGAGAACCAGAGGCATGTACTCAGTTAATGTGTACACTTTTAAATGTATCATTACTCAGTAGCTCACACAGACAACAAAGAACTGACCAGACTCAGGAAATTCAGTTTTATTGGGTAAATTTTGACAGAGGGACTGTTTTAACCATGAAAATTATGTTTTGACCATTTTGAAAAATATGGAAGAATTTAACCTTCTATTTCTCTGTCAAATCTTAAAGTCCTGGATTACAACCTTATTTTATATAAGACGAAATCCAAATATGCATTCTTATTTCCAAGAGTTACATATGAAAGTAGGAAATAGTATACTAGGAGCTACTTCCTCTGAACTAACTGTGAGAACAGTGATGGTTTTGAGCTTGTTCATTTTCCAAAAGCTATGATCCATAAAAACCCATTTGAAGAGAGAGAGAAGACTCACTAGGAAAGCCAAAAAATTCAAAACAAGGATACAATAAAACCCTAGGAGTACAAATTTTGTAAAACCTATGTGTGGGAACACATCAAACACTCTGTAAAGATCACAGAGACTGAGCAAACGGAAAGACAAGTGTGCTCTGGGACAGGTGGACAGGGGGTCTTAACCTTATAAAAATACCAGTTCTCCTTGAGTTAACTTCTTTATCCCTAACATGAATCTTCCCACATATAACATTAGGTGTCTTGTCTGGGGCTAGACAAATTGACTTCAAAGCTTATTTGAAAGATACAACAAGCAAGAACAGCAAAAACTGAAAAAGAAGAGAAATGAGAGAGAACTAGCCCAATTTTGTATTAAGCACATTAGATTCTACCACTAAAACAAAACGGTACTGGTTTACAAGCATATAATAGGCCAAAGAACCAGAACAGAAAACAAGAAAATAGGTTCAATGGTATAAAAATTGAGTTTATGATCAAGTTAGCTCCTTAGATCTGCAGGGGTATTTGTGATTGGGGTGGGGGGAGTTATACCCTTATCACACTCAAGATGATGGAAATGTTCTGCAATTTGCAAATATGAACAACCTGATTCTTTACTTTCACATTTTTATTTATTTTATGCGTTTCGAAGGCACACAGAACTCTTCCCTCTGCTGGTTCACTCCCCACTTGCTACTACAGCCAGGCTGAATCAGGCTGAAGCCAAGAGGAGCCCAGACCAATTCAGGTTTCTCACGTGGGTGACAGGGATCCAGACAGCTGAGCCATCGTTTCCCGTCTTTCAGGTGTGCATCAGCAGAAGGCCGGAATGGAAGTAGAGGCGGGACTTGAACCCAAGCACTCAGGGCATGAAGACATCCCAAGCCACATCTTAACCACTAGGCAAAAATGCCTGCACTAGCTTTAAGAAGGAGAAATAAAAGAATTGCCTTCTCATCCTATGGCTTTTTCTTTTTATAAACACAGTCACTTCATTAATTTTTTAAAAGTATGTGCCAAATGACCAAGTCTGAACAATTATTGGAACAGATAAAAGTGACAACACTTCAGAAAATTCTCTCAGGTGACAGACACACTACTCCTGAGGAACTGGGCTAAACTGTGAGGAAAAAGTAAACATCTGCAGTGGGGAGGGTATGCACTTCCCCTAGCAGTTAAGGTGCCCCTTGGGCCAGTCAAATCCCTTATCAGAGTGCCGGGGTCCAAGTCCAGCTCTGCTCCTGACTCCAGCTTCCTGCTGATGCATATAGAGACAGAACTGAGTTTCCGGCTCCCAGCACCAGCCTGGCCTCAGCCCCAGCCCTAGCTGTTGTAGACATTTAGGGAGTGAACAAGCAGATGTGTATGCTTTTCACTTCTCCTGTATGTCATTCCACCTCTCAAAATACGTATATTTTATATATACGAGGGTTATTCTTCACTTGGCTTCCAGATGTTAATTATTTAATTTCTTTAATTTATTTAAAAGGGAGAGTAACAGAGAAGGAGAGACAGAGAGAGGTCTTCCATCCACTGGTTCACTTCCCAAGTGACCGCAACAACCAGGGCTGGGCCAGGCTGAAGCCAGGAGTCAGAAGCTTCTTCCAGGCCTCTCATTTGGGTGTAGGGGTCTAAGCACTGGACCGTCCTCCACTGCTTTCTCAGTTGCATTAACAGGGAGCTGGATAGGAAGTGGAGCAGCCGAGATTTGAACTGGTACCCATACAGGATATCTGCACTGCAGAGAGTGGCTTAACCGCTACCCCACAATGCCAGCTCCTTATTATGTCTTATACAAGAAAATGTTTCAAATATTGTTAGGATGTGAATTGACTGCAGCATAAATGTTGAGGCCAATCATTTAGAGTTTAAATTGGAATTAATAGGAATAACAGGAATAATTGAATAATAGGAATAATAGGAATTGAATAATGTCATTATATGTGATACATTAATAACTCATCAACAGATCTGTACTTCTGCCTCACAATGGATTCTCTGGACATGCCACACTTGCTTTGTTCCTTGTGGCCAACTAGTAAGAACAGCAATTAGGCATGGAAAATCTTTTATATGAAAACTGTCCACACATACAGGTGGTACCAAAGTACATCAAGTATTGAATAACTATTTTGAATCTCATGGTATTTCCTGAAACAACTGTGCCGATATTTGTTCTGACAATGCAAAAACAACAGCGGGTACTGCTCATATAAATCACAATTCTGAACAGGTATGACTGTACTCCTCATTACTGCCACATGCTCACAGCCAAACACTGCTGGTTTCAACTCAGAATGCATGACGAGACAATATAAAATGCGGATTTTATTGAACTGGCACTCTGGGGGAACAGTGTGCTTTTAAAAAATATTCTGGGGAGCGGGACGATGGCGCAGCAGGTTAAGACACTGCCCGCGAAGCTGGCTTCCCATATGGGCACCAGTTCAAGTCCCAGTGCTCCACTTCTATTTAGCTCTCTGTTACTGCAACTGGGAAAGCAGTGGAGGACGACTCAAGTGCTTGGGCCCCTGCATGCACATGGGAGACCTGGAGGAAGCTCCAGGCTTTTGCATGGCACAGCTATGGCCGTTGCAGCCAGTTCGGGAGTGAACCAGCAGATAGAAGTTCTCTTTCTCTTTCTCAAACTGCCTTTGAAATAAATAAATAAATAAAAATCTTAAAAAAAAAATCTGGGGACTGATGTGGTGCAGAGGATTAAGCCACCACTTGCGACACTGGAGTCCCATGCCTGAGTGCTGGGTCAAGTCCTAGTTGCTCCCTTTCCAATCTAGATTCCTGCTAATGTGCCTAGAAAGACAGTGGAGAATGGCCCAAGTGCTTGAGCCAATGCAACCCATGTGGGAGGCCCACATGGAGTTCCTGGTCTCTGCTTCAGCCTGGCCCAGCCCTGGCTGTTGCAGCCATTTATAGCAGTGAACCAGCAGATAGAGGATCAATCTCTCTCGCTCTCTGTTACTCTGCCTTTCAAATAAACAAATGTTTAAAAAAATATTCAGTGTGGTGAAAAGCAAAGTATGCACAAAGCATGTTTGTTCCAAACCAAAAACAACTAGATTTTTTTTTTTTTAATTGACATGAATGACTAGCAAACAACAGTTATTCATACTTGGGCACCGCAGTACATACTTTTTCAAAAATTAGCAAAGTGACCAGGTTTACCTAAAAAGATACTGATAGTATTTGTGACTCACGATAAATCTGAGCTTTTAAGCAGAAATGAAAATCTTGGAAAATCTGTGTCCACAGTTTTGCAATACTTAGACATTTCACAGGAGATGGGTGGTAACAACTATTACGCTTTGATGTAAGGAAATATGTCAATGTTTGGAAGCTCTCCATAACTCAGTGAACCAAGATTTTCCAAATGATCCAGGCAGGATGCTACAAAATCACGCACATGCAAAAAATGCTTCAAAAGTGCAAGGCAGACAAATGGGTTGAGCTGTGACAGAACAGGAGATTCTGCATGGCAGCTACCCTCTAAGACCTGGCCATTTTCCAATTTTGGTGAGGTGTCCAAGCATATTATCCACAATTATTTGATATGATGGTTAGAACATGCCCATCTTTTCCAGCTACACATTTTTGTAGGACGAGATTTCTTCAGATGCTTTACCGAAACAATGCATCCTGCCAGAATGAACACACCACTCAGATACAGGAATCCAGCTGCCTCAGGTAGACAAGGAGGTTTACAAAAAAGGTAAAAACAATGCCACCTCATTCGACAATATTTTTTGTCTTGCAAAAGATCATTGTTTTTCATAAAAATATGCTATTTATGTTAACAAGTAGTCCCTGTATTTTTTAAATTAAGTAACAGACATATAAAAAATTCCCACTTTAACTTGGAATACAGTAAATGTTGATAGGTATAAGCCACCTAAACAAAAAAGTCTTTGGGATCCTCAATAACTTTTAATTGAATAAAAGGATACTGAGATAAAAAAGTTGAAAACCGCCATCATATAACGTTTCTAATACACAGAAGCATTTTAAGAAAAGGAAAAACAAAGTTGCACAACAGGATAAAAGGACATGACTTACCCCAAAAAGGCCTCATTTACAGCTTCCAAGAATTTAGGCCAGAGGATTTCCTGAGGCTCATGTCCATGGTAGATAAGCAAAGCCTCTACCAGTGGTTCAAATTCTGGCAGAGTAACAAGTGGGATGCACATTCGTGATAGGGCCTTTACTCGGTCGGGAGCCATTCTATGGAAGAAATAAGAAATAGTTATCCAAATCTGAGAGCCACACTTAATTAAAACAACATCTTCATGCTGGAACAGGTCATTGTTTTGCACTTATTATACACTGTACCAATTTCCTCTTCTATCCTTGCCAGTAATATTCTCTATTTTTATTTCTTGATAATTCTAGTGGACAAAAAGGGCTATTCCATTGCTTTAACTTGCATTTTCCCGATAACTTGCAAGACTATATAATTGCTTGTCACCCACTGGCATTCTCTCTTGAATTTGTTTCTAAATTTATGTATATTTGTTCTACTCATACATCTAATAAATACATATGGATCCTTCACTATATTCAAGGCTCTGTTTGAGGTGCTAGTGACACAGAAGCAAAGATTACAGAGAAACAACACAAAGACATGTGATACCAAGTGTCATGCTTAACAGGAAAGCACACTGTGGGGCTAAGGATGTCCCGGAATCTACTCAGAGAATAGCATTTAGAAAGACAGAGAGGCAGGCCGGCGCCGCGGCTCACTAGGCTAATCCTCCACTGCAGCACCAACACCCTGGGTTCTAGCCCTGGTTGGGGCACCGGATTCTGTCCCAGTTGCTCCTCTTCCAGTCCAGCTCTCTGCTGTGGCCTGGGAAGGCAGTAGAGGATGGCCTGCACCCGCATGGGAGACCAGGAGGAAGCACCTGGCTCCTGGCTTCAGATCCGTACAGTGTGCTGCAGTGGCAGCCATTTGGGGGGTAAACCACCAGAAAAGGAAGACCCTTCTCTCTGTCTCTAACTCTGCCTGTAAAAAAAAAAAAAAAATGAGAGAGAGAGAAAGACAGATAAACAGAAATCTTCCATCCACTGGGTTACTCCCCAAATGCCTACAATGGACAAGGCTGAGCGACATCAAAGCGGAGAGCTAGGAACTCAATCCAGGTGGCAGGGACTCGACTCCTGAGCCATCACCTTCCAGGGTCTGTACTGGCAGGAGGCTTGAACAGGAGCCAGAGTGGGGAATTGAACCCAAGCACTCTGATGTGGGAGGCGGGCCTCTTAACCAGCCGGCTAAACCACTTGCTCCAGAAGGTGACACTTAAGCAGACATCTGAAGGGAGCATAGGAACAGACCATGAACGTATCCTGGAGGAAAGTGCTGCAGGCAGATGAAAAGCCAACGCAAAGGTCCTGAGTATGAGCACACAGCAGGGAGGCCTACGTAGCTCCACCACAGTGCGCCCAGGGGAAGAGCCGGACAGGCTTTTGTTAACCACAGTGAGAACCTTGTGCGTTTTGTAAATTTTTCTTATTTAATGAATGCATTTTTACACTTTAGGAATACAGTGGTTCTTTCCCCATGCCCCCCACCCCGCTCCCATCCACCTCCCATCTCCTTCTTCATTATGGATCATTTTTAGGATGACTTTATATACAGAGGACCAACTCTATGCTAATCATAGATTTCAACAATTTGCCCCCACCTTGTGCATTTTTATAATTCAGTTTCACTTCCATCAACTTTTAGATACAGCTATTTGAAACAGTGAAGTAGTTCTTGGAAGCTTATGAAAAATCGTACTTTAGGAGGAGCTCTCCCACACCCATTTTCTGACCTCCAGAGGTAACCACTTTCTACTCTAATTCTTTAGACATTCAGCACAAACTACGGCATCAGTGAGACACCCAAATCACCATGCAGAAGAAAGAACTACAGAACACTGCTGAAGGGAGCATGAATATGTACGTGCAAGTACTTTGGGGAATATCTGGAAGCATCCTGCTACCATGTTTCTTACAGGTTAAGGAGACTTAAAAGGAACTCTTTGTAAAAGCTACAGTCTATCCTGTGTGTATCTTTACACAAATGAGTAAATAAATAAATCATAGCTTATTTACAGAAAAGAATAGAGCTAAAAATGAATGAACTAAACCTACATCATCCAAATACATGTCAAAATAATAGTAATGTGGGGCTGGCACTGAAGCATAGCAAGTAAAGCAAGCATGGGGAGTGAACCAGTAGATGGAAGCTCACTCTCTCTGTAACTCTTTCAAATAATATTTAAATATACATACATACATACACACAAACACACATGCACACATATATACACACAATGAATGAAGCGAGCTGCAAAAAGATATCCACAATATGCCATTATTTATATCAAATTTTAAAGCATGTACAACAGGGGCCACCATTGTGTTGTAGAAGGTCAAGCCAACATCTGTGAAGCCAGCATTCCATATGGGTAACAGTTCAATTCCCGCTGTTCCACTTCAGATCCAGCTCACACCCAATGCATTTGGAAAGGCAGTGGAAGAGGGCCTGGGTGCTTGGGTCCCTGCACTCACACAGGAGACCAAGAAAAGTTCCTGGCTCCTGGCTTCGGTCTAGCCCAGCCCTGGCCGTTGCAAACATTTGGGGAGTGAACCAGTACATAGAAGACCCTCTTTCTCTCTGCCTCTCAAGTAAATAAATCTTAAAAAAAAAAAAAAAAAAAAGCAAACCATGTACAACAAAACATAATGAGGATACTTCAAAAAGTTCCTGCAAAATAGAATTAAAAGGTAAGTCCATTTTGGTATAAACAAGTTTAAAGAACATACACAGCTTTTTCACACCATGCATTTTCCGTGAACTTTTTGAAGACTTCATATATATATGAAGTAAAAGTGTTAAAACATGATAGGAAGAATCTACACCACCTTATTGGATGTGCTTTTCTGGGGAGAGGAAGAAGAAATGGAAGGGGAAAAAAGAGGCTTTTCACAGCAACACTTATTTCTTTAAAAAGATTAAACTTAAACTTAAATGCTAATAAAAATGGTAGAATTGCAAAATTTGGACAATGGGTATAGAGTTTTCTACTTGCCATAAATATTTTATACAGGCATGTCTCAGACATATTGCAGGTTTGGTTCTAGACTACTACAATAAATATTTTGGCTTCCAGTGCAAGTTATGTTTACATTGTACTAAAGGCCATTTAAAACATTTTTATTAATATAAAAAGAACAAACTTTATGCCTTCCATAGGTATAGTTTCAAGACAACCACACTTCCCTCATACCCCTTTTCCCCACCAATCTCCCTCCTTCTCTCTCTCTCTTCATCTGTTTTTGCAGACATAATTTTAATCTACTCTATATTCACAGGCTTGATTTGCCTCTAATCATAATATTCAACAAGTAAAAAGTAAGTAGACCACAGTTCCACAAACAAGGGATAAAAACAACAAATCATCCCAAAAGGACAACTTCATTCCCATATATGTTTTAGTAATCTATATTAACTGTCACATATCAGAGAAAATATGATATTTGTATTTTTGAGACTGGCTCATTTCACTAATCTTAATGGTTCCCAGTTGCATCAACTTTGTTGCAAAGGGCAGGACTTGATACTTTTTTTTTTTTTTTTTTTACAGGCAGAATGGACAGTGAGAGAGAGAGACAGAGAGAAAGGTCTTCCTTTGCTGTTGGTTCACCCTCCAATGGCCGCTGCGGCCGGCGCGCTGCGGCTGGCGCAACCGCGCTCGTCCGATGGCAGGAGCCAGGAGCCAGGTGCTTTTCCTGGTCTCCCCATGGGGTGCAGGGCCCAAGCACCTGGGCCTCCTCCACTGCACTCCTGGGCCACAGCAGAGGGCTGGCCTGGAAGAGGGGCAACCGGGACTAGAACCCGGTGTGCCGGCGCCGCAAGGCGGAGGATTAGCCTGTTGAGCCACGGCGCCGGCCAGGACTTCATACTTTTTATGGCTGAGTAGTACTCCATACTATATGTGTGTGTGTGTGTGTATGTATATATACGTATATGTATATGGATGGATGGAAACATACATTTTTTTCCCAATCACCAGTTGATAGACATTTGAGTTGATTCCATATTTTAACTATTGTGAATTTAGCTGCAATAAATATGGGGGTACAAATAACCCATATGCTGATTTCATTACATTTGGGTAAATTCCCAGGAGGGGGATGGCCGGGTCATATGGTAGATCTATTTCCAGATCTCCAAGGACTCTCCATACAGTCTTCTGCAATGGCTGTTACATTCCCAACAACTGTGGATTAGGGTACTTTTCCCCACATTCTCATTAGTATTTATTGTTTTTTGATTTGGGGACGATACCCATTCTAACTGCAGTGAGCTGATACATCATTGTCGTTTTTATTTGCATTTACCTGATGGCTAGTGATCTTCAGCATTTTTTCATGTGTCATCCTGAGAAAATTGCTTGTTCATGTCCTTTGTCCATTTATTAACTGGACTCTTTGCTTTGTTGTTGAGATTCCTGAGCTCTTTATAGATATGGGATATTAATCCTTTATCAGTTGCATAGTTTGCAAATATTTTCTCAAATTTTGTTGGTTGCCTATTCACCTTGTTGAGTGTTTCCTTTGCAGTACAAAAGCTTCTTAGCCAGATGTAATCCTATTTGTCAATTCTGACTTTGATTGCCTGTGCTTCTGGGGTCTTTTCCAAGAAGTCTTTGACTATACCAATATCTTCCAGAGTTTCCTCAATATTTTCCTATAATAATTTGATGGTATTGGATTGTAGATAGATGCTTGATCCATTTTGAGTTGATTTTTATATAAGATGTAAAGTAGGGGTCTTCTTTCATATTTCTGCATATGTAGATCAAATTTTCCAGCACTATTTGTTGAAGAGATTGTCCTTTCTCCAGGGATTAAGTCCAGTTCATTCATCAAAGATTAGTTGGTTGTACATGAGTAGGTTACTTTCTGAAGTTTCTATTCTGTTCCATTGGTCTACAGGTTTATTTTTGTGCCAGTACCAAGCTCTTTTGATTATAACTTCCCTGTAGTATGTCTTGAAGGTCTTTCTCAGCCATGGTTTTGTATGTGCATACAAAGGCTATTGACTTTTGTGTGCTGATTTTATATCCTGCAACATTACCAAACTCTTCCATGAGTTCCAGCTGTCTCTTAGTGGAGTCTTTTGGTTCCCCTATATATAGAATCATGTAATCTGAAAACGGATTGTTTGACTTCTTCCTTGCCATTTTGTATCCTTTTGATCTCTTTCTTGCCTAATGGCCCTGGCTAAAACTGCCAGAACTATATTGAATAGCAATGGTGATGGTGACCATCCTTGTCTGGTTCCAGATCTTAACAGAAATGTTTCCAACTTTCCCCCCATTAACTATGATGTTGGCAGTGGGCTTGCTATATATTGCCTTCATCGTATTGAGGAATGTTCCCTCTATACCCTATCTGCTTAAGGTTTTTATCATGAAAGAATGCTGTATTTTATCAAATGCTTTTTCTGCATCTACTGAAATAATCGTATGGCTTTTATTCTTCAATTTGTTAATGCAGTGTGTCATATTTATTGAGTTGCATATGTTGAACCATTCCTGCATACCAGGGATAAATCCTAGTTGAACAGGTAGGTGACTGATCTTTCTGATGTGTTGTTGGACTTGATTAGCTAGCATTCTGTGGAGCATTTTTTACATCTATGTTCATCAGTGATATTGTTCTATAGTTCTCTTTTTTTAAATTTTTTTCTGGTTTTGGAATTAAAGTACAGCTTGTCTGATAGAAGGAGTTTGAGAGGGTTCCTTCTCTTTGAATTGTTTCGAATAGTTTGAGAAGAAATGGAATTAGTTCTTTAAAAGTTTGGTAGAATTCAGCATTGCAGCCATCTTACAGGGCCTTTATTTCTGATTCAATTTTCACCTTGGTTATTGGCCTATTTAGGTTTTCTGTGTCTTCATTACTCAATTTTGGTAGGCTGTAAGTGTCCAGAAATATATCCATTTCTTCTAGATTTTCCAATTTGTTAGTATATGGCTGTTTGTATTAATTCCTGATGATTCTTTTTATTTCTGTGATATTCGTGGTTGCATTTCCTTTTTTACCTTTGAGTTTATTAATTTTGGTCTTCTTTTTTTTTTTTCTTGGTTAGTAGTCTTCTCACCCTCTTTCCTTTTTTTTTTTTTTTTTTGGTTAGTTTGTCCAAGGGTGTATCAGCTCTTCATTTCCCTTTTGATTTCTTCTATGATCCACTGTTTATTCATGAGTGTGTTGTTCAGTATCCATGTATTTGCCTATTTTCTAGAGTTTCTTAAGTTGTTAATTTGCAGCTTCCACTGTGGTCAGAAAAGATACATGGTATGATTTCAATTTTTTTTTTTTTAATTTGTTGAGACTTGCTTTATGGCCTAGCTCACGCTCTGTCCTACAGAAAGTTCTATGCACTGATGGAAAGAATATGTGCTCTGCAACTGTAGGATGAAAGGTTCTGTAGCTATCAATTAGGTCCATGTGAACCATAGTGCAGATTAGCTTTGTTGTTTCTTTGTTGATTTTCTGTTAGTTGATCTGTCCACTGATGAAAGTGGGGTGTTGAAGACACCCATTATTATTGAACTGAAGTCTGTCTTCCTTTAGATCCATTAACTTTTATTTCAAACAGACAGGCACCCTGGCATTGGGTGCATATACATTTATGACACTCAAATCTTTCTGCTGAATTGATCACTTAATCACTACATAACGCCTTTCTTTGTCCCTTTTAACAGTTTTTGTGTTAAAGTCTATTTTGTCTGATACTAGGATGGCTACATCTGCTCATTTTTGCTTTCTGTTGGCATGGGATATCTTTTTCCATCCTTTCATTTTCAGGCTGTGTATCTGTTGGTGAGGTGTACTTCTTGTAGGCAATAAACAGGTCATTCTTTTTAATCCATTCAGCTGGTCTGTATCTTTTATTTGGAGAATCTAGGCCATTTGATAAATAATTACTTGGTACTACCATTATTCCATAAATATTCCCATTGTTTGCTTTGGATTTCCTTTGCACTTTTATTAGATTTTCTGCCTCTACAATCTTTCATAATGATGACTATCATTCTCTGCTTCTATGTGTGGCACATCCTTAAGAATCATTTGTAAGGCTGGATTCTCTCAATTTCTATTTGTTTTGGAAGGTCTTTATTTCACTTTCATAGAAATGACAGCTTTCCTGCATACAGTATTCTGGGCTGACTTTCTTTTAGAACTTGGACTATATCCCTCCAATCTTTCCTAGCCTATAGGGTTTCTGGAAGAAATTAGTAGTTAGTCTAATTAGAGACCTTCTGAAGGTAAACTGGTGTTTCTATTGTGGACATTTTAGATTTTTTTTTTTATGTTTTACTATTGAAAGCTTGACTATAATGTGCTGTGGTGAAGATCTTTTCTGTTTGAGTCTATTAGGAGTTCTATGTGCTTCCCTTGTTCTTAGATGTCCCTGTCTTTCTCCAAATTAGGGAACTTTTCTGCTATTATGTCACCAAATAGGCCTTCTAATTCATTCTCTCTTTCCATGCCTTCAGGAACTCCTAAGACACTTCTGTTTGGTTGTTTGACGGTATCTCATAAATCTCAAACACTTTTTTCAGTCTTTCTTAATTTTTCTTTTTTTTTTTTTTGTCTGAGGTATTTCTAAGGATCTTCTAGCTGATTTTTCTCTTTTCTGCCTCACCAAGTCTGTTGTTGAGGCTTTCCACTGCATTTTCTATTTGACATATTGACTTCTTCAATTCTAATATTTCAGCTTGATTTCTTTTCAATATGCCTATCTCTTGGCAAAATCTCTCATCATGTTTGCCTTCACATTTTAATACTAAAGTGTTGTTGTGTTCCTTTTACGGCATCATATTGTCTTCTTTCTTTTTTCTTGTATTTCTGCATTTATGGAAACACTTGTTGGTTTTGTCAGCATGGGGGAGGGTATGATCACTCCTGTTGGTGTAATTACAGCTTCACCTCCACTCTCCCTAGGGATCAACACACTGGGCTAGCCCACAGTGGCTACAATCCTCACCCACACAGGGCATGAACTAGACAAAGGATCTGTGCAATCTTCAGTATGAACACAGAACCTTCTGAAATGAGCACCCCAGGATATCAGGAAGCTCTGAGCCTCTGGGGCCAAACACAGCGAATGCCCAGAGACCCAGCTACAGCCCATGACATATCTTGCAGTCAGAGAGAATCCCCACAGTCACAGGAGGTAGGGGACTTACTCTCAGCCCCACATGCCTGCCCCATCCAGAGAAAGCAGAGGTGTTCTCAGAGCCAGATGCTTGTGGGTGCACAACCTTGGCAGTTTGAGCTCTGGATCCTGTGATAGGTTGGGTGAGAGCACCTCACCATCCTAAGTGGGTGCCCAAGCCCCTGCCAAACCTCCAAGCCAGACTCAAAGTCAGTGGGGGAACACAGATTTTCCCCTCTGATAAAATCCCCTAGTCACACAAGAGCTGCTGCAGCCTCTACTGGCATTAAGATGGTACTTTCTCCCTGCTAGTTGTGAGGGGATGAGGAGAAAGAAATATGTTTTTCTTTCATGGTGCCCCACTAGGGCTCCAGGCTGGATTCAATCTTGATGGGGTCTGAAAGGTTCTCCCTTAGGCAGTATCATCAGTGACAGGAGCTGTCACAGTCTGCTCTCAGAAGATGGTGTCTCCTACAACCTCCAGCTGAGCAAGTCACAGGTGGTGTAGCTGCTTCCTGCTACATGTCTGCACTATTCATGCTGCTTCACAGCGTCTCTTCTTTCTGTAGAATTTCCATTGCTAACATCTCTCCAACTCTCCCCTGGGAATATACATCCTCTGCTTTTCTTCTGTTATCTTCCCCTGGTCAAAATCAGCACATCTTTTCCCTATTCAGTCATCTTGGAATCCCCCTATACTAAAGTCTATTAAGTATGCAAAAGCATTATGACTGAAAATACACTGCATATATCTTAATTAAAAATAGTTCATTGCTAAGAAACATTAATGATCATCTGAGCTTTTAGCAAGTCCGCATTCTCGTGCTGGTGGAGGGTCTTACCTCCCCGTTGGTGGCTGCTGACTCAACAGGGTAGAGGGTGCTGAAGCTTGGGATGGTGTTGGCAATATCTTATAATAAGACAACAATGAAGTCTACCACTCAACTGACACTTCCTTTTACAGACTTCCCTCTGGCATGCAATTCTGACCCATGGCAATTTACCCACAGAGAACTTCTTTCAAAACTGAAGTCAATCCTCTGAAACCCTGCTGCTGTCTTACCAACTAAGAATGTGCAATGTCCTACATCCTCTGTCTTTTTAAGTGTCCACAGCATCTTCACAGTAGATCTCATCTCAAGGACACACTTTGTTTGCTCATCCGTATGAAGCAACATCTCCTAGAGTTTTATCATAACACTGCAGCAATTCACTCACATCTTCAGGCTCTTCTTCTAATACCATTCTCTTGCTGCTTTCTCAGCATCCAGAGCCACTTCCTCCACTGAAGTCAGGAATCCTCAATGTCATCCATGAGGTTTTAAATCAACTTCTTCAAAACCCCTGTTACTGCTGATATTTCAACCTTCTTCTATGAATCTAAATGTTCTTAATAGCATCAAGAATGGTGAATCCTTTCCACTAAGTTTTCTATTTACTTTTCCCAGATCTATCAGAGGAATCACCATCTATGGCCACTATAGCCTTATAAAACATATTTGTCAGATAGTAAGATGTGGAAATGAAAATTACTCCTTGACCCAAAAGCTACAGAATGAACACAATGTTAGCATGCATGAAAACCATGTTCATCTCACTGTACATCTTCATCAGAGGGGTAATATTTGGAAAGGAATCTTTTCTGAGCAGCAGGTCTCAACAGTAGGCTTAACCTATTTAGTAAACCATGCTGAAAAGAGATACAATGCCACATAGGCTTTGTGCTTCCATTTACAGAACACAGGCAGAGTAGATTCATTCTAATTCGTAAGGGCCCTAGGCTTTTCAAAATGGTGAGCAGTGGCCTAAACTAAGTCAACAGCTGCACCAGCCCCCCTAACATGAGCCAGCCTGCCCTTCGAAGCTCTGAAGTCAGGCATTGACTTCTCTATAGATACAAATGTCCCAGATGGCATCCTCAAATGTAAGTCTCTTTTGTTTACACTGAAAACTTTAGTATAGCCACTACTGTCAATGACCTATGCTACATATTCTGGATAATTTGCTGCAGCTTCTCCATCAACACGTGCTGCCTCGCCTCACACTTTTATGTTAGGGAAATAGTTTCTTTCCTTAAACTTCATATACCAACCTCTGCTAACTTCAAATTCTTCTGCAGCTTCCTCACCTCTCTAAGCCCTCATTGAACTGTACTAGGCTTTATCTTAAGGGAATATTGTGGCTGGTTGAATCTTCTGTTCAAACCACTAAAGCTGTCTCTGTATCAGCAATACGACTATTTTACCATGAATGTGTCCAGTAGAGTAGAAATTTTCAACTGCATTTACAACTTGTATGGCTTTTTACCTATCTCAATTTTCAACACACTTGCCTCACAAAGCTGTCATTTCTAGCTTGTGATCTAAAGTAAGCCATGTGACTCTTCTTTTAACTTAAACACTTAGAAGCTTGGTAGGGTTATACTTGGTCCAATTTCAAAACTGAACAGGGAGATTGGAGGAGGAGTATACAGAGAAAGAGAGAATATGAAAATGAACAGCTGGTCAATGGGCAGTCAGAACACAAATATTTACATAGTGAATTCGCATGGATGTAAGTCATGGCTACCTAAAACAATCACAATATTAACATCAAATATCACAGATCACTAAAGCAGATATTATAATAATAATAATGAAAAAGTTTAAATTGTGTAAGAATTACCAAAAATAATTTGTGACAAAAAGACACAAAGCAGGCCCATGCTGTTGGAAAAATGGCACCTATAGATAGACTCAACACAGGGTTGCCACAAACCTTTAATGTGTGAAAAAGGCAATATCTGCAAAGCCCAATAAAATGAGCTATGCCTGTAGCTCAACTTTTAAAACTAAATTTTACCTGGTAAAATAGTGAAAATGAAAACATACATACTAAGAGTCATTTCCTGCATTAGGTTCTTGTTTCCAAAATATCAAAGCAATTCATTAAAAATCAATCATTTTTAATCAGCTTTGGAGTGTCTGATAGTTATTCCTTTCTAGAGCATTTTTTCCCCTTCAATAACATCTTTTTGCATTCTTTCCCTTATTAGATTGTTCTAGGCTCTTTCAAACCATTTTTGTAGGATTACTTTTTATTCTAATTTTTTTTTTTTTTACTTCATTTGAAAGGTAATGGGACAGAGAGAGACACAGCGTTCTCTCATGATGTGGTTCATTCCCTAAATGCCCACAACAGCGGGGGATGGGGCAGGTTGAAACGAGGGGCCTGGAACTCAGTCTGGGTCTCCCCTATGGGTGGCAAGGACCCACATTCTTGAGCTATCTCCTGCTGCCTTCCAGAGTGCACATCAGAATGAAGCTGTACTGGAGGCAGAGATGGGACTTGAGCCTAGGTGCTCCAATGTGGAATGTGGACACCCAAGCAGAGTAGTAACCACTGTGTTCAACATCCACCCCTGTTCTTTTCACTTTATCATCTGCTCCACAATTTGCATTTCTGACAGATGGTGTTATTTAGGGGATAGGTTTATCCCCTAACTCCTAACTCTTTCTTCGTTAAGGATGGCTGCTTTTCAAAACAATGTGGACAAACTCCCTGGCACATGGAAAAGCCCACTGAAGGATGTCCACAGGGCATCCCAGTTGGCAAATGCAGTAAGGATAAAATAGTAATTAACCAGGTTAACAGTTTAGGATATTCCTAATCAAAGCAAATCTACAATATATTAGTAAGGTTTTTTTTTTTTTTTTAAAGATTTATTTATTTGTTTGAAGGGCAGAGTTAAAGAGAAGGGGAGAGACAGAGAGAGAGGTCTTCCATCCTCTGGTTCACTTCCCAAATGGCTGTAACAGCCAGGGCTGGGCCAGACCAAAGCCAGTAGCCTGGAACTCCATATGAGTCTCCCATGTGGGTGCAGAGCCCTAAGGACAAGGGCCATCCTCTGCTGCGTTCTCAGGTGCATTATCAGGGAGTTGGATCAGAAGTGGAAAGCCAGGATTTGAACCACACCCAAATAGGATGCCGGCATCACAGGCTAAGGCTTAACCAGCTGTGTCACAGTGTCGGCCCCAGTAAAAAGTTTTAATTTTTGTATGAGAGATAGAAATAGAGAGAACTTTCATCTTCCGTTTTGTTCCCTGAATACTCACAGTGGCTAGCACTGGGCTGGGCCAAACCTGGGAGTCAGAAATTCAACCCAGATCTCCCAAGAAGATGGCAAGGACCGGATCACGTTGGCCTTCACTCTCCTTCCTAGGCTCTGCATTAGGAGTCAGGAGCTGTGGCTAGTTCTTGAACCCAGGCCCCCAACAGGAGATGCTGGCATCTTAACCAGAGTCTTACCTGGGTCTTCCCCAAATGCATACAATTCTTAACTGAATTTACTCAGAATTATTAAACTCTGAGATGCCTGTGCTAGTAGAATGTCCTCTGGACATCTGACATACTCCTAGTTTGCTCTACTGAATGAGGATGACCACATAGTCTTCTTTTTCTTTAATAATTTTAGAATTAAGCAAGGTAACTTCTTTTAGGGCCTTTCCTGAAGCACTGAGCCCATATATAGTTCAAGGGAAATCTAATCTCTTGAACTGAGCTCATTTATACTTATCAGCAGACTGAATTTAAAAGCAATTGGATGCCCAAATGCTTTTTGAGTAACTTTTATGAGCTCTTAAAGTCCTTTTTTTAAAAGACCTAAACCAGGAAGTCCTGTTTGCCATCCATAAAAGAACCTGGGACTCCTCAAAGCTTACGTGAGACTCAGAACTCTGAAGTCCACAGTTGTCTAGGGAATTACAAATTAAACCAAGTGCACTCTTCTGCCTTGAGTAGAAACTGATTTCATGACATCAGGGACTAGAATGGCACAGTGATAACTCTGATAGTTGACAGACGGCTGTCAAACACATGAGGACTTTAAAAAGTTCATGGAAAGTGGAATTAAAACACATTATGATGTTGTACAAAAAAGATTTTGTAATCCACACATATGAAGGATTCATGAAAAATAAGTTTTATGAAAAAAGATGGTTTGGGGGCCGGTGCTGTGGTACAGAGGGTTAATGCCTTGGCCTGAAGCGTCAGCTTCCCATATGGGCACCAGCTCAGGACCCTGCCGCTCCACTTCTGATTCAGCTCTCTTCTATGGCCTGGGAAAGCAGTAGAAGATGGCCCAAGCCTTTAGGCCCCTGTACCCATGTGGGAGACCCAGAGGAAGCTCCTGGCTCCTGGCTTTGGATCAGCACAGCTTCGGCTGTTGCGGCCAACTGGGGAGTGAACCATCAGATGGAAGACCTCTCTCTCTCTCTCTCTCTCTGCTTCTCCCTCTCCTCTGTGTAACTCTTTCAAATAAATCTTCAAAAAAATAAAAATAAAAAAGATGGTTTAAAAATTTTTGCACCCAAATAAACTTCTTTTTTCATTGTAATTTCCATGAACTTTTTAAAGTCACCTCAGAGTTGCTACTGTGATTGGTCATGTTTATGTGTCATAATACTATATAACATTCTCCTACACAGTTGAAAGTATCTGTACATTTTTAAGATTTACAAATCCAAAAACTGGAATCAGTATAGCAGAGTGAGCAAACAAATCTCTGGTATGCGCTTCAATCCAGGATATTCCATCTGTGTGTGGGGAACCACAGGCTGGCCACCTGTGGGGACCTCCTCATTGCACTGCCTCATCCTGCTGAGCATAACAAAGTCAAGGAAGTACTGACCGCAAGACATGCAAGAGATACACCTTCAACCTGAGGATATGCATGCCCTTTGATCTGATCAATGGACTACTCGCCCTAGCCCTGGGGGACTGGGAATGGATAAAAGACCATGTTAGGGGCGGGAACTCGGAGCAGCCTCTTCAGTCTTTCTCTTTCTTTCTTTCTCTCGGCTGCTTCCCTCTCTTTCTCTCCTTTCCTTCTTCTATCACTAAAAATAAAAGTTCTTTGAGAACCGATCAAACAGCGGTCGTGTCGTGCGTGAATCCGTGGGTCGGACCCTTGCTGGCGAGGGTTCCCGATACTGTGAAACTGGGTTTTGTCATTCCTTCCCTTTCACTAGTATGACTTCAAATGTTCGAGCAGTCAAAAGCCCCCAACGTTAAGCATATAAATAATGCCACTTTCACATGTGGTTTTTTGTTTTGTTTTGTTTTTGCCCTAGAGAGCATTTATATAGGTTTTCCCCCCTACTTTTTGAACACTTGAATGTTTAAAATTCATTTCAAAAGATTCAAAAAGCCTCACTGGCTATGTAGAAATTGGTCTTATAATTTCAGATGCATAGATTGTCAGAGGAACAAAAAGTCAGAAAATTAATGTAGTTTCTCCTTTTGCATTATTTTTAAAAGGCCTGATAAATAGTCTTGTCATAGTGCTTAAAATAGTTTCACTTGCCACCAAGTAAAATCAACAATTCAATGACTGACTGTTTAAATTTTCTCCTTTCGTGTATTACAAACCATCCAGAAGGAGTAACCTTCTGAGCATTGTCAGTTCATCGTGTAGTTCCATGGTTTGCTGCAGATGGTTTGAAAGGTACAGTACAGCCACACAGGACAGATGTTTCTAGTAGGAAATGGTTACCATCAAGCCTTCTGCAGTTGAATTCTTGTGCAGAAATCATTTGGAAGTGCTGCTTGCTGGCAACCAGTCAGGCTGAAATGTTTAGCATAATCCAGTTTGGAAAGTATTACATAACCCTCTGCTTGAAGCTGGATATCCACACTCTGGGAAGTTTCAAACCAGAAGAGGAGACGTGAAGGCTGCAAACAACTTAAAGTCACTCAGAGTATCTGTTGGCCTGCTTACATTTTTGATTGACCCAAGAACTACCTGAGTTTACATGAGAATAAAATTTTTCAGGAAAATTATCTTGAACTTTTTTCATCCTAACTAGGAGATACAATCTGGAGTCATGTGCTTTGGTGCTTGAAAAATGTCCTGGGTGCCACAGTTGTCTCTCAGCCCATCCAATGAGGCCAACTCTCTTCCTTCTCTTTCCAGAAAATGGAGAAGGGGGAGACTGCACTTAATAGGTCTTTCAGGGAGCAGGACTAACAACTACCTGCTTTCTCATTTCCAATGGTTCTGGGTGAGGCATGTGTACATGCAACTCTAAAGCATCCTTCAATTTCACAAACAGCCATACAGCCCTGACTCAATACAAAATATTCTGCTGGGTTCTGGGCAAAATATCCACAAGAAAACATGCAAACACACCCTATTCTGTCTCTCTTAACCCAGCCAATAACATTTTAAGACATTTGAAACTCAATTTAAATGATCTTTTTTGTTAACAACTTACATGATAGACTAGAAAACACATTAGTTAATTATCGTTCCCAAACCATCTTGCTGATAAGTGACAGAAAGACAATAGTGCACCACCAAAGGTAAATGCTACAGAGATCACTGGTCCACTTCCCAAATGCCTGCACCAGTCAGAACTGAGCCAGGCCAAAGCCATGAGTCAGGAACGCAGTCCAGATCTCTCAGGTGGAGGGCAGTTACCTAACTGCTTGAGTCATCACTTGCTGCTACCCTAGGCGTGCATTTGTAGGAAGCTGGAATCAGAAGCAGAGCCTGGGCCCGAACCAGGCACTCTAATATAGGACACAGAGCCATGTTAACCACTGCACCGAATTCTGCCCCTCTGCCATGCACCATTTTCTGAAGAAATTATCCTTTTTCCATCTTATATCTATGGAATCTTTGCCAAAGAGCAAATTGTTCATTTATGTGAATAATCATCTCTGGGCTCTCTAATCTGTTTCACTGAGCAGTATGTCTGTATTTATGCCAGTACTACATTATTTTTACTATTGAAACTTTATACATGCTTTGAAAAAGGAAGTGTGAGATCTCCAGCTGAGTTTTATTTCTCAAAACTGGTTTTGCTAATTGAGGAATCTGATTTTCTTATTTCTGCAAAAACTGCCATCGGGAGGCATGACAATGAACCTATACATTGCTTTGGATAGTATGGACATTTCAAGTCCTTTTAAATCTTCTTGGATTCATGAACATGGGATGTCTATTTGTATCTTTTTAAATTCCGTAATGTTTGGTAATTTCCAGTGATTCTTTTCTCTTCCTTCCTAAATATTTTATTGTTTTGATGCTATGCTAAAGGGGATTATTTTTCTAAATTTCCTTTCTGGATGTTTATTGTTACTGTACAGAAATGCAATTGGGTTTTGTGTGTGCTAGTTTTATATCCTGCAACTTTGAATTAGTTGCCTCCCTTTTGGTAGAATCTTTTAGAGTTTTCTATATATAAAATCATGTCATCAGTGAATAGATGTTACTACTTCCTCCTTTCCAATTTGAACGCCAATTATTTCTTTTGCTTATTGTCTGTTTGCTGCCTACTGGTTCTGGCAAGGATTTTTAGCCCTGCATGGAATACAAATAATGAGAGGAGATGAAGGCACTGTTTTGAGTTCAGTAGGATTTATCTCCCCACAAAATTCATGCAGATATTTAAATAAGCTCTGACGTCTTAATGTTAATGAGTGCACAATTGATCACACTGATCTAAGAGTCAAAGGGAACACACAAACAAGACTAGTGTCTGCCAATACAAACAGATAGAACCAAAAAAGGAAAGAATGATCCAACATGGGAAGCAGTGTCACAGCAGACTCATAGAATGACAGATGTCCTAAATAACACTCTGGCCTCAGAATCAGCCCTTAAGGCATTCAGATCTGGCTCAAGAGCCCACGAGAGTATTTTAGGCATGGAAAGCCAAGACACTCTGGAAAGGAAAAAAAAAAAAAAAAGAAGACATAAATGAAAGATCTCTGCGAGTGAGATCCCAGTGGAAGGAATGGGGCCACCAAAGAAGGAGGTGCCTTTCTCTGAAGGGAGGAGAGGACCTCCACCTTGACTATGACCCTGTCGGAATTAGATCGAAGTCGGCAAACCCTAAAGGCTTCCATAGCCTTGGCAACTCATGACTAGAACCTAGGGAGATTCCTGATGCCACAAACAAGAGTGTCAAATTGTTAAATCAACATCAGGAGTCACTGTGTACTCATGTCCCATGTGGGATCTGTCCTTAATGTGTCGTTCAATGTGAAGTAATGCTGTAACTAGCACTGAAACAGAATTTTTACACTTTGTGTTTCTGTGTGGGTCCAAACTGATGTAATCGTTACTTAATACATACTAAATCGATCTTCTGTATATAAAGATAATTGAAAATGAAAAAAAAAACCTCAGTGTTATATTAGAAATTGCATAAAAACTAATCAAATTAAAAAAAATATCATGTAGGATCTCTGTCCTTAATTTGCTGTACAATGTGATTCAATGCTATAACATGTACTCAAATAGTATATTTCACTTCGTATTGCTATATGAGGGCAAATGGTCAAAATCTTTACTTAACACATACTAAACTGATCTCCTGTATACAAAGAGAATTGAAAAAGGAATCTGGATGTGAATGAAAGGGGAGAGGGAGCGGGTAAGGGAGGAGGGTTGCGGGGGTGGGGGGAGGGAAAGTGTGGGGGGGAAGCCATTGTAATCCATAAGTTGTACCTTGGAAATTTATATTCTAAATAAAAGTTAAAAAAAATGTTAATGAGTGATGAAAACTTGCTAGGAGGTGGGGCCGATGGGAAATTTTTAGGTCACTGGGGTCATGACCTCAGAAGGTGGTTCTCACAAGAGGATTATTATTTGAGTTTAAGTTATGTCATGTTGTCTCTCTCTCAGCTTCCTGGTTCATCATGTAATCATGCCTCCACATATACCATAACCAGCCTCCACAGATGCTGGACCATAGGGTTCCTAGATCCTGAACTTTAATTTCCAAAATGAGAGCTGAAATAAACCTTTTGTTTCCCAAAGAAATTCCTCTGAGGTATTTTACCTAAAGAAACAAAGCAGATGAATACACACACCTTTACCTTTTCCTGAAAGGAAAACTTTCAGCTCTTCATTGAGCTACAGGATTTTCAAATATGGCCTTTCCTGCATTGAGATAATTTCCTTTTATCCCTAATGGGTTGAGTGTTTTTATCATGAATGGGTGTTGAGTTTTGGTCAAATGGTTGTTCTGTATTACTGATGATCATATAGTTTTTGTTCATCACTCTGATGATGTAGTATATTTCATTGACTGATTCCTTTATGATGAATGATCCTTGCTTTCCACAAATAAATTTCACTTGTCATGAGCATAATCATTTCAATGGAGTGAATGTTTTGCTAGTATTTTGCCAAGGGTTTCTACACCAAGATTCAATGTTAACCTGTTTTTTTTTTTTTTTTCTTATTGTATTTATTTACATGTGCTTATTTGAAAGGGAGAGAGCGCGAATGGGAGAATGCATTTCCTGTCTGTTCATTCCTCAAAGCCAAGACTAGCCTAGGTGGAAGTCTGGAACTCAATGTAGATGGCTGGCAGGGAGCCAAGTACTTGACCCATCATCCGCTGCCTCCCAGAGTGTGCATTAACAAGATGCTGGGATGAGAAGCAGAGCTGGGACTTGAAGCCAAGCACTCTGATCAGAGATGCAGGCATCTCAAGTTGTACCTTAACTGCTGCACCAAATGCCTACCTCTGTTTTCTTTTAGTATCTTTGTTTGATTGATGGTGGGGCAATGCTGGCCTCATAAAATGAGTTTTAAAGTGTCCTCTCTTTAGTTTTTTGGAACTGTTTGGGAAGGATTGCTGTTAATTCTTTAAAGGTTTGACAGAATTCTTCAGTGAAGCCATCTGGTCCTGGGTTTTCTTTGTTGAAAGGTTTTGAATAACTGATTCAATTTCCTTACTGCTTTAAGTTCATTCAGGTTTTCATTTCTGAATGATTCAGTATTGTATGCTTCTGTTGATTTATCCAATATATCAGAGTATAATTTTTCATAGTAGTCTCTTATGAGCCATTTTCTTTAAGTGGCATCAGTTGTCATTTCTATGATTTCCTTTTTGCTTGTTTTTCAAGTACTCTTTTTTCCTTATTTAGCCTAATTAAATCTTTATTTTAAAAAATTATTTGTTTTGCTGATTTCTTTTTTTGACAGGCAGAGTGGACAGTGAGAGAGAGAGAGAGAGAGAGAGACAGGTCTTCCTTCGTTGTTGGTTCACCCTCCAATGGCTGCTGTGGCCAGTGCGCTGCAGCCAGCACACCACGCTGATCCGAAGGCAGGAGCCAGGTGCTTCTCCTGGTCTCCCATGCGGGTGCAGGGCCCAAGCACTTGGGCCATCCTCCACTGCACTCCCGGGCCACAGCAGAGAGCTGGCCTGGAAGAGGAGCAACCGGGACAGAATCCGACGCCCTGACTAGAACTAGAACCCAGGGTGCTGGCACTGAAGGCAGAGGATTAGCCTATTGAGCCGCAGCACTTGCCTGTTTTGCTGATTTTTAAAAACTGCATTTTGAATCTCTATTCCTGCTGTAATCTTTGTTATTTCCTTCTTTCCACTTTTTTTAAATATCTATTTATATTTGAAAGACAGTTACAGAGAGGTGAGGGGATGAGGAGAGAGGATGAGGACAGAGAAAGAGAGAGAGAGAAAGTCTTCCATCCGCTAATTCACTCCCCAAATGGCTGCAACAACTAAGCTGGGCTGATCCGAATCCAGAGCCAGGAGCTTCTTCCAGGTCTCCCACATGGGACAGGGGCCCAAGGACTTGGGCCGTCTACTACTGTTTTCTCAAGCCACAGCAAAGAGTTGGATCAGAAGTGGAGCAGCCAGGACTTGTACTGATGCCATATGGGACACTAGCACTGCAGGAGGAGGCTTAACCTACTATGCTACAGAGCCGGGCCCCATTTCTTTTTCTTTTACCTTAAAAGGATAGTTATTTGAGAGTAGGAGGTGAAGGAGGAGGAGGAAAAAAAAAGAGACAGACACTGATCTCTGAAGTGTTGGTTCACTCTTCCAAATGATCACAATGGTTCCAAGCTGAGGTTGAAGTCAGGAGCCAAGAACTTAATACAGATCTCTCACATGGGTTGCAGGAACCCAAATACTTGAGCCATCACTACTCTCAGGGTCTGCATTAGGACAAGCAGGAATCAAGAGTAGAACCAGTATTGAACTCAGGCACTCTGATACGGGATGTAAGAACTTTTTTTTCTTAAGATTTATTTATTTACTTGAAAGGCAGAGTTAGAGAGAGAGGTAAATAGAAAGAGATGGAGAGAAAGATACACACACACACACACAGAATCTTTCATCTGCTGGTGCATACCCCAAATAACTGCAAAGGCCTGGACTGAGTCAGACTGAAGCCAGCAGTCAGGAGCTTCCTTTGAGTCTCCCTTGATTGGGCCATCTTCTATCTCCTGCTGCTTTCTCAGGCTTGTTAGTAGGGACCTGGATTGGAAGTGGAGCAGCCCGGCTCTCGAACAGGCACCCATATGCAATGTCAGCACTGCAGGCAGCGGCTTTATCAGCTACAGCAGAGTACCTGCCCTGGATGTGGGAATCTTATCAGCTACAGCAGAGTACCTGCCCTGGATGTGGGAATCTTTTTTTTTTTTTTTTTTGGCCAGGTAGAGTTAGATAGTGAGAGAGAGAGAGACAGAGAGAGTTACAGACAGTGAGAGAGAGAGACACAGAGAGAGAGAGTTACAGACAGTGAGAGAGACAGAGAGAAAGAGGTCTTCCTTCCATTGGTTCACTCCCCCAATGGCTGCCACAGCCAGCACTATGCTGATCCAAAACCAGGAGCCGGGTACTTCCTCCCGGTCTCCCATGCAGGTTCAGGGACCCAAGCAGTTGGGCCATCCTCCACTGCCTTCCCGGGCCACAGCAGAGAGCTGGACTGGAAGAGGAGCAACTGGGACTAGTACCCGCACCCCAACTTGTACTAGAACTCGGGGTGCCGGCACCGCAGGTGGAGGATTAGCCAAGTGAGCTACGGCACCGGCCTGGATGTGGGAATCTTAACCAGTGTCTTAGCCTCTAGAATGAATGCTCACTTCCAATCACCATTTCTTTAGGGTTGGTTTCTAGAGACTTATTTTGATCCTTTGTTTAGGCCATGCTTCCCTGTTTCTTTGTATGTTCTATTATTTTGGCTGTGTTTTGAGTATTTTAAAAAAATCACCACTCTCAGTTTTTATGGACTGGTTTCAAATACAAGAAAAGACTTTCACCAATTAATTCAACTAAAGATTCTATAAGTCCCTCAAACCTTTTCCAGACTTGTGCATGTGATTAGCCAAATAGAGTTTTACCAGTTTCTTCAAGAAACTAGTCTCTTGTTTCCTCTGGTGTTTCACAGATTCTCTGATGCTGCAACAAACCACTGAGCTTTATTTTGTTGCTGGTGGCCCTCAGGCATCAAAAATATGCCAAATCCCTGTCAGCAGAGAGTCAAACAAGACAGAAACCAGTCCCTCTGGCAGCTCCCAGATAATCCAGAATGTTGGATGCATGTTCCACTCTTCTCTTTTCTTCCCAAGGGAGAAGCTGTAAGCTGTGCACTTTCCTCAATCCTGCTGAGCACTGCCAGCTTCCCTCTGCAGTCCTGAGCTTTATTTTGTCCTCTGTGGCCTCCAAAGTACACACATTCCCCATCACTGCTCCAAATCAGGCCAGACAGAAACCCCCTGGGAAGGTGAAATGTTGGATGCACGCTCTACTCTTCTGTCTTCTCCCAAGGGAGAAGTTAGAAGCAGGGATTTTCTCTCAATCTTGCTAAGCTATGCCAACTTTGGGGAAGGTATCATGGTTGATATGAAAGTTTCTTGCTTTTTCACCAGTTTCAATAAAGCCCTTCTTTGAGCTTGCCCATGGTACTGTGATTTAATTGGTTTCTGGAGTTCTCATAAAAGCTTTCTGGGCTGTGAACTGTCAAGTTGATGTCTCTGTGGAGAACAAGGCTTACTATTCTGCAATCTTGTTCACATTATTCCTGAGGAATTTCTTTAATGTTTATTATTAATTCAGTTATTCTTTTTGGTAATGACTTGGTTATATTCTTTACCCATTTCCACACTGGAGTGTTTGCCTCTTTATTACTGCATTGCAGAAGTTACTTCTATACTTTTCATAATAATCTTAGCAGTTTGCTGCAAATACATTTTCAAATCATTAACTGGTTACTTTCATTTATTAACAGTTATCTCATAAAATTATTTTGTTGGGGCCAGCACTGTGGCCCAATAGGGTTAAAATTTGTCTGTGGTGCTGGCATCCCATATGGGCACCAGTTTGAGTCCCGGCTGCTCCACTTCTGAACCAACTCCCTGCTAATGGCCTGGAAAAGCAGTGGAAGATGTCCAAAGTGTTCGGGCCCTTGCACCCATGTAGGAGACCTGGAGGAAGCTCCTGGCTCCTGGCTTCAGATAGCCCTGCTCCGGCTGTTGCAGCCATCTGGGGAGTGAACCAGCAGATAGAAGATCTCTCTCTGTCTATAACTCTGCCTCTCAAATAAGTTAATAAATCTTTTTTAAAAACCTACTAACTTTTAAAAAAAGAAAATTATTTTGTTTATTCTCAGTTTCAGAATTTCTGCTTTGATTCTCTTCTCATTTTTTTTTGTGCATCTTTTATTTTCATTGTTTTTATGATGGGGATTACATGAGTTTTTAAAAATTATACACTGTATTACATGTTTTTGGGAGTTTAGATTCATTATTTGATATTCTTCTCACATCAAAATCCAAGTCTTTAACTGGTACATAAAATAAATGAGTGCACTCTGTGTACCCTAGAGATTTTTCTTCATACTTTTAATTTATATTTCACAGTACCACAAAATTTACATACTTTAAAAATACAATTAAATGACTTTTAATTAATTCAGAAAACTCGTTATCATCTAGGTTTATGACGTTTCCATCACTATAGAAGGATCCTTTGTGTCCACTTGCAGGAAAATCTACTCCTACTCCAGTCTTAGGCAACACCTAATCTACTTTATGTCTAGAATTTTCTATTCTAATCAATTCATATGAATGGAATCATACAATAAATATAGGTCTTTTGTCAATGGCTCACTTTACTTATCATAATTTTAAATTTTAATTTTAAAAGGCAGAGACAGAGAGAAGGAAACAAACATGGAATGCTCCTATCCACTGGCTCAACTCCCTCAATGCCCATGACAGCCAGGGCTGAAGCCAGGAGCCCAGAACTTAGTCTAGGTCTCCCTTGTGGGTCGCAGGGACCCAAATACTTGAGTCATCACTTCCTGCTTCCCAGGGGCATCTTATTAGCAAGCCGCTGGAATCAGAAGTAGAAACACTCAAACCCAGGCATTCCAATATGGGATGCAGGCATATCAAGTGGCTTCTTCTTCTACAACTTATTTATTTTATTTGAAAGGCAGACTTTCAGAGAGGAAGGGATGGAGAAAGGGGGAGGGGGAGGGGGAGAGAGAGGGAGAGGGAGAGGGAGAGCTCCCATCTGTTGGGTTATTCCCCAAATGGCTACAAAGGCTGGGGCTAGGCCAAGCTGAAGCCAGAAGCCAAAAACTCCATCCAGGTCTCCTATATGAGTGGCACGGGCCCAAGTACTTGAGCCATCTTCTGAGCTGGACCCAAACTGTAACAGCCAGGATGTGAACTGGTGGCCATGAGACGCTAGCATTGCAGGCGATATCTTAACCTGCAATAGCATATGCCAGCTCCACCATGTAGCTTCTTAGCCACTTTGTCAAATGTCTACCCCAGTTTTGAGGTTCATCCATGGTTCATACTTTTCATTGAGGAATTTAATTTCATTATATATAATTTCATTATAAAGACATAGTACATTGTTCACCTATTCATTAGTTGAGGGGTATCTGGGATTGCTTCCCCCCTTTTTGTCTATTATGAGTAATGCTACAAACATTTGCTTACAAGTATTCATGTGCTTATTGGTATGTATATACTTTAGGTGAAATGTATATTTCAATCTTTCGCCCATTTTTAAACTGAGTCATGAGTCTTCTTATTATTGAGTTCTTCAAATATGAGGAACCTTCAAAAGGTTCAAGGAAATGTTTACTGCAAAAAATGCACAGATTTCAAAATTTTTTGTACCAAAATAAACTTACTGTGAGGTAGCCATCTGCTGATTAAGATGCAGCTTGGGATGCTCACATCCCAGACTGAAGTGTCGGGGTTGAGCCCCAGGTCTGCTTCCCACTCCAGCTTCTATTGCTAAACACTGTTTGAGGAGCCCCAGGTCTGCTTCCCACTCCAGCCTCTATTGCTAAACACTGACTGAGGCAGCACTGACGGCTCAAGGAGCTGGGGACCAGCTAGCCTTGTGGAAGACCAGGTTGAGCTCCCAGGTCCTGGCTTCAGCTTAGCCTAGTCCCAGCTAGTGTAGGAATCTGAGGGGTGAATCAGTAGAAGGGAGATCTTGGTCTTTTTCACTCTGCCTTTCAAATAAATAAAAATGTATCTTAAAAACCCCTTATCTTTTAATTATATTTTTCTAGTATCTTCCTGAAATAACCTCACATCCTAGATATAAGCCCTTTATGGGGTGTGAGATTTGGAAGTACTATCTCACAGTACTGTGGTTTGGATATGATTTCAGCATCCCTAAAGGATCACTGTGATTAAAGACATGGTCTCAGGATGGTGCTATCAGGAGAAGGGCCTAGTGGCAGATGTTGAGCTCACTGGGGGTGGCCCCTGGAATTCAGTTCTCATGCCATGCCTTGAGTTCTCCTGAGAAAAGCTTGAGTTTGTTTCCACCAGGCTCTGTGCTCCTGGTTCAGGATGTGATCACTTGTTGTGACACAGGCTTCTGCCAGGGCATCCACCATGATGTGACACAGCTTAGAGAAGGCCCTCACCAGAGTTGAGCCAATGTAGGTGCCATGCTCTCGAATCCCCAAAACTGTGAGCTAAATAAGCTTCTTTATCTTCACAAGCAGCCTGTAAGGCATTTTGTTATAGTGACAAAAAAGCTGCCTAATACGGTCTATGACTGTCTCTTCAATTTTAGATAATAGTAATAGATTTTCAAAAATTAGTTTCTCTAGGGAGAGGGGAGTTAAAGGGAGTTTGGATAATGGGTCCCAAATCACTGCTCAAACAAAAAGAGGAAGTTCCTAATGTTCAGAGCTCAGTGAGGATGACTGTAGGTCTAGCACAGATTTTCTGAGCAAACAGAGAAGTCTGAGGGCTCCAGTCAACAAGAGGCATCAGGGAGAGTGAGGTACTGGTTACCCTGATTTGATCTGTACATATAGTATGCATGTGTTCAAGTGTCATACTGTATCTGCTGAATATGTACAGTTATTTTTAATTTTTATTTGAGAAGCAGATCAACAGAGAGAAAACTCTCATCCAATGGTTCACTCCCCAATTGCCTGCAATAGCAGGGATAGGCTATGAGGAAGCCAGGAACTGGGAACTTGATCTGGGTCTCAAAATGCATGGCAGCGACTCAATTAATCACCGCTGTCTACTAGAGTCTGCATTCTCAGAAAGCTGGAGTCAGGAGCCAGAGCAAGGTACTGAACCCAAGTACGATGTGGGACAGTAAAGATTAACAGGTATCTTAACCACTAGGCTAAATGCCTGTCCCTACAATTACTATAATGGGGGGAAACTTTTTTAATGTTTAAAGAGATGGGAATGCTAACTAATCTGATTTGGTCTTCTAACATTGATGCTGTACTCCATAAATTTTAAGGTGAAATTGTTAACTGAAGAACAAAAATGGGGCTGGCATTGTGGTACAGTGGGTCAACGCTGCCCCTTGTGACACCCGCATACCATATAAGAGTACTAGTTTGAATTCCAAGTACCCCACTTCAGATCCAGCTTCCTTCTAATGTGCCTGGGCAGACAGCAGATGATGGTCACTTCCACCCAAGTGGGAGACCAGGATGAATTCCTGGATCCTGGCTTTGACCTGACCTACACCCGGCTGTTGTGGCTATTTGGGGAGTGAACCAGTGGGCAGGTCTCTCTGTCACTCTACCTTAGAAAGAGAGAGAGAGGGAGAGGGGGAGAGGGAGAGATAGAGAGAAAGAGAGAAATGCGTTTATCATTTAGTTGTGGCTGGTCCTTTGGGTTATTTCTGGTCTTGAACTATTATAAATAAAGCAGTTGTGACCATCTGCATATTAGTCCTAGAGAATACCTACGCTGTCACTAGTTCTGAGTCAATAATCAAGAGCAGAACTGGTAGGTTGTACAGTGACTGAACTCTATAACAAACTTCCACACTATTCACCAAAGTGGCTAGTCCATTTCACATTCTCATAAGCAGTGGAGGAGCGAACAAACAGTCACATGTATTCTTAAACATATGCTGGCAGAACATTTTAAATTTTAGTCATTTTAAGGAGTATGCTATGGCACACTTCAAACATTTGATTTTTCTCCTGTTCAATTTTTTATTTAATTTGTGGTAAAAACATAAATAAAATTTATCTTTTAACCATTTCTAAGTGATAACCATTCAGTGACATTAAAAACTTCCATTAACTATCTACTCATCATTGCTATCTATACCACAGGTTTCTCATCAGCCTCAACTTAAACTTTGTACCCATTAAATAACACCATTCTCTCCTCCAACCCCTGGTAACCCGCATTCAGCTTTGTTTCTGTGAATTTGCCTACTCCTAGTGCCTCATGTATGTGGAACAATAACTGTTCTGTGTCTGGCTTATTTTGCTAAGTGTATTTTTAAGATCCACACACACTCTTGCATATATCAAACTTTCATTCTTTTTTATGGTCAAATAGTATTCCATTGTATTTATACATCATATTTTATTTACCTATTCATCTGTTGGTTAATACTTGGGTTGTTTCTACCTATTGGCCACTGTGACAAATGAATATTGGTATGCAGGTATCTGCTCAAATTCCTGCTTTAAACTCTTTTAAATACATATCTAAGTTATATAGTAATTCTATGTTTCATGTTTTTAGGCAATGCTAAACTGTTTTCCACAATGAGTGTAACATTTGTTATTTTCCATTTTTCCTTTCAAGTTCATTATGTATTCTGGATATTATGACCTTACCAGAGATGTAATCTGTAAAACATTTCTCTATCTCTTTGCTTTCCTGACAGTAGTCTATGATTCACAAAATTCCTTATTTAGAAAATATCCAACTTTTCTATTGCTTTTTGAGTGTCCTATCTAAAAAATCATTACCAAATCAAGTATCATGAAGATTCTCCTGACTATTTTCTTCAAAGAATTTGATTGTTGACTTTAAGGGTTAGATGCAATAGACTCCTAAAGACTGGGGGGCAAAGACCATTTCTGATAAGAGTTTTTAATTGGCAACAGCTTTACCAAAAGATCACTATGTCTCTCTTAGTCCCCAGATTCTCTTGGTTAATTATTTGTTAAAAATGAAATGGTCACCAATAAAAACAACTCTGAATTCTTCCGCAGAGGGAGGGAGGTAAAGGTAACTTTTGTAATGTGATTAGTTGTCTTTTAATTCGTCTGAATCTATTTGATTTGTTTAGTCTAGATCTTGGAATATTATGTTTCTTAAAATAGGTCACATGTGCACATCAAATATCTGTTGCCTTGTAAATATCCCCCTACACACACACACACACTGGCAGGGGTGGGGGAGGGCAGCACGTTCACTCACATTCTCCTCTTACACAGCGAGGAAGCCAGTGGAAGCCTAAAAGCTCCCCTGGTTTTGTCTTCCTTACACATACAAGCAGGACTTTTTAGCTAATGGGTACACAAAAGACACTGTATGATTTACTTACTGTCCCACAAGAGTTGAGAAAATAGTGGCTACAAATAGAAAATGAAGAAACTCACCAATTTCCCATGTATTCTACTAAAATAATCTCTCAACACAGAATATAATCATAACTATGAAAATGCATTTCCTATGAATTAGACTTTTTCCTCATAACTGAACTGATACATTCTGAAACTTGAGCCGCGGGATGTTTAGTTTAACACCTACCGCCTTTGAGTGTTAAATCCATTAAGATGATTCTCTCTGAGTTCCGACACTAATGATAAAACCATCTGTAAAATAAAATCAGCTGCAGGTTAACTCCCACTGCAAACAGGATTACATCAGTTCTATTTTTCTTGGTGTGAGTGATATTTCCGCTGAGATGCCTTCCCCACCCCCCACCCCCAACCCGATCTCTCCTTAGGTTTCACTTTGTCAGAAGGAAAAGAAAGCAGCCTAAGTCTCATTTAATAGTAAGTGGGATTTTATATCTAATGATCTTTAATTTCCTTGGAGTGAAAACCAAACCCATTAAAAAAGAATTAAACTTATTTCTTCTTTTTTGTTTCCTTATTTTTAAAACTCGTTTTCCTTTATAAAGTTTTCAAAAGACCAGGATGGTTAACAATCACTAGAAATTTCATAACATTTTTTAAAAACAGGCAAAGATAATAAATTAAAATTTTCTGAATTTGGCTAAAATTCAAGGGAGAAGAAAACATAGCTTAAATACTGAGATAAAATATGTAATACTATTCACAAGGTTATTTAGTGAATTTTCTGCTTTGCTTTAACATAAGATTCTAATCAGGGTATTTTAAACATCAGATTTGTCCAACAGTACAAGACTGTGTTTATAATGGAACAAAAGCTCTTCTACCAAAAATCTTCTGAGTGAATAAGTGAGATGCATTACAAGAAAGGGGCCGACCAGTTGGTTTACTAAAACCTTGCTGGGTTTCCTCCTCCTTTCTCATGATCTCTCATCTCACATTTCTTCCTTACATGGCCATAAGTGCACCCAAGGTAAGAAGAGATAAACAAAGAAAAGTTAAACACCTCTCACAGAGGAGTGAAATATTTCTATTTATCCTTTTTGCTGATGGCACATTCAGCAATGAAAATCTCAATACTAATAAATTTAAAATACTCACATTTCTAAGCAAACCAGGATAGTAATCCACAGGCTCATACCCAAGACCTTGAGCAAAAAGACCAACTTCTTTTATATCAAAACTGATTGCTGAAAGTATACGAGATAACAAACTCTAAAAAACACCAACAGAAAGAGAAAAGGTCAATGTCTTACACACAAACGCATGTTCCTGTTATATACAATGCCTAGAATCTGAGTCACTTGTAAATGGGATAGAATCTATAAAACCAGTAATCTCAATTTGTCCAACTACCCAGTCCATTTTGAATCAAGTATAAAGAAGAAATAAGTTAGCATTAAAATTAGTCTATTAAAATAAGTCACTTTATATGTTAATAGTTAAGCAAAAATAATATCTACTTAATAATATTAACCATATAAAGAATAGGATTTTTTCTTTTTAAAAATAAATCATGGGGCCAGCACCGCGGCTCAATAGGCTAATCCTCCACCTTGTGGCGCTGGCACACCGGGTTCTAGTCCCGGTCGGGGCGCCGGATTCTGTCCCAGTTGCCCCTCTTCCAGGCCAGCTCTCTGCTGTGGCCTGGGAGTGCAGTGGAGGATGGCCCAAGTCCTTGGGCCCTGCACCCCATGGGAGACCAGGATAAGCATCTGGCTCCTGCAATCAGATCAGCGTGGTGCACCGGCCGCAGCGCGCCAGCCGTGGCAGCCATTGGAGGGTGAACCAATGGCAAAAAGGAAGACCTTTCTCTCTGTCTCTCTCTCTCTCACTGTCCACTCTGCCTGTCAAAAAAATAAAATTAAAAAATACATCACAGGGCCAGCACTATGCTGCAGTGGGTCAAGCCGCTACCTGCAGTGCCGGCATCCCATTTGGGCACTGGATTGAGACCAGGCTGCTCCACTTCCTTTCCAGCTCCCTCTTAATGTGCCTGGGAAAGCAGCAGAGAATGACCCAAGTGCTTCAGCCCCTGCACCCACGTGGGAGCCCAGATAAAGTTCCTGGCTCCTGGCTTCAGCCTGGTCTAGCCTTGACTGTTGCAGCCATTTGGGAAGTGAACCAGCAGATGGAAGAGATCTCTCTCTCTGCTTTTCTCTCTAATGCGACCTTTCAAGTAAATAAATAAATCTTTTTTTAAAAAATGCAGCAAAATATTTTTATCAGAGTAGACAAAAGAATTTAATACCACAAATCACAGGGGAAAGAACATAATGAATAGTGCCTGGAACACTAACTTTTAAAAAAGATTTTTACTTTGCATTACTCATCAAAATATTGCCGAGTTTAATATAAATTAATAATCAAATAAGCTAATAGGAAGACATTTTTTAAAAAATGTACTTGAAAGGTAGAGTTATAGACAGTGAGAGAAAGAGACAGAGACAAAGGTCTTCCTTCCGTTGGTTCATTCCTCAAATGGCCGCTATAGCTGGCGCTGTGCCAATCTGAAGCCAGGAGCCAGGTGCTTCCTCCCAGTCTCCCATGCAAGTGCATTGGGCCATCCTCCACTGCCCTCCCAGACCACAGCAGAGAGCTGGACTGGAAGAGGAGCAACCGGGACTAGAACCCAGCGCCCATATGGGATCTGGCGCCGCAGGCGGAGGGTTAACCAAGTGAGCTACGGTGCCGGCTAGAAAATCATTTTTAAAAGTATCTATATGAGAAAGCTCATTTCAAGGTGAAAAATCAAGGGAGTAAATTATAAAAAACTGCTCTAAATACAAATAAAAGTTTTTCAGAATGTAATATAAACACAAACTAGAAAACTAGCAAATTGATCACATGTAATCAAAGTAATGTATACAACATGATAAAGGAGAGCATAAAAATGAGTATGAATAGGTAACTTATAAAACTGAAATATCTAAGAAAAAAATAGATACATGTTCATCATCCTAATCAAAAAGAGTAAATTAGGAGGTCAGCATTGTGGCTCAGTGAGTTGAGCTGCTGCCTGCGATGCCAACACTGCAAGTGAGTGCTGGCTGGAGTCCTGGCTGCTCTATTTCTGACTCAGCTCCCTGCTAATGTGCCTGGGAAAAACAGAAGATGGCCAAGTAATTGGACCCCTGCCATTCACGTGGGAAACTCATAAAGCTCTTGACTTTGGCTTGGCCCAGCCCTGGCTGTTGGGGCCATCTCGGGAGTGAACCAGCAGATGGAAGATCTTTCTCTCTCTCTGTCTCTTCCTCTCTCTCTCTGTCACTCTGTCCTTCAAATAAATAAGGAAGATCTTTTAAAAGAAAAAAAAAGTAAAACAGTAACATGCCATTTTTCATTCAATGAATTAACAGTATCTTATAGACATGGATTCTGAATGCAGTTTGCGGTTCTATGAAACAGATACTTCATGTGGGCTCTGAGGGGAGATGGGGCTTCCAGAGTGCACCCACAGAGTGTGGGCAGGTGTGGGCACAGCCCACAGCCCATGGCCAAGCTTGACTTCCAGGGCCATGTGTGCCCACAGCAGGCTGTTACCTAACAAAGATGCCTTCTAGGCCAACAGAGGCCCTGCCTTTTTGACCTACATATTAAAGGTCTAAAATCAGTCAAAACCTTTGATATTATCTCTCATACAGTTAGGGAGATAAATCCACACATGATGATGAGGATTATGCTCAAAGATGTCCACTACTGTGTTCTTTCTCATAGTAAAAATGTTGAATAGCAGGAATGATGAGCTTTTATATTCCTATACAAGTACAGTGGCACTGCAAGCCATTAAAATGTTTATAAGGAGTTCATGGCAACATTTAAAATGTTATAAAGCTAAACGAAGATGCACAATTCTAAATCCAGAAATTATCTTAACCTATGTCATCAACATAAAAATGACACATAATAGGATGAAAAAATAGTGGAAGAAAACAGCACCAGAAGTCAACAGTCTCAGAGTTGTGCTTCTTAGGAATGTGATTATATAAAGGTATGCCACCTGGAAAGTAAACCAGCAAAGGGAAGATAGTCTCTCTCTCTCTCGCTCTCGCTCTCGCTCTCTTCCTCTCTCTGTATGTCTGACTTTCAGATAAATAAATCTTTAAAAAAAAGTAATTACTGAAGCCAAGAACAACACACACTTTGGCACTATCATACCCAGTGCCACCCAGTGTGGTTATCCCTAACCTATCACTGTGCTCATTTTTATTTCATCATAAAAGAATTCACATATTCAAAACACACAAAACAATAAGACAAATTTTACCCATCATCAAACTTAATCAATCAAACACGAGAAGCACAGATGGGGCCTTCCGTGCCTCTCCCTTCCCCCACAGGTCCACCACAGACTCTACTACAGGGGGAGATCTTGCCCCTGAATATGGCAGGCACCCTCCAGTGTAGACCACAGTGATTTCTTCCTGTGAGCTCCGATTCACCTTAGTATCCTCAAAACAGAACTCCAAGCAGCACTCCTAAGCAATATATCATGAAACCTCTGTCCCAGCTTGAGGTCTGGTGTAGAAGGGAACTCCAAATTAGAAAAGTGTATAATGAGTTACAAAGTAGCACTGAAGCTTACTACTCAACAGAAGACATTCCTGATTTCAAGGAAACAAAAAAGACCAGCAACACAGACCTTGTTGATTCCTCCATATCCCCAACCAAAAATCCATTCGAGGATACAAAAATAGGAAATTTACATAGTGAAAGTGAATTTTTTGTAAATCATAACATAACTCAAAGGCTCCTTACTAGAATGAAGATCGAATGGAGCCACTTACATATTATTGCCTTTTTCCCCTTCTGTTCAAAACTGCCAAAAGTACAGAAAGCTAACAGAAGCTGGTAACAGCCCAAAAGAGTTTTTCTCCCCATTCTTTTCAGAAGTCAAAACCATTCTGAGTGACAGCAAGCAGTCAGGGAGAGTAGATCCAGCCAGCACACCATCCTCTGAGAGGCTGCCCCCACTGCTGGCTCTGCTGAGCTTTTAATGCAGAGAAGCACCTGGTGCTCCCAGGAATCCAAGAATGGGACTGCTCTGGGCATAGATTGCAATGCAAGTGTCCTGGCAAAGGGGAAAGCAAGCCAGGCCTGGTCAGCCCCAATTAAAATCCACATGAAGAGCCTTACATCAGATCGAGGCAGGGAAAGGAGGTGGTAGAGTTTAGTGTGGACACCAGGAGGGCTCACAGTTGGGACAGTCTGGGTTTTTCACTGAGGAGGCTAGTCTGATGGTTAGTGGAACACGGGCAGTACTGCAAGTTCTTGACTTTCTGCTACTAGACTTTTGATATTCTACTTAAAAAATACTTATATGCCAGGAGCTGTTCTAAGTGCTTTATAAATAGTAACTCATTTAATCCTCACAGCCTAGGGGTGGGATACTATTATTGAATCTGTGTTACAGGTGATGAAATCTGAGATACAGAGTCAGCAAGCTGCCCAAGACAGTCACCTACTCTATAATCATATGGTTTTTATTTTTGAAAATGTTTATTTTCATCACAAAAGACAGATCTTCCATCTGCTGTTCTCCTTTATGAGTGGTGGGGACCCAAGCACTTGAGCCATCATCTGCTGCCTCCCAGGGGGCATTAGCAGGAAGCAGATCTGAAGTGGAGGAGCAAGGAATTAGCACTCCAATATGGGATGTGCACATCCCAAGCAGCAGCTTAACTTGGCTGCCACAACAGCTGCCCCAGGGTAGCTTATTTTTTTTAACTTATTTGAAAGGCTCACTTAGAGGGGGAGCGAGGGAGAGAGGGAGGGAGGGAGGAAGGAAGGAAAAAAGAGCAAGTGAGCTCAATCTTCCATCTGCTGGTTCAATCCCCAAATGGCTCAAACAGCCAGGCTGGGCCAGATCAAAGCCAGGATCCAGGAGCTTCATCTAGGTCTCCCACATAGGTGGCAGGGGGCCCAACAATTTATGTCATCTTTCACTACTTTCCCAGGCCATTGGCAGAGAGCTGGGTCAGAAGCAGCATCCAGGATTCAAACTGGTGCCTATATAGGATGGTGGTGCTGCAGGCTTGATTCTATGCCACAACCCCACTTGCCCAGGTAGCTTTTAACAGTGCAAATCTGACTGGCTCCGTTTAGACCCTTATGGCTTTTACTAAGTACTCTTACTATGAAGAGCAGAGTGCAAAGGCTGGGACTCACTGGCTCTGCAGCAACCCCCAAATGCTATCCAGCTGACTTCCTCCTCACCATGTTTGGGACCCTTAAGGGGCTACAGGCCTCTTGGGATGTAAGTATGCCTTATTCCTCTTGCCAGAAGGTTCTCCTAGCCCCTGTACCAGGTTAAATGTCATTTCTTAAAGGAATTCCAACAATCATAAGAACAAAGATTTACTGGGTGTTCACCATGAGTGACACTGTGCTAAGCTTTGTTAAGTGGCATCTCACTGAAAACCCTAAGTTCAATTTTTAATCAAATTCACTTGAGCAAAGTTTCATACCTGTGTTTCACATAAGTGGCCCTTAAAAAAAAATTACAGCACAATGTGCTGTAGACCTAGGTGGGATGGAAAGTAATGAAGTATACAACAAAAGGAAACCAGGTTCAAAGCAGACAGCTGAAGACTGCAGAGCGTGGAGCAGGTGTTTGGTTCAGGGGTTAGAACAGCTGTAGCTCCCATCAGAGTGCCTGCATTTGATGCCCACCACCAGCTCCTGATTCTTGTATCCTGCTAATGCAGACCCTGGGAGGCAGTAGTCCAGGCTCAAAAACTTGAGTCCCAGCTTAGGCCTGGCTAATGTGGGTATGTGGAGAGTGAACCAACACATGGGAGCTCTTTATTTTTATCTGTCCCTCTCTCTTTCTACTTCTCAAATAAATAAGTAAATAAATATTTAAATAAGGTTGTAGGGGCCGTCGTTGTAGCACAGCAGGTGAAAGCCATCTCTGTCTGCCACTCTGCCTTGCAAATAAATAAATAAATGTTGCAGACACTAAGCAAAACTATGGCCAAGCTTTCCCCTGGAACCCAGGGCCTTCCAACAGCACTCACACCATAAGCCAGGGAGAGAGATTTTGCAGCTCTCTGGCTATAGAGCCAGTAAAAGTCAGTCTAGACATTTCATGGCTCAGAGTCTATGGTTAGGAACTGTACATAATTCCTACATAATATTTAAAATGACAATAAACAGTTCTCTTTATATTTTTTTTTCTCAAAGAATTTATTTATTTGAAAGGCAGGTTATAGAGAGGGAAGGGGGGAAAGAGGAGGAGAGAGAGAGAGATCTCTTCCATCCACTGGTTCACTCCCCAAATGGCCACAATAGTCCAGGCAGAAGCTTGGTACTCCACTCTGGGTCTCCCAAATGGGTGGCAAGGACCCAAACACTTGGATCATCTTCTGCTGCTTTCTCAAGCACATTAGCAGGGAACTGGATCAGAACTAGAGCAGCCAGGATTCCAACTGGCACTCAAATAGTATGCCAGCATTGCAAGTGGCAGCTTAGCCTGCCTTAATCCTCAACACTATTTTCAATGCCTGTATTGCACAAATACAGTCTTGGAAAAATGAAAATAAAGTAGATCTTCCTGATCAGCAGGTGACACATTCTCCTTTTTTTAACATTTGTTTAAGATTTATTTTTTATTTATTTGAAAGACAAGAGTTACAGAGAGAGGGCGAGGGAGAGAAGAAGAGGGAGAGAGGGAGAGAGAGTGTGCCTTCTATCCACTGGTTCATTTCCCAAATGGCCACAATGGCCGGAGCTGAACCAATCCAAAGCTAGGAGCCAGGAGCTTCTTCCAAATTTCTCACATGGGTGTAAGAGCCCAAGCACTAGGGATATCATTCACTGCTTTCCCAGGTGCATTAACAGGAATCTGGATGGGAAGTGGAGCAGCTAGGACTTGAACCAGCACCCATACGAGATGCCAGTGCTGTAGGCCAGGGCTTTAACCCACTGTGCCACAGTGCAGCCCCTAGCAGGTGATATATTCTAAGACCTCCCCAAGTGGATACCTGAAACTGAGAGTAGCACTGAATATATATTATGTTTTTTCTATACATATGCGCACACCTATGATAAAGTTTAATTTTTAAAATAGACACAGTAAGATTAGCAATGATAATAATATTCCATAATAAAAGTTGCCAGTATCATCAGGCTTGCCTATTGGGAGCACTATTAAGTAAAATAAGGGTTGCTTGAATGCAAGCACTGTGACACTGATAAGTAAGCTGGCTATTCCGTGACCAGGGGTATGTAGGACATACAGTGCAGATACGCTGAACAAAGGGGACCTGTGTCCCCGGCAGGCCAGAGAGGAATGGCATATGACTTCATTGTGCTACCCAGAGCAGCTATCTAATTTAAAACAAGGAACTGTTTGTTTCTGGAGTTTTTCATGTAATATTTTCAGACTGTTGCTGGTCATTGGTAACTGAAACCAGTGTAAGTAAAACTGTGGATAAGGAGGGGACTATTGTAATTTAGCTGGCAAATATGTCCTGGATATTTCCAAAATGATAACTACACACTGATTTTTAAAAATCAAAAGCTATAAAGATATTTCCTTACCCTGCTCCCTATCCCAGTAAAACAAACAGACAAAACAAAACAAAACAAAAACCCTGGTTTCTGAATTTGTCTTAGCAGTTAAAACACTGGTTAGGGCACCTACATCTCATTATGTGAGGGCCTGGGTTTGATTCCCAGCTCTGGCTCCAGATTGCAGCTTCCCAGCAAGGTAGAGCCAGGAACATAGCAGCTGGTAGATCAAATAGTTGGGTTCCTAGGAGCCATCCACGTACATGAAACTCCTGGCTCCTGGCTTCAGTCTGGCCCAGTCAGACTGGGGAATGAACCAAGGGATAGGAGCTCTGTCTGTCTCTCTCTGTGTCTCTTGAGTTAAAACACAAACATGAAAACAACCTATACCACAATACTCAACATTGGCCAATATAGGGTGAAATGGTCACTCTGTTGCTGTTGGGAGCACAATTTTATAAAGTCTTTCTGGGAGGTCACTTGATAAAATATAGTTGTGGTGGTTTGGGAGTGTCCCCCAAAGTCATGTGTTGGAAACTTAATCCCCAGTGCAACAACGCTGATAACTAACCCACTGTAAGAGGTGATGAGGATAATCACATTAAGAGACGCTTAGGTCACGAGGGCCTTTGCTGGAATGGATTAAAGATGGTGTATAAGGAGTGAGTTGCAGATACCCCTCCTCTTTCACGAGTATGTCCTGCCTTTCTGCCATGGGATGACACACATGGAGCCCCTCAATCTTGCATTTCCTGGCCTCTAAAACTGTAAAAATAAATCTCTATTCTTTATAAACTACCCAGTCTCAGGTATTCAAGTAGCATAGTAGCACAAAACAAAGACATCAGCCAATACGTTAAAATGAATATCCTCTTACTCAGTAATTCAATTTCTAAGAATATATCCTAAGGAAAGATTTAGGTCCACAGCAGTATTGCAGTATTACTTATAAAAGGAAAAACTAGAAACAATCAAGTACTCAAGAAAAATTAGACTGGCTAAATTTGTCATGGCTTATCCAACAGAGTGAATTATGTTATAAAAAGATATTTAATAATATAGGAAAAGAAAATCAAACAACTGGAAAAGCAAGGTATAAAATTAAATGTTCAATGTGATTTCAATCTTAGAAACACAAAAAATTGGGAAGAAGGTAACAAGCAGTGAACACAGGTTATTTCTATGAATGATATTTATTTATTTATTTGAAAATCAGTTAAAGAGAGCAGAGGCAGAGAGAGAGAGAGAGAGAGAGAGAGAGAGAGAGAGAGAGAGAGAGAGAGTCTTCCATCTAATGGTTCACACCCCAATTGGCCACAATGGCCGGAGCTGTGCCAATCTGAAGCCAGGAGCCAGGAACTTCTTCTGTGTCTCCCATGCAGGTGCAGCGGCCCAAGCACTTGGGCCACCTTCCACTGCTTTCCCAGGCCATAGCAGAGAGCTGGATAGAAAGCAGAGCAGCCTGGTCTCCAACAGGCGTTCACATGGGATGCCAGCAACTCAGGCCAGGGTGTTAACCCACTGCACCGCAGTGCCAGCCCCTCTATGAGTGATTTAAAATTTTTTCTTCACATTATCTGTATTTCTAAAATTTCTTAAATTAACATATCCTAAAGTTTTTAACATAAAAATTCTTGTAAAACTAAACTACATGCTTTAGCTTACATCTGCTTTTACCCCTAACTCCCTAATATGAACTGCTGTGGAGGACCACAAGAGTCCACAAGAGTTTTATATTTGTCCTATAAATATTAGGCCTACCTATGGTTATATAACTTCAAAGTAAACACCTCAAACTTCAGCCCCTTATTCTTTCAAAGTAAACTCAGAAATTGATAACCACTTATCATTGCTTAGAATAAATTTTTTACTGCCCAAATAGCCTAAACACAAAACCATTAAAGACCAGGCATTGGCCCTTAGACTAAAACAAATTACTACACACTCACACAGTAACAGATAACTTTAAAAAACTCTGGCAGAGGGGCTGGCACTGCGGAGCAGGAGGCTAAGTCATGACCTGCAACACTGGCATCCCACATCTGATCCAGCTCCCTGCTAGTGTGCTGGGGAAAGCAGCACCCCGCCAGCTATGTGGGAGACCCAGGTAGGGTTCTAGGCTCCGGGCTTTGCCCTGGCCCAGCCCTGGCCATTGCAGCCTTTTGGGGAGTGAATCAGCAAATGGAATCTTTCTCTCTCTCTAGCTCTTTCAAACAAACAAAGCTTTTAAAAAACAAAAGGACAGCAAAGGTCATCAAGACACATCTATATTTAGAAGAAAAAAGTGCCAGCAGAGTGGTCTTGGAGGTCATGTACTCCAAACTTTTCGTTTTACTACTGAAGAACTGGGTATCTAAATATCATGCACCTATAAAATGCACGTGGATATAAACAAACAGGTTCTGACATAAGGAAAACATGCATTGCCCTGACTAAAACCCTACAAGGGTGGAAAGTGCACAGAACAGGGCCAAAAGTAAAATACTCTGGGGCTCAATTCTGATTCACAAATGAGTTTTATGAATGCAAGAACTCTGTTTGTGCTTGAAAAGCCACCAAAAATGCTTACAGGTGATTGTTCACAAGAAGAGTTCCTTTGATTTCTGCTCATCTCATTGTGCCTGCCCCTTCTTGTAACATTCACAGGCATGTGAGGAAACCTGGAGAAAACAGGTCATGGTTTGGCATTCAGTTGGGGTAGGAAGAAGGACTTTGGTTTTCACTCAGGCAAAAGGCCAGGAGAGCCAAACTAAGGTCAATATTCTCAAATGAAGCCAGGGCATATATTCTACACTTCTCCAAACAAGTTCTTCATATGACCATTAAAATCTTTTAGAATTTCCATCTCTTTGCTGTCTACTGCATATGCAAAAACCTTGTACACAAGGACCCATCATTCATTCATTCATTCTACAAACAATATCAAGTATGATCTGATTTCATGGGGCTGGCCTTGTGGTACAGCAGGTTAAGCTGTCATCTGTGACACCAGCACTCCACTTGGGCACTGGTTTGAGTCTCAGCTGCTCCATCCTGATCCAGCTCCCTGCTCATGTACCTAGGAAAGCAGCAGCAGAGGGCCCAAGTCTTGGCACCCTGAATCCATGTGGGAGACCAGGATGGAGTTCTAGGTTCCTGGCTTTGGCCTGGCTATTGTGGCCATTTGGGGAGTGAACCAGAAGATGGATGATGTCTCTGTGTATGTGTGTCCCCTTTTCTTTGTGTGTAATTTTGCTTTCCAAATAAATAAATAAATCTTTTTTTCCCCTAAAGTATGATCTGATCTCAGCTCCAAAGGGCCGCTGGGGCAAGTGGGATGAGAAGCCTTTGTGATCTGCTAACAGCAATGGAGGTGGGAACAATCATCATGGAAACTAAGTGCATTCAGTGCTAAGACAAGGAGTGAGGCAATCACCGTAGGAACAGAGCCAGTTCAACTGGTGGGTTCAGAGTGCTCCCAGAGTGATGGAGCGGACGCTGGGTGGGGGAAGAGAGAAACACTACTCAATGCATGGCTGATGTTGGCTGGAAAGAGAGGAAAAGGATGGGTCAGAGCAGAAAAGAGGCAGAAGAGCAGGCACTGTGGAAATGCTCCTGTCGCCCTCATGGCTTCAGGCCTTCATGGGGGTCTCAGTCACAGCCTGCTGCCACATGGCTTTAACCCTCCTGGGTCAAACTTATTTCCTCAGCCTTTCTCTTGGACCATCATGATTTGGTCAGAGTGCCTGCTGGCTGCCAAATTCACCAAGCCCCTTTCCACCTTGTTTCTTTCTCCTGAGAAACACAAAGTTAAATCTATCTTTCAAAATCCATCTTCATATAATACTCTTTTTCTAGCTCCCAAAAGAGTAAGATTTTTGTCCTGAAATTGAAGTTTCCTTCTTGTACTTCTCTCCTGGGGCCTTCAAGGTCCACCCTGCTGTGCTTTTACAAACACTCTCCCTCCTCACGCACTAGCTAACAGCTCTCCCAGGAAGAGACTGTCTTACTAATTTTTATATGCTTTGAGCAACTGCGAACTAGCCTTTGGCATTTCACTCAATAATCAAACTCAACAGAAGGCACTGCTCCTTTATGGCTACTGCACAAAGTCATCGCTACAGGATTCTTCTGTGACATCACTGCAGCAGAACACAGTGAGTTTTCTTGCTTCCCTAAGTTTCAGGTCCTAAACATCCACAGCACATTGAAAAGCATGACACTGCTACATATTTGTACTTAAAAAGAGACTGACTCAGTCCAGGAATATTGGCCAAAAACTTGGGCCGATGTGGAAGTGATTTCCCTGCTTCGATCTCTGCAGCTGGTGGTAACCTGTGGGCAGCCACAGTCCAGAAAACCCAGGGGCACAGAAGGGCGGCAGCGAGAGTGGTGTGCAAGGGGCTCGGGAAATTCCCGGTGAGCCCCTCTGAATGTAAATAAATGTTACAGTGGAGACAACACGATCTGAAAACACTTTTCCCTACCAATCTGATCAGTAAAACTAAGTTCTTATGAGTCTGATCCAATTTATTCAATTACTATGCTTCCCCTCCCCCAAATCTACACCCCAAGTGTAACACAATGTGTTTAAGGCTTTGCACAATACCTGGCTGACTCCATCCTAGGGGCAGTTCTTGGCAGGTCTTTCACCGTATTAAATACCTATGCCCAAAGGCTGAGTTACTCACTTCCTTTTTTATGTTCCTCTGGCATTTTATGTAAACATCTAATAAAAAACTTGTTATTATATTGGAATTGTTTGTTTGCTTAACAAGTATTAAAATTCCTAAATTAATTAAATCACCTGCAAGTGATTTATATTTTGCTAAATTGGATAGTGAAAATTAGCTACTTTTCCTAATAACACAATCCTAAATTATCATTTCTTCCCTGCCAACAAAGACAACATAGAAATTAGATCAACACACAAATGTCACCTGAATTTAGGTCACTGGAAAAAAAAATATGTTGGGGCTGGCATTGTGATGTGGCAGTTGAACCCACCACTTCCGATGCCAGCATCCCACACTGCAGCACTGGTTCCAGCCCTGACTGCTCTACTTCCAATCCAGCTCCTTGCTAATGCCCCTGGGAAGTCAGTGGGCCCCATCACCTACTTGGGAGACCCAGATAGAGTTCTAAGCTCCTGGATTTGGTCTGATCCAGCCAACGCCACTGCAGTCATTCGGGGAATGAACCAGCAGATGAAGCTTTCTCTCTGCATCTCTGTTACTCTGCTTTTCAAATAAATAAGTAAATACATAAATCTTTAAATAAAAAAGGAAGGGGGCAGCGGTTAAGCTGCCACCTGCAGTGCTGGCATCCCATATGGGCACTGGTTTGAGTCCCTGCTGGTCCATATCCAATCCAGCTCTCTGTTAATGCACCTGGGAAAGCAGCAGAAAATGGTCCAAGTGCTTGGGCCCCTGTACCCACGTGGGAGACCCAGATGAAACTCCTGGCTCCTGGGCCGGCGCTGTGGCTCAACAGGCTAATCCTCCACCTTGCGGCGCTGGCACACCGGGTTCTAGTCCCGGTCGGGGCGCCGGATTCTGTCCCGGTTGCCCCTCTTCCAGGCCAGCCCTCTGCTGTGGCCCGGGAGTGCAGTGGAGGATGGCCCAAGTGCTTGGGCCCTGCACCCCATGGGAGACCAGGAAAAAGCACCTAGCACCTGGCTCCTGCCATCGGATCAGCGCAGTGCGCCGGCCGCAGTGCGCCGGCCGCAGCGCGCCAGCCGCGGCAGCCATTGGAGGGTGAACCAACGGCAAAGGAAGACCTTTCTCTCTGTCTCTCTCTCTCACTGTCCACTCTGCCTGTCAAAAAAAAAAAAAGAAACTCCTGGCTCCTGAATTCAGCCTGGCCTGACCCTGATCATTGCAGTCATTTAGGGAGTGAACCGGTAGATGGAAAATTCTCTACCTACCTCTGCCTCTCCTTCTCTGTAACACTGTCTTTCAAATAAATAAATATATTTTTAAAAAGTGGAGGGGGGGGTTGTTGCCCTGTATCCAGTAAAATGGGCCAGCAATTCCCAAAATAGTAGTTAATTAATATAGCCTGCTTAACTGGAGAGAGATATATGCTCTGAGCAAGAAAAATTCAGCGTCACAGAGATTTCAATCCTATGGCATATGGACTCAATGCAGTACCAATGACAACTCTAAACAGGGTTTGAGGTAGAATTTCAAGAGTTTTTCTAAAGTTTACATTAAAAAGTCAAAGGCCAAGAACAACTTGCTAAAGGCAAGAAAAAAAATTAGAGAAATAAACAGGCAGCACAACTCCATCTATATAAAGATCAAAAACCGGCAAACTAAACAAAGAGGCTGTTCAGAGTTACCAAATGGAATGTAGCATATGAGATATTTTACACTCCCATGATAATCCTGTTAGTCTGAAGCACCTCTGCATTAAGCTTTCTCAGGAAGGAGTTGTGTTCTTGTGGCATAATTTCACAGACATCTCTTTTAAAACCTGGAATCCTTGCTGTTGGCACTGTGGTGCAGTGGGTTAAGCCTCTGCCTATGACATCAGCATCCCATATGGTCACCAATTTGAGTCCTGATGCTCCACTTCTGATCCAGCTTTCTGCTAATGAATCAGGGAAGGCTGCAGAAGATGGTCCAAGTGTCTGAGGCCCTGCCACCCACATGGGAGGTCCTGATGGAATTCTAGGCTCCTGGCTTTGGCCTGGTCCTGCCTCGACCATCGTAGCCATTTGGGGTACAAACCAGCAGATGGAAGATCTTTTTCTCTGTCTCTCCCTCTCTCTCTTACTGTTTCAAACAAATAAAATCTTAAGAACATTTTTAAAAGCCTAAAATCTTAATATCTTAAATATTAAGGAACAATAGAGATAAAGTTTACACAAAAATACAGAGATTTAATGCATATTCATTGCTGCTGATAAAACTATAAAAGAGGCTGGCGCCACGGCTCAATAGGCTAATCCTCCACCTTGCGGTGCCGGCACACCGGGTTCTAGTCCTGGTCGGGGCGCCGGATTCTGTCCCGGTTGCCCCTCTTCCAGGCCAGCTCTCTGCTGTGGCCAGGGAGTGCACTGGAGGATGGCCCAAGTGCTTGGGCCCTGCACCCCATGGGAGACCAGGAGAAGCACCTGGCTCCTGCCTTCAGATCAGAGTGGTGCGCCGGCTGCAGCGTGACAGCTGTGGCGGCCATTGGAGGGTGAACCAACGGCAAAGGAAGACCTTTCTCTTTGTCTCTCTCTCTCACTGCCCATTCTGCCTGTAAAACAAAACAAAACAAAACAAAAAAACTATAAAAGAAGCAATACACAAACTGCTTGAAAAATTATCTAGAACTTTGTAAGTTTAAAATATTTTAATTTCCATGGTATTTCTTTGTTAGTTGCAAATTAAGAATTAAATGCTATTTCAACATATAAGGAGCACTCCTGAAAGAACAGTTTATAATCCAAAACAAGAAGTCAGCCCTAAATTAAAGGTATGAGTTTACTTTTAATGCATTCTTTCTGAAAATAAGATACATTTAAAGTCATTTTCAGGAAAAAAAAAAAAATTTTTCATTTTAAATATTTATGATAACGTATCCTTTACCAAAGAAGCAATGAATAGTTGAATTTTCTGAGGAATGAAGACAATCTAAGCTTTGAGCCTAATACAAATATTTCCAAACCCCAAAATAGCAGTCTGAATAAATCAACCTAAATAACATCACAGAAAACAATGTTCAATTCCTAACCTAGAACCCAACAATCTGCTTCCAACATGTTACATGTCTTGCTTACTTGTCCTAATACAGTCTATCTAAAAGATCTGAAATGTCCATAGTTCCTTTTATTTCAATCCAGTATTCAAGCTGTTAAACAATTTCCATTTTTACAGAATTCATATCTACTTGAGCTTAAGTGGCCAAAGATTAATTCACTGAACAATCCCCTACTGAAGAAAAGCTATCCATATAAGACAGGTGTTGATGGTTAGGAATCAAGAATCAGTAATAGTCATTGATTAATTTCCCTGTTTCATAAATCACATTCTTTTTTTAAAATTTAAAAAATTTTTTTTTGACAGGCAGAGTGGACAGTGAGAGAGAGAGACAGAGAGAAAGGTCTTCCTTTGCCATTGGTTCACCCTCCAATGGCTGCCGCGGACGGCGCGCTGCGGCCAGGGCACCGCGCTCATCCAATGGCAGGAGCCAGGAGCCAGGTGCTTATCCTGGTCTCCCATGCAGGTGCAGGGCCCAAGCACTTGGGCCATCCTCCACTGCACTCCCGGGCCACAGCAGAGGGCTGGCCTGGAAGAGGGGCAACAGGGACAGAATCCGGCGCCCCAACCGGGACTAGAACCGGTGTGCCGGCGCCGCAAGGCGGAGGATTAGCCTGTTGAGCCACGGCGCCGGCCTCATAAATCACATTCTGAATGCACAGAAGTACTTGCATTCCAAAAATGATTTCAAATCAGGTAGAAAATCAGAATATTGTTTCTTTAGAAAACTTGAAATCCCACCAGCACTCCTCAGTAAAGGTTAGCATTAAGAAGCTCAACTTGAGGCTGGTGTTCTGGCACAGTGGGGATTAAGGTGACACCTGTGACACAGGCATCCAATATGAGCCCCAGTTGAAGTCCTGGATGTTCTACTTCTGATTCAGCTCCCTGCCAATGTGGGAAAGCAGTAGAAGATGGCCCTAATGCCCGAGCCCATGCCACCCATGTGTGAGATCCAGATGAAGTTCCTGGCTCCTTGGCTTCGGCCTGGCCACACTACAGCCATTGTGAGCATTTGGGGAATGAACCAGCAGATGGAAGATACCTCTGTTTCTCCATAACCCTGCTTTCAAATAAATAAACCTAAAAAAAAATCTGAAACCAAAACTACATGTTGATTAAGCCCCATGGTGGGGCTGCTGAACTACTACTAACAAAAGTAGATTCAAACCTATCTGGTTTCCTCAGTCTGGGGCAGATCATTCTTTTGGGGTGGGGGGGCTGTCCTGTGCCTCTATCCTTAGATCCCAGTACCACTGTAAGTTATCTGTAGACATTACTAACTACTCTGAAGAGCAAAATCACCTCAGTTAAGCAGCTCTGGGCTGGGTCTGGCATTGTGGCAGAGCTGGTTAAGCTACCACCTACAATGCTGGCGTCCCATATGGGCACCAGTTCAAGACCTAGCTGTTCCACTTTTTATCCAGCTCCCTATTAATGTGCCTGGAGAAGCAGTGGAAGATGGCCTAAGGGCATGGGCCCCTGCACCCATGTGGGAGACCCAGATGAAGCTGCTGGCTCCTGGCTTTGCCCTGGCAAAACACCCACCATTGTAGCCATTTGGGGAATGAACCAGAGAATGGAAGATATCTCTCTCTCTCTTTCTAACTCTGCCTTTCAAATAAAAAAATCTTAAGAAAGAAAGAAAGAAAGAAAGAAAGAAAGAAAGAAAGAAAGAAAGAAAGAAAGAAAGAGAAAGAAAACAGAACAGAAAAAGAAAGCTCTGGTTTGAAGACATCCATTTTTAAAAATTACTTGGATTACATTTTTTCAATGTCATTCATCTCTGGCATAAAGATGAATATTGGCTATAGAAAAGGGAGATTTGTACGGAAATATGAATGGAAATAACTGCAGCAGTCAGCAGCATGTGAAGAAAAAGCTGCAGAATATACATTCAGCATAGTCCCACTTATGTGAAAACTAACATAAAACAAATGAATGCATTTTCGTATACAAAGGTAAAGGCCAGGAAGCCCTATTATCCATTTATCTCAGAGATAGATTCCTCCTGGGAGTAGGTTGCTGTGTCTGGGTTGGTTTTGTTTTTACGGGATTATATTAATGTATGATTTGTGTAATTAATAAAGTAAGGAAAAAGAAAAGTCATAGAGCTTTAAACAGAGAATTAATGTTAAACGGGTTTGGAGTCGCAGCTAATGACCTCAGGATAACTTTTGAAAGTGTTAGGGTTCCCCATTTTTAGCTATATAAAAGGTAGATAATAAAACTGACTGCAGAGTACTGTCACAAAGTCACGTGAGGCACACGCACAGATAGAAGCCAAGAGAGGTGCAGCTCACAGCTGCTGCCACTTAAGTCTCAGTCTCGGTGAGGATGGAATATAATCTGAGAGCCAGGACACAGTCCACCTACTAACCTTTGCATCATTGCAAAGCCTGCTCCTGCATACACATACCCGACAGTAAGGGAGGTATCATCACTAGGCCTGCCACAAACAAGTAATAACTGTATGGAGGCAGCGCCAAGTGTGAAAGCTGGATGGCCTCAGGGAGCGCTTCTCAGGGGTGAGATGCAGACACCTCACTCTCAATCACCAGGGCACTTTCATCATGCAGACCACCTGGGTCCCACTCCAGTCCTGGCATACTGTATGTAAATGCTCTGTATATTTCTCTTCCATGCATGGGGGCAAGAACTGAGACAAGACAGCACAGAAGGATGCCCAGGCCACCCTGCAACCCTCCCACCTTGGCCAAAGCCATTCCTTCCTCTGTCCAAAGTACTACAGCAGAATGTAGGTAAGTGAGATTAGGCACTGAGTTAGATTATTTTCAGAGTGGAAACATCCCAGGACCCATCTCAGTTCTTCTAGAAGATCTGCCCCTCGGTGGAGGAAATCACTAACTTTCAGTTTCTTTACCTCTGAAGTGGGGAAAATAGTATCTCAAGGTTAGGAGGACTGACCAAAACCATGTATGTGAATCACCCAGAGAGCTGGTCAATCATGAGTTTCCACATGACAAGATTGATCTAGTTTCCAAGACAGGCCAAATGTCTAGAAGCTGCACACATTAGAAAGACAGAGAAAGGTCTTTAGTGCATTCTTTGTCATAATTTTGGTTGCCTACAAGTTAACCATTCAGGGCTGCCTACACTCAAACTGAACTTTTCCCATTTTCCCAGTTAGAGATATGATCTCTACTTTCTCTCCCAAAGGCCCTCCTTCCCCAGGTTCCTAGAAAGGCAGGTGTTGTGTCACCACTGCCACTGCTTCAAGATGAGTGTAGACAGGTAGTTTACAAGTAGCATTTTGTTGTTGTTGTTATTGACAGGCAGAGTTAGACAGTGAGAGAGACAGAAAGTCTTCCTTCCGTTGGTTCACCCCCAAAATGGCCACTACAGCCGGCACGCTGCGCTGATCCAAAGTCAAGAGCCAGGTGCTTCTCCTGGTCTCCCATGCGGGTGCAGGGTCCAAGCACTTGGGCCATCCTCCACTGCCTTCCGGGGCCACAGCAGACAGCTGGACTGGAAGAGGAGCAACCAGGACAGAACCAGCGCCCCAGCCAGGACTAGAACCCGAAGTACTGGCGTCGCAGGTGGAGGATTAGCCTACTGAGCCACGGCATCGACCTTACATGTAGTATTGGCCATAAAAAATCCTTTTAGCTCTCCTCTGCTGTCTCCTTTTACGACTTTATATTCACAACTCCATGCCACAGCACCATCACTGCTTCTTGGGAGAAGAAAGAAGTTAAAAGATACCACAGGCCCAGAACTTTCACTGCTTGGCGCCATAAAGAAGTGTCAGGGAGTCCCAGAAGGGAGCCATTCCTGATCAGTGAAAGGTATGACATTTTTCCTTTGTATTTATTGTTCCTATCCATAATTTCTCTTTGTATTATCTTTTATTATCCAAAAATGGATGTAATCTGCCAATCTGAAACAAATTCTTGCGTCTATTTTCTCTATAGTATGTCTGTTTCCTACTTACTTTTTCTTCTTGCAATTTCCCATTCTCTTACATTTTTATGTCCATTCCTACACTTCCCCCTCTCTCAAAATAATCCATCTCTGGACTGTCTTTAGGCCCTCGTCTCTTTTCCTACATCCTAATCCATCCTAGCTTTTTTCCTTCTCTCATTTTGGATATTCAAAATTACAATATGATGAACCCCATAATTTAAAAAAATTACCAACAAAAACTTATGAATGATATTCCAAGTCAAGCTCAAAAGAAAATTTTACTTAGAATTTATTAAATGTAATTGTCTTAAGACAGCATAGTATTTGTGTTCTCTGTTGTGCTATTCAATTCCTCTGAACATGAGTTAAATATACCAGTTACTCTAACTTAAAAGATGGAACAAAGTTATTCCCATTCCTTTTTGCAGTTTTACATCCATGGCCAAAACAAATGATTGCAGACAGATTTCTGTAGCTTTTCCTTCACAATCCTGTCTTTGGGTTTTTTATTTATTTATTTTTTCTAATTTAAATGTTCCATTGCAGTTTAAATGAAATGATCTACAATAAAAACCTAACTGGCCTGGTATTTTTAGAGCCCCTTTTTACTATGAAATAAACACTCAGAAATCTGGAGAATTGCAGTGGTTAAGTCTGTAAGTGAGAAGGAAGGCTGCTCATTCAGGGAGCCTCCCAACACCCATTGTTTACACAGCCTATTCCATGAGCAGGATGCTGACATAACACAATTCACAGAATTTCCAAACACACGTCCAATCATAACAAAGTCTGCAGTTTTTACTTTTGCTTACAGAACCTCTTGCTTGCCCACTCATTAGTTCCAGGGGGGGAAACAGAGTTGGCTTTCCAAAAACCAAAATCAAAAGGTTTTTAAAAAATAAGCCTGAACAAAATCGCAGTATGAATGATTCAAACCATGGTGTTAAAACACATTCAAGAGACTGCCTACAGGAAGACACAGATACACATTTAGAAATACCTTCGCTCAAGCCAGTCATGTGGTCTCTGTCAAGTATAAACAATCATCCCTTTGCAAACTCTCTCAACACCCCTTTTCTTAAGCACTGTGGAACAAACCCCAGCCCTAAGGAATCCACCCCTACTCTCTCTCCCGGCACCCACACAGTAGAAGGCGGCTGGACAGTATGGGACAACCAAGCCGGCAGTGTTGGCTTTGACGTATGACCACAGTCCTCACCACCCTTTCACGCTTCCTTGGTCCATTTGTTCAGCCACTTCCTGCGCATTTGTTTCGTATCTCTTCCTCTCTGCTCACACCACTGCCCTGTCCCGGAGACTCCTGTGGTGTATCACATCTCATAGGTCAGTTAAGCTTCTCAACTCTGAAAACCTGACATCTGAAATGCTCTACAACCTGAACACGTTGAGCAATGACTTGATGCTACAAGTGAAAAACTCCATGCACAAAACTATTAAAATAGTATATAAAATTACAAATCAGGACCCTGGCAGTAGCAAGTCAGTTCTCTTGAGGATCATTGCTGGGTTCCTCCTATTGATTTACAAACATACTCATTAGCCTCAAATGAGTAAAGTTTTCCTTTTTTTCTATATCTCCCTCCTTCGAATTACTGCCTGTATCTTTTCTTAGCATTTAGTACAATGTCCTGGGAAAGTTGTCTAAACTGGCCTCTTCTACTTTCCTCCTCACATTCATTCTTCAGACTTCTCTAATCTGGCTTCTATTCCTCCCAATCCACAGGAAGAACCACACAGTGCAAATAGTTGGATGAGTTCCTGCTCAAGCCAGCTGCCTGCTGCCTCCATAGGTTCAGTGCTGCCTGCTCCTCTGGACACCCTTGGCCTCCAGGACACACACATACCACGTGTTCCACACAGCCGCAGGGTGGACCTGGCTTCTGCTGCCTCTGACCGAGCTGCTAGTACACTACACCACATACTTCTCTTCTCATCTGGTCTTATCTGCTAGAACTTTTTCCTCAGCCTGGTTTTAGACATTAAACACCTCGGCACTCAGTGATCCACAGGAAATTTTAGCTAGCTAGCTCCATGATTCCAAATACCCCTAAGTGTCGAGAGCTTTAACAAAGTGTCAGAGTCCTATTTTGATGTTTGAATCTGATAGTTTTCATGCCCATGGTTCTCCTTCCCCTTCTGCCCTACATCTGGGTGGGCCCATAGGAGTACTGGTAAGAAAGCCTGGGTGCTCCTTCCCTCAAGGCTCTGCACTGCGCCAGCCTCCACCCCACTTCTGTAAGGTGACCACAAAATCCTCCACCCTCTCTCCTACCTCCAGACTTACCTATGCAACTAGTTTGCCTAATATCTTCAAATATATAATAGATATCTCAAATTTTACAAGTCTAAGACTCGCCCCAGTCCCCCCCAATTCCCTTTTCTTTTTTTTTAAACTTTTATTTAATAAACATAAATTTCGAGAGTACAACATTTGATTATAGCAGTATTTTCCCCCATAACCACCCTCCCACCCACAAACCATCCTATCTCCTGTTCCCTCTCCCATTCCATTCTTCATTAAGATTCATTTTAAATTACCTTTATATACAAAAGATCAACTTAGTATATGCTAAGTAAAGATTTCAACAGATTGCGCCCACACAGACACACAAAATATAAAGTACTATTTATATTACCATTAATTATTATTATCTACCATTAATTTGCATAGTACAACACATTAAGGACAGAGATCCTACATGGGGAACAAGTGTACAGTGACTCCCGTTGTTGATTTAACAATTGACACTCTTATTTATGATGTCAGTAATCAACCAAGGCTCTTGATATGAGCTGCCAAGGCTATGGAAGCCTCTTGAGTTCACAAACTCCCACCTTAATTAGACAAGGCCATAATCAAAGTGGAAGTTCTCTCCTCCCTTCAGAGAAAGGTGCCTCCTTCTTTGATGGCCCGTTCTTTCTGCTGGGATCTCACTCACAGAGATCTTTCATTTAGGTCATTTTTTTACCACAGTGTCTTGGCTTTCCATGCCTGAGAAACTCTCATAGGTTTTTTAGCCAGATCCAAATGCCTTAAGGGCTGACTCTAAGGCCAGAGTGCTGCCCAAACTCCCTTTTCATCATTGCCAGACAAGTAAATGATTCTCACATAGACATGGTTGCTCTGACCTAGCCAAAATTTTAAATGTTGCCTTCAAGTTAACCTTCATATCCTTCCCCTCATCTTCCACATGTAACTATCAGCAAGTCTCATCAATTATAGCTAGAATGCACGCTGGGCCAGGCTGCTCTTCATGTCACCACTCTCACTCCGATCCTACCAATATTCTCTCTTGCCCAGATGCTGCCACAGCCTCAGTGCCATTTTTCTCTTTTTAGTCTTTCCTCCTCTCACTAGCTCCCTTTTCTACAAAACAGCAAGAGGAAGGAGTGTTAAGGATGTACCACTTTCAGGGGTGAAGCAAAGAATGTGAATTTTGAAAGCAAGAATATTTTTTAAAAATGTATTTGAAAGGCAAAGAGCTTTTTTTTTTTTTTTTTTTTTTTTCCATTTGCTAGTTCATTTCCCAAATGCTTACAATAGGCAGGGCTGGGCCAGGCTGAAGCCAGGAACTCAATTTAGGTCTCCTATGTGGCTGGCAGGGACACAAATACTTGAACCATCATCTAATTCCCTGGGTGCATATTAGCAGGAAGTTGGATTGAAAGCAGAGCTGGGACTCAAACTAGGCTCTGATATAGGATGCAGGCATCCTGGTTCCCTGCTCAGAGTGGCCCTCCAGAGAACAATGAGATAAGCTCTTAGTTATGAAATCTAAAAGAAGGGGTGGGTGTCTAGCCTAGAAGTTAAGATACCAGTTAAGGTGCCTGCATCCCACACCAGGATGCGTGGGTTTGATATCTGGCTCCAGCTCTTGACTCCAACTTCTGTTAACATGCAAGTGGTGATGGCTCAAGTACATGGATCCATGCCACCCATGTAGGAGGCCCAGATGGAGTTCTTGGCTCCCAGCTTTTACCCAGCCCAGCTCCAGTTATTGTGGGCATTTTAGGAATGTACACTGAGTAAGAGTACATGTGTGAGCACTCTCTGTCTCTGTCTCAAACAAATAAATTTTAAAAATGAAATAAAATGTTAGCAGAGTGGTTCAGATATACCAAGCTGGAAAACTGCCTTCTGTGGGTCTGACAACAGGAAGTCACTAGGTAAAGACTATGTGGCTCAGACTAGTGACTGGCAGCAACCACCTTTACTTCTTCCAGATCCAAGGGTCAAGCCAGTCTGTCCACAACCCTACTTCCTACCACAAGATACTTTCGGTTGACACATAACGCCCCAATGATGGGAAAACCTAGCAGTGAAACAGAAAATGAACTGCAAGTTCAAGGACTTATGTTCTAGTTTTACAGCTTAACTAGCTTTCTAAATATTTCTTAACATTTAAAGCCTTGTTTTTTGCATTTTCAAACTGAAGTCATAATAGTCTTCTCAGGGAATTGTTAGATGCAATTATGTGTGAACAAACTAAAGACCCCCATGCAAATGTTATTCATACAGCTCCCTTTGAAATGCCCCTTAGACAAAAAGCACTTTTAATTTGATTGATAGCTTAGGAAAAATTACTCATGTATAGCAGCAAAAGATGTGGACACTGCAGAGATACACTCATACGGTAAAGATTCTTCAATATTGTAGTAATTACAGAATTCTACTTTAACTTGTTTATCCCCAGATATCAATCTTTTCCTACCCAGTTTCATTTTCCACCATCTTCCTTGGTTTCCATTCATCCAGAGATTACACGTGTGAACAGGAACAAGCAGAACTTCACTAAGCAATTATAAATTTCTGTATTATTAAAAATCATTGAGAAAATAAGACTCTTTTATCTTAAAGTAGTCTACTATAAAACTTTGCTTTTATGTATCTACATTCAAAATCAATTAGGGGATATTGACTGAGTACCTACCATGCACTTGGCTTTGGAGATGTCATAGTCAAGAGAGTTGAAATTATTGCTCTCATGGAATTTAGATTCCACACAGGGGGACAAGGAAAAGACAAACCAAATGAAGATGGAAAATCTTACAAAAGAAATAAACAGGATGCTGTGATCAGGAAAACTGAGAAATGGAGAACAGGTTTATTTTAGATAAAGGAAAGATACTCTGAAGACTGGGCATGGGATTGACACATGACAAGAGAAGCCATTGTTATGCAGCAGGTAAAGCCACCGACTGCAATGCCAGCATCCCAAATGAGTTTGAGTCCCAACTGCTCCACTTCTGATCCAGCTCCCTGCTAATTCACCTGGGAAAGCAGAGGATGACCCAAGTGCTTGAGCCTCTGCACCCAGGTAGGAGACCCAAAGCCAGGTGTGTGGTAGGTACTCAGTCGATATCCCTTTATTGATTTCGAATATAGATACATAACAGCAAAGTTTTATAGTAGACTACTTTAAAAGACTCCTATTTTCCCAATGATTTTTAATAATACAGTAATTTATAATTGCTTAGTGAAGTTTTCCTTGTTCCTGTTCACACATGAAATCTCTGGATGAATGGAAACCAAGGAAGATGGTGGAAAATGAAACTGGAAGATGCTCCTGGCTCTGGCCTGGCCCAATCCTGGCCATTGCAACCATCTAGGGAGTGAACCAGCAGATGGAAAAGATTCTCTCTCTCTCTCTCTCTCTCTCTCTCTCTCTTTTTCCTTCTAACTCTTCCTTTCAAATAAATGAATCTTAAAAAAAAAAAAAAAAGTCAAGAAAAGCAACCAACAAAGCAGATTTTGTGGAAAGAACAGCACCCAAAATCAAGTTATTGGCAAGTAAAAGGCAAGAAAGAAATGCCAGGAAGGTTACTGTAGCTGGGACATGGTGAGCAGAAGAAAGAGTGTCATGAGATGAATCAGGCTTCTAATCATGCACGCTGTGGCAATGGGGACTGTGGATGCTGTTCCTTTTTTTTTCTTAATTTTTTTTATTTATTTGACAGGTAGAGTTATAGACAGTGAGAGAGAGAGAGAAAGACAGAGAAAGATCTTTCTTCCGTTGGTTCACTCCCCACATGACTGCTACAGATGGTGCTGTGCCGATCCCAAGCCAGGAGCCAGGTGCCTCTCCTGGTCTCCCATGCGGATGCAGGGGCCCAAGCACTTGGGCCATCCTCCACTGCCCTCCCAGGCCACAGCAGAGAGCTGGACTGGAAGAGGAGCAACGTGGACTAGAACAGGCGCCCATATGGGATGCCAGCGCCGCAGGCAGAGGATTAACCATGTGAGCTATGGTGCCGGCCATGAGGATGCTGGTGCAAGTGCAATGGGATGAAATCAAGGAGTATTTCATAGCAAAGTAATTTTATCTCCTTTTTGTTTGCAAAAGTATTAAGTTTTAGCTTTACTGTGCATACAGTAGGGAGAAACAAGAATGTTTCTAAACAGGGCAGTGGCCTGAGTTATGCTTTACAAAAATTGGATTAGCAACACTACGCAAGGTAGAATGGAAGGGGAGGAAGATACTAGAGGGTGAGATACTAATAAGCAACAATTACAGTCAAGAACTGCAATGACAGTAATGGGAATGAAGGGAGATCTACCACATGGGCAGAATGGACAGTTTGCAAAGGGAGAACTGACTGGAGCAAAAGAGCGAACAATTGGCAGGGATTTTCAGCCTGCAGACTGAGTGAATACTGTGACAAAGAAGAAAACACAGGTACAAGGTGGAGGCCACGGTAAGAGAAGGCAGTGCATTCACCACCTCCTCACTCTGTAGTCCACCTTGCTATTTCATTGCATTATTCTATTCATTATTCCAGAGCTACTCAACCAAAGCTGGGTACTGGTCATGATTAGGGGATCCCAAGCCACACAGAAAACCTGCTGAGGAAGGAGGTGATACTATCTCTTTAAAAATTCCACTGGTGATTCTGTAACTTACTGGCCCATGCACAGCTTGAAAACTATTAGATTTCTAACATTTTGGAGGGTAGAAGATTGTTCTGGTCATTGTCTTCCTGCTTGATGTACAACTATGGTGTTCCTTCTAGTGGGTTTATGTTGCTGATTAATTTTTCCACTTTTCCTTTACTTAAAATATCTCATTCATTTTTTTTTTTCCCTTGGGCTTTGGGTTCATTGAGCTTCTCTTGGGACCTATGGTCGTACAATTTCCCTCATATTTGAAAATACTTAGTCATTATTTCTCCAAATTTGGGGGGATTCTACCCCTCTTCCCGTCGGGGACTATAATGGCATGTGTATGAGGATCACTGATGGCTTTGTTTTCATTCTTTTTTTTTCCTCTGTGCATTTCATTTTTGATTGTTCCTACTGTTATGTCTTCAAGATGATGACCAGTAACCTCATTTACCGTGTTTTCATCTCCTACATTATAGTTTTTATTTTTTCAAGTTGAATGTGGTTGTTTAAGAGAACTTCTGTGTTCCTGTTAACTTTTGTAATGTATAGAATAGTTGTATAATAGCTTTATTAATAATAATTTTATTAATGACCTTGTTAGCAGTTCATCATCAAAAATATCTCATTCATTTTTAAGAAAAGGTTTATTTTATTTATTTGAAAGGCAGAGTTACAGAGAGGCAGAGGCAGAGAAGAGAGAGGTCTTCCATCCATTGGTTCACTCCTCAAATGGCAGCAATGGCTAGAGCTGGGTTGATCCGAAGCCAGAAGCCAGGAGCTTCTTCCCGGTCTCCCACATAGGTGCAGGAGCCCAAGAACTCGGGCCATCCTCTACTGCTTTCCCAGGCCACAGCAGGGAGCTGGATGGGAAGTGGAGCAGCTAGGACTTGAACTAGAGCCCATATGGGATGACAGCACCGCAGGTGGTGGCTTTACCTGCTACACCACAGCGCCAGCCTTAAAATATCTCATTCTTAAAGCATCCTTTCCTCCCTCTGCATTTGAAGATATCACTAGACTGGCTTATGGCTTCTATTACTTCTGCGAGAGTTCAACAGTCAGCCTAGTTGGAGTACTAGGTGGAGTACTAGGGAGGATGTGAGAGAGGTAGCAAGAATACAAAACTACATCCGCAGCCATACTCGTGCAAACATGGAAGAGTCACACAGTTCCACTACACCTCTGCCAGCATGTGGTGTTCTTGCTAGTTTTAGTTTTAGTTTAGTTTTCCTTCAGCCATTCTGATAGGTATGTAGTAACACATCATCGTGGGTTTTATTTTTTGTACTTTCTTGATGACTCATGAAGTTGAAAATCTTTTCATGTATTTTTGCCCCCCTCCCCTTTTTTTATGTACTTCTTTCAATTTTTTGGTGAAATATCTGTGCACATTCTCAGAATTTTTTTAAACCATTGATTCTGGAAGCTACAGAGTTTAGATAATAGTCCTTTGTTAGATATGCAGTTTGCAACGCTTTCCCCCAGGTTGTCTGTTCTTACTTCCACATGGGCTTTCAGAGAAACACAGTTCTGAGATTTGATGAAGTACCAACAGTCCATTTCCCCTTTTACTGAGTATGCTTGGGCCTACCAACTCTATGCCTAGCTCTAGACTGTGAAGGGCTTCTATGTTTTTTCAAAAATATTTATAGTTGTACCTTTCACCCTGAAGTCCCTAACCTATTTTGAATTAATTTTTCTAGAATTTATGAGGTTTAGCTCAAGGCCCAACTGCTCTAGAACCATTTGTAGAATTTCTTTACTGAACTACTTTTGTATCTTTGTCAAAAAGCAGCTGAATAGGTTTGTGTGTGCCTATTCTAGGTTCTCCATCTGTTCTCTTCACTTATGTGTCTATGCCTCTTCCAGTATCACAGTTGTCACTGGAGCTATTATAATAATCAACAGAGTGATTCTGCCTGCTTGATTCTTCTTTGTCAAGATTGTTACAGCTATTCTAGGGTCTGTGTCTTTCCATATAGAGACTACAGAATGCCCATGTCTATTAAAAAAACTTGCAGAATTTTGATGGAAAATGCTTTAAACTTACAGTTCAACTTCAGAACTGACATCTTTACTAATCAGGTCTTTCTATATACAAATGCTGTATGTCTATTTATTTCAGTCTTTTTAGGTGCACTAGCATTTTGCAATTTTCAGTATACAGTATACACACACACATACACACACACACACGTATATACGTTCATTGTCTTTGGAGTGACTGTGAATGACACTGTATTTGGAATTCTGGCTTCCAAATGTTGGTTGTCAATATATGGAAAGCAGTTGATTTGCATGTGTTCATCTTGTATCCTACAGCTCTGCTGACTGGACTTACCAGTTCTAAGTTGTTATTTTGTTTCAGTCTTTGATAGATTACTTGGGAGTTTACATATAAACACTTAACATCACTTTCAAGTAGGTACTGGTTCTTTCCTACCTGCAGCTCTAGTCAAAAGTACCTTGCTACTTAGGCATCTCCTTTGGAACTGGAGGACACTCCAGCCCCGAAATACAGGCTCACCTTCCTCAGCCTCTGGCCTTCCCTGGCAAGGCTGTAATTATGTTATCAGGCCTTCACACAAATTTTCCACACTTTTGTCCAGGAGGAGGGTACATCTGATTTTTGAGTTTGTGATGGTTAGAAACAAATTGCCTTGTGACTTCTTCTGAGTATCTGATGAAAGCTGTGAACCCTCTTCTAGGAAACCTACACATATTTACAACATTTTCATGGAATTTCATGGGGTGTGCTGGCCCTCTAAAGCCCATTTGTGAATAACACCAGGCCCCCAAGGTCTTCAAGGTAAAAAGTACCAACATGAAGAGGAAGGAATTGTATGGGAATCACAGTTCACACGCACTGAAAGCTTTCTCTGCTAGCAGCATACCTGTGATGTTGCTTATTTCTGCACACAGCACTCATACTCTGCAGTAATCATGCCTTGCCGGTAAGGAGCTGGGATACTTGGGAAGAATGTCACAGGGTTGGGGACCTGGAGAACTGTCCACAGCTGCTACTGCTAAGACACTAAGCCCTGAATCCATCCATCCAAAGGAGTTAGTAGGCAGGAGGCCAAGGAGCAATGTCTCAAACCAGGGCACACTCTGCACAGATGGAGCCATCCAGAGATCTTGTTGGTGGATGGAACAGCACAGCAGAAGTTCCCACAGGACCCCAGAATTGTAGCCATGTGGGCAACAGTGGTCAAGCTGCAGAAGAAGGGGCATTGCTTACAGTCAAGAAGTCCTGAGACCCATGCACCTGGTTTCATTCCAGGATAATGCTTGATGTTTCATATGCTGAAGGTGTCCTAAAAGCACTGGCCCGCACTCACAGTGGGACACACTTCATGATCCCACTTCATGATCGCCTCCTGAACCCTTAAGTCCTCTTTGGGTGTCAGCTGCACCCGAGACCACCTCACCTTGGAGATGAATCTCAAATCTGAGCACACCCAGCTGGCATTAGCTTGGGACTTAGGCAGAAACGGGATGTAGAACAGAACAATGATTTGTGATGGGACTATGGCAAAGCCCACTTTTAAAAAAATGGTTTTACTGGAAAAGGAAAACTAGAAATATAATTACAAGGATAAACTGTTACACACAATTTTCAGATATCTCATTGAACCTTTATGCTGAATCTCTTTCTTTATACAGAAGTACACAAATTACTCTTGGCATGTTTCAATATCCTCGAACTTCTTCAAAAATGTAACAATTGCAGCAGATTTAGCTGCAATTTAGCTAGAACTTCATCAAGAGTTGTCCACTGCTTTGGAAAATGACCTCCTAGAAGGCAAGGCTACCTTTGGCATTTGCCTCCCCACCGTACCACCTTCCCACACTAGTCTGAAAGTGTGAAGGTCTCATACTCTGACAGCGTATGTATAGATTCATACTGATGACTACTCACTATGACTTCTACCATTGCAAGGCAAAAGCACTTACAGTGGACATGCATATCATTTCATTAAAGTTATCTCTTTTTTAAAGAATTTATTGGAAAGGCAGAGATACATAGAAAGAGAGGGAAAGATAGAAATCTTCCATCCACTAGTTCACTCCCCAAATGGCCACAACAGCCAGACCTGGGCCAGGCCAAAGCCAGGGGCCAGGAACTTCTTCTGGGTCACCCACACATGTGGCAGGGAGCCAGGGACTGGGCCATCCTCCACTACTTTCCCAGGCACATTAACAGAGAACTGGATCAGAAGTAGAGCAGCCAGGACTCAAAAGCCAGTGCTGCAGGCAACAGCTTAACCCACCATGCCACAACACCAGCCCCTAAAACAATCTTTCTTTACCCTTTCCTTATATCATAGTAAAGACAATTCAAAGAATATCTTTGAATTTCACTTCAGAATAGCCAAGTGGTATTATAAAATACCTATTCTGAAAAACCAGAATTGGCTCTGAAAGGACTGAGAATCTTGCTATGAACCATGTCCTTAAAATAACCTGTAACACACAGTGCACTCAGGCCTAACCCATAGAATCTCTTCCACAGCCTTTTGCTGTTGCTCACCTACAAAGCTCTGTAGGGCTGGCCTCTGCAGCCCACTCTGCACCCACCGCCCTCCCTGCCTCCTCTGCCCCGACATTCACCAAGCCCCTTCCCATTGCATACTGCTGGATTCCTGTGTCCCCTTCCCCTCTCTTGCTCGCCTCCTGAACCCTTAAGTCCTCTTTGGGTGTCAGCTGCACTTGAGACCACCTCACGTCCACTTGCTATGACCTCCATCAGCACTGGTCTCCCTGGGCCTGGTCACTTCAGGCTGAGTGAGTCCTGACTGCTGGCTCCCTGTGAACAGGCATCTCAGCACAGCGGTTGTTGGTACTGCACAGCACAGAGCTCTGCACACACAGGCATTCCACTGCTTGAATGAAGGTGTGCAAGAACACAGGACAAAGCCACCTTCACAAGGCCCCTGATTTCCATCTCAAGGATGAGTATCTAGAACAGTGAAATCATCCAGTGTTTTTAAAAGGTGTCCATTCACCTTGGTGCAATGGCTCTGTTGTTTGGATGAAACCCTTCCACACTTCATTTCCGCTTCCAAGTTTTACATATGAGGAATCATCTACACAAGAGCAAGTAACATTCATCAGATAAAAAGTTTTCACAGCCCATTTAACCCTCTTTATTTGTAAATAAACATTTGTCTTTTTAGGAATGATTTATGCCAGTTATACTACTTGCTCCATGTGGTAGAGCCATCAATAGTAATGCTCACATATATTTTACTTTTAAAGTCTACTTCAAGGTAGCTACTGTGGCACCACTTGGGATGCCCACATTCCATATTGGGAGTGCCTGGTTCAAGCCCTGGCTACTCTACTTCCAGTCTAACTTCCTGCTAAGGCTCACCCTGGAAGGCAGCAGACGATGGTTCAAGCACCTGAGTCCCTGCCACCTACATGGGAGACCTGGGTTGAGTTCTGGGCTCCTGGCTTCAGCTTTGCCCCACCTTGGCTCTCTGTGAGCATTTGGGGAATAAAAGGAATAGAAGTCACTTATTTTAATTTCAAGACATTTACTTTAGCCAAGAATAAACCTGTTTCAATCTCAAACACATCAAATGTTCTTTTCAGCTCACATAATCAAAATGTACTCTCCAGACAGAGTCAGTCAAGACTGTGCAGAACTGTAAAGTGCAGCACATCTCCCAACAAGAAAGCCAATCACACAATGAATTGCCTCTCACCAATGTGGTCTGCTACTGTGCAATACAAAAACACAATCAGCAAAAGAGAACAGTTGTGAAACTGCTTCACAGTGTAGCAGAAGACATTCTGGAATGATTTGATCTGCCTCCTTTTGAAACAACATTTTAAGTAAATGCTCATTCTGATAAAACATTTTTTAAACACAGATGAAGTTGGAAAAACCCCACACGTAACAAAACCCACCCCTGCAATGCTAGTCTCTCATCATTTCCAGCTCAGTTAGCCTCTGTGAAACTAGTACAGGAAAAATAAACCATGCTGCCTGCTACTGTGGCAAAGACCACACAACTTTTTTAATGGAACAGTTCCAAGGCCTAAAGTTCCATTTTAAAGTCACTAACAAAACCTTTGGAAATCTTAAGACAAAGACAAGCCAAAGAACTGACAGCCTGGCAACTACTGAAGCCCATACTTATCCACACGCATGAAAAGCAATCACAAGTCAAATCCGGGTCTCTCCTTCCTTCTGCATTTTCTTCAAAGCAATTCACTAACAAAATTGCTATTTCTTATTTCAGTGGAAAAAAGAAAAAAAAAAAAGGATGAAGGAAAGCCAGCTGCTGCATTAGCTAAATGTGAGTGAAGGGGGAAGGGAACACAACTTCTGCCACCACAAAACGAACACTACGACAGTTCTTAACCAACCCACACTGAAATCTGTTGGTATAACACCTAGTGATTTAGATTTGGTCCTTTCTATGTAAGAAACAAACTGCGATACTGGCCAAGACACAGAGGGCCACCAACTTAGCTGTGGATCCATTTTTAAGTGATAGGTACTAGCAGGCTTAATGGTTTCCAAGCTTAAAAAGATTTCCAGAAGCCAAGTCCTTTATTACACTCCAAACCTCACGTTAGTGCTGCTGCTCTACTTCCTATCATAAGATCTTCACTTACAGTTGGCTTAAGTGAAGTAGCATTTGCAGCAGTACCCATGTAACACTTAAGGCAGCTGGCTCCTAACTACTGTAATCTGGGATGAGAACTAAAAAAGTCAATTAAGTATCTGGCTGAACTCAACCAACAACATCAGACGCTCATTATCATGCAAATCACCTAAGGAGTCAAATATATTAAATTGCTGTGTTAAGCTCAGAGGAGGAAGAAACTTCTTCCTCAACCATGGGACTAGGGACTAAAGGGAGGACTTGGGTGCAGCTGATTGTAAGGAGAACCAGAGAGACTGCCCAGGCAAAGTGGTTAGGTCTGGCAGAAAGAACAAGGAGAAAGTGGAAAGAGACCTGTTTCCAGAAGGAGTCACCTCTCCCAGCAGGGGTCCCAAGTGAGACAACTCCCTATGCAGCTCTGCCATAAACTAAGCAGTCAGTTGTTCTCAGATTCAGGATATAATTCTACAGAGAAGTAAAGGATAAGATCAGATCTTCACATGACTCCTTTTCCAATGACAGAGTCTGTCTCACAGAGCACACAGTCCCTTACACGTCAGAAGTAATTACATTCTAAAGGATTAGTTATAAAGCAAGGGAAATGAAAATCAAGATTTAAGTCAGAATAAAGACAAAAATAATGATAACTTTGCCAGTTGCACCTTTTTTTTTTTTTTTTTAAATCCTCAAAATAAAAACCAAGGCCGGCGCCATGGCTCACTAGGCTAGTCCTCCACCTTGCGGTGCCGGCACACTGGGTTCTAGTTCCGGTCGGGGCGACAGATTCTGTCCCGGTTGCCCCTCTTCCAGGCCAGCTCTCTGCTGTGGCCAGGGAGTGCAGTGGAGGATAGCCCAAGTGCTTGGGCCCTGCACCCCATGGGAGACCAGGAGAAGCACCTGGCTCCTGCCTTTGGATCAGCGCGGTGTGCCGGCCGCAGCATGCCAGCCACGGCGGCCATTGGAGGGTGAACCAACGGCAAAAGGAAGACCTTTCTTTCTGTCTCTCTCACTGTCCACTCTGTCACAAAAAAAGAGAAGAAGAAGAAGAAGAGGAAGAGGAAGAAAAAGAAGAAGAAGAAGAAGAAAAAATAGAAACCAACTGCAAAACAAAAATTAATATTAGGCAAAGAAGGTGTCAATGTGGCCAGAAACATCTCGAGTGCCTGTAAGAATGATGTGTTCTGTCCTTGCTAAAACTGTTCAGAATTCTATAACTGGCATGGAATCACAGATGAAAGATGGTAATCCACAGTGTTTATCAAAGCCACAGATGAGGGGTCGGCATTGTGGCGTAGAGGGTAAAGCTGCTGCCTGCAGCACTGGTATCCCGTATGGAAGCCGGTTCAAGTTCCAGCTTCTCTTTTTTCCAATCCAGCTCTCTGCTATGGCCTGGGAAAGCAGTGGAAGATGGCCCAACTGCTTGGGTCCTTGGACCTACATGAGAGACTGGGAAGAAGTTCTTGGCTCTTGGCTTTGGATCTGCTCAGCTCCAGCTGTTGTGGCTATTTGGGGAGTAAACCAGTGGATGGAAGACCTTTCTGCATCTCTCTTCCCTCTCTCTGTAATTCTACCTCTCAAATAAATAAATACATCTTAAAAAAAAAAAAAGCCACAGATTAAACCACAGATGGGTGCAGATTATGTCTAATGACAAAGAAATGGTACTTAAATATGCAAGAGGTTCCAACTCTGAAACCTGTGGTGTCTCAGTAAATTTATGAGAGGACTCTGGCAGCTGTCATTGACAAACACCACATGAAAATGTGCTGAAGTGTAAAAGAGACAAACAGCTCATGAAAACCTCCAGACTAGGAGCAGGCATTTATCTGTTGCAGCACGTAAGCTGGTATTTAGGACACCCAAATCCCAAATTGGAGGGCCTGGGCCAGGTTGGGTTGGAATCCCAGCTCCATGCCACAGATGCCAGCTTCCTGCAGAGGCACACTCTGGGACATAGCAGGTGATGGCTTAACTACTTGGGTCCCTGCCATCCACCCAGGGGATCTGGATTGAGTTTCAGGATCCTGGCTTCTAGCTTGGGCCTGCTCCAGCTATGGTGGGCATTTGGGGAGTGAACCAGCAGATGGTAAATCTCTTTTTCTCTCTCTTTCTGCCTTTCAAATAAATTAAAAAATTTTAAAACCTCATGACTGTGAATGAATTTCACTCTATACTTTATAGGCTGTTTTGGATAAAGCTCTCAGAGAAGATAAGCAAAGTTTGGGAATGATAGCAATAGGCGTAGAGATCTTAAATTTTTTGGTCTCAGGACCCCATAGAGCTCTTATTTATATTGTTTTTCTCTTTAATTATTTACTATATTGCTTATTAAATTTCAGATAAATTTTATAATATTTACCTATTAATTCATTAGAAAAACACTCAATTATATATTAACAAATGTTATTTATGAAAAATATTTTCTAAAACAAAATCTTTAAGTGGTAGTTTTACATTTTTTGTTAGTACTATTTTATTTATTTAAAAAGCAAAGAGAGAAAACAAACAGAAAGAGACCTCCCATCTGCTGGTTCACTCTCCAAAGCCCACATCAGCTGGGGCTAGGCCAGGCTGAAGTCAGGAGCAGTAACTCAATCCAAATTTTCCACATGGGTGGTGGAGACCCAAGTGCTTCAGCCATCAACTGCTGCCTACCAAAGTATATATTAGAAGGAAGCTGGAACTGAAGTGCAGCTGGGACTCAAACCCAAGCACTCCAATATGGGATGTGGGCATCCCAACCAGCATCTTAACCACTATGTCAAAAGTTCTCCCTAATGTACTTTTTTTTTGCAAGTTTCTTTAATTCTGGCTTAACAGAAGATAGCTATATTCTTACATCTGTAGCTGCATTCAATTTATTTTAATATAGCTTGGCTCAATTTAGGAAGAAAGCCCAAGATCATAAAGATAAATAGCAGGATAAGGGAGGGCCTTGCAGATCTCCTAAAACCCCTAGCATCCTTGGACTACACTTTGAGTGCTGTTAATCTATAACACAAAACAGAATGATGAATACTTACACATAGGGTACAGTGAGGAACACCAAAACACTATGTACAATTAATTAGAAAAAAAAAATGAGTAGTACATACTAATGCGTTTATAGACCAAGGCCAGGGAAACAAATCCATGGCAGGAATAGTAGTCAGGGCCAGCGCTGTGGTGCAGTGGGTCAACACCCTGGCCTGAAGTGCTGGCATCCCATGTGGGTGCCGGTTCTAGTCCCAGCTGCCCCTCTTCTGATCCAGCTCTCTGCTATGGCCTGGGAAAGCAGTAGAAGATGGCCCAAGTGCTTGGGTCCCTGCACTTGTGTGGGAGACCTGGAAGGAGCTCCTGGCTCCTGGCTTCAGCCTGGCACAGCTCCAGCCATTGCGGCCAACTGGGGAGTGAACCATCGGATGGAAGACCTCTCTCTCTTTCTCTCTCTCTGCCTCTCCTCTCTCTCTGTAGCTCTTTCAAATAAATAAATAAATTTTTTTAAAAAAGAATAGTAGTCTAAACTCACATAAAATATTCATGCTGCTTTGATTTCACTTAAACACCTAGAAAATAAAATAATACAAAGAACATTCAGAATTGAAGTCTGTTATTCATGCCTCTGATATGGTCAGTTATCTTAATAAGAAAGGGGTTCCAGGAGCTGTATTCACATAGGCCTGTGAAGCTTCGTCAGATATTGGTTACTGGGTAAATATGCTGAAAGCATATCAGTGAACAGAAATCTGCTGGATTCCAGTGGTCTCAGGCAGTCCACACTCTGGGAACCACAGCACGAGCCTGACATGATGCACAAAGGACTTGAAGACACATTTTCTGTGAAGGAGGGTTGACCCTGGGGTCTTAAGCCAAACGTGAGATGCATCAGGAAGCTCAGGAAAAGGGATAAATAAACACTTAGTCATAAGTACATGTTAACCAGTAATACGAAAATTTTAAATGTCAACATCCTTGCTTTTGATATGGTTACCAAACTCCAAAGGGTGATTTCTAAAACCAAAACCAACCTGCCTCACTCCTACTGCACTTAAAATTAAATTTAATCCTGCAAGTTATAGATGAAAGACAAATCCAAAAGAAAGCTAAATTCAGCATCCTTAACTTGTCCCAATTGCACCCAAACTCTGAACTTCCAACCCCCCTCTGCCAGAGGGTCCCACATCAAACACTGATGGCTCCCCATAAACAGACTGGAACGTTCCATAGAACAAACGGTGCCCAAAATAGCTTCAAAATACCAAAGGGGATTAGCCAGCAATTTTTTCCTTAAATTAAGCCGTTGTGATCTAAAGCTTGGCAAGCAGCATTAGAATAGAGAATTAGATTAGCTTTATCATAAATGAAAATGACTAAAGCATTTGTTAGATGCTTTCACAAACAGCAAAACTCTCCAAAGATCTACGTATAGTACTAGGGTTTACAACAGGTATGATTTTAAAAGGAAGTCATTGCTTCTAAAATGTATAATCACTCTGCTTTCTCTTTAAGCTGATTTTGACAATGTCATTATAAATTATAATTAGAGGCAAATCATTTTTAGTCAGCTTATATAAAAAAGTACAGTATATTATGACTTTATTATGGTCTATATCTTATGATATACAAGTTTGTAAACTATTTTATTCTATTATATAGTTCCTTTATATTGCTGAATTATGAGTGTTCATAAAATATCATCTAAAATGTTGTGTTTTATTTTTCAAAAAGTCTGTCTTTAATTTTACATATGAAGAGCAGGAACAGCCTGTCTCCCATTTTTAGCAGTAAGACACCCTGCCTCTAAAGGAAACCCACAATGGCAAGGGAGAAGAAGTGCACATCACAGCACTGACTGCTTTTGATTATATCTGTATTTTCTACATTTTTACTTTAAAATTCATTCTTTCAGGGAGAAAACATTAATGTTGCAGACAGACACATTTCCATTTGTATACATTTATTACTTAAAACAACTCCTCCCCAGAGAAACAGACCAAGAGCTTCAATAAACTGCACAGTTCTCCTGAATGGACAAAAACTGAACATTTCCATCTCTTGCTTTTTTCACTGACAAACATTTAGAGTAGCAGGTCAATAAAAGCTTTCAAAAAAGGTAAAATCGATTATTGAGGAACAAAACAGGCCAGCAAGGAGACCATTTTTGGATAAGAAAGGAAAAACTTCACAAATGATTCATGTATTTTCACTCAATCAAATAAATATCAAAGGAAACAAGGGGCAAAAGTTAAATTGTTTTAAGAATGAAATAAGAAAAAAATCGATTAAATGCAATAGTGACTTACTGTGGGGAGTTACTAATTTCTAATGATCACAATAGCCTGCTACTTTTCAGCTTTTATGCTGAAACAGACTTTAGAAGCATTAAATATGTTTGTTTGCTGCCAAAAGAAAAAAAAAACTGGATAAAGAAAGCAAAAGCACATGGAAGAAGGTTTTGTCTGATAAAAGCAAACAGTCTCAATAACAAGAACTTGAAGGAAGAGGTTGGAGAAAGAGGAACGAAAGGAGAAAAGCACTCTAAAAGAAATGCTATACTTCCTCAAAATGAAATCCTGAAAAGCCTGTGGAATGCTGTTTACTTGTACTCTGCTTTACAATCCCTCTCGCAAGGGGACTGGACTGGCTGAGACGTCTGCGGACCGTGACCACCCACACTATGGGAAGCATGATGATTAAAGAGTGTGCTGTACTCCAGTATCTGCCAGCGCGGTCTGCGCCATGTTGTAATTATTAAATTTGCAGTCTTTTTATAATCTGATGCATGTGTTGTGGCAAGTCCCCTACATTGTCTAACAAGAAAACCACTGAACATGAATAGCAAGTTATTTTTAATGTGCACAAATGGCTAGAAGACTGGATACTTTAAATATTGCACTTTCAACATTCACAAAAATGGTTTAACTTTATCTAATGCTGCAATGAAAACAGGCCACTTCAAGTTCCTTTCAGTCCTATTTAAGAAGATGCACAGCCTCTTAAATCCCTTAATAAACAGCTAAGATACAGGTGAAATATGTTGCAAGGGAACAATGAAATTCACCCTTACATCTGTTCAGTGATGAACCATACAGACTATCACAGAATACAGCAGTTACAAAATTCCACAGATCTATTTACTCTCAAACTTCATTTTCTATCAAAAATTTGCTTTCTATTCTAATTTTGCTTATAACAATGGTAATATAACTTTACAGCCTTACTTTTTAAGAGGAATCATCTCAGGCATTTCAGAAGTTTCAGTCAGGACACCCGCAACAGGCATTCAGAAAAGGATGTGAACTAAAAGGATGGCTGCACAACCAAATCCTGGCTCAACAGTCCCCACCCCTGACCCATACCCCCCAACATAGCACGGAGACAAGATCAAATCAGTATTGTTAAAGGCCAACTCAGTTCAATCAGAAATTGACAGGTAACCCTAGCCCAAAGGCAGGTAAGGAAAACTCCAAACCACCTACACCAATCTACGTAACAGCTGGCCATGTTTTCTATCACTGAAAAGAAAACAAAAAGGAGAAAAAACAGTCATAAGAATTCTCTGAAAGACCCTTTCTGGATGCATAAACTTGAAATAACAAAGTTGTGGCCCCATCTTTGTAATGAAAGGATACAGGAAGGGCCTTTCATCTGGAGGACAGATGACAGTCTCACAGCCCGCTTCCTGGTGATCAAAGTCCTGGAGGATTATTTGCATAGGTTAAGCAAGGAATGACAACACTTCTTTTCCAAACACACCCATGAAAGGCCATAAAACCCCTAAAGCTACAAGACCAAGACCCAGAAAACCAACTTTGAACGTGTTGGCTTCCAGGAGTCTATGCCAGTCCTCATCTCTCTCCTGGACACATACTCCCAAGAACTGCAGGACAAATCCAAGTGGCTACTTCTTTCACTGTGGTACAACCTTTCCATCACCCACCTCTACTTATCATTATATACTTTGTGGAGAGCAAAATGTTACAAAAGTATAAAATGATCCAAAGCTCTCTGAGCCAGGAATTGCCTTATAATCATAAAGCAACTTGTGTTTAGAGAATTGTTCAACTTAAAGAGTCTTACTTTGCTAGGAGGGGAAAACAAATACAACTGGCCCTTGGTATCTTGGGGAAATGGTTCCAGGATCCTCTGAGAATACCAAAATCCTTGAGTGCTCATGACTGATCTATAAAATGGTATAGTATTTGCATAGAACCTAACATATACTTTAAATCAGCTCTACAAAACTTATAATATCCAATATAATTTTTTTAACTTATTTTTTTGGACAGGCAGAGTTAGACAGTGAGAGAGACAGAGAGAGAGTTATAGACAGTGAGAGAGAGAGAGACAAAGGTCTTCCTTCCATTGGTTCACTCACCAAATGGCCGCTACAGCCAGTGCTGTGCCAATCCAAAGCCAAGAGCCAGGTTCTTCCTCCCGGGCTCCCATGTGGATGCAGGGCCCAAGCACTTGGGCCATCCTCCACTGCCCTCACGGGCCACAGGAGAGAGCTGGACTGGAAGAGGAGCAACCAGGACAGAATCTGGTGCCCCAACCAGGACTAGAACCCGGGGTGCCGGCGCAGCAGGCAGAGGATTAGCCAAGTGAGCCATGGCGCCAGCCTCCAATATAATTTAAATGCTATGTAAATAGCTGCTAAAATGTACTGTTTAGGAACTAATGACAAGAATAAAGTTCTGCATATTGCACATTTTCAGTACAGATGCAACTTTTCTTTCAAATATTTTGAGCCTTGGTTAGTTCAATCTGAGGATACAGAGCTGTGGACATGTAGTGTCAATCGAATCCACAAATATACATACAAGAGTATTTCAAAAAGTCCATGGAAGGGGGCAGGCATTTGGTCCAGCAGTTAGGCCACTGCTTGAGATGCCAGTATCCCATATCCAGAGTGCCTGGGTTCAAGTTCCGTCTCCACTCCCAATCCTACTTCCTGCTAACGTGTACCACGAAAGGCAGCAGGTGAAGGTTCAAACAGTTAGGTTCCTGTTGCCCATGTGGGACACTAGGGTTGAGTGTCTGGATTCTGACTTCAGCCAGATGTTCTAGGCATGTAGGGAATGAACCACTGAATGGGTGTTCTGTCTGCCTCTCTCCCCCTGACTCTTGAATAAATACATGTTTTAAAAACAATCAGTTTATTTTGGTGCAAAAAATTGGAAATCCATGCATATGAGGGGTATTCAAAAGCTCATGTATGGATTTTAAAATCTTGAGAGGTTCTAAGATGGCGGAATAAGGAGGGAGCGCACTGATAGTCCAGGAAAAGATAGTTTAATAAAAGTGGAGATAGTGAAGTCTCAGGGAAGAGTTAGGGAAAAACTGCAAAGGAAACTCTTCTGGAACTAGAGGGACATGGTGGACCTATGCGGAGGACACGGGCACCCATGGCTTGGGAGCCCAATTGCCGAGAATCTTCTCTGCCTCACCAGCGCTGGAAACGGAGGTGAGGCGAAACCGCAGTAGCCCGAGACATTGGTGGAAAAGCAGCAGGAAGAGCCTAGAGGGAACGAGGCTTGAAGCCCCGTGGGGGAAAGTACACCAGCCTAACTAGAGGAAAGAAAAAAACAAAGGGGTCGGTACAGACACGATTCTCTCTCTCCACACACCTTACAAAGGCATGCGAGACAATAGAGCAGGCGCCATTTTGGACATGGAACAGCTGCACCAGCTCGGGGCTGCGCCCGCCTGCAACCAAACAGAAAAACTGGACTCTGGCTGGGAATAATAACAGGAGACTAAGACCTACTGAATGTGTGTGAATGTGTGGAGCTTATGAACCGGGACGGGGGGGGGGGGGGGGATGAGAGTGTGTGGGAGAACTCACAGTGTGGTTGAGACCTGAGTAGTCTCGGGTGAGATGCCATAAACTTGGTAGCCTTGGCTACCCGGTGAGAAACACTGCAGGGGAATCTGAGCTTACACTGAGGACTGCACAGATCCTTCGTGTGGTCCTTGGGACAGAGCAGATGATTATACCCACTGGGGCTAGCACTCAGGCACTGGTTGCCATCAAGGAGAAGAGCTCAGCTGAGCGCGATTACTTCCTTTCTGAATTAGAGAGAGAGAGAGAGATTTACCATGCCAAACCTGGGTATGTCACCTTTGACACACCCTTAACCCTGAAGAACTGAACAGAGCTCTCTGGCCACACCCACCACAGGCCTCTAGAAATTCACCAAAAGCAGACAGTCCACTTAATCTAGAGTCAAGTATAATGAGAAAGGACACCACAGCGGGGGGGTGGGGTGGGGGGGGGAGAAACCAAATAATATCTCCACAATGCCAAACAACAAACACAAAAACCGAGGAAACAAGAACAAGGAAGACATCATGACGCTCCCAAATGAACATGACACTCCAATACAAGATTATGAAGATGATGAGATAGAAGTAAAACAAGATACGGAATTCAAAAAAATTATGATAAAAACATTTAGAAGTTATCAAAAACAAATGCATGAACTACAGAAATCCATACAGGGCAGGACAGAAAATCTCTCTCGTAAAAATGAAATCTGAAGGAGGAATCAAAATGAATTGAGGAATTTAGTAGAACATGAATTGAGATATTGAATAGAAATGAAAATGAAATGAACAATTCAACAGAACAAATGAAAAACACATTTGAGAGGCTTAAAAACAGAATCAGTGAGGTAGAAGAGAGAATATCGAACTTAGAAGACAGAGCACAGGAAAGTATACAGTCAAACCAAAGAAAAGAAGAAGGAATTAGAAATCTAAAAAATATTGTTGGGAATCTACAGGATACTATTAAAAAACCCAACATTCGGGTTCTAGGAGTTCCTGAAGGCATGGAGAGGGAGAAAAGATTAGAGGGCCTTTTTAGTGAGATACTAGCAGAAAACTTCCCAGGTTTGGAGAAGAGTTCTAGTCCCAGTTGGGGCGCCGGATTCTGTCCCGATTGCTCTTCTTCCAGTCCAGCTCTCTGCTGTGGCCCAAGTGCTTGGGCCCTGCACCTGCATGGGAGACCAGGAGGAAGCGCCTGGCTCCTGGCTTCAGACCATCACTCTCTGTCTCTCTCTCTCACTGTCTCAGTCAAAAAAAAAAAAAATGTCTTTCCATAACATTTACTGCATTCAGTGTAAACTCTTAACATTTGTAAAATGTCTATATTTCTAAAAGTGTTCCAAAACAACATTTACCTAAATCTTCAAGCAATTGTTGATGGTATTATTATTCTCATTTTACTAATAAGAAAGTCATTCAAGTTGCCCACATGGCTGTCTGTGAGCGACCTGCTTGCAAGTAGGCAAATAACCTCCCCTGAAGATGCCCGTGTGTCCTAATCCCCGGAACATGTGAATACATTACTTCTCATGGCAAAAGAGAATTATGGTTGCAGATAGAATTAAGATTACCTACTTTAAACTAGAAGATTGAAATGAATGATGCAAGTGGGTCCGTGTAATCACAGGGTCTTTTTTTTTTTTTTTTACAGGCAGAGTGGACACAGAGAGAGACAGAGAGAAAGGTCTTCCTTTGCCGTTGGTTCACCTTCCAATGGCCGTCTTAAAAGTCAGAGATGGCCAGCGCCACAGCTCAGTAGGCTAGTCCTCCGCCTGCGGCGCTGGCACACCAGGTTCTAGTCCCAGTCGGGGCACTGGATTCTGTCCCGGTTGCCCTTCTTCCAGGCCAGCTCTCTGCTGTGGCCCGGGAGTGCAGTGGAGGATGGCCCAAGTGCTTGGGCCCTGCACCCCATGGGAGACCAGGAGAAGCACCTGGCTCCTGGCTTCAGATCAGCGCGGTGCACCGGCCACAGTGCACCGGCCGCAGCAGCCATTGGGGGGTGAACCAACAGCAAAGGAAGACCTTTCTCTCTGTCTCTCTCACTGTCCACTCTGCCTGTCAAAAAAAAAAAATAATAATAAAGTCAGAGAGGTGGAAAGCAGAGGGAGAAGCAGGAAAGGCAGCCTGAGAGACCTTCTAGCCTTGACGATGGAGGAGAGGCCACGAGCCAAGGAATGTGGGTGGCCCCAGAGAGGCTGGACAAGGCAAGGAAATTGATTTTCTCCCAGAGTCTCAAAAGGAAAGCAGCTGTGCAGACACCTGATTCTGGTCCAGTGAGGCTCACTGTGGACTTCTGACTTCTAGAACTGCTAGATAAAAATGCTGTGTTGTTTATGTCACTTGACTTGAGGTAATTTGTTACAGAAGTAATAGGAAACTAACACATAGCTCATCAGTGGCAGGGCCACTATTCAAATCCAGACTTTCAGATTTATCATTTGCCATTTCCCTTATTTCCCCCGTCTTTATGATATAAATTATGATCTTCTACCTACAAATGTCACTGCACTTAAATTATTTAAATATGGAAAAGGCCTTGGTAAGATCAAATATTACCTACCCAAAACTTAGCAAAACTAGCAACCTCAACTAATACAGCTCAGAACTGGGCATAATCCAAAGATCAAAAGTCCAAATCTCAGGACATTTGCAAGGGAGTCCTTTGGGTGCTTGTTCAGTGCCATCACATGGAACTGCAAACCATTTAGTTCTGCTTTAAGAGCAGATCTACAGCAGCACACCAGAAAGGGAGCAGAGCTCTCCACAGGCAAGCACAAGACATTAGGAATGGTGACTAATGACATAGTAAAATCCTATGTATCCACATGCAAAGAAAATGAATCTAGACATAGACCTACATCCTTTCCAAAAAATAACTCCAAATGCATAGCAAACCTAAATGTAAAATGCAAAATTATAAAACTTCTAAAAGACAATACAGGAGAAAAGCTAGTTGACCTTGGGTTTGGTGATGACTTTTTATATACAACACCAAAGGCACAACCCATGAAAGAAGAAATGGTAAGCTGGGCTTCATTAAAATTAAAATTTCCTGCTCTGTGAGGGACACTATCAGACAACTAGAAGAGAAGCCACAGACTGAGGGGCTGGCACTGTGGCTCAGCAGACTAAGCTGTTGTTTGTGATGCGGGCATCCCTTATCAGAGTGTGGCAAGTACTATGCATTGGATGCAAGTTTCATGCTAATGAGAAGACAGCAAATGATGGCCCAAGTACTTGGGACTCTGCATTCCATGTTGGAGACCCTGGCTCCTGGCTTCTGACTGGCCCAGACCTGGCAGTTGTGGTCATTTGGAAAGTGAACTGGAGAATGGAGGAGATCTTTCTCTCTCTCTCTCTCTCTCTCTCTCTCTCTCTCTCTCTCTCTCTCTCTCTCTTTCTCTCTCTGCCTTTCAAATAAATAAGTAAATCTTTAATTAAAAAAAAAAAAGAGGAAAAGCCATGTCTATGTTTGCAAAACAAATCAGAGAAAGGACTGATATTCAAAATATACAAAGAACTCTTAAAATTCAACAGTAAGAAAAGAAGCTGATTAAAACATGGACCAAAGACCTTAGCCGATACCTCACTGAAGATAAAAAAAATGTCAAATAAGCCTATGAAAAGATGTTCTACATCATATGTCACCAAGGAGATGCAAATTAAAATAACAAGACACCATGACATACCCATTAAAAATCCAAAATCCAGAAATCTGAAGGAAAAAAATGTTGGCAAGGATGTATTACAATAGAAACTCTCATTAATTGCTGGTTGGGATATAAAATGGGACAGCTACTTTGGGAATTGCTTACAAAAAATAAACATACTCTTACCATAGGATCCAGCTGTTATCCCCAATGATACATGTGAACAACCAACTGCACAAAGATATCTAGAGCAGTTTTATTCAAAATTGCCAAAACTTAGAAGCAACCAAGATGACATTCAATCAGTGAATGGATAAACTGACACACTCAGACAATGGAATATTATTCACCACTTAAACAAACAATAAAAAAAGAGCTATCAAGTCATGAAATCATGGAAGAAACCTAAATGACCTAAATTACTAAGTGAAAGAAGCCAGTCTGAAAAGGTTCCATGATTCCAAATATATGACAATCTGGAAAAGGCAAACCTGTGCAGATAGCAAAAAGATCAGTGGTTTCCAGACATTATGGAGAAGAGGAATGAATTGGCAGGGTGCACAGAGAATTTTTAGCACTGTGAAATTACTCTTCATGATACAGTAATGGCAATACATGTCTACAGATTTGTCCAAACCCATGGGAAGTACCACATCAAGAATGACCCCTAAGGTAACTGTGGACTCCAGGAGATAACAATGGATCAGTATAGGTGCTTCAATTGTAACAAACGTGCCACTCTGGTTTGCCATGTTGAAAGTGGGAGAGGCTGTGCCTGTGTAAGGATGGGGTATACTGAGAAATCTTTGTACTTCGATTTATTTTGCTGTGAACCTAAAACTACTTTTAAAAATAAAGTCTATTGGCCGGCGCCGTGGCTCAACAGGCTAATCCTCCGCCTTACGGCGCCGGCACACCGGGTTCTAGTCCCGGTCGGGGCACCGGATTCTGTCCCGGTTGCCCCTCTTCCAGGCCAGCCCTCTGCTGTGGCCCAGGAGTGCAGTGGAGGATGGCCCAGGTGCTTGGGCCCTGCACCCCATGGGGAGACCAGGAAAAAAGCACCTGGCTCCTGGCTCCTGCCATCGGACGAGCACGGTGCGCCGGCCGCAGCGCGCCGGCCGCGGCGGCCATTGGAGGGTGAACCAACGGCAAAGGAAGACCTTTCTCTCTGTCTCTCTCTCTCACTGTCCCCTCTGCCTGTCAAAAAAAAAAAAAAAAAAAAAAGTCTATTAAAAGTCCAGGTATGAATTAAAATAAACATACCTCTTATCTGTTGAAGCAGTTCCCATTTCAGTAAATGGAATCTTGATTTAAAATCCTGGAGGTCAGCCTTCATATTCCCTCTTCTCACCCTGCAACCCTTTATGAAATATACCTTCAACACCTACTGATTATCATATTTCCAAATAGAATCTCTAATTCATCTGCTTCCTTCTATCACTTGGCAATCATTCTGACTTAATTTCTCATAATCCCTTAACTGGCCTATTAAAACACTCACTCCCAGTCTGGTCTGCTTCAGCCAGCAGCCATTTGAAGACCACCAACTGAAATATCTGCTTCTAGACACATATCCAGAGAAAACTCTTGCACATGTACACCAGGATGCATGCACAGAAATATGCAGAGTGTACTGTTTGTAACCTGCAAATAAGAAACATGCGCTACAGTAATAAAAGCAAACACACTATGGTTACATGTACCAATATGAATAGATCGTAAAAATAATAACATCAAGCAGGTGGCAGAAGGACATATCTATGTGAAATTTTAAAGACCTTAAAAATTAAATTTTATAATGTTACAGCTAACCCAATTCACAGTGAAACTGTTTTTAAGAATGCAAGGCAACGATGAAAGAAAACTCAAGGGGCTGGCACTGCAGCTAGCAGGTAAGGCCGTGGCCTACAATGCCAGCATTCCACATGGGCACTGGTTCTCATCCCAGCTGCTCTGCTTCTTAGCCACCTTCCTATTAATGGCACGGGAAAGCAGTGGAAGATGGCCCAAGTGGGAGACCTAAATGAAAGCTCCTGGTTTCAGCCTATTCCAGCATAAGCCATTGCAGCCAACGGGGGAGTAACCAGCAGATGGAAATTCTCTCTCTCTCTCTCTCTGACTCTGAATTTTAAATAAATAAATACTTAAAAAAAGAAAAGAAACAAGACAGGAGAGAGAACAGGGTATTTGCAGGCAAGAGTTCCAGATGTGACAATGAGCACAACAGTTAATAGTCTACTTCTAATGCTGTGTGGTATATATGTGTCATCCATTAACTTGCAAAATGAGATACAGAATTTAAAAAGCAAGAGATGTGGGGGCTGGCACTGTGGCTCACTTGGTTAATCCTCCGCCTGCAGTGCCAGCATCCCATACGAGCACCAGGTTCTAGTCTCCGTTGCTCCTCTTCCAGTCCAGCTCTTTGCTGTGGCCCGGGAAAGCAGTGGAGAATGGCCCAAGTGCTTGGGCCCCTGCACCCGCATGGGAGACCAGGAGGAAGCACCTGGCACCTGGCTTCAGATTGGCACAGTGCCGGCCGTGGTGGCCATTTGGGGAGTGAACCAATGGAAGGAAGATCTTTCTCTCTGTCTGTCTCTTTCACTGTCTATAACTCTACCTGTCTAATAAATAAATGATTAAAAAAAAAAGCAAGGGATGTTTCCATTAAAATGATCAGAAAAAGCAAATTCAAGGCTTAGCATATTAAATCTTAATATAAATACAAACTCAATTCCTTGATACGATAATCATAACAGTGACAATAATAATTAACTACTACGCACTTAGTATCTAAACATTTTTAAAGCTTCTCACACACACACACACACACACACACACACACACACAATGTAAACTACCACTACATCCTCCCAATAATCTTATGAGGGGTTAAAATTATTTTCCCAAGATAGGAAATGTTAATACTGAAAAGAATGTGACTTTATATGACTTTCGAGAGGTAATAAGCTAATAGATGGTAGGCCAGAATTTGAACCCAGGCAGTTAGCTGTGTTGTACAGCACCTCCACATAACTATTCCAAAACTCATTTAGATCCCCATCAATTCTTTTTTACTTAACAATCTTAGCAAATGGCAATTATTACAGCACTAAGACTCTTAAAACATTTCACATACACACCATAAACCCTTACAATCTATAAACTAATAGAACAGGCTACAACAGAGCTTTGTAACCTGAAAATGTTGATTTTACCAAGGTCAAGTGGCATATTAATATAGATGCTAATTTCTAACAATAACCTGAAATCTTCCTGAAGACTTACTATCTTGTTCAAAGGCTTTCGAAGCATTCCAGTTGTCATCAAGACCTCCAGTCCCAGCAAGCTACATTTATCCACCCCCTACAAAAACCTAGAAAACTGGACAAAAAGTTTTTAGACATTTGACAACAGAGAACAGCAGGCTGTGATTCCTGAAAGCCAAAAACCTGAGGATGTGAGCACTGTGATGTGTGGGCTGGCTTCCTGCCCGGATGTGCTTTCTGGATCAGGAAGCAGGGAGAGTCGGCACAGACAGAGCACACAAGTCTCACTAAGTTAGGAAGACAGAAACTGGAGTTTGATGTGACAGAAGATGACAAAGAGGGCAGACAAACATAGGAAAAGCTCCAGAGTCTGGCTGAATAATAATCTGTGTGGTGCAGGGGATCTTCCACAAGGGCAGATAAAGCACACTGCTGGGGAACAGCAAGGTGAACAATGAGCTCACACCCACTGGGAGACACTGCAATTCCATGTTCAGGCAACCTGCAGTGACTCCAAAGGGCACACCTTAGCAGGGAAAAAACAGCTGCAGGAAGCCTACTATAGACCCCACCCCCCAACACACACACTGAGAGTTTCAAAACAATCTGGAAAAGCATGGACTTAATCCACAAAGAATTTAAATGACTGCCAAGGAAAAAAACTAAACTCTCTTAAAGAAGACAACATAATCAAAGCATTCATCAATGTGATGTCTACAATTCCTAACATCGAATAAAAAGTTACCAGATATGCCCAGAAGCAGCAAAGTATGATCCACAACCAAAGGAGCAATCAGCTTTAAGAAACAGGCTGAAAATGACAAGACAAAAATAGCAAAGACCTTAAATGACTATTATATATATATTATAAGTATTTAAAGAAAAATATGAATATAATAAAGAAAGAAATATATGTTGAAAAAGAAATCAGTAAGAGGCCAGCACAGTGGCATAGAAGGTTAAGCCTCCACACACAATGCTGGTATCCCATACAGATGCCAGTTCAAGTCCTGGTTGCTCCACTTCCAATCCAGGTCCCTGCTAATGACCTGGGAAAGCAGCATTAGATGGCCCAAGTGCTTGGGTCCCTGCACACTCATAGGAGACCCAGAAGAAGATCCAGGCTCCTTGCTTCAACCTGTTCCGGCTCTGCCTGTTGTGTCCATTTGCAGAATGAACCAGTAGATGGAAGATCTTTTTCTCTATATGTTACCTTTTTTTTATTATTTTTATTTTTTGACAGGCAGAGTGGACAGTGAGAGAGAGAGACAGAGAGAAAGGTCTTCCTTTGCCGTTGGTTCACCCTCCAATGGCCGCTGTGGCCGGCGCACCACGCTGATCCGAAGCCAGGAGCCATGAGCTTATCCTGGTCTCCAATGGGGTGCAGGGCCCAAGCACTTGGGCCATCCTCCACTGCACTCCCGGGCCACAGCAGAGCTGGACTGGAAGAGGAGCAACTGGGACAGAATCCAGCGTCCCAACTGGGACTAGAACCCAGTGTGCTGGCGCCGCAGGCGGAGGATTAGCCTATTAAGCCGCGGCGCCAGCCTGCCTTTCAAATGAATACATAAATCTAAAAAAGAAACAGAAACAAACAAACCAGGAAGAACTTCTAATGAAAAATCCATAGAACAGAATAAAAGCATAATTAAAGATAAAATACTGCAGAAGAAAGATCCTGAATTTCCAGATACAGCAACAGAAAATACCCGAAATGAGGGAGAGAGAAAGTATGGGTAAAACTACGACAAGAATCTTATGAATTCTGGAAAAATATCAAGTAGGTTAACACTTAAATAGCTAGAGCCTTAGTAAAGGGGAGTTGAGCAGGACAAATAATACTTAAAGAAATGATGGCTCTGGGATCAGCACCATGGCACAGTTGGCATAATAGGCTAAGATTCTGCCTGCAGTTCTGGCATCTCATACAAGCACGAGCTCGTGTCCTGGCTTCTCCTCTTCCTATCCAGTTCTCTGCTAATAGCTTGGGAAAGCACTAGAAGATGGCCCAAGTGCTAGGGCTCCTGCACTCGTGTGGGAGACCTGGAAGAAGCTCTTGATTCCTGGTTTCGGATTGGATCAGCTCTGGCTGTTGTGGCCATCTTGGGAGTGAATCCAGATGGTTCTGTCTTTCCCTTTCTCTGTCCGTATCTCTGCCTCTCAAATAAATAAGTAAAATCTTTAGGCCGGCGCCGTGGCTCAACAGGCTAATCCTCTGCCTTGCGGCGCCGGCACACCGGGTTCTAGTCCCGGTCGGGGCGCCGGATTCTGTCCCGGTTGCCCCTCTTCCAGGCCAGCCCTCTGCTGTGGCCCAGGAGTGCAGTGGAGGATGGCCCAAGTGCTTGGGCCCTGCACCCCATGGGAGACCAGGAAAAAGCACCTAGCACCTGGCTCCTGCCATCGGATCAGCGCGGTGCGCCGGCTGCAGCGCGCCGACCGCGGCAGCCACTGGAGGGTGAACCAACGGCAATGGAAGACCTTTCTCTCTGTCTCTCTCTCACTGTCCACTCTGCCTGTCCAAAAAAAAAAAAAAAAAAAAATCTTTAAAAACAAAACAAAGAAAAAGAAATAGTGGCTCAGATTTTCCAAATTTGATGAAAACCATAAGCCTCCAAACACAGGAATCTTTGACTCCAACTGGGTGAACAAGAAGAAAACCACACCACGACACATCAGAATCAATTTTCTGAAAACAATCATGGATGGCGTGAAAAAAAAAAAAAAAACTTAAAAGCTGTTAAGAGTTGGAGGAAAGATGAACAAAGATAAGAATGACAACTGTCTTCTCCTTTTTTTTTTTTTTTTTTTTTTACAGGCAGAGTGGACAGTGAGAGAGAGAGAGAGACAGAGAGAACAGAGAGAAAGGTCTTCCTTTACTGTTGGTTCACCTCCCAATGGCCACCGTGGCCAGCGCACCATGCTGATCCAGAGCCAGGAGCCAGGTGCTTCTCCTGGTCTCCCTGGGGTGCAGGGCCCAAGCATTTGGGCCATCCTCCACTGCACTCCTGGGCCACAGCGGAGAGCTGGCCTGGAAGAGGAGCAAATGGGATAGAATCTGGCGCCCCGGTGTGCCAGCGCCGCAGACAGAGGATTAGCCTATTGAGCACGGAGTTGGCCTACTGTCTTCTCCTAAAGTATGCAAAACAGAGCGAATGAAATCATCTCTTTAGGGCCTGTGCTGTGGCCAAGTGGGAAAAGCTGCTGCCTGCATTGTCAGCATCCCATATGGGAGCTGGTTTGGGTCCTGGCTGCTCCACTTCTGGTCCACTCTGCTAAGGCCTGGGAAAGCAGAAGATGGTCCAAGTCTTTGGGCCCCTGCACTGGTGTGGTAGACCCAGAAGAAGCTTCTGGCTCCTGGCCTTGGATTTCCGAGCTCTTGCCGTTGCAGCAATCTGGGGAGTGAACCAGTGGATAGAAGACTTAGATTTCTATGCCTCTGCCTCTCTCTAGCTTTCTGCCTTTCAGATAAATAAATAAATAAATCTTTTTAAAAAAATCACCTCTTCAAAACCAAGAAACCAACAATCAAAAAGTCAAAGAAAGAATCTATGGCACAGAATTGAAGGTGAGATAAAGCCACTTTTATACATGGGTAATTAAAAAAGATTTTTTCTCCTTTTTAATTTTGTTAAAATAATTTCATTTGAGGCAAAATCAGTAACAATATATTGTGGGTTTATAAAATTTTAGAAGGGAAATATACTACATGAAAAAACACAAGGGAGAAAAAATAGATTAGACTGCTATGAGGTGCTAATATTATATACACATTTAAAATAACCTTTTCAAGTAATATTTGTAGTCATGTATTACACAACATATGAATATTATAATCCTAGAGTTGTACAGTAGCCATTGGCCACAAAGGCATCAGAGAACATGAAAGCAGGCTCATCTTATTTGAGATATGCTCTCAAAGTTACACACAAAATTTCAAAGAGAGTATGAGAAAAAGAATCTAATTTTCTAAAAATTTGACATGTTGAAATGAAAATTCACTTTCACTGCATTTGCTAAAATATTTTATCATAATCAATTTCACTTATTTTGATGAAAATATTTTTACAATTAATCTCATTTCCTTGTAGGTTTTTTTTTTTTTTTAAGAGGCAGACTTACACAGAGACAGAAAAAAGAGCACTCCCATCCGTTGGTTCACTCTTCAAATGCCCACAAGACTTGGGGCTGGGCCCAATGCCAGAGCCAGGAGCTGGGAATAGGATCCTGGTCTCCACCAAGGGTAGCAGGAACCCAGTGACTTGATCCAATAGCTGCTTCCCAAGGTACACACTGGCAGAAGCTGGTGGAGAGCCAGAGTCAGGAATGGAACGTAGGTCCTCTGATGTAGGTCACATATTAACCACTAGGCTAAACCCTGCCCTGCTTTTTAGTTGTTTTGTGTGTGTGTGTGTGGCTAGTGGAAAATTAAAATTATGCATGAGACTTAACAATCGTACCTCAAGTATTTCTACTGGACAGTGCTGCACTAGGAGCAGTCACTAACAAATTAAAAGTGACAACGAATTAATAGTGGAGATGAACTGAAATAATAAAAGCAATCAATCCAAAGAGAGAGAGACTCCAGTAAAATATCAGCAGGGGACTTTTAACACTCCATTTTCAGAAATGGATGCAGCATCTAGACAGAATATCAACAAAGAAACAGCAGAGTTAAATTGCATCCTAGATCAATTAGATCTAAGAGATACCTACAGAACTTTCAATCCAACAGCTGTAGAATAGACATCTTTTTCAACAGCATATGGAAGGAACATTTTCCAGGTTAGATCATATGGTAAGTCACAAAACAGGTCTCAACAAATTTAAAAGAAATCATATCAAATATCTTTTCTGACTACAATGCAATAAAGCTAGAAATCAGAAGAAAAACTTTAGAAAATACACAAATACATGCTCCTGAATGAACACTGGGTCATAGAAGAAATCAACAGAGAAATCAAAAAATTTCTGGAAACAAATGAAGAGGATAATACAACATATCAAAACTTACGGGATACAGCAAAAGCAGTGTTAAGAGGAAAGTTTATAGCAATTGGTGCCTACATCAAGAAATTGGAAAGGCACCAAATAAATGAGCTATCAATGCATCTTAAGGATCTAGAAACAACAGCAAAACAAACCCAAAACCAGTAGGAGAAAAGAAATAATTAAAATTAGAGAAGAAATCAACAAAATTGAAACCAAAAAAAGATCAGCAAAACAAAGAGCCAGTTTTCTTGAAAAAATAAACAAAATTGACACACCATTGGCCCAACTAACCAAAAAAGGTTGAGAGAAGACCCAAATCAATAAAATAGGAGGTAAAAAGGAAACTGTAACAACACATACCACAGAAATAAAAAGAATCATCAGAAATTACTACAAAGAGCTGTATACCAACAAATAGGGAAATGGATAGATTCCTGGACACATACAACCTACCTAAATTGAGCCATGAAGACACAGAAAACTTAAACAGACCCATTACCAAGACAGAAATTGAATCAGTAATAAAGATCCTTCCAAGAAAGAAAAGCCCAGGACCAGATGGCCTCACTGCTGAATTCTACCAGACATTTAAAGAATAAATAATTCCAATTCTTCTCAGGTTATTCAAAACAATTGAAAGGGAGGGAACCTTTCCAAATTCTTTCTATGAAGCCAGCATTACCTTAATCCCTAAACCCAGAAAAGATGCCATGGAGAAAGAGAACTACAGACCAATTTCCCTGATGAACATAGACACAAAAGTCCTCAACAAAATATTGGCAAATCAAATTCAACAACACATCAGAAAGATCAGACACTCAGAACAAGTGGGATTTATCCCAGGTATGCAGGGATGGCTCAACATTCACACATCAATCAATGTGATACATCACATTAACTGGGTGGGAGGCTCTATAGAGAGAGCACAGTGACACTCAGAATAGGTCATGTACCTAGCTCTCTTCCAGAACATTCTCTTGAAACCCAGCCACCCTATGCAGAGGACATGAATATCGGCTGACAGCCTCATCTGAAGGAACAGCTGACAGCCAGTATCAATTGCCATGAAGGGAAGGACTGAGTCAGCCTTGAGATGATGTCAGCTCCATTGTCGAGTCATTGCTAATATTCACGTCTTCCTCAATTTCCTGACCCAGAGAATTTAAAATGGCATTAGAATGATTACTGTTTTAAGTTACTAATTTTGGGATGACTTGTTACACAGCCATAGTATGTGGGTTAAGCTGCCACCTTGCCACTTGCAGTGCCAGAATCCCATAAGGCGATGGCTGGTTTCTCAGCTGTTTCACTTCTGATGCAGCTCCCTGCTAACAGCTGGAGAAAAGCAGCTAAAGACGGCCCAAGTGTTTGGACCCCTGCCCCCATGTGGAAGATGTAGATGAAGTTCCTGGCTCAGTCCTGGCTGTTGAAGCCACTTGGGGAGTGAACCAAAAGATGGAAGCTCGCTCTCTCCATCTCTCCCTTTCTGTCATGCTGCCTTTCAAATAATTAATGAATTAAACTTCAAGTTGAAGTTTTCTCAGCTGTGATTTAAAGCCATGTGTGTACAGTGTCTACCTAAGACACATTCTCCGTGAGACTTGAGGGACAAGGACAATAGACACAAACATCACTCTTGCTGCTTGCTGTGTTGTTGCTGACCCAGGAATCCAGTCTTCTACCATCATGAATGAAACACTGTCACTCCCACACCCTTCATAGTGTTTAATACTATCAACCACCTTGGCCAAACTGACATTCAGAGAATACTTCACCCAATGTTATTTTTAAGTTTACATGGAAGACAGACCAAATCCTGGGCCATAAACTGAGTCTGAGTGAATTTAAGGAGACTGAAAAATTACAAACATATTCTCAGAGCAAATTAAACCATATATCAGTAACAAAGATATCTGGAAAATCCTCAAATAATTGGATAGGAAAACACACATCTCTAAATAACCAATGAGGGCCAGTGTATGACACAGAGGGTTAAGACCCAGGCCTACAGTGCCAGTATTCCATATGGGCACTGATTCGAGTCCCAGCTGCTCCACTTCCAGGTACCTGCTGATGCACCTGGGAAAGCAGCAGAGGATGGTTGAAGTTCTTGGGCCCCTGCACCCATGTGGAAGACCCAGAGGAAGTTCCTGGCTCCTGACTTTGGATCAGCTCAGCTCAGCTCAGCTCAGCCACTGCAGCCATTTGGCGAATGAACCAGCAGACCCCTCTCTCTCTCTCTCTCTCTCTCTCTCTCACTATTTCAAATAAATAAAATAGATCTTCAATAAAATAAATTAAAAAATAAAAAAATGAGTCAAATCAGAAATCACAGGGGAAAATTACTAAACATTTTGAACTAAATTTAAATAAAAATACAATGTATCAAGATTCAATGATGCAAATAAAGCAGATAGAGGGAAGTTTATAGTTTCACTTATATTATAAGTGAAGAAAGGTGTCAGATCAAGTATTTAAGTTTCCAGCTTAAATGCCAAGAAGAAAAGAGAAAATTAAATCCAAAGGTAAGCAGAAGAGAGGAAATCATAAAGAACCAAAAATCAAAGAAATCAAAACAACAAAACAACAGATAAGACGAAGCCAAATCTAGTTATTTTAACATTTAATAAATGTATTAAATTCTTGCTTAGCTCACAGAGGGAAAAAGGAAGCTCAAACACGAAGGGAGGCCATCACTACTTATCCACAGACGTTAAAAGCATTAGTAAGGATGTTATCTCAATAAATCTGACAACAAATATGGAGTAGACAAACTATTTAAATGACAAAAAAATCACTAAAATTGACACAGAAGAAAAAAAGTGGAACTTATCTATTAAAGAAAATGAACCCACCCTTTAGAAACTTCCCATGAGGAAATTCCAAGACTAGTGATTTTCATCATTTAGAAAGAAATGTATTCTTCCTACATTGCCTTAACTTTAGAGTCAACTGTCCTGACGTCAAAACCAACAAAGACACTGTAAGAAAACTGTGGGCCAATATTCCTCATAAAAAATAGATGTAAAAAATTCCTAACAATATTTTAGCAAACAGCAGCAATATATAAAAAGGCAAGAAGTTCACAAATAAGTGGGGTTTATTCCAGCAGTAAAAGGCAGGTTTAACAAATCAATTCATGTAGTTCACTACACTAGCACCACTGGTTTAAAGAAAAACAAAAACAGGGGGCCAGCGCTGTGGCGTAATGGGTAAAGCCACCGCCTGCAGTGCTGGCACCCCAAACGGACACCAGCTCAAGTCCCAGCTGCTCCACTTCTGATCCAGCTCCCTGCTAATGTGCCTGGGAAAGCAGTGGAAGATGTCCCAAGTCCTTGGGCCCCTACACCCACATAGGAGAGCCAGAAGCAGCTCAAGCTCCTGGCTTCAGATCAGCCCAGCTCCAGCTGTTGCAGTCATTTGGGGAGTGAAACCAGCACTTAGAAGACCTCCTTCTCCCTCCCTCTCTCCTTCTCTCTCTCTCTCTCTGCCTCTCTGTAACCCTACCTTTCAAATAAATAACATTTTAAAAATTACTAATAAAAAAAGAAAAACAAAAGCCATATGATCATTACAGTAGATGAAGAGAAAGTATTTAACAATATTCAACATTTGATGGTGATGCCATTAAGATGTCAAATTAGGATGCTTCAGACCCTCATTTGTCCATGGAAACATCAATCAGTTAACTGAAAACTGATTAAAAGAGCGCTGAAGGAGCTCCAGACATGTGTCAAGGATCTCCAGGAACAAGCCAACACTCCAGAGAACATCATACTCAAATGGTAGATTCCATGGTGTGCTTGCTTGTCTCTGCCCTATCCTTGCTCTGGTACAATGCAGTACGGAAGAGGTACCCCAATACCTGGTTCCTACGACAGAAGGAAATGAGCACAACTGACTTAGAGTGTTAGCCTGCAGGCTGCCCAAGTGACAGGTTTCTGTATGGCCTCACTCAGCATTCCAACGAAAACTAAACTGTGGCAGTTTAGGTCTCAAGTTTCAAGTTACACCAGACTGCAGCATATGAAAACTGCAGAGAACTACATGCACTTGGATGCCTAATGGCAAGAGATTATAGGCAAAGGAAAGCAGAACATGGCACTGGCATTGTGGCACAGTAGGTTAGGCTGCCACACGTCATGCTGGCATTCCATACGAGAGTGCCAGTTCTGGGCCAGCACAGTGGCACAGCGGGTTAAAGCCCTGGCCTGAAGCACCGGCATCCCATATGGGTGCTGATTCTAGTCCCGGCTGCTCCTCTTCCAATCCAGCTCTCTGCTATGGCCTGGGAAAGCAGTAGTAGATGGCCTTTTGCCCCTGCACCCACCTGGGAGGCCTGGAAGAAGTTCCTGGCTCCTGGCTTCGGACAGGCACAGCTCCGGCCATTGCGGCCATCTGGGGAGTGAACCATCGGATGGAAGACCTCTGTCTCTCTCCACCTCACTCTGTAACTGTCTTTCAAATAAGTAAAATAAGTCGTTAAAAAAAAAAAAAAAAGAGTGCCAGTTCAAGTCCTTGGATGTTCTGCTTCAGCTCCCTGCTAAAGAAAGCACCTGGGACAGCAGTGGAAGATGGCCCAAGTGGTTAGGCCCTGCACCCACATGGGAGACCCAGATGGAGTTCCTGGCTCCTGGCTTCTGCCAGGCCCAGTCCTAGCCCTTGTGGCTATTTTGGAGATTAACCAGCAGATGGAAGATCTTTTTTAAAAATTTTTATTTATTTATTTCAAAGTCAGAGTTATACAGAGAGAGGAGAGGCAGAGAAAGAGAGGTCTTCCATCTGATGGTTCACTCCCCAGATGGCCGCAACAGCCGGAGCTGTGCTGAACCGAAGCCAGGAGCTTCCTCCACGTCTCCCACACAGGTGCAGGGGCCCAAGGACTTGGGTCATCTTCTACTGCTTTCCCAGGCCACAGCTGGATCGGAAGTGGAGCAGCCAGGGCTCAAACCAGTGCCCATATGGGATGTTGGCACTTCAGGCCTGGGCACTAACCCGCTACACCACGGTGCCGGCCCCGGAAGATCTCTTTCTATAACGCGCCTTTCAAATAAATAAAATAAATTTTTACAAAAGAAAGTAGCAGAACATCCAAGGCTCTGAGAAGAAGCAGGAATGATGTAAGACATTTAAAATCTGCTGAATATAGAGAGGAACTGGAAAAACACAAATAGGCTCAGGGCAGGTGTATGCCTGCAAAAGGCACAGGACTTGAAGCCTTCACACTGCACGAAATAACTGAGGTCTTCCCTCCACACCAAGTAGTATGAAAAGATTGGGAGAAGGGGCTATTTTTTTTCAAATGATTAATTTTCAACAAAGGATAACAGGCATACAAAAAAAAGACAGACCCAAAGCCTACTTAAAGGAGCAATATGAACCTCTAGAAACCAACATACAAGACAAAGAATTTTTAAAAACTATCTTGAATATTTTCAAAAACCTGAAGAAGGGGCAGCATTGTGGCACAGTGCGTAAAGCTGCCGCCTGAGACACCAGCCTCCCATATGGGCACTGGTTCAAGTCCCAGCTGCTCTATTTCCAATCCAGCACCCTGCTAATGTGCCTGGGAAAGCAGCAGAAGATGGTCCAAGGGCTTGGGCCCTGCACCCACATGGGAGACCTGGATAAAGTTCCTGGCTCCTGGCTTTGGCCTGGCTCCGCCCCAGCCATTGCAGCCATTTGGGGGAGCAAACCAAAAAATCTTTTTCTTTCTGTCTCTCCCTCTCTACCTCTGCCTTTCAAATAAGTTTTAAAAATTTTCTTTTAAAGTTCATGGGAAATACACATTATGAAAAATCTAGGTCGGCGCCGCAGCTCAATAGGCTAATCCTCTGACTGCGGCGCCGGCACACCAGGTTCTAGTCCCGGTCGGGGCGCCGGATTCTGTCCAGGTTGCCCCTCTTCCAGTCCAGCTCTCTGCTGTGGCCTGGGAGTGCAGTGGAGGATGGCCCAGGTCCTTAGGCCCTGCACCCACATGGGAGACCAGAAGCACCTGGCTCCTGCCATCAGATGAGCACGAAGCGCTGGCTGCAGCACACCGGCCACAGCAGCCATTGGAGAGTGAACCAATGGCAAAGGAAGACCATTCTCTCTGTCTCTCTCTCTCTCTCTCACTGTCCACTCTACCTGTCAAAAATAAAAAAAATCTATACTTAGATTTCAAAAATTTTTGCAACAAAATAAACTGATCTTTTAATTCAATTTTCCAGGAACCATCTGAGTACTCTTGTACTATCACACAATCCAGCAATTCCAATCCTAAGGATTTAGCAAAGAAAAATGAAAATATATGACTATACAAGATTTTTATAGGAATGTTCATAGCAACTATTTTATAATAGCCCAAATTGCTATCAACAAACGAATGGGACAAACTAGTGTACTGATACACAGAATACTCCTGTAACAACAGTAAAAAGTAATCAAACTACACATAGAAGTTATAACGTAGCTAAATCTCAAAAACATTACGCAGAATGAAAGAAATCAGACACAAAAACTTAGATACTACATTATTCTGTTTATATGAAATCATACAAAAGAAAAGTAATCTACGGTCAGAGAAAGCAGATCAACGGTTAACTAAATCTGAAGCTGGGTGAGGGAATGGCTATAAAAGGGTTAACTGGCCTTCCGGGGATGACAGCAGTGTTTTCATTTTTTTCCTCCCATTGTCTCTCTGATAGGGCCTTTTTTCACAGTAAGTTGTCCAGAAGGATTTGAGCTTTCTGGAATAAGCAAACCCGAGAGCGCATGCAGCAAGCTTCTCTCCTCGGGGCAGGTTTCTTCTCTGCTGGCTTCCGGGCAGTGGCGGCCATGTTCCCCGGCACGCTCCTGCATCCTCACACCGCGAGCCTGGGCTTCCTCCCCCTCACCACCACCACAGGCTTCTTGCTGCGGCCTCCTGCTGGTCTGAATCGGTTGCTAGTGCTGCTGCTGACTCCCGCACCCAGAGTTTGCGATTCCTGACCTGGCAAAGGATGGTGTCCCGCCACACGGTCTTTGTGTATGGGTTCAGTTTCAACAGGATTCTCAGGTTCTTCTTCAGGACTCTGCGACGAATCTTGCGTGGTGCTCAGAGGGCTTTTTGGATCTCTGGGCTTTTCAAAATTCTGCTGAAGTCTGTATTGATGAGCATCTTGTGCATGAGGAGGCCGTAGTTACTCTGGAGAGAAGCAGCTCTGCCCCAAGTGCCATACAATTCATCTAACTTCCGGAAAGCACTCTATCATGGGGGCGGTTGTAAGGATGTATACAATTGTCAAAACAACCAAATTGTATACGTAAAAGGCAGTGGATTTATCGTATATGAAATTGTTCTCAATGCAGTTGGTTTTCAAATATTACGACTACAGCCACAATAAGCCACCACAATTCTATGCAACAAAAATAAGAAATTAAAGGGAATATTAAAAGGAAAAAAAACACACCCATAGTCTCACTATCCTAATAAAACTTTTTCACTTTCTTTATTCCTTTCTAATTTTAGTTTGCCACATATCTAGCTTGCACAGCTGTTGCCATTTTGTATAAACAAGTTTGTATCCAACTTTTTTATTTATATTATATACATTTTTATACTTTGTAGGCTGTACAAAATGACAACACAATAGTTTATCAAGTAGATATGTTATAATTTGGTTATTCACCAAAGTCCAGACATTTGGACTGTCATTGTTTCCAAATATAAAAGTTATTATAAGGGACATCTTTCCATATAAAGACCTTTCTAATATGATTATTACTTTGGATGAATTCTCATGAACCAGCTTAACTTAACTTTTCACTTTAAAAAAGCTTGCATTTTAGGGTAAACCGCATTAGTTTGCTATGGCTGCTATAACAAAGTACCACCAACTCAGTGTCTTCAACTATAGAAATTCACTGCCTATAGAACTGGATGCCAGAATTTTGACAGGGAGGGGTCCTCAAGGTGGTCTTCTTTGAGGCCTGTGGAGAAAATCTATTCCACACTTCCCTTAGTTGGTGTTTTCCTGTCAATATCTGGTATTCCTTGACTCACACAAGCCATCACCCAAATCTCTACCCCCATCGTCAATGATATCCTCCCTGTGGACACAGCCGTCCTCACACTTTTCATGAGGACACCAGCCATATGAAATCAGGGGCCCACCCTACTCTAGAATGACTTCATCTTAACCATCTACATCTGCAATGACCCTGTTGACAAACAAGGTCACATTCTCAGAGACCAGGTGTTAGCACTTCAACAACTGAATTCAGGGGAGGGGGGCACCAAATAAATCCATAACATAAATAATACAGACTCACTGTCTGAAAACTCCAACAGCAGAAAAAACATAACAAAAAGATGCAGGCCCTTCTCAGTGTCTGCCAGGTCATTCCACAGAGGTGACCATTATCCACACCCTAACTTTTTTAACATCTGAACAACACCCTTGGCTTGCCATAAGCTAGCACTCTGTGCTACAGATGTCCACATGTTAGAGCTAGTGCAGCATCTGCTATTCACTACAAACAGTAGTGGAGTAGTGTCAGAATACCTAAACATTTAAATAAACTAGATAGGGGCCGGGCAGGTTAACGCCCTCGCTTGAAGCACCGGCATCCCATATGGGCGCCGGTTCTAGTCCGGGCTGCTCTATTTCCGATCCAGCTCTCTGCTATGGCCTGGGAAAGCAGTATAAGATGGCCTAAGTCCTTGGGCCCCTGCACCCACGTGGGAGACCCGGAAGAAGCTCCTGGCTCCTGGCTTCAGATCAGCACAGCTCCGGCTGTTGCAGCCAATCAAGGAGTGAACCATCAGATGGAAGACCTCTCTCTCTCTCTCTCTCTCTCTCTCTCTCTCTCTCTCTCTCTCTGCCTCTCCTCTCTCTGTGTAACTCTGACTTTCGAATAAATAAATAAAATCTCAAATAAATAAATAAATAAATGAAATAGATAAACATTTAAATAAAATTCAAGGGTCTCTGCAGAGACCTTGGGTATCTCAGAATCACAAGGAAACCTTAGACGTACTCTGCCTCTAAGTTTAGCAAGTGGCACTATATTTTTCAAGTAGATTTAGGTTAAACCTTGGCCCAAAATGGCTTGCCACTTACTAGCTAGTAAATTACTACTCTAAATTTAAGTTCTCTCATCTATTAAAACAGGGCAATACCTACCTTCATGGAACTGTGAATATTTAATGACATAATACCTGTATCACACATAAGTACATACTCAATTAATAGCAACCTTATTTTGAATTTAAAAATTGCTTTAATTGTGGTAAAAAAAAATGTAAAATTTACCACTTTATTTTTAAGAGAGATTTACTGATTTATTTGAAAGTTGGAGTTACCGAGAGAGATGAAGAGACAAAGCCAGAGGACTTCCATCTGCTGGTTCACTCTGCAAAGGCTGCAATTGCCAGGGCTGGCCTAGGCGAAAGCCAGGGGCAGGAGCTTCACCCAGGTCTCCCACACAAGTGGCAGGGCCCCTATCATTTGGGCCATCTTCTGCTGATTTTCCCAGGCCAAGCAGGAGGTTGGATGAGAAGTGGAGCAGATGGGACATGAACCCGCACTCAAACAGATGCCAGTGTTGTAGAGGCAGCTTTACCTACCACACCATGATACCAGCCCAAGTTAGCCATTTTTAATTGTACAGTTCAGCAGTGTTAAATATAGATACTCTGGGGTAGACATTTTGTCAAGCAGTTAAGAAGCTGGTTAAGGTAGCCAGGGTTGTGGTACAGCACGTTAAGTCACTGCCTGCAGTACCAGTATCCCATATGGGCACCAGTTCCAATCCTGGATGCTCTACTTCCAATCCAGTTCCCTGCTTATGCACCTGGGAAAGCAACATAAGATAACCCAAGTGATTGGGTCCCTGCACCCATGTGAGAGACCTGGAAGAAGCTCCTGCCTCCTGGCTTCAGACTGCCCCAGCTCCAGCTGTTGTGACCTTTTGGGGAGTGAACCAGCAGATGGAAGACCTTTCTCTCTGTCTCTCCCTCTCTCTAACTGCCTTTCAAATAAATGAAATCTTAAAAATCTTAAAAAAAAAAATAGATGCTGGTCAAGATGCCCACCCCACATCAGAGCACCTAGATTTGAGTCTTGGCTCCAGCTCCGAATTCCAGCTTCCTGCTAAAGCCAACCTGCAAGGCAGTGGTGCTGGCTCAGTGAATTGGGTTCCTGCCACCCATGTGGAAGCCCTGGGTTGGATTCCTGGCACCCAGCTTGAACCCCAATCATTTAAATATTGGGGCAAGGAGGGGTGAACATGTAGATAAAGTTCTCTGCCTGTCTCTCTCTAATATTCTCTCTCTCAAATAAATAAATTCTTTTTAAAAAAAAAAAAAAAGTATACTCACACTGTTGTGCCACAGATCTCCAGAAATTTTTTACCTAGCAAATCCAGAACTCTACAGCCATTAAACAACTCTCTTATTTCTCCCCTTCTTGCAGTCACTATTCTACTTTGTGCTTCTATAAATATGACCACTTTGGATACTTTATGTAAGTGTAAACATACAGCATACACTATCCGTTTTCTAGAAAATATGGAAATGAGGGTATGTAATTTATAAAAGATCTCACTACCAGGGCCAAGGCAGATCCAGATTTTCTGATTTCTAAAAAAGTACCTCCATCCAGAGTTATTTGGTAGTTTCAGTGGAACTATGAAAGCATTCAGATAGCCACAATTTTTATAAGTACTCCATATGCCTACCATAAAGTAAAGGAGTATTTAAACCCTAAAGTCTTTAAACAATCTGGAAATCAAGATTTATGAATCAAAATAAGCCTGATTCCTTTGTCATACTGCTAATCTGCAGAAAGTCCAATGTTGTCAATATTAAACAGAACCAGATCTGATAGGAATAACAGTCAAACTCAGAAAAAGTATAACAAATATAGGTCAGAGAAGAATAAGCCAGGCACAGTTAGCAGCTCATACTGCCTGGCTCCTTAAGAAATACATGTGTGGTCTGGGAAACAACTGCATTTCAAGCCAGATGCAGACAGCACACAGCCACGTGTGCTGCACACATCCACACATCTCTCATCAGTGACCAGCCATCCACTACAGGTAATACTGTTTAAACTTAGTTTTCATAGGGCTTTCTCCCCAAAAGTCCCAGGGAGCACTACCCAGGCATTTTCAACTGAAATACAGTGAGCCTACATCTTTAGAAACATATTTTATTTCTATAGTGCACAAACCTAAAAATCCTCTTCACATGGGAACATGCTTGGGGCACAAAAGGAGAATGGAGGGTGGGAGTGAGGAGACGACTGGGAGATAAAGAATGGGATCTGGTCAATGTTCCTACTAAGAACTAAGCCAACCCAATTAAAGTTATAGCTTAATGGAAAAGCCAACATGATCATAAAACAAAAATAAAACAAACGGAAAACATTAAACAGGTCATCCGGAGAACATCACTAAACATCTCAAACATTCTGCTCCTAATTGGCAATAAATGTCTTGATTGGGTCTGTTTGAGCAGTGGCAACTCACTAAGAATAATCTGATACAATTTAAAGTTATGTTAAGCAGAACTTCATCTAAATGACAGAGAAAACCCCAAAACAAACAAACAAACAAACAAACAAACAAAAACCATCAAGGAACACAAATGGTATCTCACTTTATCCCTCAGGGGAATCAAGTTTTCATTTTGGGAAGTTTAGAAGGGAGTTAAAGAACTCACATTAATGACTCAGGAGAGCAGGGCACACATGGAAAGATACAGAGAACAGTTACAATGAGACTCCACATGTGGAATCAAGAGCTAATCACATCAAATGGACTTATAAGACTTAGGAGTAAGAGCCCTGAAAATGTAAAATACTATATTTATCGTGCAAAACAATGGAAAGTTTCGTCAGACCAAATAAAAGCACAGTGTTTAATAAAGCAGATGCCTACTAGCACAGCATGACAGAAAGCTTTTGTGCTGCGTCCCTTGATCTGTGGAGTTACAAATGGCAAGGGGCCCACAGGAAGTGAGGAAGGCAAGGAGAGCAGAATCTGAACACACAGGAATGCGGCGCAGAGGGCGCTGGGGTGTACTGGTCTCCTCTTCCTCCCTCTTGGACTTTCTGTGTGGCTTATTTCAGAAATCTGGCCATCTCTTCCCTCACATTTCTCAGAGAACAGTACTACCAGCCCATCCGGACACCTAGGTGTTCTCTATTAGAGGGAGACAAATTGTCCAACCCTCAGGTTTCTACAGAAGACAACACATCCCCCTACATCCCAGCAGAGAAGAAACAATTTTAGTATCTGTGATGGATGTCATGGAGTGACAGCCATAGATCTTCAGCTGACTCTGTTTTGGCCAAGATCACAGCCACATCCCACAGTGGCCATCCCCTAATCACTGATGGTGCAGGGTCATCAAAATCCAGCCCTCCTGTCCCAGGGCAGGAAAGCTCTGAAAGACCTCATCATTCTAGCCCTGCCAACATGGTGAACACTTCTGTGGAGACTGCACATGACTAAACTGTCCTCCATACAATCCTGCCTCCTTCCTTTGCTTCCCCAAAGTACCTCCTGCCTGCTAATCTCCAACTCAAAGTCAGACGTCCTGAGAGCGCCTGTCTACAGTATCTCCCAACCCTTCTCACTCTCTCTTCTCCAGAACTGATTTAGTTGGTCAATCTGGGAGAGGAACCTATAAAACGCCCAGCAGCATGTATTCCTGTCCTTGTCTTTCCAACCTGCATTGCCTGCAAAGAGTGGGGGCTTCTTGCCCAGTCCTATACCAACCTTGGCTAGGGAACAGGTAGGTCTCTTGAGGTAGAGGTGAGGGGTCAGCTCACCTGTGCCTGGAGGATTTGTTCACCAAATCCAGAGGGACCCAACTGAACCACAGATGTAAGTTACCATTCTTGAATCCATTTTAGGAGTAAAGGAATGATGTTTCAATTTTCAGCTGCCTATTTCTCAGCTGGTCCCTAACACAGGAGAAGAGAGATTTTAGTAGTCTCTGATAAACTCAGCATCACCCTGCATTGTTCCTCTCCTCTTTCCCTAACAGCTAATTGGTACCAAGTCTTGCTCTTTTGAATGTATGTTCAACACTGAAGCCATGTTCTTTCTTATATTTATATTAATGTTTCCCAACCCCCATTAAAACTCCTTCAACTAAAATCCTTGCCTTTGAGGTTAAATGAAGTCTTAGTATGGGCCATTCAGCCCATTAGGATATGGCCCTACATAAACTTTCACACATTTGATAAATGGGTGGTCTGTTCTTATCATTAGTTGGAAGAGCTTTTCTAGCTACCTCTGAGTTGTCCTAGGAACCTGCAGGCCCTGGGCTCTGCTCATTCATGTCCTCGTAGTTCATGCTGCGAGCTCAGCTGCATCCTCTGAAAGCCTGCCTGACCACACCCACATCCCCAAAACATTGTTCTCGCTTCTCTTGAGGCTGCCCAGGCACCTTCTGCATGTTGTGTTGCTCCTTCCCTTGAGATACTACAATATAATCCTTGGTCTTTCCTCAAAGGCAGGGTCTTTATATTCCCCAATGTTCACATACAGTAGGCACTCAAGATACATTTATGGAATAAATGAAGGAAGATTAAGAAAAGACCAGAGAATAATAACAAGGTGGGGAGTATGGTGGGTATGACAAGTGTTCCCCCAATACAGACTACTCTGCTTGTACTTTGTCCTGTATACCAACTCATAAACAAACTCACAAGCTGTCATCCACAGCTTTCGAAGTTTGTCACAAACTACGGTATTTTTCTATTTTTAATTTTGACCTCTCCCCCTATGTATGACCACACCCACATTCTGCCTGTTCATTTTCTTACTTCCACATGGAAGCTGCCACCTGGGCCTATATCACCACATTTTACTATCTATAATCCCATTCCTTTATAACTGACTCAAAAAAATACCTACTGAACATTTACTATGTGCCAGGTTCTGGTTCAGGCTTTAGAACCAGGTTTCTGCTCTCATGGCCCTCGTCTAGTTTGGCAACAGGGATGGGGAGTAATGTGAAGATAGAAGAATCCATCAATATGTCAGGGGAAGCTTAGCACTAAGAAGAAAATTATGGAAAAATGAGGACACCAAGTGTTTGGGACAGGATGATGAAGGCCTCTCGGAGGTGAGCAGTGGCCTGAGAGAGGTGTCAGAAAGCACCTGTGGCTCTCTGCAGAAGAGCTGTGGGGAGCAAACTGCTGAGGCTGAGTAGGAACACCAAGGAGGCTACTGTGGCGTGAGGGAAGGGAGAGGCCTGTAGAGGTCAGTGAGGCCATGCAGGATGCTTCACGGAGGTCCTCACAGGCCAGGCGATGAGTCTGCATCTCACCCTGAAGGAGCTGGAGAATGGCAGGTGGTCTGAAGCAGACACACATTTAAGACCCTCTGGTTGAGAACACAGAAGCTTAAGGAAAGAGGCAAACAGACAGGTAAGAAATCTGCAATGACGTAGGGAGGGTGACAGTGGAAGAAGAAGTTGTAAAGCTGGTGGGAAGTGGTCAGGTTCTGGACATGGGCCATGGATAAAATCAATAGCTCTACTGCTAGACTGAAAGCCAAAGATGACCCCAGAATGGCAGAACTGAGAAACAGGAAGAATGAAGTCACCTCTAACTTAGGGAGCCTGCAGGAGGAATAAGTTTCAGTAAGAAGATGAGAAATTCACCTTGGACATGTTTAGTTTTAAGATATTCATGGAAAAGTAGGGTTTTAGCTTGGGGTTAAAATACCCACATCCTGCACTAGGGTGCCTGGGTTCAACTCCTGCCTTTGGCTCCTCACTCCAGCTTCCTATTAATGCACCCTGGGAGGCAGCAGTGATGGATTGAGTAATTGGGTTCCTACTACCCTCACGGGTTTCAGGCATCTGGGGAATGAACCTGTAGATGGGAATACTCTCCTTCTGTCTGTCTGTCTCTCTGGCTCCCAAATTTAAAAAGTAAATTAAATATATATATATATACTTATATATACATATACACACACATATATACACATATGTGTATATATATATATATATATATATATATATATGCTCATGAACATCTAAGTACAGATGTCAGATGGGCAATTAGGAGTGTGAAATTCAAGGGAGAGGTTCAGCCTGGAGATGGAAGCTTATAACTTGCCAGAACACACATGCACACACATATATACAAACACACTCACTCACCAATTTAAACTTTTTCCAAGGCTCTTCCCATTTTGGATCTTGTAACCAATCCATTTCAAAATAAAACATGAATTCTGGTAGTCTGTATCTTAAGAAAAAGAAAAGGAACAAAATTCTGAACTGTTAAAGTTTAATTAATTTTATCCATTTGGTAGTTTTTACAATTTTTTTAAGTTTTTTAAAAAATTTATTTATCTGAAAGGCAGAGTTACAGAGAGGCAGGGGCAGAGAGTGAGACAGAGAGAGGTCTTCCATCCCCTGGTTTACTCACCAAGTGGCCACACAATGGCCAGAGCTGTGCCAATCCGAAGCCAGGAGCCAGGAGCTTATTTCAGGTCTCCCACACAAGTGTAGGGGCCCAAACACTTGGGCCATCTTCCACTACTTTCTCACGCTATCAGCAGGGAGGTGGACTACAAGAGGAGTAGTAGGGACACGAACTGGCACCCATATGGGATGTCAGCATGGCAGGTGGTGGTTTTACCCACTACACCACATCACTGGCCCCATTCAGTAGCTTTTTATTTTGTGCCTTCTATGAGCTAAGCATACAATGCTGAACAAAGACGCAGTTCAATTCTGTAGAATTTAATGTCTGGTAAATGACAAATAACTATTTAAAAATGGTTGCTTTCTTAACTATTTTACCAAACGACATTCTTTAACTTTTCAATTCAGAAATCAGCGTGGTTTCTTCCCAAGGCCAGAGCGAAGAAGCTTCAGCCCTGAAGCTGGAGGCAGGCTGGTGCGGAGGCAGGCTGGTGCTGCAGCCGGTGTGCTGCAGCTGCGCTGCAACCACAGACTCACTGCATGGGCTCCGGGCCCCTGGACAGAGCAGGCCAGGTGGCACCCAGCAAGGAGACTAATTGCTTTTCACACAAGGGAATGGTTTCACCAACTCACGGCTGCTTTCATGAGTGAAAAATCTGTGTAAGCACATACCTTGCTTTCTAAATTGCATCTGGCCCACGAATGAATTAGGACCATAGTTTCCAGTGCAAAACTATTTAACTTCATGAGGAGAATTTTTTTTTTAATTAACTCCAATATAATAGTCTTTTTATTAAATTAAATTTTAGGTCTGAAACTTTGAATTCTACAAATCATACCAAATGCTGTTTTTATATTACTTTCTTCTTGTGCTTTATGAGAGATGGTCTATAAGCAATACTTACAAAAAGTAAAAAAGCAAACCCATAACACGTCTAAACTATGTAAGTTTTTTGAAGATGTTTACAATGAAGTTTTGTTTTTTTTTTTATTTTTTTATTTATTTATTTTTGATAGGCAGAGTGGACAGTGAGAGAGAGAGAGAGAGAGAAAGGTCTTCCTTTGCCGTTGGTTCACCCTCCAATGGCCGCCGCGGTTGGCGCGCTGCGGCCGGCGCACCGCGCTCATCCGCTGGCAGGAGCCAGGTGCTAGGTGCTTTTCCTGGTCTCCCATGGGGTGCAGGGCCCAAGCACTTGGGCCATCCTCCACTGCACTCCCGGGCCACAGCAGAGGGCTGCCCTGGAAGAGGGGCAACCGGGACTAGAACCCGGTGTGCCAGCGCCGCAAGGTGGAGGATTAGCCTGTTGAGCCATGGCGCCGGCCTACAATGAAGTTTTCTAAAAATAAGGATGAATCAAGGTCTCACCATGTTTGAGAACTCCAATGTGTAGAATAAAGAGAACTCAAATTTTTTTAAAGATTTATTTACTGATTTGAAAGTCAGAGTTACACAGAGAAAGAAGGAGGGGCAGAGAAAGGTCTTCCATCCGCTGATTCATTCCCCAAATGGCTGCAACAGCCAGAGCTGCACCGATCCAAAGCCTTGAGCTTCTTCCAGGTCTCCCACGTGGGTGCAGGGGCCCAAGGACTTGGGCCATCTTCTGCTTTCCCAGGCCATAGCAGAGAGTTGGATCGGGAGAGGAGCAGCCAGGACTAGAACTGGTACCTGGTACCCTTATGATACTGTGGTGCCTCAGGCTAGGGTTTTAACCCGCTGTGCCACAGCACTGGTCTGGGCCATCTTCTACTGCTTTCCCAGGCCATAGCAGAGAGCTGGATCAGAAATAGAGCAGCTGGAACTTGAACCGGCGCCCAGACAGCATGCCAGCACTAAAGGCGGCAGTTTTACCTGCTATACCACAGCACCGGCCCCAGTAAAATCATTTTTTAATTTGAGAAGTAGAGAGATAGAGACAGACACACTCAGAGTTCCCATCTACTGGTTCATCTATCAAATGCCCAGGAGCCAAAAATTGTATCCAGGTGCCCCACGTTGGTGGCAGGGACCCAACTAACTGAGCCATCACTACTGCCTCTCAGGGTCTGCATTAGAAGCAGCTGAAACCAGAAGCCCAAGCAGAGTATGAAGCCCAGGTGCTACAAAGTGAATGCAGGTGTCCTAACCAGGATTTTAACCATGAGGCCAAATGACTGCCAGAAAGAGAGATTTTTAAAAGAAATTTATATATTAGTCTTTGAAAAAATTATTTACCTACTTATTTGAGAGGTAGAGTTACAGAGAGAGAGAGAGAGAGAGAGAGAGAGAGAGAGAGAGAGAGAGAGAGAGAGAGAGGAGAAAGGTCTTCCATCCACTGGTTCACTACCCATATGGCCACAATGGCCAGAGCTGGGCCAATCCAAAGCCAGGAGCCAGGAGCTTCTTCTAGGTCTCCTACATGGGTACAGGGGCCCAAATACTTGGGCCATCTTCTGCTGCTTTCCCAGGCCATTATCATGGAGCTGGACCAGAAGTGGAGCAGCCAGGACACGAATTGTTGCCCAAACGGGATGCCAGTGCCACAGGCGGAGGCTTAGCCCACTATGCCACAGCACTGGCCACATATATACTAATCTTTTGTTTATTAGAGATATCATGGAATAAAGGTATCACTTGCAAGTAAGTATTTTGGCAAACTTTGTGGTGACATTCAATTTTGGGTTTATGTCATTTCAGTCTGCCATCATGAAAGTTAGTGTGAGGTGACAAACTTTAGAACTGGTCAAAAGAGCAAAATAAACTGAGGCTGGGAGGAAAGATGTATTAACACATTTTATGCAATGAGTAGTGGTGAAAACAAGTATGAATCAAAGCAACTTTTTACAAAATAAAGGTTTATTTCTTTATTTGAAATTCAGAGTTACAGAGACAGACAGAGATTGTACATCGATTGGTTCACTCCCCAGATGGCTATAATGGCCAGTGCTGGGGCCAGGCTGATGACAGGAGCCAGGAGCCAGGAACTTCATCTAGGTCTCACACATGGGTGGCACTGGCCCAAACACTTGGGCCATCTTCTGCTGCTTTTCCCAGATGATTAGCAGGAAGCTGAATACACAGTGGAGCCAGGGGTATATGAACCAGTGCCTATTTGGGATGTCAGCGTCACAGGTAGCAGCTCTACGCACTATGCCACAATGCTGGCCCCCAAAGCAACTTTTAAGAAATCATAGGTTGGGCTGGCGCCGAGCTCAATAGGCTAATCCTCCGCCTTGCGGCACCGGCACACCCGGTTCTAGTCCCGGTCGGGGCACCGGATTCTGTCCCGGTTGCCCCTCTTCCAGGCCTGCTCTTTGCTGTGGCCCAGGAAGGCAGTGGAGGATGGCCCAAGTGCTTGGGCCCTGCACCCAATTGGGAGACCAGGAGAAGCACCTGGCTCCCGGCTTCGGATCAGAGCAGTGCGCCGGCTGCAGTGCGCCAGCCGCAGTGGCCATTGGAGGGTGAACCAACGGCAAAGGAAGACCTTTCTCTCTCTCTCTCTCTCTCTCTCTCTCTCACTGTCCACTATGCCTTTCAAAAAAAAAAAAAAAAAGAAAGAAATCATAGGTTGGTCGGCACCGTGGCTCACTTGGCTAATCCTCCACCTGCGTTGCCAGCACCCCGGGTTCTAGTCCCGGTTGGGGCGCTGGATTCTGTTCTGGCTGCTCTTCTTCCAGTCCAGCTCTCTGCTGTGGCCCGGGAGTGCAGTGGAGGATGGCCCAAGTGCTTGGGCCCTGCACCTGCATGGGAGACCAGGAGGAAGCACCTGGCTCCTGGCTTCGGATCGGCGCAGTGCGCCAGCCATAGCAGCCATTGGGGGTGAACCAACGAAGGAAGATCTTTCTGTCTCTCTGTCTAACTCTGACTGTCAAAAAAAAGAAAAAGAAAATGGGCTCATGAATTCAGTCTCCACCCCTGGAGGCGGCCTTTGGAAAAAAAAGGAATCATAGGTTGAGGGACAGTGCTGTGGAAAAGCAGGTTAAGCTGCAGCCTGTGACACTGACAGCACCAGTTTGCGTCCTAGCTGCTCCACTTCCAACTTAGCTCCCTGCTAATGTGCCTGGAAAAAGCAGCAGCAGATGTCCTTGGACCCCTGTCACTCACATGGGAGATCCAGAAGGAATTCCTGGCTTCTGGCTTCATCCTGGCCCAGCCCCACCCATTGAGGCCATTTAGGGAATGAACCAGTGAATGGAAGACTTCTGTGTGTGTCTCCATCTGTCTCTGTAACCCTGTGTTTCAAATAAATAATAAATATTCAAAACAAGGAAAGAAGGAGAGAGGGAGAGAGGGAGGGGGAGGAAGGAGGGAGGAGAGGGAGGGAGTGAAGGGGGGGGAGGAGGGAGGGAGGGAGGGAGGGGGAGGGAGAGAAAAAGAGAGAAAGAGGAAGCAGAAGAGGAAGAGAAGAGAGGAGGGGAGAGGAGGGGAGGGAGGGGAGGGCAGGGAAGGGGAGGGGAGGGCAGGGGAGGGAGAGAAAAAGAGAGAAAGAGGAAGCAGAAGAGGAAGAGAAGAGAGGAGGGGAGGGCAGGGGAGGGCAGGGCAGGGGAGGGCAGGGCAGGGGAGGGCAGGGCAGGGCAGGGAAGAAATCACAGGCTGAGTAACCTTACTTGAAGGGCTTGGTAGCAGAACTGTTTCAGGTTTCAGTCTGCTTTAGATTTTGGAATATATGTATAGACATCTAATGAGTTACCTTAGGGACAGGACTCATGAAATTCATTTTATATTTCATATACAACTTTTATACATAGCCTGAAGCTATTTTAGAGACATATTTTAATGTACTTTCAGAATTTTGAAAGCCATCACATATGAAGTCAGGTGTGGGATTTGCCACTTGTGGCCTCATATCAGAGCTCAGAGTTTCAAATTTTAGATTACAAAGTTCAAATTTTTTGATGAGGGATGCTCAACCTATACAGGTACTTTATTAAATTCACTATTTATTCATAATATCCTCTGAATAAATAAAACAGCTTCCCTCCTGTAACTGTGTTCATGCATCCCTAATTTTCATAAACTTTTCAAAAAATAGTTTAGGAGCACACCTAGCACAGCAGGTTAAGCTGCAGCTTAGGATATCCATATCCCATAATGGAGTGCAGGTTTGAGTCTCAGCTATTCCACTACTGTCCATCTTCCTGCTAATGCATCCTGGGAGACAGCAGATGATGGCTCAAGTGTTTGGGCCCCTGCATCCCATGTGGGAGACCTGGATGGAGTTCTGGGCTCTTGGCCTCAGCGTGGCCCAGCCCTGGCTATTGTGGGTACTTCTGGACTGAACCAGCAAATGGAAAAGATCTCTCTCTCTCTCTCTCTCTCTCTCACACACACACACACACACACATACATACACACACCTCCCCCACCACTCTGTATTTCAAATAGATGAAAATAAATTAAAACTTTATAAAGTTTATTAAACGCCAAAATAGTCTGTTATCCCAGAGTGCTGTTGACTATAAGAAAATCTTGAATCAAACTGGCTCCAAGAGAAAAGGGAATGTATTAGAGTATTTAAGTCTAGGAAAGGCTTGGTTAAGGATCCAAACAATGTAAATATGACCTTTTTTTTTTCTCTTTTTACTTTTTGAATCTGTCTTTTCTTAATGCAATCTCAATTTCCAGGGCGTCTGTGGTCTCATGATGACTGACAGAAACTTCAGGGATTATGTGTTAACAAATAACTGTTCATCAGAAAAAATAAAATATACTTCCCCAAACAAAAGTTACAGAATAGAATCTCATTGGACTAACTGGGCCATATGTCTATCTTTACCAGTCACTGTGGCTAGGGAAATGGAGCAGATGTGTGGGTTAAGCCAAGTAGGACCCATCCCACAAGCTAGCTAGGATAACTCTTTACCAAATGAACAATAAACAGCTGGGAAATTCAATGTACCATTAAAAATGGGAGAGGAGATACAGATATTAGAAAAACAATTAGTATAAATTCATTATATAAATAAAAAATTTTAATTATCAATTTATATTTTTTAAATTTTAAAAAATTTATTTTATTTGAGAAGCACAGAGACAAAGAGAAAAACAGAGCAAGCAAACTCCCATCCCCTGGTTCACTCCCCAGATGCTCACAATGGCCAAAGCCAGGAGCCTGGAACTCAATCCATATCTCCCACGTGGGTGGCAGGGATCCAACTACTTGAGCCATTGCCTCCTGCCTCCTCAGGTGCACATTATTAGGAAGCTGGACTCAACACTGGAGTCAGGACTTGAACTCAGGCACCCTGATATGTATGGACATTCCAACTAGCATCTTAACTGCTAGTCCTAGTGCTTCCCCTAATTACCAACTAATCTTAAAGAAAAACTTGAGGTTACAGAAAGTGAAGCAAATAGAATACAGGTAACAAAGATTTTGGTATTGTTTTTGTTATTTAAAAAGTAGAATTAAAACAAAGTGGAACTATGGAAGAGGCATCTCCAGCATCCCTGATCTCAGCTCTGAATTCCACTTTGCCTCTATTGTTCTTTCATTAAGGCCCTCAAGAAGCACATTATTATTCATGTGAAGCTACCATTCAACTTGGACAATAATTTCTTCCCTAGGCTTCCAGACACCAGCTGGATCAGGCTAGGGCTGAAGACCCCTCCAAGCAGAGGAAAGGAATTTGTACAAAGTGCAAATCTGAGACAGGATCTGGCATGTTTGAGCTGATGTGTTAAGATCCAAGGATATAGGAAGATTGTTTAGTGTCCTGCATGGTACACAGGGTGCAGAGGATGGGAAATGGAAGGATATCAGAACCAATAATATTAGGGTTAAGAAAAGCTGCATATCAAGGTAGCAGGTAGGTTTTATCAATTAGACTAGTGGTTAACACTTAGGGATGTGTACTCCAAGTGGTACATAAGATAATCCCATAGAGATGTGACAATATCATCACTTTTGTATGTAAAAGAATTAAGTTTTAGCAATATTTCATAAGTGCATGGGCACTCCCAATTTACTTAGTCTCAGTGTTACACAGTCACATGTCATAAAAGGAAGAAGTGCAGTTTTGAGGGAAGAGGATGAAAAGGGACTCTTCACGTTTTTCTTCCCTCTCAGGACTGCATTACAACTTCTATGTGACCAATAAAGGAAGCCTATTATTATGCTATCTAACTAAAGCACCCACCAGATGGTTACCTGGCTTAAACAGATCCTTGCAATGAAGTCAGGGACTATCTTTAAAAGATAACATAGGCTTTCATCATCTTGGTGTGGGGAAATTTTTCCTAATAAAAATACAAACTAAAAAAATCACAAAGAAAGATTGAAAATGTGACTGCAATATAATTAAAAATATGTGTTTTTGAAAAGAAAGTAAGAGGATGTAAACATAGACCACAGAATGGAAACAAATAGCCACAATTTCTATGAAATTATGTGCAAAGATTAAGAAATATGTACAATGCTTTCCCAAATCAGGTGCTCAGCTTCAGGGAACTACAAATTAAAATCATAACAGATACCATCATATTCATTCATCAGAAAAATCTTAACTCTGAAAGTCTGATAATATCAAGTAACACAGAGGCTTTGGAATTCTCACATACTAATTTTGAGGATTTAAATTGGTACCACTGCTGTGAAAAACAATTTAATAAAAGCCAATGAAATTAAAGATATGCCACATTCCATGACCTGTAATTTCACTTCTTTACCAAACACATGCATTTGACCCTGGATTCATGTGACAGACTATACATAGCAACAGTGTTCCTAAATCCCTGACACTGGAAACCAACATCCATCCAAGGATTAATGGATAACTGTGTTCTATTAATGAAAATAAGTAAACTATAACTACATCCAGCACCATCACTGAATCTTACAACCATAATATGGAACAAAATGACTGAAACACGAAAGAACACATTTGTATTGTTCCACTCTATCAAGTTTTTTTTTTTTATTATTAAAAAAAGAGGTCAAACTACATAATTAAGTGGCAAAACTATAAAGCAATGTAAATAAAAGTCAGGCTAGTGGTTACTGCCTCAGGGGGCCATTGGGGAATACGGGCAGTAGTGCCTGGCAAGCAGCAGGTACTCAGAAAGTATCTGTGCAGCAGATCCCACAGTGAAACTCAGCTATTCAAGAAGCAAACATTCTTAGAAGGTGTGAAAGACTCCTGTGAGCCCAACCAATTTCTAAATCATCAGAATAGCTATTGAGGTGGTGCTATTTGTGGCACATTTGTGGTTCTTGGTAAAACTCCAAAAAATTGTTTTGAGTGTGCTTCCAACATATGCTAACATAAGCCAAGCATCAAACAGAACACTAGTTTCTCCATTGTGCTAAAAACACAACTCATCCTAACATTTTCAAATTTAATTTAGTAATCTGTTTTTACTGAATATTATGATTTATGGAAAAGTGCTTGGTTTTTGATTCAGGCTGTTTCAATCATATTTTTAATGCTCCAAGAACACAGAGTGCCCTAGGATTGCATTACCACAGCCAGAACATCCTAGCACATAGTAGGCATTAAATAAGTGTTTGCCCAAGGAATTAGCAACTATTATTAAAATTTTACTGTTGTACAATTTTCACAAAAATACTGTATGATAGGAATACATCTTTAATGTGTAATATGTCACTCTAAAACTTTTACAGATAAAATATCACTTCTCTTTTTAAAAAAGATTTATTTATTTATTTGAGAGGCAGAGTTATAGACAGAGAGAGGACTTCCATTCACTGGTTCACTCCCCAAATGGCCATAATGGTGGAGCTGGGCCGATCTGAAGCCAGGAGCTTTTTCCGGGTCTCCCACGTGGGTACAGGGGCCCAAGCATTTGGGCCATCTTCCACTGCTTTCCCAGTCCGTTAACAAGGAGCTGGATCAGCAAGTAGCCAGGACTTGAACCAGTGCCCATTTGGGATGCCAACACCTGCAGGTGGAGGCTTAACCTACTATGTCACAGTGCCAGCCCTGAAAATACCACTTCTAATATAAAGAATACCCAGACGTGTACAAACCAAAACCAACTTCTGTCTTGTTGCCCTTATGCTAACACAGCATTATGTAGGTATTAATTTGTGATAGGGATATGTAATTAGACTGCTAAGAGTTAAATAATTAATATAATTCCTACACACCTCTTTAACTCATTTATATTACTGCACAGTTCTGAGGCTGTTTTGTCTCTCTTATACCCACCACTATTTCCTATTAGCATGTTCTTCTCAGAGGAAAATGCATTCAGAATTTTCAATCTCACTAGGCCAACTCTATTGCCAAGTCTGGCTCTCACCTTCTCTGCTCAATGTCTTGGAAGAGCAAATGAAACTGATCACCTCCACCTCCTCACCTCTCCCCCATTCCTCAGTCTATAGCTATTTCTCTCCACCTCAAAAAAAAAAAAAAAAAAAAAAAAAGCCTCACACCTGGTCACTAAATCCCAGCAGTGCTTCTTAATCTTCTGCTTTATGCTGTACAGCTGCCCTGTCCAACAAGGTGACTACCAGCCAAGTGTGGCTACTGAGCACTCGAATGCAGTAAGACTGAATGTTTTATTTAATATTAATTAAGTTTTTAAAAATGATGCTTGATTCAGTTAGAAGCTTCACTGAAAATACTTGGCTGTGTGGATCTACTTTTTCTAACATAAATCTAACTAAAATATGAATAATGAATTTCCAATGACAATGTAATGTCTGACTTAAGATGGTTCGTATGATGTATGTACAATACCACACTAGACTTCAAACATGCATTCTGAAAAAAAGATTATAAAATAACCTCATTAATAGCCTTTATAATGACTGTGTGTTAGTATGATGGTATTCTGGATCTACTGGGTTAAATAAAATTTCTTCTTAAAATTAATTTTACATATTTCTTTTTATGTTCCTACAGAAGCTACTAGGAAAATTAACATCACCTACATAGTAGATATTTTATTTCTGTTGGACAGTGCTATACAGCATTAGATATGAATGACTGCTCATCTTTCTCGATATGCTACTACTTTTCTCCTTCTACTTCCTGGGCTCCTTTTACTCTGTCTTGGAAGGCTCACTCTAGTGCCTAGCTCCCAACTCCCTGTGAGGGGTCAACTCACCCAGGCTTTCAGGGTCCACAGACTTCCAGTCCTGTCAGTAAATTAGCTCACTCTGTGAGGACAACTCTCTGAACATCCCCACTCACAGCTAACTACTACGTCTGCATTTAATCTGCCTTTACATCTTCAGGTTTCTACTCATTAATGTCTTCCCTTAGGTCTTCTCACCTCAGTCACTCCAATAGCTTCCAAAATAGCTTCCAAAGAGCTATCTCTGTTAGTTTCCAAAGAGCTATCTCTGTTAGTTTCTACAATTCACATCTGATTGCTTCCTCACCACTTTCAAGACAAAATAAACCCTTTTTAGAATCATATGTAGAGGACCAATGCCATGGCACACTAGGTTAATCCTCCGCCTGCAGCGCCAGCATCCCATATGGAAGCCGATTCTAGTCCCGGTTGCTCCTCTTCTAGTCCAGCTCTCTGCTGTGGCCTGGTATAGCAGTGGAGAATGGCCCAAGTCCTTGAGACCCTACACCCACATGGGAGACCAGGAGGAACCACCTGGCTCCTGGCTTAGGACTGGTGCAGCTCTGGCCATTGTGGCCATTTGAGGAGTGAACCAACGGAAGAAGACCTTCCTCCCTGCATCTCTCTCACTGTCTGTAACCCTGACAAAAAAAAAAAAAAAAGAATCATATGTAGGCTTCCTGTTTGCCTGTCTCTCCTGCTTCATCATCACCAATCCTACAGCACCCCAAGCTCCAGACAGAGCTAAGCAGCTGCAGTTACCAAAATACAATATGTGCCTTCTATCATCATCATACTTTGCATGTTTTCTTTCTGCTGACAGAGACATTATTCACAACTCTATCTTGCTCTCCTACTCATTCTTCAGAATTCAGCCAATCTATTGCCTCCCCCAGGAAATGTCTATAAAACTCCACAATTGAGCCAGTGTCCCCTTCTTTGTCACCAATACTCCTAAACACAGATCCACCAATAACCCAACCACACAGGCCTGGAGGGATCTGGTTAGCAGACTATGAATTCCTGAAGGCAGGAATTAAATGTTTTAACTTGACCTCTCTGCACTACATTTAAGTGCCTATTAATAAACAGACTCAGTATTAAACAAGGGAAAACCACAGAATAAAATGTGAGGCTAGAAATTTAAAAATAGGCTAATAAAGTCACAAGCAAAATGAAGTTAATTCAATTACCTTAAAAAATACTTTATTGGATGGCCTATTTTAGGGCTCGATGAGCAAGTCAATACAAAATTACAAGCTAAATAATCATTAAAATATCAAATATTCAACAAAAGCAACAATTAAAGTTTGAATGTTATTATACATTTAGTCTTGTATCTTATATACACATATACTTCTTCCCCTAATTCTACTTATCAGTTCCTTTCTTCAGATCTTACATTCATTTTCCTTCCAGTTAAATTTTGTGTTATTCCCTTCCCTAACCCAATCCTTTTCACTGCACTTCTACAAAGACATTTCTACTGTCCCTTCTGTTCTCTTTCAATCTAACAGAAAAATACAAACACTGTCTTTGTTATCTCTGTTAGCAATTCTGTCTAAAATGAATGAATCATAAAAATCAGTGAATGCAATGATATCAATAGTCAGGCTGATAGACAAAACCATATGCGTTAATCTGGTTGGGTGATTTCGTAATACCAAGCAGCTAATCTGAACCACATGCATACTTGCTGGAGGCTGACAAGTCCCTGGTCACTGCAGCAGCATAGTAGGGAAGAACAGAACAGAACAGCCAACTTGCTGGTGATGGGGGTAGCCACAGCTCAGCCTTACCACATTCTCCATCTTGCTCCTGCTCTTCCAAAGGAAGCGGAAACAGGCGGCGGGGGTGGAGGGGGGTACAGGAAGCTCTCAGCCATCTGGACTAGCACCAGAGGTGATCCACTATGCGGTGTGAGCAGCAGGCACCAGGCAGCCCCAGATCCCAGTATGTGAGCATTCAGGCCCAGGTATCAACTTTAGGAAAGAGTGCTGTTCCATGGGCATTTCTCAATTTTAGTTTCAATGCAGAACAGATTTGGAGAGAGGCAGGAGTTATACAAGTATTTAAACTTCATTGGTAGGGAAAAAAGATTCTCTGAAGGATGCCAATTGCTAGAAGGAAATGGAGGACATTCTTTTAATTACCTGAAAGTAGCTTTGAAAACCACTCAAAACGAGGTTTTTGTAGGCATGGGAAGGAAGTTCACCTTAAAGATGGTTATCTCTTGGAATTCACAATCAAGCAAAAGTGAAATCTCTTGAATGACTTTACACCCAACGAGATAATGTGACCGTGAAGAGTGTGTTCAAAAGAGCGTCTACAGCATCACAGAACTGAACCAGAAAAATAAACTTACAAGCAGGCATCTTTTCCATAGTCCATTAACGAAAAGAAGTTCAGAGATTTACTCTCTTACCCGTGCCAAGGAGTTAAGCTTCAATTCTCCAGAGTTCTGTGGTTCTTTATTAATCAGACAACATAAGCACCATATGAGAATTATTTGGCTTTCACCTGTGCAGAACAGGAAAACAGAAATGAGTAGGCTTCATCAAATAGGAAAAAAAAACAATCTGTATAAAAATTGTGAAACATTATGTTTAGGAAAATCTCAAACTACTATTTGCAGAACAAGCATCCAGGAGTGTGTGTGAAACTGAACTTTGTGGGTTTTCGTCGTCTTGTGGGTTCGGGATCACTTAACGCTTAGCTCTTGTGTGGTCGGTTTCTTTCTGTAACAGCAGAAACTTTTAAAGCCAAATGAGAATGATGGAAAGAACTAAAAGAACTGGGCTTTTCTGGAGATCAACTTTTTTACTTCGTATTGCAAACCATTAATAATTTCAACCTTTTTAAGGCAAAATAACTGCAAAAAGTAGCCAGTAGTTAATATGCCTGATTTAATCTTTAATTTTTTTAATTTTCCAAAATACCTTCACTTGTTACAACCTTCCATCTTGCAGGAACATTTACATGATGAACCACTTCCTTTTTCCTTTTGTGGTGACCGAGCCCACTCCAGTTGGAGACTTTGACACAATTAAGAAACAAAAATGAAGCCCAAAAACTAGGGATGTCAGTACCTGAGCTGGAGCAGAGCAACATCAGACTGCGCAGCACGCCCTGGAGCCGAAGCTGAGACACTCACCACCTGCTTTTAACCTTCCCATCTTCTGCAAGCGAATAAGCACACATCCCTAACAGCTCCGTGAACAGAGACAGACAATACAAACTGCCGTACTCTACCTTTGGTTTTCAACCACAAACCAAAGAATGCTAACTTTTCTTTTTTAAGATTTACTTATTTTATTTGAAAGGCTGAATTACAGAGAGGGAGGGAGGGAGGGAGAGAGAGGGAGAGAGAGGGAGAGGGAGAGGGAGAGAGAGAGAGAGAGAGAGAGAGAGGTCTTCTATCCACTGGTTCACTCCCCAGATGGCCTCAATGGCTAAAGCAGCACTGATCCGAAGTCAGGAGTTTTTCCGGTTCTCCCACAAAGGTACAGGGGCCCAAGGACATGGGCCATCTTCCACTGCTTTCCCAGGCCACAGCAGAGAGCTAGACAGGAAGTGGAGCAGCTAGGACTCAAACAAGCACCCATATGGAATGCTGGCATTGCAGGCAGCAGCTCTACCCACTACACCACAGCACCACCCCAGGATGCTAACTTTTAACCCCATTTTCCCCCATAAGCATCCATAAGCTTACATTTTTGCAGTAAGTAACATTTCCAAAGTTCATCACTGGTTATTCTGAGGACCATTCATTTCCCCCTTAGATTTTATGAGCTCAAATAAAGCATCATAAGGCCTTGGCCTCCCTGAGATCGGATAATTTCATGAGTCACATAATTTAACCTCTCAAGATTCTAGGGATCTTCAGGTTGAACCAATGTCATTGATTAAAAATATTAGAAGAAATTTTAAGCAGCAAGTGCAAGAGACATACCCAATGATATGCTGACACAGCAGCATCCAGATTTAGAAAGAATGCAAGGTGATGAGAGTGACAGGGAACACGTGCCACCATGAGAAAGGAGAGAGAGGACGGGGGGGGGGGGGGGGGGGAACAGATTAAATCAGAATCCAAAGATAGGACTTTTCCTCCCAGGTGCTGGTGTGTTATTTTAAAGTTTCTTGGGGAGGGGAAGGGAGGGGAGGGGAGGGGAGGGGAGGAGGCCGGCACTGCAGCTCACTTGGCTAATCCTCCACCTGTGGCGCCAGCACCCCGGGTTCTAGTCCTGGTTGGGGTGCCGGATTCTGTCCTGGGTGCTCCTCTTCCAGTCCAGCTCTCTGCTGTGGCCCGTGAGGGCAGTGGAGGATGGCCCAAGTGCTTGGGCCCTGCACCCAATTGGGGAGACCAGGAGGAAGTACCTGGCTCCTGACTTCGGATTGGTGCAGCACCCCGGCCATAGCGGCCATTTGGGGGGTGAGCCAACGGAGGGAAGACCTTTCTCTCTCTCTCTCTCACTGTCTAACTCTGCCTGTCCAAAAAAAAAAAAAGAAAAATAGCATAGTGAATGGGGCTGGCACTGTGGCACAGCAGGTCAAGCTGTCACCTGCAGTGCTGGCATCCCATGTAGGCACAGGTTCTAGTCCCAACTGCTCCACTTCCAATCCAGCTCCCTGATAATGTGACTGGGAAAGCAGCAGAAGATGGCCCAAGTTCTCGGGGCCCTGAACTCATGGGCTCGTAGCTTCAGATTGGCTCAGTTCCAGCCACTGCAGTCATCTGGGGAGTGAACAAGCAGACAGAAGACTTCTCTGCCTCTGCCTGTCTGTAACTCTGCCTTTCAAATAAGTAAATAAATCCTTTTTCGAAAATAGCATAGTGAATATGGATTGCACATAAAAATAAGCACTCTGGTCATTTGTGTGTGTGCATGTGTATGTGTCTTGGTGTGTAAGTATGGATATTGGGGCCGGCATTGTGGCACAGCAGGTTAAAGCCCTGGCCTGAAGCATCGGCATCCCATATGGATGCCGGTTGTAGTCCTGGCTGCTCCTCTTCCAATCCAGCTCTCAGCTATGGCCTGGGAAAACAGTAGAAGATGGCCCAAGTCCTTGGGCCCCTGTACCTGTGTAAGAGACCCATTGCGGCCATCTAGGGAGTGAACCAGAGGATGGAAGACCTCTTTCTCTGTCTCTACCTCTCTCTGAAACTCTGTCTTTAAATAAATAAAATAAATCTTTAAAAAAATAAGTATGGATATGCACACACACTGTATTTTTGGTCAAACATTTCGAGAAACACTGGCCTAGCTGCAATATATAGACTTTGGCAGGTAAGTGTGGCCTTTATGGACAATCACAGTTCCAGCTCACTAATTTTGCCATTTTAGCTAAAGAACTTGAACAAGGTAAGTTGGAGGGAGAAAACAAAGAGGCCAGTGGGAAGCAGAGGCAGATGGTACACAGGGTAGAGTAAGGGAGGATGAGTGTGCAACGTCCCCATGCACCTGTACTCACAGAGGCAACTATAGATGCTGTCCTTCCTTACCTACTTTATGCCTTATTTATTACTTATATATTTATCTGAAAGGCAGAAAGATAGACAAAGATAAAAAGACAGCCAAGGCTGAACCAGGCCAAAGCCAGGAGCTGGAAACTCCAGTCATGTCTCCAATATGGGCGGCAGGGACCCAAGTACTTGAGTCATCACTGCTGCCTCCGAGTATGCACTGGCAGGAAGCTGGAATTGGGACTGGAGGTAAGACTTGAACCAGGCACTCCAGTATGGGATGAGGACATCCCAAGCAGCATCTTAACCTCTATGCCAAACGCCTGCCCTAGTTCACATCTCCTATAATGACTTATGACAGGCTAGGAAAAGGAAACTGCACAGTTCTTTAAAACATCAAAGGAAAATATTCATTTTCTTGGTTCTAATGTCATTATATTATGCAATTAGTCTTTGACTTTAAAAAAAACTGAAAAGTAAATATCAGCTAATTAGATGGTCAATCTATAGCAACAAACTTCAACTGTACTGCCTGAGTTGTGCCTGTTCCCCCTATGCTAGGCCCCAGGAACACAAACAGAACTAAAATCACAGCTCCTGCTCTTGAGAGGCAGTCAGTTCTCCAGGTGTCAGAGAGTAGAGTAAGTATTGTAATAAAGACAGCTACTGGAATGGTTCCTACCCAGCCTCAGTAAGGCTATTTCAAAGGCCTAAGACAACAAAGAGGAGAGAGGCCAAAGAAACAGATGCAAACCACAGGCCCTCTGACATCAAGTGCCCACAGGCAGCATCAGGAGAATAACCCGCCTATCATGCATTCCTTGTGCCTGCGGAAAATGAAACAGAACAGAGGTGAGGCTGGCCAACAGGCAGGAGGGCAAGGAAAGAACACCTCCTCTAAAGTCTTCCCAAATTTGTCTCAGCCTTGAATAAAACCAAAACGTCACCTCTAAATAACAACAGAGCCTTGGCAGGATTTGGATTCTGAAGAATGATTTTACAACATGAGAAACAATTTATGAGTTAGTATGAAACTGTGAAGCAAAGAAATTAAGTCACTATCTTAGTATAACTATTTTACAATGGTTATGAAAGTCACTGCAGACCAAAACTGATATTTAAAATGGCGAGTTTCTGCTCTCTGATACAAAGAGCTCTATTTTCTACAGAATTGCATATGTGCATGACTGTGAGCATGTATGTGTGTAGGTACATACATATCTATCTATACAAATACACACACATACATGGGCAACAATAAAGGATGCCTTCTTTGTATTGAACAATGAAAACAATTAATAAGGCAGTCCAAGAAAAACAGGAGAAAGGTTTATAATTTAAGCCTCTGTAATTTTGTTAAACAATGCAAGATTGAAACTCTCTTAGAAGTTTGCATTTTGAGGGGCCAACGTTATAAAATAGTGGGTTAGGCTGCTGCCCGTGATGCCAGCAACCCATGTGGGTGCCAGTTCGAGTCCCAGGTGCTCCACTTCCAATCCGGCTCCCTGCTGGGGTATCTGGGAGGTTGGTGGAGGATGACCCAAGTCCTCGGGCCCCTGCCACCCATGTGGGAGACCCAGATGGGGTTCCTGGCTCCTGGTTCTTGGCTTCGGCCTGGCTCAGCCCTGGCTATTGCAGTCATCCGGGGAGTCAAACAGTGGGTGGAGATCTCTGTCTCTGATATTCTCTTTCTCTCCTCTTCCTAACTCTGCCTTTCAAATAAATAAAACAATCATTAAAAAAAAAAAAGTTTATGGTTTGAAAGAATACGCTTTGGATTCTTACCATATGCTAAGATAAAAGGGTTCCAGCAAGTTTTTGTCAACAGTTGATCAATTGTGGGGAATCTCTTCATAACTGTATTAGAATCCTGTAAAAGAAAATTATGTTTTAGTCAGAAAAACAGCATGGAGCAACTCAGAAGGACTAAACCACAGCCTGAGGGAGCCTAAATGCTTCTAGTTAAGTATATATTTTTAGAAAATTAGGCAAAACAGGATCAGTGAAGATCTTTAGGTAAGTAAATCAAATAAAGTTTATCAAGTCAGCAATCACCTTATTTAAACCAAGGTCACCGAAACTATGATTTATGACATAACTAGGTAAAATCAATTTTGTTACAAAATTTTATTTCATTTTATTTAAAAATAATATGGACTGAGTAAAAGATAAAAATTATTGGTGATAACTTAATAATATAAATAAATAATGTTTAATAATGTAAGCCCATGTCATCATCTTGGCTTGTGGCTCAACAGGCTAATCCTCCGCCTTGTGGCGCCGGCACACCGGGTTCTAGTCCCGGTCGGGGCACCGGATTCTGTCCCGGTTGCCCCTCTTCCAGGCCAGCCCTCTGCTGTGGCCCAGGAGTGCAGTGGAGGATGGCCCAGGTGCTTGGGTCCTGCACCCCATGGGGAGACCAGGAAAAGCACCTGGCTCCTGGCTCCTGCCATCGGACGAGCGCGGTGCGCCGGCCGCAGCACGCTGGCCGCGGCGGCCATTGGAGGGTGAACCAACGGCAAAAGGAAGACCTTTCTCTCTGTCTCTCTCTCTCACTGTCCACTCTGCCTGTAAAAAAAAAAAAAAATGTTTGTTTATTTATTTAAAAGGAAGAGTTACGGAGAGACAGAGAGAGAGAGAGGGAGAGACAGAGAATGGAAGATTTTCCATCTGCTGGCCCACCCCCTAAATGGCCACAATGGCTGGAGCTGGACCGATCAAAAGCCAAGAGCCAGCAGCTTCTTCCAGGTCTCCCACGTTGGTGCAGGGGCCCAAGCACCCGGGACATCTCCTGCTGCTTTCCCAGGCCATAAGCAGAGAGCTGGATTGGAAGTGGATCAGCCAGGACTCCAAATGGCACTCATATGGGATGCCAGTGCTGCAGGCAATGGCTTTACCCCTACACCAAAATGTTGGCACCCTTTTTATTTATTTTAAAGAATTATTTATTTATTTGAAAGGTAGAGTTACAGAGACAGAGAGGGGGAGACAGAGAGAGAAAGTTGGCTTTTTGTTCTAACATAAAGAGAAGTCTCTAACAGCCCCAGTAAGGCTATTTCAAAGAAGTTTAAAAGGGCAAGAACTCTGGAACATGTAAAAAGAAATAAAGCCTGCCAAAACATAAAGATATATATCTCTGTTTATTACTATTTTGATTGCTATATGCTAAATGACATCATTCTTAATCTACAATAACCTAAACCCTGAGACAAGCAAAGATCAACCAAATAGAAAACAGCTTAAGATTAAAAAATACACATGCTGTTGTACAACTGGCCCCTGTCCCATTACTTTACCTTTCATGCAAGTTCAAAACTGAAACCCAGCTGAGATAATGTGCAGGTAAGCTGAGACGATAAGCATTTCCTGCTGCTGCAACAGTGAAGGCCTCCCATTTGTCTCAGCGTCAAGGCTGGCCCAAGACTTTCTGGGACCATCTTAAGGTCAAATTACGTAAGTCTCACTATAAAAAAGTTTTCAAAATTAGCACTGAGTGCTCACACAGACTTTTATCTTTCCTTCTAGTTTGTAAAACACTCACGTGTTTTACTCATATTACCAACTTGAATTATTCTTCAAATCTCCTACTGCCTCTTTGAAAAAGGGAAAAGAAGCATAATACACAAACATTTATGTTAAATGAATTTTACTTTTCATTTTGAAATGTAAAATATAAAATATGTTCATAATATGAAAACATGTGTTAAGTAGCAAAAATATCTATCATAATAAAAGTAAAATTTTATCAAAATATATTAAGCTTTGAAAACAATAAATTTTCTAACAGTGAAGAAAAGACTCCTTGAAATATTTGTAAAGAGAGATTTTAATATTTATCACTTCTTAGGAAAGCCCACTTGAGAAAAGGGTTGAGGACAGAGTAAGCATTTCAGAAAACTTTTCAAGATTTGAGGGATACAAAGTTCTTGAAAACAATCCCACGGCAGGCATTTATCCTAGTGCTTAAGATGCCCACAACCCACAACAGAGTACCAGGATTTGATTCCCAGCTCCAAATCCTGACACCAGCTTCCTGTTAACACAAACCCTGGGAGGCAGCATGTAATGGCTCAAATAATTGGGTTCCTGCCACCATGCAAGAGACTTGAGCAACATTCTTGGCTTTGGCCCCAGCCCAGCCCTGTAAGCATTTGGGGAGTGAATCAGCAGATGCAAGTTCTCTCTCTTTCTCTATCTGCCCTCAAATAAATAAACAAAATAAATAAAACTTTAAAAACCAGTCCTACTTATTACCAGACAACAAGTACCACCGATAACCATATAGGTAGTAAAGAAAATAATACTGAAGTAAGTAATAACGATGAGAAAGCCAGCTCTCGTCTGCAGTACCTATAGGTAATCTGTATTTCTAACCCATCAGTGCATTAAGTCAACACCACAAGTCCCTGACACTGGAAACATTCTGCTTAGGCCAGTCTGGTACAGTCCCGGATGTCACATGACAGCTCATTCCTACAGTTCACTACTTACCATCTCTTTCAAGGCTTCATACATCTGCCTCAGGAACTCCTGGAAACGAGGCAGATGAAGACAGGTATCCTGCTGGGTTTCCCAAGTGGAGGCCTGGTCCCATTCAGAAAGCTTCTGCATCCAAAACTGATAATCAGAAGCCAGGCTTACTGAACGCTGAGCCATCTCAGCTAAGGGAGAAAGCTGACGTCCCTTCACAGAGTAAAAGGTGAGCACACATCAAGGCTGCAAAAAAGGGAATAAACGAAGCATGTTAAAAAGGAGCTTTTCTCAGTGCCTGCATGACCCACTGATGGGTGAAACAGGGAACCACAAGAGATGAAAATAATGTGCCTCTACACTGGAGCCATCTTTGAATTATTTCAAAATGTGTCACCCAGCTGTAGTTCCAATTTTTACCATCTGAACTTTTTGTCATGAGTAATATCATTAGACTAGAGGTCATTATACCTCCACAGGCATCTGTTAATTATGTACAAAAGCACAGCTGATAATGCTTTATATCTTCTTTTTAAGATTGAGCTATTTATGAATGTTCTCAATATGAAGTTCCTTTGAGTATTTTAATGTAACAGGAAATCAAAAACATCCATGGGTGCTTAATACTAGTCTGTGCCTAAGAAATGTTTTTGAAGTTCTTATGTTTTATATGCATTTCTGGCTTCTCATTTAGGTGTAAAAAGTTTCGATGCTAGTGAATCACTATGTCTAGTGAATTTTCTTCCCAATTTCTCATTTCTTAGAAAAAAGTAAAATAATGCATTCCACATGTATCAATGTAAAGACTGCTTTAAATGAGTGACCTCAATTCATTCACTAAAGAAGTCATATTTTAGTAAAATAAAATAAATTCCAATTATTGAGGAGATATACTAGTTGTAAGTGAAAGAAAATAAAATCTCCTAAGCTTCACTTCCTCTGGAAGCCCATGTTAAAAAGAGTAATGGAATGCCCATAGTGAGCACATGTCACAAACAGAGGCAGCCCCTCCCAGCTCAGGCCCCTGCGGCCGACCTAGGACGCCTAGAAGAGAATGAAGGGAGGGCTGCTTCTCCACAGGCGCAGACTGTCGGGACTGTCCTGCAGCAAGAAGCAGACAGGGCCACCTCATTTCAAAAGACTGCTCTGTGAGTGGTCCATCAAGTGAGCATAAATCTTCAGCAGCAATAGTGAACACATAACATGCTCCCAATTAACTGTCAAAAATATCAACAAAGGAGGCTCCTATTACCAAACAGGGAAACAAAGACCCATTTAAGATGTACAATTTAGCTACAGTGAAAAAAAAAATCTAGACTGAGAAAATGAAATTTTTTGAATAGTACTTAACAATTTACAATTCTGAGAATGGTCGAAAAAAAAAAAAGAAAAAGATTTCATAGAACACACTTACACTGTCAAATAGCACTAAATAGACAAAAACCTAGGCTCTGGTCCTGACTGTCCTCTCATTCTCCTTTTCCAAGCCACCACCAATACCCATCAATTCTACCTGCCAAATACATGTGATCTGACTTGATCACATTTATTTTCCTGACCCCACCTGACCACAGCTCAATCTTTCCTAGAGCAGCTCCTAGAAGGTGCATCCTACTTATATTTTACCATGTCCCACCTCCCCTTCTCCATTCCCTACAAGGTACAGAACAAATTTTGCAAATTCAAATCTGATCCAGCACAAACTCTGGCTTAAAGACACTCATCAACAGCTTTCTTGGAAAGAAATCCAAACTCCCTGTAGAAGGCAAAAAAAAAAAAAAAAAAAAAAAACACCACCCTCCTTAAGGACCTGCAAAACATGGTTCCAGCCCCTTGCTGACCTCCTGCTTCCTCTCCCCAGCTCAGCCCAAGCTCTCTGCTTCAGGAACACACTGAACCCCCCTGGTTTCCAGGCCTTTCCACTGATTCCTGCACAGCTTACCATAGCAGTCATTACTTTGGGCATTTATTTGTTCACTTAGTTACTGCTTCCTCCACTGGTATGTAAATTCCCTGTCTTCCTGGAATTTAGCACATACCTGGCAAACATTCAATAAATATTGAATGAAGGAATGAATTATTCAATGGTGTTTTTCAAAGTACAGTTCTAAGCTAAATGCCATAGCAAAAAAACTTCTTCAGATAAAGCAATTCAGTTTCTAAAAGGTAATTCTCCCCTCCCAAAAAGACAAATTTTAAAGTGTCACCTGTGTGAAATTTATTAATATCCCATTTTATAAATACAGTAACAGCTCATACACGTATATACTATTTTCTTCACAGCATATTAAACACTTTATGAACACTGATTTATCCTTTACAGCAATTCCACAAAGTGGATACTATTATTATCCCCGTTTTACAGAGACAGAAAAATTACCCAAATGCCCAAAGTAAGACTATGTAAAAACCAAAGGAAATAATAAGTAACACCAGAGCTGTGACTGTAGGATTTGAATCCAGTGTCTGGCTCTAACATCTGTGCCCTTACACAAAGAAACAAACTCAAAAAATAAACTGATGAATTTCTGATGTATTTTATATGGCACCAGTGGCAGACCAGTTTAATTATCTGGGAACAATAAACTGAAGAACTTTTTGATAAAAAGAGACAAGCATCATTATTTTAACAACACTGCAGGCAATCTTTAGCTCAGCATCAGAAATGCATCTGATTGTTTTAAATACAGAGTTCTAGGGATCATGCAATACAGTGGCCCTCAATGTTCTGTTTCACAGTCTGCGTGTGTGTGTGTGTGTGTGTGTGTGTGTGTGTAGTGTCAAAGCACGGGTACACTGGTCATAATGGTAGCAGTAGGGATGCTGAACACACTGTCATGCACCCTGGCAGCAGCTCACTTAGACAAATGGTCTCCCCCAAAGCCTAGGGATGTCCCTACTGAGATACATTGATCTAAAGGCATGCTTTGGAATGGGCATCGGTTGGTTTTGTCTGTTTAGCATTCTTGCTCCTATCTTTTGGTTATGCTATCTTCCCTCTCTTTTGGGAAAGTACTTTTCCTCCATTCTATGAGGTCTTGGGGTGGGGGGGAGTGACGGGGGTGGCTGTTGATCAAAGCACCCAGTACCATCATCCACAGGGTGGGATAATGATTCACTAAGCCAACTCAGGCTATGCTGGAAATCTGAATCTTGAGTTATTAAAGTAAGGGTGGACAAAGTTATTCAAAGGCTCTCTTAGTCTAGATCCTTGGAGCTAGCCTTGTTCCTGTCTTTATAAAGCATGTGTTTTCTCTAAAACTTTAACACCTTAAATATTTCACTCCACTTTCTACTTGCTTACAAATTTTCTGCTATGCTTTGGGTGTGATTTGTCCCCAAAAGATTTATGTATTAGGAGCTTGGTCCTCAGTGCAGTGATGCTGGGAGGTGAGATATTTGAGAGGTGGGGCCTAATGGGAGGTCCTTAGGTCAACTATTGGTGCAGCTCTCAGAAGGGATCCAGGTGTAGGGAACCTTTTTTCTGATCCATAAAGGTCACTCAGGTATTTATAGCATCATTCATAGGTCATATAAAATGATCTACTTAAAATGAGCCTGCTATAGATTTCCTGGAGTATAAGCCCTGGTCTGGCAGGGCCAGACCAAGTGATTTTGTGGGCTTTACACAGCCTGTGGACTGGATGTTCCCCACCCCTGGATTAAGGCATTTCTCATGGGACTTGGTCTGTTCTCATGAGAAACATGTTATAGAACCCGGAGCCTGAACTCACCCAGCCCTCTCTGGCTTCCTGTTTTGAGATAAGATGCTTCTTCCAACCACAGAAACACAGCCAAGAGGGTTCTCACCATAGCTAAGTCCATGCCAGCACCACACTGTTTGAACTTTCAGCCTCCAAAACTGTGAGCTTCTCTTTTCTTTCTAAGTTCTGCCTCAGGTATTTCATTACATAAATGAAAATCAGACTGATAAACTTTCTGAGATGTTGAACGTAATTCTTACCTTTACTCCTCAATAAGTAAGCTGCTTTTTCCCTCTGGGATTTTTTTCTTTAGTTTTCTAAATTTTGAAAATTATATGCCTTGGTAGAATTTCCTTGATTTTTATCCTGCTTTGTGTTCTTTTAGTTTCATGGATCTGTTTGGTGTCTGACATTAATTTGTGAAATTTTTAGTCATTACTGTTTCAAATATTTCTTCTCTTCCTCCTCTCTTTTCCTCTGAAAAAGAGAATTTCTATCCTCTGTAATTTTTTAATCAGTCTTTGATCTTTTTGCTATTTAGTTTTGGAATTTCTACTGAGATATCCTTAAACACAAAAATTTTTTTTCTTCAGCTATGTGCCATCTACTAGTAAAATCATCAAAGACATTTGTCACTTCTGTTACAGTATTTTTCATCTCTAGCAATTTCACTGGTTCTTTCTTCGGACTCCGATCTCTTTGCTTGCATAGCCTGTCTGTTCTTGCAAGCTGTCTATCCATTAGAGCCTACTGCATATTAGGCCTACATGTTTTGAATTCCCTGTCTGATATATCGCTGCCATGTCTGGTTCTGATGCTTTCTCTGTCTCTCCAAACTGTGTTTTTTGCCTTGTAGTTTGCCTTGTAATTTTTTCTTGAGAGCCAGACATGATAATGGGTAAAAGGAACTACTATAAATAGGCCTTTTGTAATGCAGTGGTAAGGTGTAAGAGGAACTAAAGTATTCTAAAGCCCCATGAACAGATCTCTTATAAAACAGATCTTTTATATAGAATGTACAGTCCAAAAGTTTTTCTCAGGCTCCATAATCGCTCCCCATCTTAACTGGGAAAGGAAAGTAGGTTGAAGCTCAGTTTTTCTCTTCTCTGAGGTCAGTTGACTATAAGACCCCAGAAGGCGAGGCTGTGGTTAACTGGTTTCTCTCTAAGAAAAGCAGAGTGCTCTGGCATATGTCAAAATAGTTCCTTTTCCCCTCCCCCTGCCAGAAGCATTAGAGGATTTTTCTACAGTATATACTGTGAGTTCCTGCTTAAGCTCTGAAGAAAAAACAAAAGCATGAAGATTTCTCTATGACCAGGTTCCCCTTGACCATGTTAAGCCTCCAGTGATCAATTATAATTCAGGCTTGCCTAGTCTCTCTCTAGTTCCCACCAAGGTTGCTGCTTCAATATACTGGGATTCTCTGTATCCATCTGTCTTTCCAACGCAAGGGATAATGGTCTGCCCTATGATTTCATTTCTCTTATAAATCTAAGGAGAGTTGCTGATTTTTCAGTTTGTTTTTTTTACTTGTTAAGATGGAGTGGCAGATTCCAAGTTCTTTACATGTGCAACTGGAAACCAAAAGTCCTTCCAAAGTAGGGTTTTTCAGCTCTCTGATTCTGTCAGCTTCCCACTTGAATCACTGTTGTTTTCTGTGGTTGTAAATCAAAGAATACTAGTGCTCGCTTCGGCAGCAAATATACTAAAATTGGAACGATACAGAGAAGATTAGCATGGCCCCTGTGCAAGGATGACACACAAATTCGTGAAGTGTTCCATATTTTTCTGTTGAAGTGAAATGGACACTATGAGAAACAGTAACTTGATCAGCTCTTGGGCTGACTGTTGTTGTACAATGTAATACTTTATCCATTTTAGTATTTTTTTATTCTAGTACTAGTGGTTGAACTCTGTAATTAACACACAATTATTCTTAGGTGTTTAAATTTTAACTGAAAAGTGATCCCTGTGAAATATAAGAGTGGGAATAAGAGAGGGAGGAGATGTACAATTTGGGACATGCTCAATCAGTCGTGCCCCAAATGAGGGAGTTAGAAACGTGTCAGGGGATTCCAATACAATCCCATCAAGGTGGCATGTACCAAGGCCATCTCACTAGTCCAAGTGATCAATTTCAGTAACAATTGATCACACTGATAGGTCTAAGAGTCAAAGGGATCACACAAACAAGACTAGTGTCTGCTAATACTAACTGATAGAATCAAAAAGGGAGAGAATGATCCAACATGGGAAGCGAGATACACAGCAGACTCATAGAATGGCAGATGTCCTAAATAGCACTCTGGCCTCAGAATCAGCCCTTAAAGCATTCAGATCTGGCTCAAGAGCCCATGAGAATATTTTAGGCATGGAAGCTAAGAAACTCTGGAAAAAAAAGAAGACCTAAATGAAAGATCTCTGTGAGTGAGATCCCAGTGGAAAGAATGGGGCCATCAAAGAAGGAATTACCTTTCTCTGAAGGGAGGAGAGAACCTCCACTTTGACTATGACCCTGTTGGAATAAGATCGAAGTCGGCAAACCCTAAAGGCTTCCATAGCCTCAGCAACTCATGACTAGAGCCTAGGCAGATTACTGACGCCATAAACAAGAGTGTCAAATTGTTAAATCAACATCAGGAATCACTGTGTACTTACGTCTCATGACAGATCTGTCCTTAATGTGCTGTCCAATATGAAGTAATGCTATAACTAGTACTGAAACAGTATTTTACACTTTGTGTTTCTGTGGTTTGTGCAAACTGATGAAATCTTTTTTAGTATATACTGAATCGATCTTCTGTATATAAAGATAATTGAAAATGGAAAAAAAAAACTTGGTGTTAAATTGGAAATTGCATAGAAAATTAATCAATTTTTAAAAAAATATATCATATAGGATCTCTGTCCTTAATGTGCTATACATTGTGAATTAATACTATAACTAGTACTCCAACAGTATTTTTCACTTTGTGTTGCCATGTGAGGGCAAACTGTTGAAATCTTTATGTAATATGTACTAAACTGATCTTCTATATATAAAGAGAATTGAAAATGAATCTTGAAGTGAATGAAAGGGGAGAGGGAGCGGGAAAGGGGAGGGTTGCAGGTGGAAGGGAAGTTATGGGGGGGGGCATTGTAATCCATAAGCTGTATTTTGGAAATTTATATTCTTTAAATAAAAGCTTTATAAAAAAAAAAAAGAAAGAAAGAAATCAAAGAATACTAATTGCTATGGCCATAGGTACCCACTGGCAGACTATAGGCAACAGATCTTTGGAGAAAGGAAGGATTTTAAAACTGGTTATTTCAAGACTGAGAAAATAGTAGTGAAACTTCTGTTCATTTTAGGGAGCTGGAAATCAGCAGTTCATGGAACAAGAAGGAAATACATATCAGTGAGGAATCTCCTACAACCAGGGATCTTGATTCATTATGCTCCTCCAATAGGAAGAACTAAGTGAAGCCAGTGGAATCCAATCCAACCTGTCCTCCAAATTCCATAAATTATTAAAAAAAGTTTCACTCATCGCGATATGTTGAGAATCCCATTTCCACAACTGAGGGGCCAATGAGTCAATATTAGGCTATCAAAAGCATATCAAGGGACCAGCCAGGTTAAGCTGCCACTTGCAAAATTGACATCCCTATCAGAGCACAGGTTCAAGTGCTGGCTGGCCAGACTCTGATCCACTCTCCTGCGAATGTGCCTGGGAAGGCAGCATAAGATGGTCCTGTTACCCATGTGGGATAACAGAACAGAGTTCTGGTTCCTGGCTTTGGCCTGCCCCAGACCTGGCTGCTGTGGCCATTTGGGTAGTATACCAGCAGACAGAAGATCTCTCTCTCTTTTTCAATCTTCTCATTTCTCTGTGTTTCAAATAAATAATTTTTTAAACAAAAAGCATATCAAATAGTGACTCCAACTAATAAGCTGCACTTTAGATGTGGATCCTTACTGGAACAAATTACTAGCACCCTATCTAGCATGCAGTTATAAAATGACACTTCCATTTCTCCATTGGCATAAAATAAGGACATGAGAAAGCAGTTCTCATTCACTTGCCACCACAATAGCAACTCAGGGTACAGAAGATTACAATGGATACATTACACTGTCCTGGTCTACTGAAGATTACTAGGTTAAAAGACCCTGAAGAGGAAGAAGACACAGATATTTCTCATGTACTTATATTTGCATGTACACAGATATTTTGCATGTACTCCAGATGGTGGGATATGAATCCCATGAACGTACAGGACTGCTACTTCAGAAAGTTTCTTGTGATCTCAAGAACTGTCACAAGTCAAGACAGTCTCCTCCTTTTTTAAAAAATGTATTTATTTATTTGATAGGCAGAGTTACACACACACACACGCACACACACACAGAGAGAGAGAGAGAGAGAGAGAGGTCTTCAATCTCTTCAAATGGCCATAATGACCCAAGATGGGTGGATCTGAAGCCAGCAGCTTCTCCTGGGTCTCCCACATGGGCAACAGGGGCCCAAGGACCTGGGCCATCTTCCACTACCTTCACAGATCAGTAGCAGGGAGCTGGATAGGAAATAGAAGTAGCCAGGTCTTAAACCAGCACCCATATGGGAATGCCAGTGCCACAGACAGAGGCTTAACCTACTATGCCATAGCACCAGTCCCAAGATAGGCCCTTTAAAATACACCAAAAGCTAGTACCAGAGTTTGCCCACAATGGGAAGACCTAAATGGCTGGATAATAAGTGCAGGAAGGGAACTTATGTTTCAGTGTACACTTTTCGGCACTTTTTCAATTTAATGCCACACATACTAATTACTCAGAATTAATAAACAAAAAATAAATGATAATTACTGCACTTTGTACCTGCTAAGAGGCAAGATACTTGACTTCCATCACTAAGATCCTGAAAGCAGTATATAATGCATGGGTTTTATACCATTTATCTGCTTTTACCCACGTCTGTCCATAAAAACTACAGGTAGAGCTGAGGGGAAGAGTCACTGCACAGCTGGCCCATGCTGAAGCACTCTGTCACTCAGCTCTATCACCCAACAAATGCAACATGCGTGCAGTGCTCGCCTCAGCAGCACATCTACTAAACGACACGTGGAAGAACTGTGTTCTGGAAAGAGCCTGTGGCAGGCCTCAGTGACTGCCCTGATCTTCCAAGCCACCAAGCAGGATTTGCCCAGCAGCACGCCATCATCCTGTGCAAGCTGTGCCTGCTTGGTCAGAATGCATGAGTGAGGTTCTGGGGTGCTGTCTATGTGATACAGTCTTCCAACACTCTCTTCTTTCCGTCTCTTCCTATCTAGTATATTAGTAGTAGATAAATATTCTACTTAGTCTAGAATTGACAGAGTATAACAGAGATGGAAATGGAAAGAGGAACTGACATTATCCAGAACTCCTGGAAATGAAGGTAGATGCATTAACAGGGCATTACTTTGAACTACCTCTCCTGCTGGAAAAGAGGGATAAATTATGTTCATCGGAAATGTTTTTAAAACTCTATGGAAAGCGGCAGGTTTCAATGTCTTGGGAAGTCAGCAAGTGAAAAATAGTGGCTAGCTGTGGGTTGTGCCGACCCAGCACTCCTTTTCTGTCCTTCTGAGATATACACTCACAACTCGTATCTGAAGAACTGCCCCTCTCTCTTCTAGGTCTTGGTGAGACTGTGAATCAAGGCGTTCATCCGTAGAAGCTGGGGAGTAGCAGACATCTAACAGATTAACTAGGCAATAGGCTTCAGAGGTACATGGAAGTTTATGCCTATTTGTCAGACACCACTCAAAAACAGCAGACTTCCACCAAACGGGAATAATAGCTTATTCTGGTCTCATTTACACACAGGCTATGTGTTCAGCTGAAATTTTGCTTATGGTGTTTCTTTCTCATATTTCTGTAATTAATGGATATTTTAAATGTACAAATAATAAAACCACCAAATGAACCCTTAGATAGCTCATTAACTAGTTCAAAGAATTATCAAGATTTTATACTTTTTTTAAAAGAAGATTTATTTATTTTAAAGGCAGAGTTCACAGTGAAAGAAAGAGCTCTTCCACTGTTGGTTCAATCCCCAAATGGCTGAAATAGCCAGGACTGGGCTAGGTCAAAGCCAGAAGCCAAGGGCTCCATCCAGGTCTCCCACGTGGGTGGCAGGGGTCCAAGGACTTGGGCCATTGTCCATTGCTTTCCCAGTCACATTAGCAGGGAGCTGAACGGGAAGTAAAGCAGCTGGGATTTTTTTTTTTAAATATTTATTTTATTTATTTGAAAGGCAGAGTTACAGACAGTGAGAGAGAGACAGAGAGAGAGGTTCTCCATCTGCTGGCCCACTCCCCAGATGACTGCAATGACCACAGCTGCGCGGATCAGAAGACAGGAGCCAGAAGCCTCCTGCAGGTCTCCCACACAGGTGCAGGGGCCCAAGGACCTGGGCCATCTTCCACTGCCCTCCCAGGCCATAGCAAAGAGCTAGATGAGAAGAGGAGCAGCCGGGACTAGAACTGACGCCCATATGGGATGCCAGCACTTCAGGCCAGGGCGTTAACCTGCTGCGCCATAACACAGGCCCCAGCAGCTGGGATTTGAACTGGCACTCACATGGGATGCTTGCATCACAGGCAGTGGCTTAACCCACTGTGCCACAATGCTGGTCCCAAGTTTTTTGCACTTTTAAAGCAAACTACAGACATCATATCGTTTTACCCAAGATACTTTGACTTGTTTCTCTTTTTTATAGGGACTTAATTAAGAAGAGGAAACTTAACTATAATACTTCTTTCATATACAATAAAATGGTATCATCTAATGGCTCATCTAGGTCCAAATTTCTTTAAAATTTCCTTTTATATTTGATCACGTCACTGGTTTGTCATATCAGGATCCAAATAAGATCTCTATTTTACACATCGTCAATACTGGTATTTTTTTCTTTAATCTGTACCAACTAACTCTCTTTTTTAAACATTTCATGTCATTTGTCCTCTGGTAATATCAAAGTATTTGGCCTATGGAATCTCCTATAATCCTGTATTTGCCTAATTATACCCCCTGTAGTGGTGTTTAACATGTTTAGTTATATTTCCCCTAAACTCCTTACAAACCAATAGAGAAAAAGGTTCGACTAGATACAAGTTCAACTCTTTCAGAAAAGTACTTCATGTGCTCTGAGTTAAATCACAGAATACATGATGTTGGGTTCTCCCATGATTCACAATGTTGAAAACTAACCAAGGAATTCAGGTGCTGCCGACCTAATCCATCCACTTATAAAGTTTACCACCACTCTCTTCCCTAATGCATTTTGGAGCCATTGATGATCATTTTACATCCTTTTAGGGTTGAAAAATAGTGATTTTGAAACTTTATCTCTTCTCCTGTTTCTATAATGTTTGACATACAGAAATAATACATTATTAGGTAGCAGATCAATAACCTTTTCCTTTGTAATTCGTGTCTTTCCAAACTTGTGAAATTGCCAATAGTTTTGCTAGCTTCTCTGATTTTCAGCAGCCAGCCTTCTTTCAAACTCTTGGTCTCTCCCTTCTTAAGATGTGGTAAATACCTGGCAGGGCAGTTAAAATTTCAACCAATTTCTGTTCTACTTCAGAAAACGGTAAATATATAAGTGTAACCAACCTTCCAGCTGAAAGTTACTCCATAAAGCTACAAAAATATAAAAACCATAATCCGAAAAGCCTCAAAGAATCAGATAGATAGGGCAGAATTACCAGAGAAAGATCCTGGCACACAGGGTTGCAAAGGCCTAGGAACACATATGCTGATCATGAAAAGGTGGTTAAAAGTCATAAGAGCTTTTATATTTCCTTTTAAGATTTATTTATTTGAAAGGAAGAGTGACAGAGAAGAGACAGAGAGCAACAGAGAGCGAGATCAAGAGCGAGAGCGAGAGAAACTGCCCTCAATGCTATGAAAAAGGAAAGGGACTAACCTAGCCTAGGATTCTATACCCAGTTAAAATACCCTTCAAAAATAAAGGTGAAATAAAGCTTTTATGATACACTAAAACTGAAGCAATTTGCTATTATTTTGCTGTAATTTCTAGGATATCCATTAATAGAATACTAAAAAGGGTATATAATTTCATCAGAGCAGAAAAATTTGTAATAAAGAAAAAATTAATAGACTCTCAAAAGGGCAATATTGAAGGAAAAAGAGGAACACAAGAAATCAACAAGATAAATAAAAAGCTCACAGATTTAAAATCAAATATACTAGAAATTACATTATAAATTAATGGATTAAAATAAGGGATTGAATCTCCAAGCAAAACACAGATTAGTACTTCTGATTTTTAAAAAAGACTATAGCTGTTGCAAAAGACACATCTAAAACATACAGATACAGGGTTATAGAGAGGCTAAATGAAGAACAGGAAAAATAATACCACTCAAAATGAACCAAAGAAATCAAATAAATAAACTGCATCAAACAGACATTGCAGTAAAAAAAAAAATCAGAGGTAAAGAAGGTCATTTCATGATGATAAAATGAGAACACATAACATGAAAATGACATTAACTGTAAGGCAAAAAAAAATCAATTCCAGCCATAGTGAGAAATTTCAACATCACCTCTCTCTAAACAGAAAAATTCATGAATTACAAACTTTCCTTCAAAGAAAGTTTATTTTTTTAAAGATTTTATTTATTTATTTGAAAGGCAGAGTTACAGTGAGAGGGAGAGACAGAGAGAAAGGTCCTCCATCTGCTGGTTCACTCCCCAAATGGTCATAACGGCCAGAGCTGCGCCAATCTGAAGCCAGGAGCCTCCTGTAGTCTCCCACAGGGGTGCAGGGGCCCAAGGACCTGAGCCATCCTCCGCCACTCTCCCAGGCCACAGCAGAGAGCTGGATGGGAAGAGGAGCAGCTGGGACCAGAACTGGCACCCATATAGGATGCTGGTGCCTCAGACGGAGGATTAACCTGCACCACAGCGCCGGCCCCCAAAGAATGTTTATTAAGTGGTTATATAAACTAGCAGAAACTTCATTGCACCATTATTCCTATCAGACCCAAAATGAAAACAATCCACACTCCAATCAAGAGTAGAATGAAGGCCGGTGCCAAGGCTCACTAGGCTAATCCTCCACCTGTGGCACCGGCACACCGGGTTCTAGTCCCAGTTGGGGCGCCAGTTATGTCCCAGTTGCTCCTCTTCCAGTCCAGCTATCTGCTGTGGCCCTGGAAGGCAGTGGAGGATGGCCCAAGTGCTTGGGCTCTGCACCTGCATGGGAGACCAGGAGGAAGCACCTGGTTCCTGGCTTCGGATCAGTGCTGTGCGCCAGCTGTAGTGGCCATTTGGGGGATGAACCAACGGAAAGGAAGACTTTTCTCTCTGTGTCTCTCTCTCACTGTCTAACTCTGCCTGTCAAAAAAAAAAAAAAAAGAAAGAAAGAAAGAAAGAAAGAAAGAAAGAAAGAAAGAAAGAAAGAAAGAAAGAAAATGAATAAATAAAATGAGGATATAGTGTAACAATGGAATGCTGTAAAGCCTGAAAATATAGGAGCTACATTACAGGCACAGAGATGAATTAGCAATCATAATGTTGAGAAAAAGAAGCCAGCTCATCAGAGGACAGAAGATATGACGCCATTTACCTACAATTCAAAAACAGGTAAAAATTAAATATAGCAGTTACCATAAATAGGTGTAGAAATATGTCACCTATAAGAAGGAAGAAGTACTATTGGGAAGGTATGTGTGAATGGCTCTCAAAACGCTGGCAATTTTCTACTTCTTGACTGTATGGCAGTAACAACTAAGGGTACTTCAAAAAGTTTGTGGAGAAATGTAACTAAAAGATAAATCCATTCTGGTGGAAAAAGTTTTGAAATCCATACAGTTTTTTAATAATATATATTTCCCATAAACTTTTTAAAGACTTCCTTCTACATATTCATGTCTCAATAATTAAAAGTAGGTTGTTGTAGCAAGGGTTAATCCACTGCTTAGGATGATCATATCCTTTATCAGAAAGAGGAATAAGACAGTGCCATACTCAAATAGACACAATGAGACAACTTCCACACAGTGCCATTAACAAAAAATGCATACCTTATAAAATGGAACCCATTCTTTGAATTTATGATCATTTCAACTTTTTTCTCAAAATTAATTTTCTAGCCCAGTTAATTTGTAAATCTATTAGACAAGTGAGAGGTGACTTTTTATCAATACCATAATCCTTTCTTACCTTAAATGTTAAACTTCTACTTTCTTGTAATTCTATATCCAAATTTATTTCATTATGAGCTCTTAGAGATGTATTTATTGTTCAGTATCTGAATAACACATTCCCTTAAAACCCAGGATTTTAACAAGTACTTTGCACACACACTGTATACACTAATGTGGCAAAAGCAAATAGCATGGAAACTCAGTAGGAAATCCACATTTTCCATTTCTTGAGTAATTGCTCTTTCAGCACATTTACCCAGTCCTGAGGGAATCAAAACAAACCATGATTTCACCTTCTCCACATACGCAGACTAAAAGCAACAGAAGCTATTAGTCCCCTCATTATGTATTTCCAGGAGAAAATAAAATGACCTTAAGAAATTTCTACACAGAGGAGACAAAGGAGAGTCCTATGAGCAGAAAGACCCAGACGCCAGAATGGAAATGAGTCACGAGTGAGGGGTCCCACATGCTTGCCCAGGTCCCTGTTCCCTGCAGGGTCAGAGGAGTGCTGCAGAAGCAGGAGGTAAACAGGAGGGATAGCGAACAAGGCACATCTATTAGCAAACACCCCAGATACTGAAAAGGACTGGATCCAAATGCAGTTAGCTTAGGACTGATACATTTGTCCATCTCTGACTTACAAGATGCTCAGAGGTTATTTTGTGGCTTTCTAATTACTTTATTATGAATAAATCACCAGGGTACAAAGATACACTATTTTCCAGGAGGGCTCATGTCCTGAGCCACCAAGATGACATGGCACAGATTCAAAATACAGCAGGTGACAAAGAGGTAATAACTTGGTGCTAAATCATCTCGGTGACTTCTGTCTTTAGGAGAAATTATTTTAAAACTTCTTGGCAGGGGCTGGTGCTGTAACATAGCGAGTAAAGCCACCGCCTGCAGTGCTGGCATCCTGTATGGGCGCCAGTTCAAGTCCCGGCTGCTCCACTTCCGATCCAGCTCTCTGTTGTGGCCTGGGAAAGCAGTAGAAGATGGCCCAAGTCCTTGGGCCCCTGCACCTGCGTGGGAGACCTGGAGGAAGCTCCTGGCTCCTGGCTTCATATTGGATCAGCCCAGCTCTGGCCGTTCTGACCATCTGAGGGGTGAACCAGCGGATGGAAGACTCTCTCTCTCTCTCTCTCTCTCTCTCTCTCTCTCTCTCTCTCAGCTTCTGTGTAACTTTGCCTTTCAAATAAATATTTAAAAAAAAAAACCTCATGGAAAATGTGTTGCACAAGGAATATGGAACTCACCAAATACAACTCAATAGAGTGGAAGGAGGAGATAAAGCATCAACATTTTAGCAGTTTCTGAAGAAAGGTAACGAGGGAAGAAACCGCTAGGCGACAGTTTAGGGCAAAGCACCAACTCATTAAACAACCAACCAACTCCTCTCCCTCATCTTTAAATTGGGAAGTATAACCACCTGGCAAAGCAGCCCCGGAGAGAGGTTCTCCAAAAGTAAAGCCCCAGCTGAACACATGACCACTGAAGCAGCCAGACCCCAGAGAGAGAAGACCTTGAAGGCCCAGGCAGGGCTGTGCAGGATGTCCCATCAACACAGCGTTGGGTGGGACTAGTGACAAGGAATGGCATGAACCAGCAATTCTGGCTTTTTTTTAACACTCTTGACATTATTTCCCTCTCCTAATTAATGATTTCTTTTTTCAGGATGGAAAAATTTGTTATAACCCCAGACTTTTCAGGCCCTTCATCAGCATCACTATTGAAGAGCACTTTCCTATCTCTAATGGTTGTCCCATCTGGGGAAACCTTAGAACATAACCATTTTTAGGTTTTCTGAGAAGTCGAAAAAAATTCCCATTGGAACAGGCATTGTGGTGCAGAGGGTTAAGCCGCCTTTTGGGACAACTGCATCCCATATTACAGTGCTGGTTTGAGTCCCGGCTACTCCACTTCAGATCCAGATCCCTTCTAATGTATCTGGGAAGCAGCAGACGACGATGTAAGTACTTGAGTTCCTGACACCCACGTGATACAGTCAAATGCATTCGTGGGAGGAAGGAGTAATGAAGTTATTGCCTTCTGGGTTTAGGGTTCTAATTTCAGATAATGGAAGAATTCTGGAGGTGGATAAGTAGTGATGGTTATACAACAATGTTAATATAGTTAATACCACAAAATTCACGTTAAAATAGTTAAAATGTTTAAATTCTATGTTATTAATATTTTACCACAATTTGTTTTAAAGCTGACAGATCTGGAATATCTCCAGTTAGGGCCTGGAGCTCAGCCTCACCCCACCAAGCCTCCTCCCCCGGCCACAACATGCTGCAGGCTCTGCAGCTTGCCCCTCATCCCTAAGCCCTCCATTTCCTCGTTGTTTGTCCGACGCTCACCACCACACTTCTTGGGGGAGACTGGGATCTTCCCAGGGCCAAGGAAGAATCCTGATGCATGTAGACCAGTGGATTTTATTTTGTTTTCAGGACTGCCTTCCACTCATAAACACTACTGAGCACCCCAAAAAGCTTCTGTGAATGTATGTATCAATACTTACCATATTAGATAGTAAAACTGAGATAATTTTAGAGTATGAGCACATATAAGCATACACCCCATTAACTGCCAGAGTGATGAGATCATATACAACCTTTTGACAATGCCACTGTACAACAGAGAGTAAGAGCAGACCTAGCCAATAATGTCTTAACATTATTATAAAAGTAGTTTTGCTCTCAGAAGGAAAGCTCCTGAAAGGGTCTCAGAGACAGCTGGAGTCCCCAAGGCACATTTTGAGAATGACCGGTCTACACCAGTACTGGTCTTTCCATTTTCCTTCCAATCAGCTGTACAAACAGGCATGTCATATAACTCTACACCATGAAAACTGAACTCTGGCTCAAAGGTTTCTGAAAGAGTTTTCCTCAACTTTAAATAAGTTTACCATTTTTCCATATTAGACACTGTATGTCTTCATGTAATATCTCATTCCACAGCAGCCACTGTAAGATTCAGGAGAGGACTGGCCAACAGGCTACAAGTGGCCAGCATCCTCGCTATCACAGGAACTTCCTTTTTGTTTACGCCACCTTTCTCTGGGTTTTCCTTCCTTGTAGTCAAACACATCCTTGCTGCTATATCACCCCTTAACCGAGTTTGCTGAGCACATGTTGGAAACCACAGATGCGCACAGGACCCGGCATACAGTGAAGAGCTTGATAAATAGGTATCGAACCACTGTGTGAAAAGTTAAGTCAGAAACAAAACCACTGAGTCTGTCATATAACAGATAAAACTCAGACTGATTTCATGTTGACAGAAGGCCTGTGATTCTCAGATTGTCAACATTTAAAACAAAGCTAATTATAAACCACATAGTATTACAAATAGCTGTTTTTGGTACCTGTCAGGCAGCCAAGAGGGTCTGAAATTGCTTTCCTTTGTTCTGAAATATCTACACTGGCCAAACTTCTTAAAATAGCAGCCTGATAAAGAACACTAAAATGTTTTCTATTTCCCCTGAGCATGAGTCAGTTAAACCCCTTCTCTTGTAAAGTAACCACCAAACAAGGGACTTATACACTTATACACAGAAGGCTATAAAACAATCTGTTTATGCAAGAAGAAAAAGAGACAAATCAAATACTGGGCCTTCAATCAATGTCCTCAATCAGGGGCACAATGCTGTTGTCAAAAACTATTTAAAACCCCCTAAAAGGATCAGGTATTTGGCTCAGTGACTAAGACACCACGTGGGACACCCATTCCCCAAATGGGAGTGCCTGGGTCTGAGTTTTGGCTCTGCTTCTGATCCAGCTTCCTGCAAATGTGCACTCTAGGATACAACAGGCTCAAATACTTGGGTCCCTGCCACCCACATGGGAGACATGGATTGAGTTCCTGGCTCCTGGCTTTGGCCTGGTCCAGCTCTGGCTGTTATGGGCATGTGGGGAGTAAACTAGCAGATGGAAGATCTCAATCTGTCTCTCTACCTTTCAGATAAAATGGAAAAAAAAAAAAAAGTAAAAGAATGACTATTAATAATTTTTAAAACCCAAAATATGACCAAATAAAAATTAAGAAATGTATGTCCCACTATGCCTGAGCTTGACAACAACATTCTTCCCCTTCCTTGCTGAAAGTCTGACATCAGTATTTCAAGTCTACTGAAACATAGTGTTTCTCTGCTTCATTATTTTAAATAATACTGATCAATTTGCCCATGTTTGGCCTCACCCTTTTTTTTTTTTGAAAGTGACAATAAAATATTCTTGTTCCTTTGAAGTGTTTATGAAAGGATTTTTCCCTCTAAAAACAATGAGGTTTTCAGAAAAGTTCCACTAGGAGGAGTCGGCTTTTTCTCTTGAGTCAGTGGGGTTGCACCTCAGATAGAGTCTAATCAGAAACACAGACCTGAAATTTGCAGACAATTTCAAACAAACCTCAATCATAAACAAAACCTTGGCCTAAGGGGTTGGAGGAGCAACTGCAAGCCAGGTGCGCAGTATGTGTCTGCACTTTTCAGATGCAAGGAGTCGTGGAAACGCCATCTAGCAGACAACTCCAGGAACTTGCTGACCTCGAGTCTCCCACGCACGTCCTCAGCAGCCAGTGCCTCTCTGTGGCCATGGCTTCAACAGAGGAGCATCCCTTTGGCACAGGGCTTGTCTTCAGGACTGCTCAGATACTCTAGACCTTGTCCTCCATCAGGACACCAAGAACTACCACTAGGACTCAAAAATACCAGTCTTCCCTCACACATTCCACAACACACGATGATTAATTACTTCCCTCTTCTTCCTGTCCTCACTTCACTTACTTGATAGGGGATTGTGCTGGCTCTTGATTAGATCAGTTAGAAAGCTGAGTCCAGGAGCACTTTAGTAATCTTCCTGTCTTTGTCACTTGACTGTCAACTTGGCTCCAAGTTATTCTTGCCTTTTTCCACCTTTGATTCCACTAGTAATTTATTACTAAGTGAGCTTTATAGAGAAGCCCCCACATTCATTAGGGGATGGGAACTCTGAAAAATACCACAAATGAAAAGATGGTGGCATTCCCTGCTCTTCAGCAACCAGTAGCTAATGAGGAAGCTGAGACCCACAGCAGATAAAAATGCCCTGTGGGAAGGGCTGGGTGCTGTAGGAAGTACTAGGAAGCTGGCACAAACTCAGCACAGAGATGTCAGATGTTCTCACACAGAAAGAACACCTGCACTAAGCAAGGTTAGAGAGTACGAGAAATAGCAAATAAGAGTAAGGCAAAAACACAGAAATCAAACACAGGACACTTACTGCCCTGCACAGGAAGAGTTAAGTTACCATCTGACATGTGTTTCTCAAACTTGAAACAGAAACTGGTGAGAGTTCCCAGTATCATCTAACATAATTTTTATTCTGTCAGTTAAAGATCAACAAACATAAACCAGTACAACTCTATGCTTACAACTCTTGCACAATTATAAAACAAAAAGTATACAAACTAAATACCAACAAATGAACAAATACAAAATGAATAAAATTTAAATTGACCAAATCAGTCCAATGTGATCAACAACATGGTCACTGAAACTCACTTCGGTACCATGTAGACTTGGTGCTGACTGCCATAGGCAGGCTCTGCTGGTCTGCCATCACTAGCTTCTATTGTCTCTACTTTCTCTTTCAGAAAATTATAAAATGGCCATCTCTTAGCTCATTCATGGAATTTATATTTCTACCTCTATATTTTTGTAATACTCCTTCTAGAGTTAAGCATGTTACTTGGAGCCAATATAAACACAGGGACTGCAATCTTATATACCTATTTGGGAGGGAAAGACAGATGATCCAACAGAATTCCCCTAGATCACTCCCCAAATACCTGTAACGGGGCCAAAGTCAGGAGCCCAGAACTCAATCCAGGTCTCCCGTGTGGGTGGGAGGAACTCAATCTCTTGAGCTATCAACACTGTCTCCCAAGGTCTGCCATTAACAGGAAGCTACAGTCAAGAGCCACAGCCAGGTATTGAACCTAGATACTCTGTTGTTGAACATGGACGTCTTTTTTTTTTTTTTTTGGACAGGCAGAGTTAGAGAGAGATAGAGACAGAAAGAAAGGTCTTCCTTCCGTTGGTTCACCCCCCAGATGGCTGCCACGGCCAGGATGCTGCACCGATCTGAAGCCAGGAGCCAGGTGCTTCTCGTGGTCTCCCATGGGGTGCAGGGCCCAAGCACTTGAGTCATCCTCCACTGCGCTCCTGGGCCACAGCAGAGAGCTGGACTGGAAGAGGGGCAACCGGGACAGAACCAGCGTCCCAACCGGGACTAGACCCCGGTGAGCGGGCGCCACATGTGGAGGAGTAGCCTAAGCCATGGTACCAGCTGAACATGGACATCTTAGCCCTTTAAGGTAGACAATCATGCCTGAAATCTTTGGTTACTCTTTGTTTTGAATTACAGGTATTGAGGCATTTGTAAATACATGGAATTTTTTAAAAATTACCTTCAAAATAAAAAATAGAAGGTAAAATCTTCATAGAGAACCACAGCATCCTAATAAATCCTACCTGCCTAATCCCACTCATCTTTTTTGGCCTGCAAACCTCAGAAGGAGTTTAAGTAATTGTATATTGTAGGCCATTGAACTCACACAGAAAAGCATTCTTTGAAGCTTTTAATACTATACAAAACCAAATATCTAACTATAATTTCCTTCAAACTCTCAGCCCACATGACTTCCAGTTAAGATAGCACAGTAAATTCATTCTTTAAAGGATTCTCTCTACTTCAAATATACATAACCACAGGGAAAGTATAGAAAGAGAAAATTCAGGGCCAGCACTGTAGCACTGTGGGTAAAGTGCCAGCATCCCACATGGGTGCCGGTTCAAGTCCTGGCTGCTCCACTTCCAATCCAGCTCTCTGCTATGTCCTAGAAAAGCAGTAGAAGATGCTCCAAGTCATTGGGCCCCTGTGCCTGTGTGAGAGACCTAGAAGAAGCTCCTGGCTCCTGGTTTCAGACTGGCACAGCTCTGGCCACTGTGGCCATTTGGGGGAGTGAACCAGTGGATGGAAGATCTCTCTCTCTCTTTCAAATAAATAAGTAAATCTGAAAGAGAGAGAGAGAGAGAGAGAGAGAGAGAGAGAGAGAGAGAGAGAGAGAGAGAAGAAAGAAAGAAAGAAAGAAAGAAAGAAAGAAAGAAAGAAAGAAAGAAAGAAAGAAAGAAAGAAAGAAAACTCACATATGGCCAAACTTCCCTGATCTTACAAGAAAGAGAAAACTCAAAAGATGCAGGCAAGCTAAAAAAAAATAAATGTTTTTAATCTTCTATGGAATAGATATGGGACAGAAACACAAATCCCCATGGGTCTCCCATGGTCCGCATCCAAACATAGGCCCACAGAACTAGAAGTCTGGGTCCTTATAACGTTAATGGCCACATATGGCCACAAAGGCCAGTCAGAACTGGCCATCACTGCTTGAAGGCACTACTGAAGGTGGTAACTGGAACCCTGCTCCACTTCCATTTCTACAAGAAGGGCAGTGGACAGGAGAGTAGAGAACACATGCCAGCAGGATCAAGAACTCAGTGAAGCAGCCTGTGACTGCTCAACCAACTAACTGATCACTGTCAAAGCTTGTTCTGTTGGGGCTCCACAGAAACCAGAAAGACAAAGTAGAATTCTGGCTGCTTAACAGGAAGAGTGAACAGAGAGGAAGAAAGAGGTAAAAAATGAGTGAATGAATGAGAACAATAAAAAACATAGCTCATTCAAAACAGGTCATTCAATCAAACTTTTAAGTAACAAAAAATCTAATGTCAATAAAGGCAACTAAGAAAATCAGTCATTAGATCACAAATTTAACTTCAGATAAATTAATCAATTCAATGAAACAAACATGTTTAAGATGCTAAAAAAAAATTCCAACAAAATAAGTATATATAAGGTACTTTCCAAAAAAAGATAATAAGAAATTACAAAACAAAATGGCGGCCAGCACCACGACTCACTAGGCTAATCCTCCACCTGTGGTGCCGGCATACAGGGTTCTAGTCCCGGTCGGGGTGCCAGATTCTGTCCCGGTTGCCCCTCTTCCAGGCCAGCACTCTGCTATGGCCCAGGAGTGCAGTGGAGGATGACTCAAGTGCTTGGGCCCTGCACCCGCATGGGAGACCTGGAGACGCACCTGGCTCCTGGCTTTGGATTAGCACGATGCGCCGGCCACAACGCGCCAGCCGTGGCGGCCATTGGAGGGTGAACCAACGGCAAAAGAAAGACCTTTCTCTCTGTCTCTCTCTCTCTCTCTCACTGTCCACTCTGTCAAAAAAAAAAAAAATAGAATTAAAACAAGAGATGGCTGGGGCCGGTGCTGTAGCTCAGTGGTTAATGCCCTGACCTGAAGCGCCAGCATCCCATATGGGTGCCGGTTCTAGTCCCGGCTGCTCCTCTTCCTATCCAGCTCTCTGCTATGGCCTGGGAAAGCAGTAGAAGATGGCCCAAGTCCTTGGGCCCCTGTATCCATGTGGGAGATTAGAAGAAGATCCTGGCTCCTGGCTTTGGATTGCGCAGGCCTGGCCATTGCGGCCATCTGGGGAGTGAACCATTGGATGGAAGACTTCTCTCTCTCTGCCTCTCCTCTCTCTATGTAACTCTTTCAAATAAATATTTAAAAAAAAAAAAAAAAAAAAAGAAGAGAGAGATGGCTAAAAGACACTCCACTGCAATTTGTGTGAATGAAAACTATAATCACTGAAACAAACAAACAAAAGCAGTAAACAAGGAATTTTAGAATACACAAAACTGAATAAGGAACTGGTCAATTTGAAGATAATTCTAAAGAATTCCCTCAAAATGAAGTCCAGAAAGAAAAGAAAAATATGAGAAAGAGTAATCAAAGAACATGAAAGACAATTTCACAAACATCTAGCGGTGTTACAGCACAAAAAAAGTGAAGAGTGCAGGAGAAGCAGGAGGAAAAAAAGCCAAGAATGTTCAAGAAATACATGAGTCCTCACATTAAAAGTATATACGGGGGCTGGTGCCGCAGCTCAACAGGCTAATCCTCTGCCTGCAGCGCTGGCACACTGGGTTCTAGTCCCGGTCCGGGCGCCGGATTCTGTCCCCCTCGCTCCTCTTCCTGTCCAGCTCTCTGCTGTGGCCCCGGAGGGCAGTGGAGGATGGCCCAAGTGCTTGGGCCCTAAACCCGCATGGGAGACCAGGAGAAGCACCTTGCTCCTGGCTTCGAATCAGTGCAGTGCACCAGCCACAGTGCGCCTGCTGCAGCAGCCATTGGAGGGTGAACCAACGGCAAAAGGAAGACCTTTCTCTCTGTGTCTCTCTCTCACTGTCCACTCTGCCTGTCAAAAAAAAAAAAAAAAAAATGTACATACGGGGGCCAGTGCTGTAGCATAGGTTAATCCTCTGCCTGCAGTACTGGCATTCCATATGGGTGCCGCTTCGAGTCCTACCTGCTCTTAAAAAAAAAAAAAAAAAAAAAGTACATGCTGAATACTCAAGACCATTTAAATGCATGTGCAGATAATTAAGTCAGTAAACAGATCTGCACAGACCAGAAAACTAACTAAACTGAAAGAAAATCTTATGGGGCAAACAATTTAGCCTAGTGATTAAGATACCCATACCCACATTGGAGCATCTGGGTTTTATACCCAGCTCTGGTTTCTGACTCCAGCTTATGCTAATGTAGTCCCTGTGAGGTAGTACAGACGGCTCAAGCAGTTGGCCCTTGCCATCCACACTGAAGACCCAAATTGACTTCCTGGGTCCTGGCTTCAACTTGGCACAGCCCCAGACGTTGCAGGTACTTGTGGAATGAACTAGCACACAGGAGTACTATCTTTCTCTCTCTCAAATATATACATTTACAAGTATACATCAGAAAAATTCTAGAAGCTATCAGGAGCAATCTGGCTTCAAAAACACACTGAGCACCCACTGGATGTACTGGGTCACAAAGCTCTGGCACTGCAGTGCAGACCAACTGAGCTCCCTAAGACCTATCTGGCAGTCTCTGGAGACAACAGTTGACTGAATAGGTCAGAGCAGCATACCCAGACCAACTCACAGGCATCTTACATTTCCTTAACAGTTGGTGAATATATGGTAAAGCAGTTGTCTTCCACGTCAGACAACTCCCACAGGAAACTGCCGAAAAAGCAGACCCTTAGATGCCTCTTGCAATTTCTTCAACTGGAGCTTTGTCCTTCCTGGAACAGAGACTGTAGATCTAGATTTCTCTTCCTCATCCACTATGCTGCCCCAGCACCACCGAATATGGAATTTACAACTCCTTATTCACCATCACCATATCCCAACAACTTTGGACCAAGGAACTGATTATACAGCAAAAGGAGTGAAGCAATAGGCAAATGCAAAGAGAGTTCACTGCCAGCTACAGTTATTACCAGCTGTTCACTGCCAGCCACAGTTATTACTAGCTGCTATTTGAAAGCAGAGTTTTCATCTGTATTCCTTCATCGCTTACACACATGCATGTCACTACTGAAGCTAAAGAGAGGAAACATAAAGAGACAAGGAGGAGTTATGTGGGAAGGAAATTGATTTGGGGGATCGTGGGTGAATTACAATTTTTAAGATGGTTTTGGAAATCTGTGTTACACACAACAACAATCATTTGTATAAAGATAGAATGCACAACTTCGTTTTGAAGAAGGTTATCAAACCTCTCACTTAGGTTCTCCTTGGAAAGCAGAGCTCAGACAAGTTGGAGAAGGTGAAGACCTGAATTCACCACCTCATTTCCAAACAGGCAGAAAAACGTCTCAGCAAAACCAGCCCCTTGATGCTCTCCAGGTGGTGTGCCTGGCAGTCAGCCAAGGGGATCCATGGGGACACAGGCTCTGGAACCAGCCATGGTGCTCACAAGACCTTTCCAAAGACCATGGCACAAGAGCACCACCTACTGAAATAGCTCCAAGGGCCCATTTAGTGAGAGATAGTAAAATATGACTACACAGGGTTGGACTTCAAATCATTTCAGCCTAGCTGGCTGTCTCTCTCCTAGAAGTAGAGCTTTGCCAAAAGCTCCCTGAAAAAAAAAAAGTGTATCTTTTTGCTCAGCCTGTTTCTCTTTCGCCACAGTAAAATGAGCCCCTTCCCTCCCATCCTACCTCAGTGAATTTAGTTCATATACTATTTCTAGATGCCTCTTCCCCTACCTGTTTTCCAAGGGACAGAGAAAACCTTAAGGGAAACAAGGAATTCTAACAGTTCTATGAAGGATATGTGTAACATCAAGCCATTTGGTCAAACTTTAAGCCCCAGAAGGGGAAGATTGGAGAGGAACGTTTTTTTCAAACTCATGTAAAGATGACTAAAAGGGTCCAGCGAGGTAGCATAGCAGTTTAAGTCAACACCTGTGACTCTAGCATCCCAAGTGGGCCAGGTTCAAGTCCCAGCTGCTCTGCTTCCAATCCAGCTCCCTGCTAATGCACCTGGAAAAGCAGCAGAAGATGGCTCCTGTCACCCACGTAGGAGATCTGGATTGAGTTCCAGATTCCTGGCTTTGGCCGGACCCAAAGCCAATTGCAGCCATTGCGGCCATCCTGGGAGTGATCAAGCAAATGGAAGATCTCTCTTTCTCTCTGTCTTCCTCTAACTCTGCCTTTCAAATAAACAAGTAAGTAAATAAATAAATCTTTATATTACACAAACAGAATACAACTATAGGCAAGGCAAAAAACGGGGAGGGGGTTTCCTTTCTGGAGTCCTTCATGGCTTACCTGAAGCCACTGGGTATTGCCAGGTACAGAAGACATAGACTCACTTGAACAAATCACATGAATATTATTACAATGTATTGGTCTGGTGAAGGTACTTTATGAGCCATTACACATACAACATCTATTGTGCCTGCATTGTGACAAAAAAGCATCAACTTCTGTTTATTCACAGCCATGTCTAGGCACCCATTACAGCCACATGAAAACAGAAAGGTGATCTTCAATAAGAGGCAGTGTCCAGGAAGAAGTAACAGGTACTCCCAAAGTAAAGCCATCTAATGCCTTTTAGAGGATAAATTTATTAATTTGTAAATCATAAAAATTTAAAAACAATAAAAATTTAAAAACACTGCATTCCATTTGAATTACTTCACAGAAAAAGAAATATTTCAGAAAAATGTCAATCACAATTCTGTAGTATATAAACCACTATGCTAAATGTATACAGTTTGTATTACATGACGTGTCTGCTAATGCTGCATGGCAAGGAGCAGCTGTGGCAGCCACACAGAAGATAAAGCCAACTGAGTATGAAAGTCTCTGGCAAGAAACTTATTGAAAAAGAATAGGTTATAGATGGGCAAACTATTTAACCTACATGAAGCAGAAAACACCCAACCTAGGGTTGGCAGGCCCACAGAATTTATGAACAAAAGTTTAACATTCGAACTTAGTTTCTAATATAAAATATCATAATGCCACAATACACTAACTGGAGTCTTAGCAAAAACTTAGTAATCCTACTAGATTTGGCCCATTTTCATCCTCATTAGAATTTTTGGTGCATTAAACATTTGTAGTCATCACTCCCTCATCCACTTTCCACCTTCCCCCTTCCTAACAAGACCACAAATTTCCCAGTCAGCAGATTTTGGTGAGATTAATAATGGACTCCAATTGGATTAGCACAGTAGTCATCAACCAGGGATGATCTTGGGGACCTCTGACAATGTCTGAAGACATTTTTGGTTGTCATTATTGGGAAGAAGTCAATGACATCTGTGGGCACAGGTTAAGAACATTGCTAAACATGTGCTAGGTTTTAAATATGGTTTTTCCCCCATGGGTTCATGTGCTGGAGACTTGATCCTCAGTATGGTAGTGCAGAGATGGTGGAACTTTCAAGAGCTGGGGTCTAGTGTGAGGTACTTATTGGGAAACTGTGGGCAGCGCTGTAAGAAGGAATTAATAACAGGTTCAAGGAGTGGGTTAGTTCCCAAGAAAGTGAGTTGCAGTAAGACACTGACTAAAGGGTATCCCAACATACACTTATTTTTCACTAGTCATCATAATTTTCTTTGTGCCTTCCAATCCATTGAGTCATTAAGAGCTCAATTACCTAAGACTATGACACCTGATTCTAGAGACACTGTATCTCAGTTATAGGACAGAAACACTCAATTTGCCCAAGTAAAATGACAGAAGGAGTGTTATGAAAAGACTACAACAAAGATCTCAGGGATGATAGATATCCAAGGGAAAAAGAGTTTGAGTTAGACCAGAGAGGCTCATGTCACTGGCCCTTTCGGGTGTCCATGTGTCTACTGTATTACATTGCTTCTTTGGCAAACCAGCTGCCTCCCCTGTTTCCTGGCTTCTCTCTTTCCCAACTTGCACATGGCTACACACCTGTTATGCTGTTGGTCAACCTGGCCACACCCCTATATGAAACTTCAGACCAAGGATTCATCATCATTATCTAATCAGCTCAGCATTTTAAGGTTCCCATTTTCAGGAAAGAGAATACAATTGTCTCAGGCCAGCCCATGGCACCCCTAGTTTCCACTGGGCCAGTTGCTCATCCCACAAATATTGGTAACACGGTTACTAACTTTGGGTAGCCTCTTCAAAAATGTGTGCAGCAAAGAGGAAATGGTGTTACACACATGGAATTACTCAAAAATTATACTGTTCTTCTAGTTAAAGCTACCCAGAAAGATATCATTTCTATATTTGAGATCTTTGGAAGAAAATTTGTAATGTGTAAACAGAATAGGAATCATTTTTTTTTTAATTTGTTTTTAGTTTCATGAAAAACCTTAGTATTTTGGAACATATTGTCAGGTTTTATTATCTGTCCTAAAGTATCTCCAATTAGCAGACTCTCAAAGAAATCCAAGAAATTGAAAGACTATGTCCTCCAATATACTGTACGTACATTCACTGATATGTCATTACTTGGGGAAGAAAAAGGAAAAAGGAGAAGTTATCAACAGTTCACGCATAAACAAGAATTCTCTGAACTATATCAGCACAAAAGTGCAGTACAGGAATGTAATTATACCCCAACTAGCTCCGCAGGTAATTTTAAAAAGATAAAAACAAGGTGGGTGGGTGAGTGAGGAGCTTGAGCACCATGGAGCTTGGAGCAGCCCCACCGCATCGTGGCAGTGTTACAGCCCAACCACAGGAGGAGCCAAGCTGCCGCAGCCAAGAGCTGGAGTCCAAGTGGTGGTGGGGCTGCCTGCCCGCATCGCGAGAACACAGAACCCGGCACCCAGCCCAGGACCGCGCCGGCAGTCACACAGGTAGCGGTAGACATCCTCTCAACCTGCCAGCAGGGACAAGAACATCCTTGCGATGAAGGTTCTGGGAACAGTAAAATGGCTCGAGGAAAGAAATGGATTTGGCTTTCCTCGACAGGAATGACGGCAAGGAAGAAAGGTGTGTATGCGGGCCTTCGGTGAAGAGGCACCCAGGAGCGCCCTTGGCAGCATAGGGGAAAACAGCGCAGTGGCGATGCTGAGGGAGACCGGCTGGGGGAGTCACTGTGCAAGGCGACAAGCCGTTTGGCAGAGCTAACCATACAAGGTAATACAATGCCACCAAATGACCCCAAATACAGCGGCAGGATTAACCCGAAGAAAGCAGAAAACTAGGAAGGACCGGGAGCCCCGGGGGTCAGTCCTAGAAGTGCAAGTATCAGCAAATGCGGCGTAAGCCAAGTACCGAAATTCTAGTGGGCAGGGTGCAGCGGCAGAGGCACTTACAGCCGGGCGGCAAGAGGACCAGTTGCACCAGGGACATAGAATATGCATCCAGGTTTGCCCAGGATGGCCTGAAGGGATGGCAATGAACAAGATGAGGAAAATCAAGGAGTGAGACCCAAGGACAACAGCCTCCTCAACTCAGATACCATGGCAACGTCAGTGACCCATGCACATGTCGAGGAAACTCCAAACCACTAGGTGGCAAAAGGACCACAGCTGCTCATCCGCCTACAGCAGCGGAGAGTGCGCGCGCGCCCCGGCGATAACCATCTGTTTAGTCGCCACACGGAGAGTTCGCGCATCCCCAGCTTCTCATTCCCAACCTCATCCATGTGGTTATCCACGCGTCGCGGGCTCACAGTCCCTACAGTCATCTAGTTCCGTCACCCGGCAGCAGAGAGCCTGCACGTCCCCAGCTCTCCACCTCCACCGCCATGCATTCGGCCATCCGGTGGAGAGTCCAAGCACCCCTAGACTGTCTCCGCCGTCATCCATTAGGTCAGCTGACAAGAATTCGCTCACCGCCCCCACCTTCATCCCTTCAGTCCTGCCTAGGCAGTTTGTGTGGCCCCCAGGTTCACCGTCCCCACTGTCATCTCTGCAGTCACCCGGCGGAGAATTCGTGTACCCCACCTGCACCATCCCCACGTTCATCCACGTGGTTACCCAGGGTGAAAAGCTGGCAGACTCCAGGGTTCACCATACCCACCATCATGCTTTAAGATCGGACAGTGGCGGAGAGTAGCATATTCATTCCTGGGCTCGCAGTCCCCACCATCATCCGCTTAATCAATGGGTGGAGAGCTCGCGCGTCCTGGGGATCGCCATCCCCACTACAATCTGGTTCAGTCAGCCCACAGAGTTCCAAGGCCCCGGGATCGCCATTCCTACCATAATCCGTTTGGTAAGCGGGCAGAGAGTTTATGCGCCCCCACCCCCCAGGCTCTCCGTCCCCGGGATCGCCATCCCCACTGTCATCCTTTCGGTCGTCAGGCAGAGAGCTCGCCGTCCCCACTATCATCCGCTCAGTCAGCCAGCGGAGAGTTCGTGCACCCCCGGGCTCGAAGTCCCCACCATTACCCATTCGGTCAGCCGGCAGAGTCGCGCGCCCTCCCAGGCTCGCCATCCCCGGGCTCGCTGTCCCCACCAACACCCGTTCAGTCAGCGGGTGGAGAGTTCGTGCATCCCAGGGATCGATGTCCTCACCAACACCACCCGTTCGGTCAGCAGGTGGAGAGTTCGCACAGAGTTCGCGCGCTCCCGGGCTCGTCAACCCCGTATCACACGTTCAGTCAGCGGGTGGAGAGTTCGCCCACCCCAGGGATTGCTGTCCTCACTAAAACCCATTCGGTCAGCCAGCGGAGAGTTCGCCCGCCCCCAGGATCACCATCCCCGGAACTCACTGTCCCCACCAACACTGGTTCGCTCAGCCGTCAGAGTGCGAGCACCCGCGGGCTCGATGTCCCCACACCATCACGGTTTCGTCAGTCGGAGGAGAGTTCGCGCCTACCACACACCCTCCCCTCCCCCGTCTTCATCTTCACCATCACCCATTCAGTCAGCGGGAGGAGAGTTCGCGCGACCGCGACCCTGAACTTCTAGTCCCCACCATCACCCGTTAGGTCAGCGGGAGGAGAGTCCACGCGTCCCTGAACTCGTCATCCCCACCATCACCCGTTCAGTCAGCCAGCGGAGAATTTGCACACCCATGGGCTTGCTGTCCAAATCACCCGTTCAGACAACCGGAGGAGAGTTCGCGCGCCCACGGGTTCGTCTTCCCCACCATCACCCGTTCAGACAACCAGAGAAGAGTTCGCGTGCCCACGGGTTCGTCTTCCCCACCATCACCCGTTCAGTCAGCAGGAGGAGAGTCCACGCGCCCCTGAACTCATCGTCCCCACCATCGCCCATTCCATGAACGGGCGGAGAGTTCACGCCTCCCGGGGATCGCTGTCCCCACCAACACTCGTTTAGACAGCCGGAGGAGAGTTCGCGAGCTCGCTGTCCCCACCATCATTCAGAGAGCCGGAGGAGAGTTAGCGCCCCCGCGGGCTCGTCATCCCCGCCATCACTGGTTCAGAGAGTCGGAAGAGAGTTCGCGTGCCCACGAGCTCACTGGCCCTACCATCACCCATTCAGTGAGCGGGCGAAGGAATCACGCGACCCAAGGATCGCTGTCCCCCCACCATCACCCGTTCAGACAGCCGGAGGAGCCCGCGGGCTCGCTGTCCCCACCGTTGCCCAATTGGTGAGCGGGCGGAGGATTTACGCGTCCCGGGGATCGCTGTTCCCATCACCCATCCAGACAGTCGGAGGAGCCTGCGGGCTCCCTGTCCCCGCCATCACCCATTCAGTGAATGGGAGGAGGATTCACGCATCCTGGGGATCGCCGTCCCCACCATCACCCGTTTAGACAGCCAGAAGAGTTCGCGCACCCGCGGGCTCGTCATCCCCACCATTGCCGGTTCAGATAGACGGAGGAGCCCGCAGGCTCGCTGTCCCCACCGTCGCCCATTCGATGAACGGGCGGAGGATTCACGCATCCCGGGGATCGCCCTCTCCACCATCACCCATTCAAACAGCCAGAGGAAAGTTTGCGCACCTGGGGGCTCGTCATCCCCACCATCACCCATTCGGTGAGCGGGCAGAGGATTCACGTGTCCCAGGGATCGCTGTCCCACCATCACCCATATGGTGAGCGGGCGGAGGATTCACGCGTCCCAGGGATCGCTGTCCCCAACATCACCCGTTCAGACTGCCGGGGGAGAGTTAGCGCGCCCACGGGGGAGAGTTAGCGCGCCCGCGGGCTCGCTGTCCCATCACCGGTTGACATCAGAGGAAGGAGAGTACGCGCATTCCAGGGATCACAGTCCCTACCATTCGGTCAGCACGCAGAGTTCGCCCGTACCTGGGATCACCGACCCCGGATTCGCCTTCCCCACCATCACCCGTTCCAACAGCCTGCGAAGCATTCGCGCGCCCCAGGCTCGCAGTCCCCACCATCACCCGTTGAATCAGCGAGAGGAGAGTTTGCACATCCCCGGATCTTTGTCCCCAGGCTCGCTGTCCCCACCACTGCCCGTTCTGTTAGCCGGTAGAGAATTTGCGCACCTCCACCATCATTCCTTCGGTGAATCGGAGGAAAGTTTGCCCATCCTCGGAATCGCTGTCCCCACCATCACCCATCAGCGTGCGGAGAGTTTGCGCACTCCGGTGATCGCTGTCGCAACCATCATCCATTCGGTCAGCTGGAGGAAAGATCGCCATTCCCACCATCACCCGTTCGGTCAGCGTCCGGAGAGTTCGCGCGCCCCCAGGATCGCTGTGGCGACCGACATCAATTCGGTTAGCCAGAGGAAAGATCGCCATCCCCACCATCACCCGTCAGCGTGCGGAGAGTTCGCGCGCCCCCGAATCGCTGTCACGACCATCAAGCATTTGGTCAGTCCGAGGAAAGGTCGCCATCCCCACCATCACCCGTTCGGTCGGCGTGCGGCGAGTTCGTGCGCCCCCAGGATTGCTGTGGCGACAGACATCAATTCGGTCAGCCCAAGGAAAGATCGCCATCCCCACCATCACCCATTCGGTCAGCGTGCGGAGAGTTCGCGCGCCCTGGGGATCACTAACACGACCATCAAGCATTCGGTCAGCCCGAGGAAAGATCGCCATTCCCACCATCACCCGTTCGGTCAGCGTGCGGAGAGTTCGCGAGCCTCCAGGATCGCTGTGGCGACGGACACCAATTCGGTTAGCCAGAGGAAAGAACGCCATCCCCACCATCACCCATTCGGTCGGCGTGTGGAGAGTTCGCGCGCCCCCAGGATCGCTGTGGCGACCGACATCAATTCGGTCAGCCAGAGGAAAGATCGCCATCCCCACCATCACCCGTCAGCGTGCGGAGAGTTCGCGCGCCCCCGAATCGCTGTCACGACCATCAAGCATTTGGTCAGTCCGAGGAAAGGTCGCCATCCCCACCATCACCCGTTCGGTCGGCGTGCGGCGAGTTCGTGCGCCCCCAGGATCGCTGTGGCGACAGACATCAATTCGGTCAGCCCAAGGAAAGATCGCCATCCCCACCATCACCCATTCGGTCAGCGTGCGGAGAGTTCGCGCGCCCTGGGGATCACTAACACGACCATCAAGCATTCGGTCAGCCCGAGGAAAGATCGCCATTCCCACCATCACCCGTTCGGTCAGCGTGCGGAGAGTTCGCGAGCCTCCAGGATCGCTGTGGCGACGGACACCAATTCGGTTAGCCAGAGGAAAGAACGCCATCCCCACCATCACCCATTCGGTCGGCGTGCGGAGAGTTCGCGCGCCCCCAGGATCGCTGTGGCGACCGACATCAATTCGGTCAGCCAGAGGAAAGATCGCCATCCCCACCATCACCCGTCAGCGTGCGGAGAGTTCGCGCGCCCCCGAATCGCTGTCACGACCATCAAGCATTTGGTCAGCCCGAGGAAAGATCACCATCCCCACCATCACCCGTTCGAACGGCGTGCGGAGAGTTCGCGCGCCCCCAGGATCGCTGTGGCGACGGACAGCAATTCGGTCAGCCCAAGGAAAGATCGCCATCCCCACCATCACCCATTCGGTCAGCGTGCGGAGAGTTCGCACGCCCTGGGGATCACTATCACGACCATCAAGCATTCGGTCAGCCCGAGGAAAGATCGCCATCCCCACCATCACCAGTTCGGTCGGCGTGCGGAGAGTTCGCGCGCCTTGGGGATCACTAACACGACCATCATGCATTAGGTCAGCCGGAGGAAAGATCGCCATCCCCACCATCACCCTTTCGGTCAGCGTGTGGAGAGTTCGCGCGCCCCCGGGATCGCTGTGGCGACTGTCATGCATTCGGTCAGCCCGAGGAAAGATCGCCATCCCCACCATCACCCGTTCGGTCAGCGTGCGGAGAGTTCGCACGCCCCCGAGATCGCTGTCACGACCTTCAAGTTATTCGGTCAGCCCGAGGAAAGATCGCCATCCCCACCATCACCCATTCTGTCAGCGTGCGAAGAGTTCGCGCGCCCCCAGGATCGCTGTGGCGACCGACATCAATTCGGTTAGCCAGAGGAAAGATCGCCATCCCCACCATCACCCGTTCGGTCAGCGTGTGGAGAGTTCGCGAGCCTCCAGGATCGCTGTGGCGACGGACGTCAATTCGGTCAGCCCGAGGAAAGATCGCCATCCCCACTATCACCCGTTCGGTCAGCGTGCGGAGAGTTCGCGAGCCTCCAGGATCGCTGTGGCGACGGACGTCAATTCGGTCAGCCCGAGGAAAGATCGCCATCCCCACTATCACCCGTTCGGTCAGCGTGCGGAGAGTTCGTGCGCCCTGGGGATCGCTGTCCCCCCAAGTTGTATGTCCGGTCACCCTGTGGAGAGTTTGCGCGCCTCTGGGTTCGTTGTCTCCACTGTCACCCATTGGGTCAGCCTGCAGAAAATTCTTCCGTCCCGGGGGTCACCGTCCCCACCATTACCAGTTTGGTGAGCGCTGGAGAATTCGCGCAACCCCGGGGATCGTCATCCCCACCATTACTCATCCGGTCAGCAGGCTCGGAGTTCACCCGACCCCAGAATCACCGACCCCAAGACCACCGTCCCCACCATTACCCGTTCGGTCAGTGGGCAGGAAATTCACACACCCCCTGGATCGCTGTCCCCACAGTCATCTGTCCGGTCATCCGGTGGAGAGTTTGCAGCGCCTCTGGGCTGGCTGCCTCCACCGTCATCCGTTCAGTCAGCCAATAAGAAATGAATGTGAAATTCCAGCAACAGAAGTGTACAAAGGATTTCAACAGAAGACTTTTAAGTGCTTGCTTTTTTTGCCCATTGACCAGATTATTGGAAGTACCTACATTATCTATGTAACTTTTAATTTTTACCTAAAGATGTTTCTTTTTCAGTAATGACAAACATGGTTTTAGAAAGTCTGGTTTTTCTCAGTACACCTTTAATAAGAGTTTCTAAACTGTTTCACATATGGTCAAGTTGAAATTTGTTACTTACAACTGGATTTTTTTTTTTAAATCTCAACATATTGTGGTGCCAGTATTCTGACACAGCGGGTTACGCTGGTGCAATGCCGGCTGGTTCAAATCCCGGACCCAAATCCTAGGGCCCCTGAGAACTCACACCGAGACCCAAGCAGTTGCAGCTATTTGGGAACTGAACCAGCGGAAAGATCTCTCACTCTGTCTCTCCCTCTAACTCTGCCTTTCAAATAAATACATAAATCTTTAAATTAAAAGAGGCAACAAACTGCAAGCACCTGTTAATAACGGTCATAAACAATTTTTTAAAAAATAAATTCTTAAAAAATGCTACCATGAGTTAGGGAGAAAGAGGGATGAATAGGCAGAATACAGAGGATTTTTAGGGCAGTGAAATTACTCTTTATATTATAATGGCAGATACATGTTATACCTTTGTGCAAGCTCACAGACTGTCTAGCGCCAGAGTGAACCCTAATGCAAACGTACAGACTTCAGGTGATGATTTGTTGAAGCAGCTCCATCATTGAAAGGAACACACCACTCCCTTGGTTTATATTTTAACAGCAGGGGAGGGTGTGCATGTGAGACATAGTATCTATGGGGGAATTCTCTACTTTCTGTTCAATTTATCTGGAAATTTAAAAAAATTCGAAGTCTATTAAAAACAACAATAACAAACAGCCAAGGTGACAGGAGCGAGTACAGCACAATAAAACTCAAATCTACTCTAGGTGCTGTGAGCACAGAATCTGAATAGCAGGAGCACAGGGGAAAGGCAAGAGAGAATCTCAGTTACATCTGGCAGCAGTCACAGCCCTCACACCCTATACAACAAAATTAATCAGTTCCCTGAGTTCCAATTCCACTAAATTCAGACAGCCAGGTGCTTGTTTTCTCTAGACAGGGAGTATAATTCCGCTGCCTGTACTCTGCGGTATTATCTGCTTCCAAGTTTAGTTTGTGAACTCTTCAACCACCAGGAAATTAAATGCAAAAGCTCTTCTTGGGTCTCCCCTAACGCAACCCCCAGGATAATAATGCATTTTCAATGTCAACTAAGAATTTCATAGGGGAGATCTCCCCTCACATCCAAAATAGGAAGTTTTTTGTTTCTGGGCTTGTTTGTTCCTAAAGAAGTTTTCATCCTGACTTAAACTACAGTGTTGTGATAGTACCTCTGGCCTCTGGCATCGATTCCATGGGCTTACTTTCCTCTAAACTCTTTTCCTCTGAAAAACAGATGCTACTCGTCCAGTCACAGAAAGGCTGATCTTTGTCTATGCCTAATCCGATGTATCCTAAAGAACATTTATTTAGGGGAGATAATATCAAGTAACAGTTTGACAATCTCTGTGTGTACCCAGCCTAAGTCTTCATGAAGTGTGATTACTGCTGAATCCTTGTCATACTACAACAATTGTATTAGATCTGGCAGTCCTCAAAAGGTTTTATCACAACCATTTAATTGACTTTTTAAATCAAAAAATATGAAACCTTATGTCTATGGTAGGTAAAGATCTTGAACTTTTCTACTACATTAAAACATATAAGCTTGGGTTAATTAAAATTAAGTTTTGAGAATAAAATAGCCCACATATAGTTATTTTTGCCCATGTATTCTTTGTTTTTATTCCTATCTCCTTACAGTACAGATTTCCTTTCAGCATTTGAAAGAGCCTATAAAAGTACAACCATGTCACATAATGACATTTTAATCAATGAAGGACGACACACACAACAATGATCCCATAAGATCCTATCACCTAGTGTTATCACTGTCATCTTCATTTGTGTAAGAACACTCGAAGATGTTCACACAACAAAATTGTCTAACAATTCATTTCTCAGAATGCGTTCCCCATTGTTAGGTGTGTGTGATTATAAAATGTTGGCACAGTATTTCCTGAGGTTTAACCCTTCATTTTCACTGGGAAAGGAAACTTAGCAAGCCATACTTTTATGCACAAAAAAACATTTCCCAAGCACTAGCTCTGAGAAGTATTTAAACATATCTATAAATACTATCATCTTACAGTATTAAAGAACATATACACCACAAAATGTCCAGGAGTTAAATGAGGTTTGTAAAATACTCCATTATTTACAAAAGAACTTCAGTGAGATTAGTAAGTGACTTCCTGTTTGCTTACATGCTTCATAATTTGTTATAAGAACATTTTTAAACACTATAGAAACAACAGAAGAAAATAGGATAACATTAAAAATGCTCAAAGAGGGAAAAAAAAAACCACATCAATTAAGAATCCCATATCCAGAAAAAGTGTCTTTCAAAAGTAAAGGTGAAATAAAGACTTCGCCAGAAGAAAAACAAACAAGCAAACAAACAAACAAACAAAAACGGGGTCTGGTGCTGTGCTGTAGCAGGTAAAGCCACTACCTGCAGTGCTGGCATCTCATGTGGGTACCTGTTGGAGTCCCGGCTGCTCCATTTCCAATCCAGCTCTCTGCTATGGCCTGGGAAAGCAGTAGAAGACGGCCCAAGTCCTTGGGCCCCTGCACCCACGTGGGAGACCTGGAAGAAGCTCCTGGCTTCAGATGGGCCCAGCTCTGGCCCTTGCAGCCATTTGGGGAGTGAACCAGCAGATGGAAGACCTCTCTCTCTCTCTCTCTCTCTCTCTCTCTCTCTAACTCTGCCTTTCAAATAAAAATAAATAAATTTTTTTAAAAAACTGAATTTGTTGCTACTATTTCTTTGTTATAACACCAAAATTATTCAGGTTAAAAGTAAGTAATCTCAAAAGGTAATTCTGATTTACATAATTTAACAAAGAATATCAGTAAAGGTAATTATATAATTTATTTTTCTCATTATTGACATTAAAATTAATTGTACAACACGGTATGGATATAATGTTCTCTTGGGCCTATAATTTATAGAAATGTAAGGTATATGTAATATATTACCCAGTAATAGCTTAAGTTTATAAGAGCAAAACTGTATCAGGCTAAGGAAACACTTGTAACTACATATGTTAAAGTACCAACAGCAAAATACTGAGTTTGTGACATTAGGAATGTAACAGGTAAAACATTAATACCACAAAAAGGAACAGAAAGGAATATTTACATAGCAGCAATTTCTGTTTATCACTGGAATTAAGGTAGTATAAAATGGAGACCGGCAAACCTTCCAGCAATCACTAAATAAAAATACTCCAAAGAATAGTGAGACTATCATTAAAGAAAGTAAATTGTTACAATAGGAAATACTCATTTAAAACAAAGGGACAAAATAAAAAAACAGAAAAAGATGTAAATGATACAGAAAACAAAATGATAGACACAAACCCAACTATGTCAACAGTATCATTGAATGTGAGTAGGATAAACAACCCAATCAAAAGGCAGAGATTATCAGGCTGGATTAAACAAAAATATGATCCAACTGTATGCTGTTTATAGAAGACATACTTTAGATTCAAAAACACAGGTTGGAAATAAAATGATGGAAAAGCTATGCAAATACAACAAAACTAAGTATAGCTATACTGATCTCAAACAAAATAGACTTCAAAAATGCTATTAGCGGCACACCGGGTTCTAGTCCCGGTCAGGGCGCCGGATTCTGTCCCGGTTGCCCCTCTTCCAGGCCAGCTCTCTGCTGTGGCCCGGGAGTGCAGTGGAGGATGGCCCAAGTGCTTGGGCCCTGCACCCCATGGGAGACCAGGAAAAAGCACCTGGCTCCTGCCATCGGATGAGCGCGGTGCGCCAGCCGCAGCGCACCATCCACGGCGGCCATTGGAGGGTGAACCAACGGCAAAAGGAAGACCTTTCTCTCTGTCTCTCTCTCTCACTGTCCACTCTGCCTGTCAAAAAAAAAAAAAAAAAAAGCTATTAGCAATAAAGATAGAAAATAACATAATGCATGTGTTGTGGAATATTATTAGACATTAGCAACAGGAAAACATGAGGGAAATTAAACACATTACGAAATAATCATGAGTGAAAGAAGAAAAGCAAACAAAACTCTTTGACATGAATAAAGGTAAAGGCACAACAAACCAAAATTCACAGGATGCAGCAAGAGCAGCATTCACAGAGCAATCTGCAGCTGCAAA